>AP028166.1:29623696-30293995 GCA_014132275.2 Samia ricini
TTTTATCTTTTAAGCCTCTAATCATTCTGCATATTTTTCGAACAATTGTAAATTTTGGTGGTGGAGAAAGCTGGTATATTTTACCTATTGTTGATTGTACCAAGTTTTCAGATTCTTCATTTTTAGATGCATTTGAGGTAAACACTTCAGATGTTCAACAAATATACTTTTTCTTGTGCTGTCCTATGCCAGCTGTTGTCGCTTCACCTTAGTGGAGGTTAAATTTTTGGGGTCTGTTATAAATGAATAACCAGTAGATGCAGAGGCTATAGTGATTCCAATTTTGTCCCTAAAGTAGTATCACACCACTGGTGATATTACTGGTAATATTTCCATGAGATATAAGGCAGCCTTGTCAAATCGAATTTTATCTTTGTGCCTACTTTGTTGCCACACTTGACATAGTTTTCATTTCTAAGGTAATTTTTGTCATATGATTGCAGGTTTGTTCTTAGGTTTAAGTAGGTTTTCAATATCAGGTGTGTTTCTCCAGTATTTGCTTGTATTTGATCTGTTTGGAATTCTTGTAATAAATAATGTTTAATTATTTTTATGATGATTACGCTGTTCCTGCATGCCCGATTCCATCTGGGTAATACGTCAGATAACAATGGTATCCTCGTATTTTAATGTTGGATGACCTGGTACAATGTGTTTTTGGTACTAAGACAATGTCAAGCTGGTGCTCTCTTATTAACTGATCCATGTCATATGTATTCGGTCTTAGACCATTTATGTTGTTGATATCCTTAAAGACGCCATTAAATAAGTTTGTAAATGAGTTTTACCATGATCTCCGTCAGTGAACTCATTTGTTGAAGGACTTGGTCGTTTTTTTTTATTTAGGTTTATTAGCGTTTCTTGTAATGTTAATTCTGTTGTGTGTGAGGGCCATATCTTTTTCTGCAATTGTTTGTTTGATGTGTTGTACTGTTTCACCGTAAGATTTATTGTTTGATTGGGTGAGATAATTGTGTTGTCTTTCTTTAGATGGTTGTGGGGTTAACTCTCTTGCATCAAAAGGTGCAGAGTTGTTAGATTTACCTACCTTCATACTTGGTCTATTTTAAGTTTATCTTGCAAGTATTTGTTGGAAACCTTTGGAGTTGGTAGGATGTGGTCCTTGGCATAGCACACACATGGCTGGAGTATTATGATCATGTTTGGTGCAATCAGAGGTTTTATGTGACTGTCCACACTTTACACATCGATAAGGTTACATGCAATAGTTTTTTGTTGACACCTTCGACATTGTACTGTCTTCAATTGTTACTGCTTGGTGGTGTATATATTTTAATTTCTTATCACTTTCATTGTTGGGCCCTGTCATAAGATTTACAAAGAAAGTAGATGTTGGTCTTTTATCCTTTCCAAATTTAGCATTTCTAATTTCCTAGACAGTACTACCCGTGTTTTCAATTTGCTCCTCTATATTTTGTACTAATTATGCCTGCGACTTGGTCCGCGTGGAATAGTAACAGTTTCAATTATTTTCCAATTTACACTAACACCCCACCCCCCTTCCCTCAACCCGTAGGGACTCCGTAAGTGTTATATCAGAATATAGCTCTAATATTTTGTCTCTTGTCGCAAACTTATAAAACATTCACACGAACCTTACATCTTTCCATACAAACTTTCATCCCCTATTCCCTATTGATATTTTACACCCTTGAGGGTATTTGAATGTCATATTTATTTATATCGAATCGACAGCCTAAAAAAGTTTCAAGCTTTTTGCTCTAAAAATGACGATACATCCATACAACCTTTCATCCCCCCCTTTGAATCCCTTACAACCCTTTGTTCTCATTAAAAAGTAGCCTATGTCCTTTCTCAGGTTCTAGACTATCTGTGTACTACATTTTATTTAAATCGGTTCAGTAGTTTTGGCGTGGAAGCGCGACAGACAGACACTCAGAGTTACTCTTTCGCATTTATAATATTACTAGCTGATCTCCGGGATTTTACTTCCGTAATTCCCGTTCCCGTGGGATTTTCGTAATAAACATTTTAAAAGTTGTATTTTTGGTATGGTATTCATTCATAACTATTAAAAAAAATTTAATAAAATTGAAGCGCCTGCTTCAGTTTTATTTATTAGTATAGATTGATATATTAAATGAGCACTACTATGGAAACACAATCATTAAAAAAATTGTTCTGAATAAAAAACATAATCTATATGCACAAATCCATCCCATGTTTATGATACTATGGAGACAACTGTCATTGGATGTCAATTGTTGCATATACATATATCTTGGTTATCAATACAATATCTTATATACCACCGTAAATATAATCTGTATTTAAAATGACATGAAAATATTGAATATTGACAGATTTTACATGAAATATGGCGTGCCAAACATCGTGGGCTGTATAGATTGCACTCATGTGCCAATAGCAAGGCCTGACGATGACCAGAAGAGTCATTTCAACAAATCATATCACTCGAAGAAGGTCCAGGTTGTGAGTAAAACTATATGTTTCTTTTACTTTTGCGGTTCAGCTCATTTATATGTTTCACCATAATATTAATGGACGGTTCTTCCAGATTTGTGACAGTGATTTTGTAATTATAAGTGTGGATGCGACCGCTGGTGGGTCAATGTCACAGGATGCGATACTGCGAAGGCATGCAGTCCGTGTCGACCTAGAGAGCCTCAATAATTCCGGGGAGCAGTGCTGGCTGATGGGTCAGTGTTTTTCTTAATATAGATATATGGACCTTTTGGCAATAATAACCAATGGGTTATCCTTCACTGAATAATCTACTAGAAGAAACTTTGTAGTTGTAACAAAATTTAAATTCTAAAAGATTAAATATAACTGCTTGGTTAAATCCTGTGTCTTCATATTTGGCCATAATGCTCGTACCATTGAATAACTATCCTGTCACTTTATTTTTTTTAAATGTTTAGTTCATTTTATCTTATATACATATAAATGTTTTGTGCGTATGTATGTGACTAAACTCCTCCTAAACAGCTGAAATGATTTTAATAACTACAAACTATGAGGTAACTATGCGGACACGGACCTAGTTCTGCTTGGCTTGTTACGACCGTCAATAAAAAAAAATAAAAATAAAATAATAAATAAAAAAAAAAATGTAATAATTATGTAATTAATAATAACAAAATAAGTGTTTACAAAATAATTTAATATATAGATATAAAAAATTTAATAGAAGTAGATTTAAGCTCACATATGCGAAAGAAGATTACTAACTGCATAGCTGCTTGAATTGCTATTATAGGCAATTTTTTCCGACGCAAGTCGATTTCAATCTACAATATAAAAAAAGGTGCGGACCCAGAACCTGCAGATAGTTTAATTTAAATAAAAAAAAAATGATTTTAATGAAATTTTTTGTGTCTATGCCTAAGTATTATATCTTAACTTTGACCCCCCCCCCCCCCCAATACATCTTCGATAACTTAATGTATATTCGTAAAAATTTAGACAAGAAGAATCTTGTGAATGATCGTCATAATTTTAACATTAGAAGTAAAGACAAGTTGGCCGTCCCACGCTTTAGGCTAAGTAAGTGTAATAAAAGCTTTATAGGTAATAGTATTCGGTTTTACAATAAGATCCCAAGTAACATTACCGATTTACCTGACAATAAGTTCAAGTATTATGTCAAGCAAGTTTTAATCCCAAAAGGTTATTACAGGGTGGAGCATTACGTGAACGATAGTGATGTCTGGCATTAACTCACGTCTTTGTGCTTTTGTTAACATTAGCTAAGACTATGTTTTCTATAGTTTTTTATATGACAAATTTTTTTATTATATGTTATATTTATAAAAAAAAAGAACCAGATCGAGTTTCTTGCTTGCGCTCTTCTCGACTGGGTTATTTTCCGAACCGGTGGTAGTGTTTTAGACGTTCATAAGCGCCTTCTTAGGGCCTAAATTGAATAAAGATTTTTTTGATTTTGCACAGCTAAATATAAGTATATTAAGCGACTTTTAATGTAATCAGCAATATTTCCAGGTGGGCCGTACTACACCCAAAAACCCTACATTATGACACCCATACCAAAAATAACAAAGAAATCTCCAGTGTCACCAGAGAAATACTACACAAACATTCACTCACAGACACACAGTGCCGTCTTAGAGACTATAAAGCAGTTGAAGAGCAGGTGGAAGTGTCTCCAGGCGACCTGCAACAAGCAGTTCGACCCGCCAACGGTGACCATGATGATAGTCGCGTGCTGTATCCTGCACAACATCTGCAACCGGAACAACCTGCCAGTAATCCCCATGACCCAGGCGGAAGAGCGTCTGGAGGCCATGAAACAAAAAGTGGCCAACGGCCCGATACCAAGGAAACAGGCCGAAGACCAACACGGGATCGAGATGCGAGCGAGACTCGTCGAGAGGCTCTGGAATGAACGAAGGGCTTTACCGGAGACAACACCCAAGAAGAGAATGGCGAAGAAAGATAAAGTGTTAGAGACACACCAACCACAGCAGATGCAGCAGCATCCGCAGCAGCAAACCCTGCAGATGCATCCCGTCGAACATCAGCATATGCACGAAGACACGAGCAAAAGGCCACGTATTATAACGATGAATACGCCCACGTATGGACTTAATGTGCCCCCGGTCTGGGGACATTATCCCCAGCATTAGTTAATTTAAGTGGAATTATACAAAGGTTCGTTTTTTTTTACAGGATTGGAAAGATTCATTCGCGTTATCCTGGAATAGGATGTTAACATTTTCTCTGGTCTGGCCCATTATTAATGTTTTTCCCAATAACTGTGTAGAATATTGAATAGATCTTGTGAAGTGTTTGAACCTAGGCAGGTATTACACGGTCATTGTTGACGGTACTCACTCCTTACCAAGTGTCCTTTGTGTACTCAAACGTATGCGCCGATATAAAATATTTACTTGAATAGATCTTTCTAAATTACAATTACTTGTAATCGTCACACCCATTCATTCACATGACAATGGGCATCAATGTGAAGAAAAAAAAATTTAATTGTGTCATGCATTACATTACAGAAGTTATATTATCATCTATGAAGTTAATTATACACACATCTTTTTTTTTTTACATGAAATAGACTCGATACAATCTCAGCTGATGTTAAGTGACGATGTGGTCCAGGTTGGTAAACACACTAAGCCTAGGTACCCCGTTTGCTAGGTTGCTATCCCGTATCGTCCCCATCTCAAATGCGGTGGGCGGCTCCGGGGGATTTTGGTCCGGGCGCTTCACGCCCGGGTGAGTCCCACACTGGTGCGGAGACGTCCCTCCGCACCCCCTTGCCCGTTGCATTGGGGGACTTCGGTCTCACTAATGCAATGGGTAAGGGTAGTGCGTAAATGCATTTCCCCTCGTCAGAAAAAAAAAAGGTACTGGTTCTCTAGTGATGCTGCCGGAACACACCTATTGGTATTTAGCGACAGCTTTTCAAACTTGAGGGTGGTAGCTACCCAGGCGGGCATGCTGTGGCTTTTCCTCACGACGTTTTCCTTCACTGAAAGCTCAGGCCGATTCGAATCGGATAGTGGGAATCGAACCCGGGCGCTCTACCCGCTGCGCCATCATCGCTTAATAATACTCAATCTACTATTGTAAATCAATAAATTCATGGAAAAAAAAACAACTATATAATTTTGCATATAATAATTGAATACCTCCGCTTTGAATAGACTAAAACAAGTCGACCTACCTTCATAATATCTTTTAGAAATCAGTTGGAATATCGTAGTTATTCTTATGAAATCAAAACTTGTAAATAGGGTAATAAAGAAAAAGAAATCATAGCCTTATAAATCATTCAAATGGGAAGAGAATTCCTGAATGTTCTATAAACTTAAATGAGTGTTAAAAACATAATAATAAAAAACAATCGATTATTTTCTATTGTTTATCAAATCACAAGTCAGACTTAATTTGCTCCTTTGATTTTATAAGAAAGGCAGAGAAATTTGATGTCAAGATAATAACTTACATTTTATTTATGTCCATCAGTGTGTTTTACTTAAATGACTTGAAGTTAAATTATTACAAACATTAATATATAGATATATATATATAGTTGCCTCGCTCACACTGTTCTACGATTATTATAATGTGGGTAGTCATTACTGTATGTTGTTGTATAGGCGCCCAAGTGACTCACATTAAAGAAAGAAAGACCTAACTATTAAGGAAATAATTTTAAGCTAACTTTTTTTTAAATATTCATAAAATATAAAAAGTATACTTTTTTAAATATAAAATTGTACTATGATGAATGAAATTGAGGGTATCTGAACAAAAAAAAAACAAACAGAATCTTGTATATACGTTACTTTATACATTAATTATTTGTCTGTTATCTGATACCTACATTTTGTAATCATTAATATAATTTAAAAGACAATACATATATATTTGTTTTATTTTGTTTTCATCCTTACGCTGCAAAATACCATGTCTCTCTCTCTCTCTCTCTTTCTGTTAATTGGCTTATAACTCGAGATTGACTGAACCAATTTACATGATTATTTCATTAAATCGTATATTTTTAATATACTGAGAAAATTAATAAGCAAGTTACGATAGGTAAATTAAGTCAACTTTCAATGAATTAAATATTAAGATGAATAACTGATAATCTAAAAAATGTTAACGCGAGCGGATCCGTCCGACAGGTGTAGTTTATAATAAACGATACGAACTGATATTCTACAAAATCAAAATTTATTTATTCAATTTAGGCCCTAAGAAGACGCTTATGAACGTCTAAAACACTACCACCGGTTCGGAAAACAACCCAGTCGAGAAGAGCGCAGGCGAGAAACTCGATCTGGTTCTTTTTTTTTATAAATATAACATTTTTTTTGTCATATAAAAAACTATACAATCGTTGTCTTAATAATGTTAGTGGAAGCACAGAGATGTGGGTTAATTCCAGGCATCACTATCGTTCACGTAATGATCCACCCTGTAATAACCTTTTGAGATTAAAACTTGCTTGACGTAATACTTGAACTTATTGTCAGGTAAATCGATACAATATTATAGTTCTTATCAGTGGCGAAGCGCTCTAATAACCCGATTCCTTATAGCCTTACTAAAAAAAATCGTACAACACAACACGCATATAAAGAACTCGTCATACAAGCCGGTAGAAAACGTCGGAATTGAATTCAAGCACCCATCCACATTCCACTATAATTAACACTCATACAAAGAAAGCATTAGTTTATAAGTTCTGTAAACGTAGCACGCGGTTATGCAGTAAATAACTCGCTTCGTCGCGGCTTATTCCATTTCAATTTAAACTTTATTGTTATGATGTTAAAAGTAGAAAAGTTGAAAGGTTCTCGTTTGTCGTGGTATGTTATGAGAAGAGAGGAAGCGCATGTGGGTAAAATAGTAATGAATATGAATGTGGAAGGATGGAAAAGTAGAGGAAGGCCAAAGAAAGTGTGGATGGAGTGTGTAAGAAATGACATGAAAGAAAAAGGAGTGAATGAAGAGATGACGGCTGATAGGGACGTATGGAAGAAGAAAACATACTGCGCCGACCCCAAGTGAGTTGGGAAAAGGCAGGAGAATGATGATGTTATGATGTTACGGTTTGATTTTCTGCAAATGACATTTAATCGCTAAATTTTGTCACTGTCTCAACGACGCCGCTGCCACACAAGTTTATAAATTCTCTGATCGCAATTAATGGAGATTAATAACATTACTTTACAATTATTGTTACGTGATTTACATTTTATTCTATTTTTTAATTAATCGATGTCAGATAAGATATTTGAACAAAACGTCATCTAGTGGCATACGTAACAAACGTTAAGCAAATTTTTAAAAAGTCCTAATAGAGTATTTACTCTAACGCTAATTAGTCACCATAGACTTCACTTCTGGCTATAGTTCTTTTCGTTGGACTAAAATTTTGGATTACTTTTAATTGTAGTATTTTGTAAATAGAAACATTTATGAAGTATTGTAATTGGTCGATCACGTGTCAATTTCATAGACGAGAAGATTTAAATATTGAATTAGTTAGAACTTGGTTGCTATTTATTTTTATAACCTGCATTATTCCATATATAAGCATTTAAAAATGAAAATTTTCATAGAATTCTATAAAGTAAGTACAGACATTTTTAACTTTGTATAAAGTGTAAGTGTTTTTATAATTGGCTCGGTGGCGCAGTTGTATTACGGTGCGACTGCCGTTCTGAGGTCTCGGGTTCGTTTCCCGGTTCGGGTCAAGTGATATTGGGTTTTTCTACATAGTATCATCCCGGAGTCTGGAATTTGTGCCCGATATGGCGATAGGCTCATTCCATGTCACATGTGGGACGGAACTAAGCTCGGCGAAATGTGGCTTGTGTAGTTCGCTACATCACCCCTACCTAACCTTTCGGGGATAACAGGCGTGAGGTTATGTTATAAAAGCATGAAAAAACCTAAATCATACAATTCGTTGTCTCGCGTCGTTCTATTGGATTGAAATAATTCAAATCAACGTTCACGAAAATTAACTCTTTTCCACGATTAGTTACATTATTATAATTACTCATAGGTATATTTATTACGTGCAAAAAATAATTTGGCATTTCGTACTTAGCGTGCCAAGTAAATATAGCAATAACTCTCAACTTTAAACGAAATCCAAACGGCCGTTTTCAAAGTGAAAAAAAAAAACTTAAATTAAAAAAAAAAAAAAAAAGTGAATAATCAAGTGGCAAAGTCAAGTATGGTGACGGTTAAAGCTAACTGCATCTAGACAGCTTCACTCAGCAGCAAAAACATCCATCATTAATTACCGTACTAATTTTCAACACGAAGAAGTATGATGGACCGGGTTGTTTTTTTTTTTTTTTTGCTTTTTACCAACGAAATTTTTTTCACGCCGCGCCACCGACTCCTATACGAGTTTAAACTAAATACAGACGGGAAAATAAAATGCACTATTCTCAAATATAATTCGATATTTATTATGATTGTTACAGAATAAGAAATATTTAAGTACCAATTATTCTTTCTTTACATTCAGTTTCTATATGTTTATTACATGAACGGAATTTTAGCCCTTTTTGAGAATACCCCCCCCCCCTCTTAACCCCCCCACCATCGAAGTATTAATCGCACGCATGTTTTGAACAAATTCTGCTGAGTAATTAAATAATGCAGACCGCGTGTGATCAGAAATAAGGGGTGAATTCGAGCGGAGCCCCTTTTTGAAAAGGTGGACTAGTTGTATAATCAACAACACCCAGGATCCAGAATTGGCAGTACACAAAATGATAAGATTGCCTGCATTAAAAAAACTATCAAATCTCATATTAGACTTTCTGGATTATTTAGGATTTTCAAAATTGGGCGGTTCAAAAATACAGAAGTAGGTTGTTGTACGAGGTTTACACCTATGGGGGTAGTTACGTATGACGTAAGCATAAACGGCGGGTGGGGGGGGGTCTATGGTTTACTTATTTTGATGACTTGGGGGTCAGAATGGTTATGACGTAAGCAAAAATTATTTATTAAGTTTGTTTATATTCTCAAAACTGTGCCAATGCTTACGTAATCGGGAGGGGGGAGGAGCTTTGTTTACGTTGCTGACAAGGGGGAGAGAAACATACAACATTTTGTTTATACTTGAACGGCACTATGATACTTCCAGACAGACATTTGTAAATATTGAGTACATCTCGTCAGCGGAGCTAACGAGAGCTTCAGGGGTGGGGCCTGGCGAGAGCTAGAGCTACTTCGTTGGCCAGGAGCGACGCTATCGCCATGTTGGGGCAGTTCGCTGTGACGCGGCACGAGTCCGGTTCCACTTTCACAGACAGCAGCACCAGATCCTGGGACGACAGCATCCTGCCAGCGAACCTGGAGACAGACACACTCCACGTCAACCCCACCGCTGGGCGACAAACCCTAACGCAAAGTGAACCTTCATCGTTACAATCACATACTAAATTCAATAGTAATCCGAGTAAATATACTCGACGAGACTTGAACTTCTTTTGTATTCCCGCTTTATAAGTTTTAGCTTCGAAAAAAACTCTTTTTTTTTTTAATAAATTAACCACAATTTTACAATATATATATCGGTATAATTAATATGAACTATATCGATTTCCAAACGATTAAATTTTAATGGTAATGACAACTTTGACATTGGCAAATCTGTGATCCGAGTCCTCGCGTTCACAGATCATCGATGTTTCTAAACCTAGAGAGCGTTATTTTATCGATAAGTTAGTATTTACCGTAACAGTTCGTCAGTGGAGGCGACGGGTCCGAGGTTAGCGGTCTCTAGTACTCTCCTGCAGATCGCCTGCGCGTCTTGCAGTCGCGGGGCTCTCTTATCGCACTGTTAATCAGTTTTTTATATCGATCATTTTGACTATATGGAAGGAAGGACTAATTAACATTGGGAGGGGATCAATGGAAGCTAAGTTTGCGCTTTATTTTTGATAACATAAAAATATATCTAAAAACAGTTTTAGAAATCGAATGAAAATCTTTTTAGTAAACAATTAACACAACATGTCTGATAATTAGTTTTTAAATAGTTACAAATTCATTTTTGGCTCTTAATTTTATTTATCAGTTTAGTTTAAATGTATTTTTTATACGAGATGTGAATTTTAATGTAAATAAATAAATAAATGGAGGGAGTTTTGAATGTTGGGGGGGGGGGGGGGGGGGGGGTTAGCAGCTGTGATTATTGTTATACCGTTGCTGACAAGAGGAACGGGGGACGGGTGTGCCAAATATTTCAATGTCCGCATAGGTGTTGTCCGTTGTTCACAATCGCACCAAGTAATGGTGTGATGTAAGCTGACCTCAAAGGTATCAGACCCTTAAGTGTTGGTGACAGGAGACACCTGTCAGTGCTCGTCAGAAGAGCATTATGAAATATCATCATCCCACGACATTTTCCTTCATCACAAACTCTGAATCATTGCGGAATAGGAACATAGTCGATTGACGCAAAAATTAATGGCGTCTGTGTAAATAACACGGTAGTTGGATATATAATAAGAGACGCTACGACAGCTCTCTCTTTATAAATATACTGGCTGATGTTGTCATTTCGATATTTACTATAAAATGTTTGTTGGAATTGTTCGCCGTGGAACGGCTAGATGTCGGGGGAGGTTCCCACCCTTAGGCTACGAACCGTCGCACAAAGAGCGAGAATACAACAGGCACTGTATAATATATATCCTATTTCACTCTTACGCACCTTTTATCCTATACATGTATGTGTTTGTCCCTTTTCAATGTCGCTTTTTCGTTTCATCGAGGTTTAAATTACAGCGAAAAAAGTTTAGACTTGAAAAAAAAACTATATCTTTTAATCTAGTCAATAATATAACGAAAAAGAACTCAACTCAACTGGTGTTGCCAACTACCATTCAGTGTGGATATATGTATTTGAATACAAAATCACCACCAATTATAGATACATTTCGTGAAGATAATTGATATGAATTAGAAAAAAAATCGCGTCACCTCGTTCATTCCGCGCAGCTTCTTGTGTTCGAGGTCCCACCGGTGCTGGGAGGTGGTGACCGCTCGCATCAACTCCCCCACGGGAGGGGTTATACTCACTCCCACCTCACCTGGGGGGGAGGGAGATTAGGGGGTTATTATCAATATCAAAACAGTCTAATGAGAATGAATCAAAATAATTAATCTTTTAAAATGCCACTGCTTGTGTAATCAAGAGGGGAGAGGGTGAGGACCTTTGTTTATTACCAGCGGTGTGCCCGCGGCTGCGCCTGCGTTTCATATTTTTTCCACTACGTAATATAGTTTTTAATTTATTACGGGTTAATTATTTACTAAAAATGAATCATAAAAATGAGACAATAGGAAAACAATGGGAAGCTGGCGTAAACGCCAGGTTAGTGTTCGAGGGGTTAAGCAAAGATATTTCTAACGAATTCAAATACCTACAAGTAAAACTGTGCATGAAATCGGATTTTATTCACAATTGCATGCATTTTTTTTTTACACGAAATCCCAATTGTTTTTGAAAGTTAAAAGTAGTGCGGAGTAACTTCAACTGTCTGGCAAGAAAAGTCCCGTTGCTAAAATCGGTTTAGCCGTTCCGAGGATTACCCGGAACAAACATGACATAGAAAAATTCAATATGTATTTAGTAAAAAAAAAAAGAAGTTATTTTGACATTACAAACAGACACTTCCATTTTATTTATTAGTATAGATGACTGACAAGATGGAGGAAGGGGTCAAATATGTCCCAAAGTTTTGCTTACTTAGCGGTCCCCAATAAACGTTTGGTGGCATTTTAAAACTATCAAAAACCTTGTACTACGGTAAGTTATATAACATACTGGCTTTCGCCCGCGGATTCGGACGCATTAATGTAAATTTTATAGATCGGTACCCTATATTCTTTTCAGCAACCCCTCACATGTAAAAATTTCAACACGATCAATTGAATCGTTAATACTTAGGATGATCAAATGAAACATTGAACGGATAGTTTTATCAGAAATGGTGTAGGGGTTAATGGATACATCTTACCCAGGGAAGTGATGACCGTGAACTCGACAGGCTGTATGGTGTCCGCGAAGTCTATCCCCAGGGTCGCGCTGGCGGAGGCGCCCGGGGGCAGGGCGGGGACGCGCGCGAACTCGTGGAAACCTCTAGAGCCGGTCAGCGTCTGGAGACAGATTTTCTCGGATTTTGTCATAATGGACGCGGGTTCAAACCCACATATCCGACTTTAAAATCAGGCTGAGCTTTCGGTGAAGGAAAACATACATGGTGGTAGCGCCTGGGACTGGGACTTTAGAACCTTTTTTTTTTTTTGTCGGGGGGTAATGCATTTACGCAGTACCCTTATCCATTGCATTAGTGAGACCGAAGTCCCCCAATGCAATAGGTAAGGGGGCACGGAGGGACGAGTTCCGTGCCAGTGTGGGACTCGCCCGGGCGTGAAGCGCCCGGAAATACCCACTAAAACCCCCCGGGGCCGTCCGCTGCATTTGGGATGGGGGCGACACGGGGTGGCTTTCGCAAGCACCGCGTCGCCCCCTGCAGCGAACCCGCCGGGCCTCGTCGTGCAATGGCCCAGTGGGGATGGGGGAGATAGGGACTTTAGAACCTAGGCTTAGTGTGTTTCTCAACCTAGACCACATCGCCACTCAACATCACGTAAGATTGAGGTCAAAGCGTATACCGTGTAAAAAAAAATCACCAACACCACTCAATATTTGTCTTTTGTTATATTAAATTTATTTAAATATCCCTCAAGTCAAGTTTGCAAGTCCTAAATACTCCACAAATAGTCGTTGACCCCCCAACTGACCCCAGACCCCTCGCAGGTTAGCCCTTCATTATTCAACGATATTACAAGTATTGTTGAATTAAGTTTTACCCCCTTTAGTGTAACTTAACCCCCATTAATCATATCAAGTTTGTTTTTCTTTCAAATTTATGGTGACACCTGATAGGGTTTTAGAATTACCTCTTTCTCTTACTCAAATTCATGTGAATTTTGCCTTTTTTCTTTATATAAAAAATTCAGAATATTATTTATATCCTTATGGTGTTTTGTGAACCCTGTCTATCCTTTTCGAGGTTCACGTGATTAATGGCCGATCCCTTATCAAATAGTGAGTACAGGAAGTGGTCGTGTCACCTTCTTATTGACCCTGATGTTGCTGATATCGTGTGACGTGCAGTTGGTGAAGGTGATCTCGATGGCGCACATCTTGTGCGAGAAGAGGTGCGGCGCTCTGGTCCAGCGCCGGGAGGCTGCGAGCCCCCCGCTCACCACGCGGGATATCATCTCGGTCGGCGCCGTGGGGCCCCCGGACGGGCCCACGGGGGTGATGCTGTCCACTGCAAATCGGAACTGTTAATCACCCCCAACACCCCCAACGGAAGCCATTTGACGCCGCGTGGATCTGACTTGATGTTAAGTCTCGATGTCATCCAAAACAACAGATTCCAGATGTTCCAAATTGAGAGGTCCCCTACCGCCATACAGTCGTTGCCCAGACTCAAGATTGTGTCATGTAGGTTCGAACCTGCGTCCATTGACCGCGACAACACCATTAGCACTTCGAAACTAAATACAAGAGTCGACATATGTGCTTCGGTTAAAACAATTAGGAGGAATAATGCGAGCTGAACCCTGAAATTGACTTTCGTCATAAAATTCATAAGGTTTTTGAAGGAACACGTTCCGAATGTAGATTTTAGGCATTCGCGGCAATATATTGTCTGCGGAATTTCCTAGGTTTTCTATAATTTCTATTGTCCTCAGAAGCCAGATAATATTCATTAATCGCTGTAGAAAGTCAGGGTCAGTGTTTTGAGAATAATCCAGAGTCCGAATAATACAAGCCAAATGAAAGTGAACGAAAAATATACAAAGCGTAAATAATTGAAAACGATCATAAGGAATATATATAACCTAGTAATCATCAAAAATGAACATCATAAAAAACGTTTCGTTATTGACCACACAAACGTTTAACTTTCTATAAAATGAACAAATATTTTATATGTTTTACTTTAAAATTGTTCTAATGTTTATTATATAATTTTAATTATTTTGTATTATTTTAAAATTAATGAATAATTATTTTATTTTTCCAATTGTAGAAATTTTAGACTCGATGCAGTATCGAAACGTAAACTGACAATATATCAGAGTTTTGCTCAGCATAAGCTAAGCTTAAGCTTAGCGTAGTTGGACTATAAATTCGGAACCTAAGTTTGCGCTTAGCAAATGCTTAAGTTTGAGCTGAGCTAAGGCTGAGATAAGTCTGAGTACGCTCTATAGATTTCACCGTTAGACCTTTCCAGGTTACTCTAGAACCCTTTTATGTGTCCCTATATTAACAGAAAAATTATAGATGCATGTGGGGCATGTGATGCGCAGGGGGGGACGAGGATGCTGTAAGGAAGGTATTGGATATGGATGTGATTGGTTATATAGGGAGAGGACAAAGAAAAGGTGGATGGGTTGTGTGAGGAAAGCTATGTTTAGTAAGGGAATGAGGGACGGAGGGAAACATATTACGCAGCCCTCAATTAGAAATGGGATGAAGGTAAAGGGATGATGATAACTTCTTATGGCTCGGAATACAAGTTCTGTAGACCCGACTTCATGTAATTATTTTCACACGGTCACAAAAAATTATTGTCCATTTTTTTTTTTTAGGAAATGTACCAATGGAATTGTGAGATATCAATACTTTATCATTATTTTCAATGTGTTTGACTTGTGCGCAATAACCAAAGTGTTGCATTATTCATTTAAGATTGTGTACTATACAACATTTAATTCCTGTGAAAGCTTGTATTTTTTGGTATTTTAACTTAAGTTTTAGTGTTTCCTAAAAAATAATATGCAAAAAGAGGGGAATAGTATTATAAGGGAACGCTGTGGTGTGGTGGAGGATGTGGTGACCGAAATAGAGAAAGGTATGCTTAGTTGGTTCGGGCATGGATGAAGCGAATTTATAAGGCGAGGGTGAATGGGCAAGACGGTAAGGGTCGACCTAGGCGAATGTATCTAGACCAAAACAATCATGTGTTAAATAAAGGCCAGGTAAAAAGTACTCATAACCGACGAGCATGTATGAGAGCGCTCATGAAAGTAGAGGAAGCGAAAGAGGTGTGTCAAGATCGTAGCAAGTGGAAGGAATCTCTGCCTACCCTCACGGGAGAAAGGCGTGATGATATGTAAAGTATATATGTAAAAAGGGGAAAAAAATGTCAACAAAATAACATAACACAGAGTTATACGGTACAAGTGAATGAATTAAAAAACTTACCATCTTCTAATCCGACATTAGATGGTACCGTCTGCGGGGACAGGAAGCCGCCGCAAGTCGGTGTCATGGTGGGCAGCGAGCCGGCCGCCTCGTCCAACTCCAGCAGCAGTTCCAGGTTCGATTTCTCGCTCCTCCTCTCTGTCGTCTGAGGGTTCGCTTCGGCCTTTTCATTTTGCGCCTTTACATACCGGAGATCATTTAATGTGCCATGACAGTATGTCACGTTACATTACTAGAATTCTAGTCTTCGAAATGTAGCTTGATTAAAATGACACCTGTCAAACTAATGTAACCAGCGCTGAGATATTTTTTTTAAATCAAATTTAGATATATGTGACCTCCTGTAAAATACCTTCAAAATGTAAATGAGGTAATTGCCCTAGTTTTCAGGCCGATCTGGAGTCGGTTTGTTTCAGTACACAAGCGGACCGTGGATCGACCCAGTCAGTTCAGTTCGAATTGCACATCGGGGATAAAAACAAGAAGAAAGCCGCGAGCTATCTACAAGTTACGAGCGAACATTGCTCTTGTATTTAAACGCTTATTAGACTATAACGGTCTTATTACAAAAACAAAACTAGCGTTAAACAGGCTTTTTACTAAACAGTCTTTAAAATTTAATCTATATATATATAAGCAAAGTTTGTTTTGTTTGTCGGAGGTAAACTCGAAAACTACTGGACCGATCAGCGTGAAACCACAACCATTCGACGCGGAATTAATCGTAGATGGTTATAGGCTATATATTTTTCTTAATGAAACGTGATATGCACAGAACGTATGAAACGCGGGCGGAGCCGCGGGCACCAGCTAGTATTGTATAAAAACAACCCTAAAACAATCTTTTATATTAAATTTTTTTTAATCATTTGTTCAACTGGAGTTTAACTTTTTTGTAATAACAACGTATGTTTTATACGAGCGTGTTAAATAAGTTATTTACCGTGTCGCGACGGCATTTCTGGTAACCACGGACGCGACAACCTATACTAAGTGTTACGTTTAACGCTAAAACTAAAAAATTAAAACGCAGTGAAGAACATATGAAACACGGACACAACCGCGGGCATATAGCTAGTAGTCAATAACTACGTCAATACAGATTTATAGCTTTTATAGGTTATTGTAAGACATATAAACAAAAATAATTTATTTTGAAGTTGCTATATTTGGAAGATCAATGTCATTAGTGTTCGCGTGTGAACACGACCTCATGCACGTAGTATTAATGACAGCTGTCATTATGTTCAAGTCACACAGTAAAATGCCTCGGTGCGGCTGCCGTTCTGAGGTCTCGGGTTCGATCCCCGAGTCGGGACGAGTGGTATTGGGTTTGGAATTTGTGCCCGGTATGGCGACAGGCCCGCCCCCTGTCACATCTGAGACGGGACTAAGCAGAATGCGAGTAGTGTAGTTCGCTACATCACCTCTGCCTAACCCTTCGGGGATAACAGGCGTGAGCTTACGTTATGCTATGTTACACAGTAAAGGCTGTAATTATATGGAAGCTCCATTTGTAATCCTGTAATCATATGTATATGGCGTCAAAAGTTTGGTGAAGTTATCACGGCCCTTCCAATAAATAGTATTTAGTCGATTCCAGAAAAAAAAAACCTGGACAAAATTCCTGCACATGTCATTAATAAAGCTACAAATGTCACATAGCATAAGCTCACGCCTGTTATCCCCGAAGGGTTAGGCAGAGGTAATGTAGTGAACTACACCACTCACATTCCACGAGCTTAGTTCCGTCCCGGATGTAACAGGGGACGAGCCTGGCGCCATATCGGGCACAAATTCCAAACCCAATACCACTAGACCCGACCCGGGGATCGAACCCGAGACCTCAGAACGGCAGTCGCACCGAGGCAGTGAGAGGCAGACGAATACCACGTCTTCATTACTTATCGATTAAAATAATTTTAAAGGTGCACCTTGAGTTTGAGACTTTCGAATTATTTGACTAGATAAATTGACTATTAAAAAATAAAATAGGGGGGAAAAACAGTTGAAAGTAGGGTTCAAAGATTTTATGAAGAAGAAAAAGAAAACTCACCTTCACATCGTCGGCGTCGTTCTTCTTCTGCGCGGTTTCCTCGGCGCTGCTCTCGTCCGATTCCCCGGAAGCTGTGTCCTCGTCCGAGGAACTGCTGTCAGAGTCGCTGTCGGAAGTGCCGGTTCCGGTATTCGAAGACCTTTATCAAACATTGACATTGAGTTTATCTTTATTGCGTGCAGAAATTAAGAAAGAAAGAAAGAACCACCATCTGTGACAGGATCTTCAAACTTTAAGTGACGAAGCTGGCATTGGAAAACGTTTTACGTCCATATAATTACACCATCACCTCTTTAATTGAAGGGTCAAGATTCATTCCGTTTATACCTTTAGGAAATTGATTACAGTAAATACAATAGAAATTAGGCTTAGTGTGTTTCCCATCCTGGACCACCACTTAACATCAGGTGAGATTGTGGTTAAAGCACAGAGCCTATAATCCTATAAAAAAAGGAACAACAACGGGAATGCATTATTACTTTCCCGCAAAACGAAAGTTAATATAAAGTTTGTATGAAACACATAAACTGTGACGTCATATCTTAGTACAGTTCCACTGTATCCCACGAGGATAAAATCAAGATCCTTCATACTTGATGAGACAATAAAAAAAATATTCAGGTAATATTTTCAATTTGATATTTTTATATTTATATTTGATATTTTAATTAAAAGTCATTAATTGGATAAAATTTAAACTTATAAATGATCCCTGTTCGTTATTTAAAAAAAAATTCAACACATCATTGAATAATTACTTGTAGTTATTCGTATCCGGGACAACTTTGTCTTGGTCTTTCTTCGACTCGTTGCTGGTCTCCGCCCTGTTTTAAAGTTAAAGTTGCGTTATTTGTTATAAAGTGTCTTATTCTATTATTTTTGTATTGCACTAGCTATATGCCCGCGGTTGCGCTCACGTTTCGTATCAATTTTCACTGCATAATATAGTTTTTTTTTTATATATACGGAATCCTAATTATTAAAATTTTTGCTACTAAAAGTACTAAAACTGTGCATTGAATCTTATTTTAAGAATTTTTAATGATTTTAATTTTTTTTTTACTCCGTACCATAATAATTTTCGCAAAATTAAAAGTACCCAAGTTACCCGGAGTTACTTCAGCTACCTACCAAAAAAAGTCCCGTCCAAATCGGTCCGGCCGTTCCGGAGTTTACCCGTTACAAACAGACAGTCAGTAAAAATTGTATTTTTGGTATAGGTATCGTCTATAGGTAGATTCATATCTATTTAGTTCATAAAAAATTATTTTGACATTACAAATAGACTATAATTGTTTTGTTTCTGTTCTAAGTAGTCTATCTATTGCTAAACTTTATGCCATGGCAGCCTGGCACCCTCCCCCCACCACATAGCTCTTCTCTTCTCCCCACTTCTCTCTACCACGTAGCTCCTATTATCGGACAACTGTACTAAAATAAGAGCTGGAGGGAGGAAGGGCACCTCTGACCCATGGGGGGGTGGTGTCAGGATCATACCAGGTGGAAGGATGTAGTCTCTGCCTACACTTATGGTAGAATAGCGTGATCCTATGGGGTCGTACGAGTATTACGTAATCACATTTAGACATTTTTATCCACGTAAGGCTCTACTATCGCCCCCCCCCCCCCTATTGATGATAAAAGTATTGGCATAATTATGAAAAGACTCACTCGTCCGATGATTCTCCAGAGCTGCTCGACCCTGACGACGACGATGTACCGGACCCGCTGCTCTCCGGCTCCGAGTAGAAGCTTTTGTTCTTCTGCAAATCATATCCAAATCGATATAGCTCCGTGTATTCTTCTTGTGGATATCACCGTGCCATTTAGTGAACATTGGTCTTCTGAAGTCAGTGGTCTCAGTGGTCGCCATTGTTCTCCGTTAAACCGAACGGATCATTAAACTATTACTGCGCCTTACTTATGTTATTATTATAGGGGATGGGGGGGTAGTTTTTTTACTATAATTTAATACGTCACCAACCCCTAATAGAGGTCTTCTCAGTCACACGATATTTTATGATATATGTATTCTTATGGTTATCAAAAGATGGCGCTGTATTAATTTTGTACGGGTTATCGAAATATAATTTAGGGGAGTTTAAGATATATTTGAATTTCAAAACAGTACCTTTTTTTATATAATTTCAACATGTGAATATTTATTGTTTCTATCCGAATATATCTTATGACAGTGTCTGTTTAAAACATTAATAAAGTAATTTTTTTTTTTTTAATCAGTCACTTAACATTCGTATATACGGCGTTATATTAAAAAAAATGTGAGCCGTCACGGGACGCCTGGCAGATGTGAAACATCGACATTATTCTGTAAAAGTAATATGCAGAAAGGAACAGATTGCGATAGGAACTAAATATGTCGTAATAATAAAATAAAATATTGTGATTTTTTTTCTAGTTAACGATGACTATTTATTTTCATTCAATAAAAAAAATTACGAATTTATTTCAAATCGTGACTAATTAATTCGTTTAATCAGTGACTTCGGTAATAGTTATATTCGATGTTACCGCGAAACGTCGCCACAGCATGCGTCGCCACGCCAGACATCGGTTTTACGTGCGGCTATACATGTTTCACATCAAAAATAGTAACCGATAACTGTATACTTTTGTTTGGTGTTAATGATTTTGCTATTTACTGCAAATATAACTTCACTTCTTACAATCACATACTTAAATTAAATAAAACAAACAAATGAAAATTATTATATCAATGTGATTTGCAAATCTTATGTCTAGATGGCGCTTTACAAGAATAAAGAGTTGTCATAGTTTATAACTAGATGGCGGTAGCGGTACCTGCGTGTCCAGCGGCAGCGTGTTGTTCCTGGTGGGGGGTGCGCTCGTGAACTCGCACTCGGGGGGGTCGCGGAGGGCGGCGGGTAGGGCGGTGCGCGGCGCGGGCGGCAGGGCCCGGTACCCGGTCGCAGCGGTGCCTATGTACTGAGACAACGTGCCCACTGTGTACTGCGAACGATCTGTACACAGATAAACACATGAAGCTATTTAAAAAAAAAAATATCTGCGGGCAGATTTTATTATCTCTTATATAATTTGCCGAGTTTTAGGGAGTCGTTAAGTTCAAGTTTAAGTGACTTTTTAAGACACTTAACGCAATCGAAATAAATTAATACAAAATCTATTAGCATATTATCATGGAAGGATCAAAAATAGGTGTTAACGCCATCTATTATCGTGTATATTCTCTTCTTATCCTAAGTTATTTATTCTCTATATTGTCTACACGCCCCCGCTCTATTTAGTCTATTTATGCATTATCCGTTCCTATTCAAAAACGGAACGCCAACACGCAACCGCCGCCGCGGCCTCTCGTATGTTTGTGCACATTAGTTATCAAATCATATAGAACATTCATAAAGTGAAGTGAGGTGGGAAATAAAATCTGAACCGGCTTAATCGAAGGTGTACAGTTTAAAGGCTGCCCCGTTAGATGGCGTTAATTTCATTGTGAGAATTTTTGTATCGCGCGGTCAAGATTCTCGCTCAATGAGTTAGGGTCTAAATTGTTTTTATGTAATAGCGCGAAATAAAATCACAGTACTGTGTCAGTGTGGTATTATTACTTATTCCGGTAAATAGAAATTGTACAGGAGGCTAATAATAAAGGTAAGTTCCGTTTGCTCCTTTCAGCATCATAGTTCTAGATATTTCCACACCACATAATAAAAATAATAACAATAGGGTTGTTTACTGTATTGGTGTGATGCAAACGATATGCTAACGGGGATGATACATTTAAGGCTGGCGTGCATCATCTAAGGCTTATATTTGACAAAAGTTAAATCTACAGTTAGGTAAAAACGTGTTGCACCATCCGTGTTTAGCTTAAATTACGTCATAATTTAACTGTAACCATAAACCACGAAATTTGGGCGTTTAAAATTTAAACCAAGTTTATTTCGATTGTCATGTCATCTGCCAACGATATTTAAGAGATTCTATTATTTATATTGTACAAAAATATGTCTCTATTGTAAGATATTTCGTGGGAATTGTCTTCTAGCGATGTTTTCTCTTTTTGTTTCAAGCATTAGCTTAACCATCATTTACATGAAATGTAAAATAAAATGTAAAATGTTTTTATGTTTATCAATAAGTGTTTGAAGACTTAATATTTCAGATTTTCTAAAGCTACTAATTTTATCACGAATGAATAAGTAATAATACTCGGCAACAATAATAATTAAAATGTCTTTCATTAGGATATATATTACAGTAATAAATTTAAGACATATAGTATCTATTTTAATTCTTGATAAACTTACTTGGTTTTTAAGTTAATAGAATTTGATCCATAACGAAATATATCCAAAATTTTCGTTTTAGTTCAAACTGACAACAATAACAACACGTTTGTTTTCTATTTGTCAATATTGTTTTTGACATTTTTAACGATGTTACCATACATAAAATATTCTCCTTAATATTTATTAGGAGATTGATGTCTCTTTCAACTGACAACCCTTTTAACTTTAACCCTGACTAAAAGTTGGGTTGTGCACTCGAAACTTTGCTACTGCTATGGTTAGAGATATAGTAAAGATTAAGTTTAAATTTAAACATTACTATAACTGGACATTTCGTGCACTCCACCCTTAGGATAGGAACGACGATAGGTACTAAAGTGAGATGATGCCGATGCGGGATTAATTAAAACACTTATAATTAGGTGGTATGTACATGCGCACGAGTTTACGAGAGACATTGACGAAATCGAATTAGTTACCTTTAAAATTGCTAGAGACGGCCGGTTTCGGTTTGTCGGGGCAGAAGATGGTGGACGCGTAGCGCGCGAGCTGCGAGCCGTGCGGGGGCTCTATGAACCGGCGCAGCAGCCGCGCCCGGTCCCGCACGTCGTAGCTCGCGTCGTACCGCGCCAGCGCCGTCACGTACCGGCACACGGCGACCGTCTCCGGCTGCGCCACGCACACCTTCACCGCCAGCGACACCAGCTGCAGCTTCACCAGCTCCTCCTGCGACCACCACCTTCATCTACCTACACCCTCGCCGCCCGCCGCCCGCCGACGTGCCTCCTCCCCCGGTAATGCGGCCATACAAAACTTACGTACGCATTAGACAGGGGGGTTTATCTTTTAACTGGCTGCTCCCGCGTTTAGCATATCCTACACTGCGTTTTAATTTTTTTATACGGAACTCTAATTACTTCCCGGTCTAGCTGTTCTGGAGGTTACTCATTACAAACAGACACACAGAAAAAAAAAATTAAAATTTGTGTTTTTTGGTATAGGTTATACATTAGTATCTATTTAGTAAAAATAACTAATTTTGAGATTACAGACAGACACTTCAATTTTATTATTAGTATAAATAACATGGCGGACAAATATTGATTGCGTAAGGAATGTTTACTTAATTAATCTTTCTTTTTTTTTTGTTTAAAAATTATGCCAAAACTTGCGTAATCAAAGAGAGAGGAAGTAAGAATTTTGATTGGTATTGTTGAGAAGATGGATGAGGTAATAAAAAACCAAAATATTGCATAAACAATACTTCAACAGCCCCTAAGAGCGATTTGAACAGGTTTTTATATATATCAGGGACATAACATTTTTTTTTATTCTCAACTTACATGTGTAAAAATGCAATTGGGTCTGAACTGTGCGCTCTTTTGATTTAAAAAAAAAACTACGCGATATTTTATGACGTTCGAATGAAGTGATAACAATAATAATGTTGACCTGGTCAGCGAAGTTGGCAGCCATGTGCGCGAGCACCGCGGCCGCGCGCGGGTGCTTCGCCCCGTGCTCCGCCACCAGCCACACGGCGGCCGCGCGGGCCTGACCCACCAGCCTGCACAAACCACAGACTAAGTACAAAAATCATTACATTTTCATGTTTTAAGTTATGTTTTTTTTTATAAACTCAACTTCTGTATGTATAAAAAAACAGAAATGAAAGCGCTGAATTAAATAATCCAGTCCAGATTTAAAACGATGAGATATCTAATAGTGTTTTTCTTAAAAACCTATTTACTGTGAAATTGAAACTTATTGAAGTGTCTGTTTAAAATTGCAAAATTAATTAGTTTTCACTAAATAGATATCTATAACAGAAATAAAGTTCTTAAAATTTTTGGTTCAGTTTAAAAGATAACAATTTTTTTTAATAAAATCCGATTCAATGCACAATTTTACGGGCAAGTGCTTGAATTTATGAGATATATTTTTACTTTATCTTGGCATTAATTTTTTTTTAGTTCGAATAAAAAAAAAAAAAAATCGCAGTAAAAAATATATGAAACGCGGACGCAGCCGCGGGCACACGGATAATGTATTCTATAAAACAAACTTAATCTCTAAGTTCAAATATAAATATAAGGATAATTATTACAAGAATAATTGTCTAGAAAAATGTTTAAAAAGTTTTCACCAACTCAAACTGGAAAGAGAAAGGGCTCTATTCTTCTATGAACTCCGTCTTACTCTGTCCGTATTTAAATGGCATGTATAAAGAAGCCCTGGCATAATGGCAGAGTACCTGTCTGCACGTAGTAGTTTGGCAGCCCGAGCGACCGCGGCGCGGGCCGAGGCGGCTCCGCCCCCCACCACGCGCTTCACCACCACCACCGCTTCGCATACCACCCACTCTATTGACAAATATATGTAAAATCACGATCCAAGGGATTACTCTTTTTTCAGCTTGTTTTTTTTTTCTTTTCAGTCGGAAATAGGAAATAAAACTTTCGAATTTTTTTTTCTATTGACAACACTAAAGGCCGTCAATAGCAACTAAACAAAAAAGAAGAACGCTTAACCTACTGAGGAAGAAATTACACTAAACTGTTTCATCTTTGTCTATTTACAGATAATCGTAGAAAACAAAAAGGATACTTTATTAGTTTAAAAGATCGATCTTTTGGACCTCGATGTTTAGTGAATGGATTCATCAGACTTAGATTCATATCGATTCAAAAATATATTTTTCCCCCGTCCCTACTTAGGCATCCATGTCCGAAGTTCGTCCGTCTGTAACAGCTTTGATAAGATTGGAACTGAACGCTAATCAAATATTCAGCTCAAAGAAACCATCCCAACAACAGCAACATTTTTTCTTCCATTCATACGTTGAGTTTTTGGCGAAATTTTGCAGTGTCATGTAACAGTCCTTGTATATAGACATAACATAACCTCACGCCTGTTATCCCCTATGGGTTAGGCAGAGGTGAAGTAGCGAACTACACTACTCACATTCCATCGAGCTTAGTTCCGTCGCGATAGGGGGCGAGCCTGTCGCCATATCGGGCACGTCCAGACTCGGAGATGATACTGGGTATAAATACCCAATATCACTTGACCCTACTCGGAGATCGAACCCGAGACCTCAGAACGACAGTCGTACCGTAATACAACTGCGCCAACGAGGCAGGCTATATATGTGTTATATACATCACATGAAGTAATTTTAGTTGCGTTTTACGTGATATATTTTGATTATTGTGTAAATTCTAAAATCTCACAAAAACTCCATTGGAAACTTTAACAAATGGCTGTCACTATATTAGAAGACTGAAGTTTAGTAAAAACAATACAAAGTTGGGCCTAAAAAAAAAACTCATATTCAGGTGGTAATAAATTATTTAAAAATATGCATTCATATGTTTTTCTTTGATAAGAGGTTGCTTGGCGCAATTTTGGTTTGTGATATAGTCGGCCTTATTTTTAATTAATTATCTTGCAGTAATTGACGATATATCATGTGATTATGGTGACATTGTACGTGATATAGTTAATTTTTTTTTTTATTAAATAAATTAAAACATATTTTGCGGACTCTGGGTCCAAACCAGTTTTTATGTTAGAGGTTTAATTCGACTTGAGTCAGAAAAAATTGCCTATAATATTTCATTCATGCAGCTATGCAGTTACCTTCTTTCATAATTAATTAAGTGAGCTTAAATCTACTTATATTTTACATCTAAACTAAGACTAGGTGTTAATTTTTTTTGTTTTATATATATGTTTATATATATACATGTATACAACTTTTTTTAAAGTATTTTTTTTAAAAGTTATATAAGATATAGTTTAGTTACGATGCACAAGTATAGTGAAGTGAAAATAATGAAACGGAGCGTGAATTATGAAATGCCAATCACTCCCGTTGTGATTAAAACAGAAGGTCGCCATTTATTGGCAGTGTTCCTAACGTCTGACTTGGCTGCATGGTTTACTACTACCTTTGCCTTTACCTTAAGAAGGAATAAATCGAACCAAGAGTTTTGTCGGTATCTAAGTCTGTCATGTATCAGTTATATTCATTATTTCATTACACTTGTGTATTTGACTCTATATAATGTAATCTTGGTGGCGTTTTATGTGATATAAATTTGGTTATTGTGTACGAGTAAAGTTTATTATAGAAAATAGCACGTAACATTTATTTTGAGGAGTCGACAAAACCCCATGGAAAGTTCGAGCAGGATGAGCCACCGTTTTGCTGGAACTTGGTAACGCTGATACAAGATTGAAAATACTCCTTACTCACAACACACTGGCACTATTTGAGTGTACACATATTGCCATTAACTAAGAAAGGACCAAAAAAACTCGTTATTTTAATGAAAGATAAGTTATAATGTTTTTTTATATATAAAAGGGAAGTCTGATATAAAGATGATAGCGTAAAGAGCTCACCGTCCTTGCTGGAGAGGAGATGCAGGAGCCCGTTGAGGCAGGTCTCGGTCTCGGTGTGTATGGCGACGGCGAGACGTCCTATCGCGTGTATGGTGGCAGCGGCGAACGCCCTGTCCCCACCGCCCCCGCCCCCCCCCCCCACCGCCCCCCGTCACGTACGTCTGGAACTCCCGCAGCACGGCGGGGGCGCTCGCCTCAGTCGCCAGGTTCGTCAGGATCTCCAGCTTCAGCAGCTTTATATGAGTCGGGTCAGAGTTGCGGACGAAAAACGATTTCAGGTACGGCTCGAACAGCGACTGTGGAACATTACGCGTTACTTTTAGGGACAGTCACAGATTCATTAGGATTCCGCGTAATAAAACTAAAACACAAGATATTGTGAAAACAAATGATTCAATAGTCACTTTTCCTGGCAAGTGCCTGAGCGCACGAGAAATACAAAAATATTTGCTTTCCCTTAGTACTCTTGGAAAGTAATTAGGGTTCCGTGTATTTTTTTTTATTTAAAAACTATATTACGCAGTGAAGAATACCATTTCATTCTCCTGCCTTTTCCCAACTCACTTGGGGTCGGCGCAGTATGTTTTCTTCTGCCATACGTCCCTATCAGCCGTCATCTCTTCATTCGCTCCTTTTTCTTTCATATCATTTCTTACACACTCCTTCCACACTTTCTTTGACCTCCCTCTACTTTTCCATCCTTCCACATTCATATTCCTTACTATTTTACCCACATGCGCTTCCTGTCTTCTCATAACATGTCCATACCACGACAAATGAGAACCTTTCAACTTTTCTACCATTGACGCAACTTTCAAACTCCCTCTAATATATATGCAGTGAAGAATAAATATATGAAACATAATACAGCTAGTATTAAAAAGAATACAGTCTGAGGAGGATGGAGTCACCCGATAGATGTGAATCTATCTAAGAGTCTGCATAATCATGCCGGTCTACATCCACTACGCTCTTAAGCAGCTCTGCAATATACACGCCAAAGCATGTCACTATGGCGAGTTTTCCCCAGTTCAGATCGGAAATCCAACCACCACAATTGTCCCTGGTAGTTAATATATGTTAAGGCTAAAAGTGTATATAGATAGATGGGCAGCGGCGGCTCGAGCCCTTGCAGCGTCCGTGCGTGACCAATATCCCGGCGCCCTCTAGTAGGCGCGCGGTCAAAATGGAATATTTCCAGTTATATTTTCCGGGCAATCCGGGTGCAATATTTGATGTTTTTTTTATACACGTAATAAGCCAGTAATCTGACCGCAATATCACCTGATGTTAAGTGACGATGTGGTCCAGATTGGTAAACACAATAAGCCTAGAGGTACTGGTTCTCAAGTGATGCTACTCAGACGCTACCACCACCCTATGGTTTCCTCACCGAAAGCTCAGGCCGATTTTAGAGTCGGACAGATGAGATCAAACCCACGTCGATTGACACGGAATCCGGCCGCACTACCCGCTGCGCCATCATCAAGTAATTTTAACCATTAACCCCATAACCCGGGCGCAAGGTTTTGAGAGCGCTGCACACCATGCACTATTGGTAAAGCCGACTGTGTAGTTGGGCGCTGAAATCCAGGGAAGTAAGTTGACATCCTTTTTCCTTTTACATGCCATCTCTTTTTCACCCCTTCTCTCAGCGCTGCACAAATCAGTCGAGTGTTTTTGAATTTGTCAAACATCAAATATACAAACTATATTTACGCAAATAGGCCGTCTAACAACGGACAACAGCAGACCACTGTTGAGTCCAATTTTCCATAATTCTTCATTGTCGCCGTGCGCCTACCAATACACAATTAGACTTGGTGCGGAAATATCTAGAAGGATGATGTTGAAAGGAGCAAACGGAACTTACCTTTATTATTAGCCTTCGATTAAGCCGGTTCAGATTTTATTTCCCACCTCACTTCACTTTATGAATGTTCTATATGATTTGATAACTAATGTGCACTTTTAAACATACGAGAGACCGCGGCGGCGGTTGCGTGTTGGCGTTCCGTTTTTCAATAGGAAGGGATAATGAATACATAGACTAAATAGAGCGGGGGCGTGTAGACAATATAGAGAATAAATAACTTAGAATAAGAAGAGAATATATACGATAATAGATGGCGTTAACAGACTTATATTTTGAACCCTAAAGAACCAGCACGATCAGTGTATGTACTGAGTTATGGAACTTTCACCACAATAATTATATTTTTTTGTTAATGTATTTATTAGTGTAAATGTGAGAAGTGTTAGCAAGGATGAAGGAGCTCACCCTCTTGATGACCGTAAGTGACGCTATGGAGTTCAACACGACACTTTGCACTTCTACCGGTGCTCGAAGAAGTCGGATCATAGCTTTCGCAACTGGTGCCAATTCTTGAGCTATAATAAAATTATATATTGACCAATATATATATATATATATATATATAAGGCAAATGGGGTCTCTTCGACGCACCATCACCTCAAACTACTGAACGTGATACGTTCAGCGGGACTGCTACCATTCGACGCGGAATCTTTCGTAGACAGGTATTTTTGGATTCCACCGATCCTCTCTCATTTTTTTTTTTTTTCGATTTACTCTTTTGTACATTTTCCACTTCAATTTACGCTTATATACATTTTTCCCGCTAATAAAAAAACAAAATACTCTTAATTTTATTCATTCATTTGTTTTTTTTTTTTAATTAACTATGAATGAAACGTCATATGCACAGAACAAATGAAACGCGAGCGGAGCCGCGGGCACCAGCTAGTATACATATATATTGATATTAACTATAGCGTGAGTGTGTTTTGTTTCTGTGGTTTCTATGTGTAAACATTTTTATTGGGTTTCAGCCTAGGTATTAGATTGTATTTTTTTTTTTGTATTAATATTTGACTGTATCCTGTTTTGTTAATTAATATTACACATTAGTTTATTGATTAATAATAAATACAGATTGAGGATAATTAAACTATTTCATTTATGGTGTACCTGTTAGATATACATAGCAATATAATATAATAAATTTACGTTGTTTTTGTAGTGTTAAAATGTGGCAACACTGTTAGTAGTATAACCTCATCTTGTAAGTAATTCTAATGTGGTTCAAATGTAAGAGCATAATAAAAATGGTTGCGTGTACGTTATGTACGCGCGTGAGAAGTTATACTTCTTTGGCATCATTAAAAAATAGTTTTTAATTGCATGCAAATAATTAATTACAATAAAATAATAATTTAGTGTTAATTATATCAAATAAAAGTATTTTAATTTATATCAATAAATAATACATACGGATAGTTAACCTCAATTATATTGGAGCACTTGAAAAAGTATACAAGCACAATTTTTTTCACTAATATTCACAAATAGTAAGTGATATCAATGAAAATATTCAATTTAAATCACTACTGAATATAATTTATTAGCACACATATATAATGTAGCACTTGTATGAAACTAAAACACGTGTTGTGAATGTATAAACTAGAAACATGTTGATGGTGCCGAGCGTACCAACATGCGCGACTAACGAGACTTAATGAGCGGTTAAGCAGACAACTTCATACTGTTCATTTCGTGTCACAGATGCGCGCGCACTTCATACTGTTCATTTCGTGTCACAGATGCGCGCGCACTTCATACTGTTCATTTTGTGTCACAGATGCGCGCGCACTTCATACTGTTCATTTTGTGTCACAGATGCGCGCGCATCTTCAAATTTCACTCTCATCATTTTTTCATAACGCGCCTAAAGAAGTATAACTTCAAAAGTTTTCTAGTGCATAATACTGCTTAAATTATTTACCATCACAACAGTACCCTCAAAATTTCTCAATTTTCTAGATGCACCTTGAACACAAAAAGTTTGCGGAACCTAAAAAACTCCTGTTAGTTTTGCTAAGTCTGGACCATGAAATGTAATATTACCAGGTCCGCAGTGGTAGAAGAGTTGAGCGACCGCCATCACGACACCAGAGTTCCGGCTCTGCAGGAGAGGCTTGGCTGCGCGCAGCAGCGTGCGGTGGTCCGCCTCCAGGCACGGGGAGCGGGGGGGACTGCTTCCGAGGAGTTCCGTTCTCGTCGCTTTCACTGTCGTAGAAAGGCTTGTCCGTGTCGCTCTCACTCGAGTACTCCTACACATATTAACTGGCAGCGGTCATTATTGTAATAATACTCAGTGTACGCTCGGTGCTTTTACCCAATCTCATCTGATGTTAAGTGACGACGTGGTCCAAGATGGTAAACACACTAAACCTTAGGTACTGGTAATTGTTAAAAGTATATTATTTGTAAGTAGAATATTTTGTTACACGATGTTGTATTATGGTGCGACTGCCGTTCTGAGGTCTCGGGTTCGATCCCCGGGTCGGGTCAAGTGGTATTGGGTTTGGAATTTGTGCCCGATATGGCGACAGGCTCGCCCCCTGTCACATCTGCGACGGAACTAAGCTCGGCGGAATGCGAGTGGTGTAGTTCGCTATTTCACCTCTGCCTAACCCGTCGGGGGGATAACAGGCGTGAGCCTATGTATATTATGTAATGGAATTAAAATTGGAAACAATAAAAAATCCAGTGAATCAGTGAAATTTCGATGATTCGCGAATTGTTTTGAATTATTCACGAATTATTACAATTTTTTTGGAATTATTCGTCAAATCTCGAATAATTACGGTTTCCTCACGACGTTTTCCTTCACCGAAAGCTGAGGGCTGATTTTAGGGTTGATAGGTGGATTTGAACCCGCGTCCATTGACGCGAAATTCGATCACACTATCAACTAAGCCAACATCGCTTTAATAATATTATCATATATTTTTTTTAAAGAAAGCATTTTGTCACACCCTATAATAATCCGGATAATAAATATCCGGGTGGATCGGTACCAACTATCGATGCAGTAAACTCCTGTTCTATTCATTTAAGAATGTTCTAGAATTAGAGACAAGTATTCAATGATACTTAATAGGTTATTTAAATAATAAAAGAATTCTGCCAAATAAAATAATAAACTAGAACACACTTTATTTTCGAATTATTTTTTAAATACACGAACTGTTCGCGAAATTGGTAACAATACGAACGATAACATCTCATTGTGACTATGAGTGTCAATGAGAAAGCTAAAAACATAACATAACATAACATAAGCTCACGCCTTTTATCCCCGAAGGGTTAGGCAGAGGTGAGATAGCGAACTACACCACCCACATTCCGCCGAGCTTAGTTCCGTCCCAGATGTGACAGGGGACGAGCCTGGCGCCATATCGAGCACAAATTCCAAACTCCGGGATGATATTAAGTAGAAAAACCCAATATCACTTGACCCGACCCGGGGATCGAACCCGAGACCTCAGAACGGCAGTCGCACCGTAATACAACTGCGCCACCGAGCCAGTAAAAAAATAAAAATGCTATCATAATTTTTAAAAAACGATATATTTATTATCTACTCTATTATACTTTTGTAATCTGTGGTATTAGCATACAAGTGCTCTGTGGCACAGCTTTATATAAGTAAAAACCGTATTTTATAACACGTTTGTTTTTTTTGGACATTTAAACTTCCACACATAAAATTCATCATAAAACAACAGTTTATGGGCCCAGAAAAATTTCCAAGCGTTTGATATCGCTAGACATGGAAAGGCGCGTAACGAAATATTCAATCAAAAGTGGACAAATCAAAATCAGTGTAATTTTTTAAGTTTTCGCGTTCCATATTTAAAATCAGTTAATTTTAACGGGTTTTTACGCGTTACCTTTGGTTTTTTCTTCCTATCCCGACGTTTCGGCTGGGTTTCACCAACCGTGGTCACGGGCTGACTGGCGGTGCGCGGCGTCGCCGAACGCGTTGAGGGGTGTATTTTGATGAACTACCCCCGTTTGGTCTTTATATTTATTATAGTCACAACGCACAACACTAACAGTATCCATCGACGATGCCTGTGACGATAAATCACGAACCTTTAGATTTTCTAGCACCGGATTCCACGCTGAGGAAAGCCTATACCCATCCTCGCGATTGGCGAAACGTCGGGATAGGAAGAAAAAACCAAAGGTAACGCGCGTAAAAACCCGTTAAAATTAACTGATTTCAAAATCAATGTTTGATCAGAATCAATTAATTACAGTATCTTATTATTATATCAATTTATACCAGTTTCATTTGAAATAATCACTTATTTTTGTCTATTATTAGTCCGGTTTAGAGTGAAACACATGCCTCAGTATTGGGGTCCGGGAAGCAAGTCCTCGCGTACATTGTGAGCACATTCAGTAACGCGAGCTGCCCCCACTCGTCCACGTCCGCCAGCAGCGAACACAATTTCCTATCGACATTATATACAGGGTGGATAATTACACGAACGATAGTGATGTCTGGAATTAACCCACATCTCTGTGCTTCCACTAACATTATTAAGACAACGATTTGTATAGTTTTTTATATGACAAAAAAAATGATATATTATATTTATTAAAAAAAAAAAAGAACCAGACCGAGTTTCTCGCCTGCGCTCTTCTCGACTGGGTTGTTTTCCGAACCGGTGGTAGTGTTTTAGACGTTCATAAGCGCCTTCTTAGGGCATAAATTGAATAAATAAATTTTGATTTTGATTTTGATTATATAAAAAAATTGCAATTCACCAAAACCAACATCACCAGTATCTTATAGATCCTGCTTAAACCTAAATCTGTAATAGCCAACGAACACATACTTGACTAAATCACGAACCGGTACAGTGGATAGTGAAAACCCCAGTCATAGTGTCTCACTTCACTGAGGCGAGTTCCAGAACATTCATATTTCATTGCGTCCGAACTCCTTTTTCACAGACCACCACAGTTTTCAGTCATATATACCGTTTCAATAAATCTTTTATTAATTCATTTAATTAATTTATTCATTTCATTCAATTTTTCTACTAAATTTCATTCATATATTCGATTCATTTCTTTCATCATCTCCCCTTCTCTCAACCACAAATATATGTGTAAAGAAAATATTAGAGCAACACATTGTTTATTTTTATTGTCCTTTATTTATCTTATATATAGTTAAACTTCTTCACTGCATTTTATTCTTATATATCCAAACCCTAATTATTATCCTAAAATATTTAGTACTAAGATAAAATAAAAATATTTCTAATAGCACTTGCCCGTAAAACTGTGCATTCGGATCTTATTCAACTTTTTATGAGTTTTAAGTATATCTTTTACGCGGAACACCTTAATTATTTTCGAAAATTAAAAGTAACCCAAGTTACCCGGAGTAACTTGAGCCATTTACCGAATAAAGTCTCGTCAAAATCGGTCCAGCCGTTCCAGAGATTACCGTATACAAACAGACAGACAAAAATTTTAAAAATTGTATTTTTGATAGAGGTTTCATATGTATTTAGTTTAAAAAAAAATGTTGATATTACAAACAGACACTTCAATTTGATTGATTAATATATATTAGTTAAATGAACCTGTAACTTTGATGAATGAGACTCATTCTATCTCCCGCACACTTCTAGGAACGCCATCGCTGCGGATCCGACGACCAGAGGTGCTTTATCTGATAACAGCTTTTTTATTATCAGCACAAGCTCTTCCTTCTGTTCTGGATCTAGACTGTTGGAAAATCGACACAGAAACTTATCAATAAATCTGTTGTTATTTCTTATAATGTTTTTATCATTCCTGCTACCAACTAAATAACAAAAATTTGATTTCATTACTTGTTCTTTGCGCCATAATATTTCTGTTTTTTACACAATATAGGCTTAGTGCTTTAACCACAATCTCGCCTGATGTTAAGTGACAATATGGTCCAGAACACACTAAGCCTAGAGGTACTGGTTCTCAAGTGATGCAGCTGGAACACACCCATTGATATTTGGCGACAGATTTTCAAGCTCAAATCAAATCAAATCAAATCAAAATTTATTTATTCAATTTAGGCCCTAAGAAGCCGCTTATGAACGTCTAAAACACTACCACCGGTTCGGAAAACAACCCAGTCGAGAAGAGCGCAGGCAAGAAACTCGATCTGGTTCTTTTTTTTTTTTTCATAAATATAATATATATAATTTTTTATGTCATAAAAAACTATACAAATCGTAGTTTTTAGTGGAAGCACAGAGATGTGGGTTATTTCCAGACATCACTATCGTTCATGTAATGATCCACCCTGTAATAACCTTTTGAGATTAAAACTCACTCGACATAATACTTGAACTTATTGTCAGGTAAATCGGTAATGTTACTTGGGATCTTATTGTAAAACCGAATACTATTACCTATAAAGCTTTTATTACACTTACTTAACCTAAAGCGTGGGACGGACAACTTGTCTTTACTTCTAGTATTAAAATTATGACGATCATAAGCTTGAGGGTGGTAGCTACCCAAGACCAGGCCCTACCACCAGGCTATGGTTTCCTCACGATGTTTTCCTTCACCGAAAGTTCAGGGAGATTTTAACGTTAGATAGGTGGGTACGAACCCGCGTCCATTGGCGCGAAATCCGGAAGCATTATCCACTGGGCCATCATTGCTTCAAAAATGTCATGTCTTCTGTCATGTAATAGTCCCTTAATTTGTCTATTTGTTTTTATTCTCTCTTTAGACTTTGGTAAAAAAACTCTCAGCCTTACATATCTATATAATAATATAATACAGAATATAGATACATTGTTGTAGTTATTTATAATATAAGTTTGGATGTCATATATGAAATAATAATACAGCAAATCTTAGAGAACAAACCTGAGGAGAATTATCAAGATTACCTGTATAACTTAGGTATAGCGTGTGCGGCTGTCTTCCGCACGTAAGGGCTCATGTCACTTGAGGAGTCCCGTATAGCGAGCATCACTATTGGAACTATCATCGGAACCCGAATCGATGACAATACGCGGAGAGCGCTCGCCCGGATCAATTGATTCGGATCCTTGTACAGAAACATAACATATTTAATTAGATGTCTTTTGCATTGTCAGTTCCTGAGACCATAAATGATATTTCAGGGAGGTGCTGCTTTCAAATATTATGTTATTTTTCTTTATTTGCTGTCAGATAAAGAAATTCACCAGAGGTTTGAAAAAGAAATGTAAAACACATTAGAACACAATGTTGAACACAAATCAAAATGTAATCTATAGTATTTGAAATGTTGACATCCTAAATCCTAAAGTAAAAATGCTGGTACAAAGTAAACACATTAATACAAATTTTGAACTAAACATTTAAAAGAATCAGATATGTTCTAGAAAAAAACTCTACCTTTGACAACAATAATAGATCTGATAATTCAATATAATTAAACTCTACGTACATATTTTTTACATTCAATTTTACAACGTATTATACCTTGAGTGCCCTCTGAAATGTGCTTATTGAAAGAAGAGCGAGATCCTGTTGCTCTTCAGCATACCTCACCAGGTATAAATACACCAACTTTTTAATTTCTATATTCTTGGACACTACATTCTTGACTACTGCTGGAAATCTGTAAAATGTTTTAAAAAAAAAACTTATTAATGACCATTAAAGCATGAACATGACGTTTACACCAGCTTCCAATTGTTTTCCTATTGTCAAATAATTCTTGGTATTTGAGTGATTTACTTAATATTGTAAATTTACAATAAAGATCTAATTAGGACACATATGAAATTAAAATCATGAACCAATTCATTAAATAACCCTATATATAACGAGCAAGAAATTGTAAAACCTTTTTATACATGTTGTTATACAAATAAAATTACTTATAATATTTATTTAAACTTATATAGAATGACTTATTAAATAAAAATTATATTTACCACTACTAAAAATAAAAAGATGTATTATTCAATTTAGGAGTAAAAGTGAGACAATTTATGCATATCTTATTTGATCAGAGGGGGTAAGAGAAACAACACTGTCAATTGTATTTGTCATTAAAGTTTCGTAACCGGTCAAACACTAACCTGGCTTTTACACCAGCTTCCAATTAATTTTCGATTGTCAAATTTAACTGTGTTTGAGGGATTAAAAACTTATGTACTGTTGAAATATGTCAGCATTGTTAAAACAATAAAAAACCCCACTATAGGTAAAAATCTACTTAATTAGGTACTCACAAGTCAGAAGCATCTCTTCCTTTAGCTATAATACCAATTATCCTCTTCATAGCCTCCAATTTCAGAGAGTCTTTGGACCCATCCAGCATCAGTTTCAAATCATCATTTCTAGAATTAATAGATGAAAACATTTCATTCAAAATAGCAAGATTTCTATTAATCAATCTATTATTTATTTGTATTTTATTCTTTATGCATTTTCTACATGGCATTGGCCTATATAGATTGAAAAATCTTCAAAACTAAGTAATAATTCTAAAGTATTAATAGACAAACAAGTTTTAAAAAAAATCTGTTTAATCACTCTTTTTAGTAACTTTTGTATGAGGATGCGATTTTGAATATAGCATAAGAGCATCATGATGCTGATGACTTACAAGAGAATTAGCTTGTAGTCACCATCGTTTTTAAAAAAACATTCTACATATAGTCAGGGTTTTTGTTCAAATTCATTCAAATAGAAGGAAAAAATAGAGCATGTATTAAACAGTGAACTATTTATGTGTTAATTACACAGAAGGGAAATCTGTAAAAATTAGTACAAAACAAAAAATGCATTTATTTCCTACTTTCCAACACGAAAGTTTCAAGTGAACAAAACAATGGTATTAACAAATTTATTTAGCAATTGTGAGGTTTATCTTATATAAACTATATTTGTGTTTATATTTATTTGTCCTAAATACTATATTAGTGTAAACTCTAAAATTTCACTTTACTTTTTATAATCTGGTTGGAAGAACGCTCCTGATGCTGGATCGTTAGCTGGATATTCCACTTCGCCCGTAACCACTTTATCATTATTATACGACGTATTACCAGACATTTTGGTTTAAGTTGATTTATCTGGAATAAAACTAATCTAATTCAAAAATGTTATTATTATATTTCAAAATTGCATTTTAGCAGCAGTGTTGACTTTGAGTGATAACTCTGTTGACGTTGATAGCTTATGACAGCTGACAGTATAATTGTCATATTTACGTTTTATTGTTAGGTACTTAGCCAAATCAATTTGTCCTAATTGTTAGAAATAGGTAATTTGAAATAAAGTAAACCTCCTTGATCAACATACTTGAATATGGAAGGGTTTATTGTTTTCTGGACAGTTTGCCACTAACTTACATATATGGATTGTAATACGAGAATAGCATAATGTGTGTCTGTTGTCATAAATAGTGATATGGCTATTAATTATTTATTTCATTATTAGACCCACGCTTATATTAACACTAATTATAGAATATTTTAGTAGATATTTAAAAATAGGTGTTATCTGATATTAACAGCACATATAATAATTAACAGTGATAACAACATCAAACTGAGTCGAGAGTTTTTCAAGTATAGTGTTTTATCTATGATCGAGAGCACAGAGTCCTGTATATAGTTGTAAGTAGAGATGAATAATAATCTGGTTTCTCACATTCGCACACAGAATAATATTACTCCCACCGGAGATTCGCGTCAGCGCATGCTCTATGTACAGAATACATTATTTTACAAAATTCGAACATGCATCATATTGTTATTCATGTGTAAACAACCGAACCGTATTCGGCTAAACATAATAAAAATGACCACATATCATTACTTTTTCTTTACATATAAAAGCTACTTTCAAGTTAATGATTATAGGCTAACGATTTGTTAAAATTAAATACTTTAATATTCGTATACGAGAAAAAAGTAGGTCTCGGATTATATGAAAAGTATTCATCGATAAAAAAAAAGTAGTAGAATTAAAAGTTAACACTACCTGTTCCCGCGGCTTCGCTCTAATCATATTTTCTATTCCACACCAATTCACTATGTAACGCACACTTTAAATAATAATTTGAAAAAATGAATCCTATTTTATTGTACAGGCTCTAAACTATTTTGGTACTAACAGAAAGCAAAGATATTTTTTGACAAACTCAAACACTTGCCAGTAAAAGTGGGCATTGAATCGCATTTTGTACATAATTTCATGAGTACATAAACATTTTTTCACCGAATCCTAATTATTATCAAAAAATAAAAGTAGTCCAAGTTACGCCTTATAACTTTAGCTATCTGGAAAAAAAGTCCCATCAAAATCGGTTTAGCTGTTCCGGAAATTAGCCGAAACAAACAGACATACAATTTTTTTTTATATAGGTACCGTATATGCATTAATGTGTATTTACTAACAAATTGATATTACAAACAGACAGTAAAGTGTTTTATTTATTTGTATAGATGTGTAAGTTTAGTCACAGAATAGACAATTCTTAATGTTTTAAGTTAAATGTTATATTTCTTTTTTTTCAACAAGAAATAACAACAACGATTCTATCTTGATTATATATCCAATATATTGAGATAATTTTATGCGGAAAATAAACACAGAGTAATATATTAGGGCGTATTAAAATACACAACGAGTATCATGGGATAGTAATTTATTTCATAATAACAAAAATCTATATTTTTTTATTCTATTTGATTGGTATCAGGTTCTGACTTTTTTCTAGCATCGTCGTCACTCGGCGGTGAATGCTGACGTTTCACGTTCCTGTGCTTGGAGTATTTGTTCTGATTTCGTATCGATTTTGATGTTTTCTCCTCTCCGACACTGTGAGAACAGGTAAAGACATATTTTTTATTGAAGTTATATTTCTTTAGGCGCGTTATGAAAAAATGATGAGAGTGAAGTTTTAAGATGCGCGCGCATCTGTGACACAAAATGAACAGTATGAAGTGCGCGCGCATCTGTGACACAAAATGAACAGTATGAAGTTGTCTGCTTAACCGCTCATTAAGTCTCGTTAGTCGCGCATGTTGGTACGCTCGTCACCATCAACATGTTTCTAGTTTATACATTCACAACACGTGTTTTAGTTTCATACAACTGCTACATTATATATGTGCTAATAAATTATATTCAGTAGTGATTTAAATTGAATATTTTCATTGATATCACTTACTATTTGTGAATATTAGTGAAAAAAATTGTGCTTATATACTTTTTCAAGTGCTCCAATATAATTGAGGTTAACTATCCGTATGTATTATTTATTGATATAAATTAAAATACTTTTATTTAATATAATTAACACTAAATATTATTAAATTATTTTATTTAATTTTTCAAATTTAAACTGAACTTTGTTGATTATCCTTTTCCAATCCTTCTATTATTTTTGTTGTAATTAATTATTTGCATGCAATTAAAAACTATTTTTTAATGATGCCAAAGAAGTATAACTTCTCACGCGCGTACATAACGTACACGCACCCATTTTTATACAATATAAGCCATTGGGCTTTGATCACAATCTCACCAGATGTCAAGTGACGATGTGGTCCAGGATGGGAAGTGGTCTAGAGGTACTAATCCTGCCAGGACACATCTTATGGGTATTTGGCTACTCAAGTTTCAAACTACACAGGCGGGAATCGTTAAAAAATATTCTACGACCACGATATGGTTTCCTTAAATTGTATTTCTATATGCCAAATCACATTTAAATCTTTATTTCTTTGATAATGTAAAAAAACATACCAATATTTATAATATGGTGGAATTAATGCAAAAGCATTTTAAAATATGAGAGAGTGCGATAATTCGCTAGGTCATCTTAGGGACGTCCATTAATTACGTGAGGTGTTCTAGGAGGGGAGAAAATATTTTAGATTTGGCAACACTAAAGTACCATCACTTAAACGTCGTCTTATACTTGACACACAATAGCGTGTTGTTGGCAGATGACGTCAAGCATTGGTAACGCGAATCTATAAGTTTTCCTCCTACCGAGAATCACTCAACGCCACTAAAGAAGAGAATACGTCATTTTTAATTTGACATACTTAAGGGTGGCCCGAGAACCCGGTCCCCAGTGCGGCGCGGGGTTGTACTGGAACCGGAGACACCCGTCGCGTCGAGACAACGGGTTCGAATCCGGACGCTCGCTCAAGTCCACCAAGCTCTTCACATCCTGGGATAGTATAAACCTCGCTACGAGATCCGATTCTAATCTGAAAAATATTACTCCTATTAAACTAGTCTATTGGTTTCTAAATGGCCCACAGCTGAACAATAAATGCATACACATGTACTAGATGAAAACCCGGCTTCGCTCAGTTGAAGTGTGACTCATAATACACAATCTTTTACAAGATGTAGGTAGATAGGAACTTGTAGCTTCACTGAAACGTGTGAATCGGCACTGATACGTGTGAATCGACCTTAACGAACTCAAGATGGCATCCGAGTGGCCAATATGGTGACTGCCATTTGCACCATTCGAATTTAACCAAATAGATATCTTTGCGGATATATGTTGTCGAGTCGAAATCATTTTTTTTTATATGGATCCCTAATTATTTTCCTAAATTTTTTTCAGTACTAAGATAAAGTAAAAATATTTCTCATAAGTTTAAACACTTGCCCGTAAAATTGTGCATTGAATTGGATTTTATACAATTTTTTATGACTAGTAATTTTTTTTAAGCGAAACCCAAATTATTTTCGAAAATCAAAATCGGGTTGACGTTCCGGGGATTACCCGGAACAAATTGACAGACAGACAAAAAAAATTAAAATTGTATTTGTGATATAGGTATCCTTTATTTTTGATATAGGACTATTTAGGAAAAAAATTGACGTTACAAACAGACACTTCAATTTTATTAATTAGTATAGATATGAAAAGGGTGCGATGAGGTAAAGTGAAGGGTAAGTAAAGGTTAGCCGTTTGACGACGTACTTAGCTGGTTTGATGGGATGCGTCTTCTCCCAGGTCCTGATGATATCCCAGATGAGTTGCGGAGGCGCCGCGGTCTTTATCGACATCTTCGACGCGTGAGAGTACGACACTTTGTATCCCGCGTTCAGTATCGCCGATCTGATAACACCGTTTATTTATCGATCTCTCGTCGTTTTTAATATTTCCCACATACACGTAATCTCTATAATTAGGTATATTCTATATCAATTATATAACTTTTTTTGTTCAAGTCCAGTGCTAGTTTTAAACCAAGGCCCGCAGAACCGGTTTTAGTGTAAAAAACAGGCAAAAAAAAAAATCGAAATCGAAAATCGTATATATATATATATAAGATAAATAAAGGACAAAATAAACAATGTGTTGCTTTTTAATAAAGAAACGACATTTTATGTTTATTTTTTTACAATTCTAAACTGAAAATACAATTATGAATAATATATAACATTTTTGACATATATCAAAATATCATAATGGCCAACATAACTTTCTTAACCTTATAAACTAAACTATTTACATTATAAAATATAATAAATACATAATTAAGGAAATATATTTTCTTTACATATATATATATATATATAAATATATAAATATACGGAAATTATTTTTTTAATTTTTTATACGAAACCCTGATTATTTTGCTGAAAAAAATTAGTACTAAGATGAAGTAAAAAAATTCTCATAAATGATAGCACTTGCCCGTAAAAAACTGTTTCATTGAATCGGATTTTATTGAAGATTTTATGAGTCGTAATTTTTTTTACGGGGATCCCTAATTATTTTCAAAAACTAAAAGTATCCTAAGTAACCCGGAGTTACTTTAGCTATCTACCAAATATACTCTTGTCAAAATCGGTCTAGCCGTTCCGGAGATTACCCGTAAATTTTATTTTTCATATAGGTATCATATTTAATTAGTAAAAAAATAATTTTGACATTACAAACAGACATTCCAATTTTTTTATTTAAATAGTTCAATTGCCAAATCAAGGCTTTAATTTGTGTTTATGATGATTATAAACATTGTTTTTTGTTGCTTATAGTGAATACATACGAACCTCATGGTCAACATGGGCATCGTCTGCAGGTGGACTCTGCCGAAGAGTTTTATCCATGGTGTAATACAAGGGGACGTCGTGCAGCTCCTCCCGGACCATCGAGAGGACACCCTCTATGCGTTTAGCGGTACCGAACAGGTGGGGGCTGTCCTGCACGTGGCTCAGGACCCTGCTTACGAACCTCTCATCATGAATCTGACCTGACCAGATTGGTCCTCCGAGCTGCAAATTATTATTTTTTTTTTTAATTAAACCATTATTTATGAACACTCCATGCTTGTGAGGTTATACCCTTTTTTTTTTTCTTTTTTTTGACCGGGGCAAACGCATTTACGCACTACCCTTACCTATTGCATTAGTGAGACCGAAGTCCCCCAATGCAATGGGTAAGGGGGCACGGAAGGACCACTGCGTGCCAGTGTGGGACTCGCCCGGACGTATAACGTCCGGAAATACCCACTAAAACCCCCCGGGGCAGTTCGCCACATTTGGTATGGGGGCGACACGGGGTGGCTTTCGCTAGCATCGCGTCGCCCCTGCAACGAACCCACCGAGCTTCGTCCGTGCAATGACCCAATGGGGATAGGGGGGGATTCCACCACCCACCTCTTCGCCCACCTCTCGAAAGAGGTATGACCTAGAAGGTCAGCCTTCCAGGGGGCAGGATATACTTCCTGCCCCCCAATAAAATAGAAAAATGGTGAGGTTATACCCTGAAGAACTCTTTCCTCGTCTCTCCTTGACCATGGTATTTTTGACTTGTTAAAGGGCATAATTTATTACATTAAAGTGCATACATTTTCTCTATGATTTAAAAGAAAACACAGTAATACTAACATGATGCCCCTGGTTGCAATGGAGGCAGCGTGCGCCGACGGGCGGCGCCGCGGGCAAGTACGCCTTCATCTGATCCGGATTCCTCTCACTGGGGTTGGGTTTGAACCCGCCGAGCGGCTGCAGGGTTATGGTGTCGCAACCGGTGCACTGATACACCATAGATAATTTACTGGAAATTTACATTTAATCTTACGATAAATAAAATCGCCAGTCGAAAACATAAAGATTGTTTATTTTACGGCGCCATCTAAAAGTTAGTTACTGCATAAGGACTTTTTCTATAAAACGAATATAGATGCTAATATTCATAATAACCGATCGAGTTGTTTTAGAGTTTATTGATCTCATATATTGTACAATGGACATGACATGAATAAATTTCGTACCAACTTGACCCATGCACGTGGTGATGAGTCCATCATAGTGACTGATTTTGGCACGACGTGATCCAGGACCACGCCCCAGATTTACCAGTTAACAATGTACAATAGTAGGTCAATTAAGCCCTGTGTTGTGTGCGGAAATGGGGAGGGATGCTGAGCATCAGATGGGGGATGCCTTTTGTAGGCCACCAGTGGTGGAGGGGGGGCTGCCACTTAGAGTTCGGCCCTAATGGTGAGGTTGCACTTGATGGGGGTGTTAAGGGTGGTTGGTTTCTTGTCTTGTCTTCTTTGGGTATCCCTCTCCTTACTACGTCTTGTTGTTAAACAAGACGAGTACAGGAGAGGGGCCTAGCTCTTCTTCTTCTATAGTGGGGGCGGGTTCCTTCCTCTTCTCTTTCTTCTTGGCCCGCCACCGCTCTGTCCCTTCTTACTTTTCTGTTTATGGGGGGCAGGAAGTATATCCTGCCCCCGGAATGTTGACCGTTGGGTCATGCCTCTCTTCAGGGGGGGGGGGTTTTGCGAAGAGGTGGGGTGAAGTAGTATTCTCCCCCATCCTGACTGGGCCATTGCACGGACGAGGCCCGGTGGGTTCGCCGCAGGGGGCGATGCGGTGACTGCGAAAACTACCCCGTGTCGCCCCCATCCCAAATGCGGCGGACGGCCCCGGGGGGTTTTAGTGGGTATTTCGGGGCGCTTCACGCCCGGGCGAGTCCCACACTGGCACGGAGTTCGTCCCTCCATTGGGAGACTTCGGTCTCACTAATGCAACGGGTAAGGGTAGCGCGTAAATGCATTTCCCCCGGTCAAAAAAAAAAAAAGGCCAATTAAGCCCTATTGGTTTACGACCACCATACAATAATTTGTAATAAACCCATATTTTAAGTCATATCGCATTCTTTTTTTACACAATATAGGCTCAGTGCTTTGACCTCAAACTCACGCGATGTTAAGTGACGATGTGGTCCATGATGGTAAACACACTAAGCCTAGGTACTGGTTCTCGAGTAATGCTGCTGGAACACATCTATTGGTATTTGGCGACAGGTTTTCAAACTCGAGGGTGATAGCTACCCAGGAGGGCATAGAAAATGCCCTACTGCCATGCTATGGTTTCCTCACGATGTTTTCCTTTACCGAAAGCTCAGGGTGATTTTAGAGTTGCGACGCGGTGCTTGCGAAAGCCACCCCGTGTCGCCCCCATCCCAAATGCGACGGACGGCCCCGGGGGGTTTTAGTGGATATTTCCGGGCGCTTCACGCCCGGGCGGGTCCCACACTGGCTCGGAGTTCGTCCCTCCGTGCCCCCTTACCTGTTGCATTGAGAGACTCCGGTCTCACTAATGCAATAGGTAAGGGTAGTGCGCGTAAATGCATTTCCCCCCGTCAAAAAAAAAAAAAGAAAAGGGTGATTTTAGAGTTGGATAGATAGAGTCGAACCCGCGTTGATTGACGTGGAATCCGGCCGCACTACTCAATCTGTCATCATCAGGATTAGCAATTCTAGTATAGATTTTACTAGTGATATTTTTAACTCAAATGTCTAAGTTTAAAAAGTGTAATTATGAGACAATCTCTATCTTAATGTAATATGAAATTTCATTTTACTCAATTACTGTATATTTATTTTAAACACTACAGATAAAATTATCAATGTTGTTTTACTAAATTTGTTTGATGAAATTTGATTTGAGTTTTGAATAACAAAAGAATATCTGTCATCAGTAAAGTACACAGACATTTTACTATTTTTTATTTCTTTCAATTTCAGTCTGGCAACACATCATATGTAGTTAATAAAGTTAAGAATGATATAGAAATAATGTTACATGATACCAAAACAAATAGAGTAATACCCCGCTTTACGCGAGGGATACGTTCCGAAAAAAATCGCGTTAACTGAAATTCGCGTATATCGAGGTTTATGATTAAACATAGTCAAAATTTAATACAAATCATTTTAATCAATCACTTTAATTTTAAGAACACTTTATGCGATACATACTCTTATTTTTTACGGAAAAATACATCTATTGTCTTCACATTATGTTTATACGCACTCTTTCGCGTAATGCGAGGCATTTGAGCGCGAAATTTCAAATTCGCGTTATAGTGAAACCGCGCGTAACGGGGTCGCGCTAAGCGGGGTATTACTGTACATTCAAGAAATGAAAAGGAAAATTGTATCACCTGGTAGTTTTCTTGCAATGTATTGCGCCGGAATAAACTTTTACAAACACGCGAATGTAAAAATCAGCTGATATGCTCAGAAGCGGTACTATGTACCGGCTGTATCGGTTTGCATGCTGTTCAATGCATTGTAACATTATCCTCAATGCCTAGGTATAACAAAAACCCTAAATAAATAAATATAAGTCACTTAGGGAACAAAGTTGCAGGTTTCCAGGCACATACGAGTCCCACATACTGTCCCTGTGTCTCTAACCCGGTAAATTTTACTACCGGATTATAGATGGCAAGGGGGATGCGTAAGAACCCGTGCATTAATTACGTATCGATGAGTTTGACGATTTTTGACCCCCCTAACCCGTTCAAGGATACATAAGATTACTCAAACTTCCTCTTCTTACATATAATCCAATCTCGTTTTAATATTATTATTATTTATGACATTTAAAATAGATGAAAATTAACATATTCAAGATTTTAAATTTTATTATATAATAAAAAATTGTAAAGTAAGATGCAAGTCACATTATGGAATGAAGAAAATCATTAAGGATCCCGAATAGAAATAGATTTTTAATAATAAATTTCGACTTATATATTAAACTTAGTATCTTACTTGCGCTCTTCTCGACTGTGTTATTTTCCGAATCGGTGGTAGTGTTTTGACGTTCATAAGCGCCTTATTAGGGCATGAATTGAATAAAGATTTTTTTTTTATTTTGATTATATATAAAATATTACGTAAGAATAGGTTTTACCTCCCTCCCCCCAAGTTAACCCCCCTGCTCCAGGGGTCCTTACATAATTAATTAAAGCCCCTAAACGCATTTCCCATGTAAAACAATCCTATTTAAGAAAAACTTTTCGACCATGGATAAAATGATAATTGAAAGGCTTATTATATATATTCTTTAATTATAATATCAGATAAAATAGCTAATTCAATGTCAAAGTGATTATTTTCAAATTCCACTTACCATCTCATGACAGCACTTTGTTTTTTAAACTAACTGCTCCATATTTACAGTAACATGTTTCCGGTGAATTACCAGCCAAGACTGCCATGTCCGTGGCAGTTATTAACAACAGGCCTCCGTCTTGCACACTCTGCACTGCAGAGTCAAGGAATATAGAAGGACACCCATAAGGGTCAAGGTCTATTACGGCAAACCTTTTCGTATGTTGTTTGTGCTTGTACATAAGCATACTGTAAAAATCATAAACAATACAAATTTACATACCATAGACCTCAAAAGACCCACACACTGACATAACAGCCTCATGTCACTCATACTTTATCTTTCTTGGAATCTCATGTAGCACTCAAATTAATGTAATAGAGATAAATATTATAAATTTATTGGCTACAATAATATAGTAATGAGAAAACCATAACGTTTTCTTTTAAATACCTTTATATAGCTTGAAATGTAGTCATTGAAATACTGAATTTAATTGTAAGTAAAGACATCTTTAATTTTGATATGAAAACTGCATTCCCACAAAAATCAATATACATACATACATACATATGCTCACGCCTGTTTTCCCCGAAAGGTTAGGCAGAGGTGAAGTAGCGAACTACACCGCACACATTTCGCCGAGCTTAGTTCCGTCCCAGATGTGACAGGGGGCGAGCCTGTCGCCATATCGGGCACAAATTCCAAACTCCGGGATGAGACTGAGTAGAAAAAAAACCCCATAATCACTTGACCGACCCGACCCGGGGATCGAACCCGAGACCTCAGAACGGCAGTCGTATGTAATACAACTGCGCAGTTAAAAATCAATATATTGTAGTGTTAGGATAATTCATATATTTTGATCATAAACACAATTAGTAATATTGATTAATATGAAACTGTAATAGAATTTACGTATACATGTTTAAACCAGAACCGGGGAAAATATATAAAGGAAGTGAAGTTAACTTTACGTATATTATTAATAAGAAATGTAAAAATTTTCTATATTTTAAAAAACGTATTTTAGAATGTCTACATATTTTGTTTGTGAAGAATATTAATAACAGGTATTGCATGCGTTACAATATAAATTAGTCACCCATCGGGTATTTCAGGCAGTCATTATTATCATTAGACGTTGCACAGATAATACGTAGAGCGTAATCTAACAATGTCAATTGGTACATGTCCAAAAGTATTTTTAGAACCAATTAAAATACGCGTATTTACTGCATCCTGACCCGTCCCTATAGTAGATTAGGAAAACCACAATTTCACAACAGAAAATAAATGCTATGACAATTTCTTATAACACATGCTGAGTTGCTGCTCTTTTCATTGAATGTGATTATTACCTTTTCAAATGCATCATTATAAAGAAGCATAAATATTATCATTACACTAGATTACATAAAGTGTAAATCAAGATATTATGTACATTAATTTAACTAAAAGAAAGGTGTACCTTACCATGCATCGTCATGACTGGTTTCAATTAGCTCCTCCACTTGATTATATGCTACATTATGCTTTATCATAGTCACAGCTTGCTGGGAGAGGTCATTTGCTATTACTTTTGTTATATTCGGCACTTCTTTAGCATACCGTATGCTACGTAAACCTGTTGCAGATAAGGCTTCCAATATTGTTATATCAACCTGAAAGGAATATTATATAATATTTATTGAACTAAGCTCTCATACATACATACATATCATCACGCCTTTCTCCCGTGGGGGTAGGCAGAGATTACGTCCTTCCACTTGCTACGATCTTGGCATACCTCTTTCGCTTCCTCTACTTTCATGAGCGCTTTCATACATGCTCGTCGGTTATGGGTACTTTTTACCTGGCCTTTATTTAAGACATGATTGATTTGGTCTAGATACATTCGCCTAGGTCGACCCTTACCGACTTGCCCATTCACCCTCGCCTTATAAATTAATTTCGTTAATCTTCTCTCATCCATCCTCTCTACATGCCCAAACCAACTAAGCATACCTTTCTCTATTTTGGTCACCACATCCTCTACCACACCACAGCATTCCCTTATCATACTATTCCTGACTTTGTCAATCGTCTTCACTCCAGCTATACTTCTCAGACTTCTCATTTCCACTGCGTTAATCTTACTTTCATGCTTCTTCTGCCAAACCCAGCATTCACTACCATACCTAAGTGTAGGGACCAGGACTCCTCGATGCACAGCCAAACGCGCCTTTTCAGTCACTTTCTGGCTGCACATGAAGTTACGCAGGGCCCCATTCACTCTATTCCCTAACAAAACTCTTCGCTCAATATCATCGTCACACTTTCCATCTCTCGTAACCTTTGATCCCAAGTACACAAACTCTTTCACTTGTTCCACTCTGTCTCCTTCTATCGAAATTATGCAATCTGTCATACTTTCTTCTCATTCAAATACCATTACTTTCGTTGTACTTACATTCACTTTCACTTTAAATGTAATGTAAAAATATTTGCTTACAGTATCTTTTATACGCAGCTATTGGTTACTAGCTAAATGAGTAGGTACCATGATGAAAACACATAATAGAAAACATATTATCTAACAAAAAAATAGCATGTATTTTTTTTACGTTTTAATTCATAAGTAATATGGTTGATTTTTACTTTACTAACTCAGCTTCAAATGATTCTCAGATATCACATCTTCAATCTCTTCAATCAAATTTTAGTAGACTATTTCAATTAGAGTGAGGTTATGAACCAGTAAGAGGTGAGCAATCGGCATTCTCATTATTTAACTATGTAAACCAGTGGCCTTCAAACCGCGAGCTGTGGCCAGTATTTTGTGGTGCCCGTGATACAGTAAACAGTAGTAGACAAGACTATTAAAACTAAGTTTGCATATTAAGTTAACAAAATAGAAATACCTGGGATGGGAACAGAAGTATAGGCAGATTAAATGAGTATGTTGTATGGGAGGATAAACATAAGCAATCACCTGACCCCTCCTTGCCCCTCCATTGATTAGCCATTCACTGCGGCTGGCATTACATTATGCTACTCATTTGTTGTTTACTGTATCAAAAAACTTTGTAAGAAGGTGAAAATATTACAATAAAATTTATAATTTAAATTGTAAATTTTTCTTATTCAAACATGCATTACTGGAAAACTCCCAGATTAATTGAAATTTAGTTTTCAGATATAAAATATTTATACAAGCAACCTGCCCTGAGCAGGACTGAACTGAACATTATACTTATAACTCACTCATAATAAACAAACCTCACTTTCCACTTTATTTTCATTACCAGCTGTATCCTCCTTTTTGGATTTTTTTGCCAGTTTTTCAGTTTTGTAGTCATTTGTAAACAAAGAGAGTACAGCTATGCTCAGGTCCCGATTGAATTCCTGAACAGGATTGTAGAATACTTTCTCTGATGTCACACATATCTTTGCTTGTCCTTCTTTTATAGTTATTTGTGCCGCAGTTTCATCCATCTTCATGTTTAGCTACAAAATTATTTAATACATTTTAAGGTTATATTTACAAAAAAAAACAAAACCGCGATATAATTATTTTATACAAACCTGTCTTATTAGAGAATATATTTTACGATAACTTTTTAAAAACATATATTATGAAAATTGCAAAGTCGAATAGAAAACATTTTTATCAAGTTTTAAAAATTAAAATTAGTGATAAACCGGTTCCAAAAATCGTAAAATACCGGTTATGATGAAAGACGTTTGACACTGGTTTTAATTTAAATAAACCGATTACTTCGTGCAGCGATATATTCAAGTGCATCGATCAATAATAAAAGCTCAAGTGCTATATTTATCGAATAAGCTTCACACCTTGCGATGGCGATGGCGATATGAGATTGATTAATCGAAGAATAAATCTTTAACATAAAAAAAGATTTTTTAAATCTATATCTAGCACTGAATCGGTCCAGTGAATCGATCTTAGGACTCAAGAAATTGAGAAAGTAATTAGAGTTTGTTTTTACAAGCATATCAAAGTTAATAAAGGTATAACGTGGTTTTATGGTTGGCAGTCCACTCGAAATGGTCTTGATGTAGTAAGCATCCAACTAACACTTTAAGTGTTTACTTACTATCAACTAAGATATTTGTTTGCCATCTTAATACTATACAAAAAGACATTTTGAATCTCACAAACTGACCACAAAGACAACTTTTGAGTTTTTTAATTAATTAAGTGAAAACCTTTCATACATATACTTGTGTTTGGATAAAATCTTAATTGTAACTAATTTTATGGTTCTATTAGAAGCCGCAAAAAGTAAACCACGATTTCTTCGATTTTAAGCTTTTAATAATGATTGATTACTATAAGATCGGTTCTTTGATAAATCGATTTTAGATCGCATCCCTAATATTATTTATACGCATTCTGTGACAAGGTTGCCATTTTCACAGCAATTGCCGTTTTACACAATAATTAGGGTCGTCCTGCAAAAAAATACGGTACACGGCAGAACAAGGTTGCCGTATCTTAAAACACGAAAATCAGAATTCAAACGTATTAAGTAGCAGGTAACAGTCCACGACGAAATCGCATATAATCAATAATGCAGTCCGTTAATTGACATCAGTTTTTTATACTTAGTCAAGTAGTGTAAGTAATACGGTTTGAAATTTGTAAATACAAAACGAAAACAGTGAAATCGAATAGTTCTGCTGAGTTATGCGGACAATTTAGTATAAAAGGGCACTTCGTGCTTCTTCTCTTCGCTTCAGGAGACTTTTGATTACTGCATGTTTTGCATTTGAGTCAAAGGAGTCGAAATTTCTTGAAGTTCTATATGAAACGTCTGACTACTCTGCTCACTTTGGTTCATGTCAAGGTGTACAAAAAAAAAAAAACGTTAAATTAGGCGATCTAAATACATATATGTATAATCATTGCCCTAAGCTAACAATTTTTAGCACCATAGTTGTGATCAAAACGAAATCACTTAACACAAACATCACTTCCAACAGAAAATAACACATTGCTTGCAAAATAAGGTATCACTGTAATATTATCACTATAAATTTTGAGGCGACCAAAAGAATTATAAACAACGTGAATGATAGCTCAAATATAATTTTAATAAAGGAGAAGAAATTAGCATCTTTGATTTAGGACATTTATATTATGATGATAGTAACCCAAGACCAAGCCATTGTTATAGAATCGCAAATATTTAATTTTAATAAGAATTATTGTATGAATCTTGCACAGTGGACTTATCCAATCAACTTTTTATCACTGTACGAGTATAAAACAATTATATAAAACTGTATAGGAATAGAAGAATTGCAAAAGTTAACATTTTGCTAAAATTTGTATGGGACACGATAATTTTTCAACTTTGACCTCAAAACACGGTAATTAAACCACTGATCAATAATAAAAGAATTCGAATATTCAAAACGATACCTGTGTATTTATAAAAAAAAAAACCTTCCAAAGCACGGCAATCAATTTTTTTTATGGCAACGCTCCTCTGTGTTATTCGGTAGGAGTATTATTATTCTGTGGTGTCTGAGCCTGTCTGTGATATTATTTCATGTTCATTGTTCACTGTTCTTATTTATTTAAAGTGGCTTTGTAAACAAAAAATAAAATTTCTATATTATTTTCAGAGTATATATTTTTATGTGATGTGGCGTTCTTAAAAACGTATAAATAATGGCATTGAATGATATAGCGATTAGATTGTCGAATGCAAGACTAGACGATGTAGTCGGCGGACACGAACTACCGCCGCAAAATATGCTACCTTCCCATCAGCACTCGCGCCAAGTGAACCATTTGCAAGATGACGATAATGGACAAGCAATTGAGGCAATTGCTTCGTCTTCGGCGATAGAAAATCTCCAACCTTCCAACACAGGAGGCCGCCTTCATAATTGGCAATCGACGAAGACAACAGTAAAAGAACGTCTATCTTTCCTTTTCAACAATGAAATACTATGCGACGTCCATTTCATTGTTGGCAGAGAGGCCAATCAACAGGTCATACCGGCACACAAGTTTGTCCTGTCAGTCGGCAGCGCAGTCTTTGATGTTATGTTCAATGGAGTGCTGGCAACTAAGTCGAACGAAGTCGAATTACCGGACGTTGAACCGGCAGCATTTTTACATTTACTAAAGTTTCTCTACTCTGACGAAGTACGCATTGGTCCAGAGAGTGTTATGACCACTCTTTACACTGCTAAAAAATATGCTGTAGCAGCTTTAGAAGAACACTGTGTAGATTTTCTTAAAAGCAATCTGGGTACAGATAATGCCTTCTTATTGCTGACTCAGGCAAGGTTATTTGATGAACCTCAGTTGGCTGCTCTGTGTTTAGAGATGATTGATAAGAATACAGCTGATGCATTGAATGCTGAAGGATTCACAGATATTGATCAAGACACTTTGAATGCTGTTTTAGAAAGGTAAATTGATTATAAATTCAGAATTGTGTTCCACCATTTACTTAATTATTGTTGCTCACACTTCAAATACCATTATGTTGCGAGATTGGTTGATATTTGTGGTCAGTGTTAAGTTCTTTAGGGTTGTAGCATGCAGTTATATAGTACCTTTGTAAAATGTGCATTCAAGGCATTTTCTTTCAGACTAATAGTTCCATAGATAAGCAAGTTCAAATTTAGAATATCTAGCTTTATAAAATCAATGTAGATTTTACATTATCGATGAACAGTGTATACCACATACTGATTTTTTAAAAGTAAGTTATTTTTTATATAAATTGGTATGTATGTGATTACTGCCATATGATTAATGGAGGTAGTTCTGAATATGATACTTTGTATAATTAATTGTGGTCATAAGGGTAATGTAGGTAATTTTGTGAATAAAGTCAGTTTGTTTTCTGAACTCAACACTGGCGTATCTTTTATAAATTATTATGTTACAGTTATTTATCTGTTATCACTAAATTTAAAAATGTAGATTGTTAAAATAAAATACTATATAACTGTTTCAAGGACAATTAGTAGTAGAAATGGCGCTAGAGTAATTCAGACAGTCCGTCATCAAAGAGTTTTATAAATGAAATAATGTAGTCCAATATGTATTTACATAGTCCAATGATCATAGAACACTTTGGACTCTCACCAATGAAAATGAATCAACAATTCTACTGCAAGCTTGTGATAATATTTATCCCTTTTTATTAGAAACAGACTGTCAAGATATTTTAATTATGTGTTGAATAGTAAAGCAAGAGATCCTCTTAGAGCAAATACATATGTTGTAGTTATTAAAAAACTTACTCAAATAAACCAAAAATGTCTAGTATGTTGAATCAATTACCTGGGTTATTTCCCTTCAATTGTTTTCTATTCAAGACATAAAATTAATGTCCTTAATTTTTTTATGGTTTAGCTTAGATTTTAATAATTAGATTGAATTACTTAAGGATATTTACTCATTTTTAATCTGTTTTTGGACACTTTTTTTAAATGCTTTAAACCTAGCTTTTTAACATAAACATATTATGTTTGTGTTATATTACTTGGATTTTTCATACAAGGATGAGTAATAGGTATAATATAACTATAGTTATAAGGATAGTGTTTTCTTCTATATGAATATGACATTATTAGTTTGGATTAAAAATTTAAAAATAGCTATCTAGCAAATAGCAATTTGGTGCAAATAAAACTACCTTCATAATTAATGCACCACCCAGATGTTTTATGTTTTGTTTGTTGTGGTTACAGTATATAAGTGAAACCCTCTTAGCTTTTTCCTAAATCTAAAATATATTATCTGTATGTCAAAACATTATAAAAAATTATTACAGAGACACACTGCGTATTAGAGAAGCAAAGATTTTTTCAGCAGTTCTTCGTTGGTCAGAAGCCGAATGCATCCGACGCCAACTGCCAGTGACGCCTAGTCACCAACGTATGGTCCTTGGGCGAGCATTCAATGCGATCCGTTTCCCATTAATGTCTGTTGAAGAATTTGCAATGGGACCAGCTCAAAGCGGACTATTAGACGACCGTGAGATAGTTCAACTGTTCCTATATTTTACTGTAAATCCAAAGCCTAATGTGGGATTTTTAGATACCCCAAGATGTTGCATGACCGGTAAGGAATTAACTGTGAATAGATTTCCACAGACTGAATCTCGATGGGGCTATAGTGGTACATCTGATCGAATCAGATTTACAGTTGATCAGAGAATATTTATTGTTGGATTTGGACTATATGGATCCTATTTTGGCCCGACTGAGTATGAAGTACATTTGCAGGTTAGTTTTGCAGCTTTTCTTATCTCTTCTTTGTAAAGTAATTATATAAAATCTATGACAGTAACCGGCATCTTGGATTTACCACTCCTAACAGAAATGAAAACTACCTTCAAGATTATTGCAAACAGAATTTACACTATTTAATGAAAAGCAATCTCCAATAAATCTTGGTCACTTGTTACCATTAAATAGATTTATTACATTATAACTAAAACTAATAACATTGATATTTTATTCAAAACTGCAGCCACCACAAAGAGGTCATATTCTAGCTGATCAAGAGTTTATTTTACCTATTCCCAAATTAGACCTTTTTTGTTTTTGTAAAACTATTTGCATAGGACTATTGTTATTATTGTTTAATCAAAATTGCTGTCATAATGTTTTATTTTTAGCAATTGTTTTTCATTTTAACTCTTTTTGTATTATTATATAATTAATACAATAATATTTACTGTGCATGCCATTGTTACCTTTAATTATGGTCACATTCAAAAGTATGGAATTGTATTTCTATGGACTCTGTTGGCAACCTATATAAAAAAATAAATAAATGATAAGTACAGTGCAGTCTGAAGACAATGGTGACTGCTAAGTAACGAAATTCAATCATCACCATAATGCTTGTTTCTTGTTAAAATACCTCATGCTTAGCAAGAAAGAAGACAGCTTCTCTTCAGATGACATAAAAAAATCATAACCTATAAACTTCATCAGATGAAGCTTATGACTTCATACACGGTGTTGTGAATTTAAAAGGAGATGACTGGGTTAAAATTAAAAACAGATTATTATAGACCATCATAAACTTTGGCTTAATTTGACAAGATAGTAACAGGTTAATTGTGGAAAATGGACTTGTTATAAATTTAGGAATGTTTTGCCTTATAAGTGTTGTCTCACTCAAAGTGATATTTCATGATTTTTTCCGAACCCTATACAGGAGCGTATGAATGGCGAATGTGTTAAAGGTGTTCAAATTTTTGGGGCTTGTTATGCGCATAACCCACCTATTTGGTTCCCACTTTCAATTGATGCATTCTGGTAATTACAAACCAAAGCCAATTCTTCTAAGATTTAGTGTGATGGGCGCACATTACTATTTAATATCAACTGATATTATGGTCACATGTTGACTAAATTAATTGGTAAAAAATTACCTTTTGTAGATAATACATTTGGCTACTAAGAAGGTCTGTGGGTCTAACACGACAACATTCTGCTGCGACGGTACTGACGACACCTTTAGAGCTATGTTCAAAGAGCCAGTGGAAATTTTACCAAATACTTCCTACATAGCCAGTGCTAAACTTAAGGTCGGTGTCCATTTACCAACATAACTTTGTTCAAGTTTAAGTATTACGTAAGGACCATTGGGGGGGTGGGGGGGGTAAGATGATGTCTGCCTTGCTTATTTTTATGAAATGATTTGAATATTGGTATATAATATTTACTTATTTGCTTCTAATTACTTAAGCACATTTAGGAAATACTATGCCAATGTTTATGTTACCATGGGGGGGGGGGGGGGGGGGGGATATTAAGAAAAGGTGACATGACCAAAGACGTTCCATTCTCCAAGTTTAGAAATGAGATTAATTATATATACAACTTCAAGGTACTGAACCATGGAGATCAGCAGATGTCATGACTTATTCTATATAAAAATTTTCTGTAATAAGTACATATGAATGTATATACGATACCTATACTAAAAATACAATTTTTTATAATTGTTGTTTGTCTGTCTGTTTGTTCCGGGTGATCTCCGGAACGGCTGGACCGATTTTGATGCGACTTTTTTTTGTACTTTTGATTTTCGAAAAAAAAACTCATGAAATTGTGAATAAAATACGATTCAACGGTCAGTTTTTTTACGGGCAAATACTTGCACCTATGAGAAATATTTTTACTTTATTTTTGTACCAAACAAAAAAATGTAGGCTTCCGTATAAAAAAAAATTAAAAAGCAGTGAGTGAAGAATATACGCAGCTTCGGGTACAAAGGTAGTAATAAGATAACGAGGTGCCTAAACTTACTAGGACCGGACCGCGGTTCGACGCGGTGCCTGCGAAAGCCATCTCGTGTCGCCCCCATCCCAAATGCAGCGGACGGCCCAGGGGGGTTTTAGTGGGTATTTCCGGGCGCTTCACGCCCGGGTGAGCCCCACACTGGCACGGAGCACGTCACTCCGTGCCCCCTTACCCATTGCATTGGGGGACTTCGGTCTCACTAATGCATTTCCCCCCGTCAAAAAAAGACCGGACCGCGGTACCGGCGCATGTTAATTTATGATATCTCGAAAGGGCACCGACTCGTATTACGGTACGAAAGGGCTGCGGCGCGTGACCGTCGACTGCAATAACGGGGAGAGGATCGTCTTCCAGTTCTCGTACGCCGCGGGGAACAACAACGGCACCTCGGTCGAGGACGGCCAGATCCCGGCCATTATATTCCACATATGAAGCTACTCAAACTTACACCCTACTTTTCTGCAGACGTGGTGACATAGTGTTTATTCGGAACTCAAATGTACCACATTTATAATTAACAAAAAAAAAATTAGTTCCAAAAATATTTGTGAAATTTTCTCATAAATCTTTATTTATTTTCCGGGAATGTAACGCCACTTTTTTAAGACAATTTCATTGAATTGCTTTGAGTTAACAAAAAAAAAAAAAAACTACCCACATGCACAACTTATTAAATGGAGACTCTTTTGTAAATGTATTAGAGAGAGAGTGTTAAAGAAAAATTATTCTTAAAGTGCTTACAGAGTTGTAAAATTTAAAAAAATTGTGTAACCGGGAAAACTTAATATTTAGAAAATTTAAAGTTAATATATAGTGACGTCATAAGTATATTTTATGCTGCAAACGATGCCAAAACATAAAACATGCTTTTCAGAATTATTTATTATATTCACACTAGTGTTGAGAAGAGTTCATTGATTTTATATAAACATATCAAATATCATTTTAACCTTAATATAACTTGAACTTCATGTCTACCACTTAAATTACTTATAATTTTGCCTTTTAAATATTAGATATTGTATTTATATTCAACTTTTAAAATAACTCTAATTTTGTGTGTGTGAAATTTGAAAATTATTTCGTATTTTTCGAGGCGTTTCGATTTGTCCATTTAAAAATAGAACAATAACAGAAACGATAGAATCGCTATATTAATAAATCCAATAGAATATAAATACAATTATCGCGGCTAATGTAACTTTATATGTTTAACTCAAACGGGTGTTACCATGTATATAAAATCTTTATGTTTTACTTATTCATTTTTATGCTACTAAAATTTTCATGATATTTTCGAATTGTCAAACTGGGAGACATCAATTTAAAAATTTAAGAACACAGTGCTAGAATGTTCTTAAGGATATTTTGATTAAAAAAAAAATACATCAATAAAAAATAAAAATCAAATAAGCGGTAGTAAATTTTCTATATTGTTTTACGGTATGGAGCGTACAACGGACACGGTGCAGCGGACGACTGAACTTACCAGTTGTCACTGTACCAATAAAATTACTACCCTTATAACGGTAACTTTAATGTCACCGCCCCAATACATGTTTCAAAAAGCAACATATAATTGTTAGTAATTACGATTTTATTTCTGATTCAATAATACCTGAGGCATGACGTCCGTAGCGGACTATATCGCACACGACAACTGACAAGTTCGGTCGTCCGCCGTACCGTGTCCGTTGTACGGTCCGTATCGCTTCCGAACGTTTGCTAACACTATAGATTTAATGTAGGATAAATAATTTAGGGCGTATTATAATAAATTAGTCATGTGTGTGTAGGGTTCAAGTTTTAAATTATTCTGTGATAGGCTTGAGGAAGGTGTGAGAAGACTGTTTTTCACAAAAAAAAAAAATATTAAAAAAAAACGGATAGATGTTGTTTTGGTAACGAGTTTTGTTGGATTTTGTTTGAAGAGCGAGCGGTTTTTTGGATAACTAACGTTCGATGCAAAAGGTCAAATAGGACACGGCCTAGTGCCAAGTGCCAATACAATAATCGCGTTTCCAGTCGATACGCCGAATGGGATCGAATTTTCGAGCTTCGCGTTCCTGTGTCTGTGAGCTCGTGTATTTGTTATAATTATGTCATTACATGCACACACATATATAACCATGTAATTCGTGTGAGATGTGTGTTAAAATTCAAAATGGCGAGGCACACCGCTTATTTATACCGCTAGGTGGTCCATTGTCGTTGCTGCTGCTTATAATATTTTTATATTCCTAAATAACTTGGTCGTATGTTTCTTTAAAACATCGTTATGTAGTCTATTCATTATCATCTCCCTACCCTTATCCCATTTGGGGTCTGCGTAATATGTCTTCCTGTTCCATTCCTCTCTATTTGCAATAATTTCAGCATTCACTCTCTTCCTAAACATATCATCTTTCAACCAATCCATACATTTTTTCTTTGGTATTCCCCGTTCCCATTAAACTATCCAGATTCATATCCAATAGAACATCATCGTTCCTCCCTTCGCATCACATGTCCATACCAGGACAGATGACTGTTCTTTAACTTTTCTGTTATGGGTGCAAAAACTTCCTTTAATGTGCTTATACATAAATAACTTTCTAGTATTTTATCTAAAACATTGTTGTGTAATCTTTTAAAATGTAAAAAATAAAGGCATGCATCTTTTCGCAGATGTTAACACATGGGTCAGTCTAAAAAAAAAATCGAAGTATGGAACAATGACATTAATGACAACGAAAAACACTAGCGATGCTAGCGCCATCTCGGATTAGCTTTGCCTATCCAATCCCATTTATTGAATTAATAATGAATTAAACAGTGATATGAATGCCTAAAATAAGTTCGAAAAATGTAGGTCGTTTTATAATTAAAATATGGAGGCTACTTTTCATAGAAAAGAGAGAATTTCTTGAAAAGCTGACGAGAAAACGTTGATTTATTTTAGAGACTTTGATTTATTGTGTTATTATATCTTTGATGCATCTTCCTTAAGATCCAACGTAGGGTCCGGGGTTACGGAAGCTGTTACTTTTAGGATTTTAATTAATATTTAGTATAAAATATAAAGAATCAAATTAGAACATGTAGAGTATTGCTTGTGTTTTCATTTTTTTTACTTTTTTATTTTATAGATTTTTATTTTAGCACCACATACTTGTAACGGAATTGAGTTTCGATTTTAGAGTGTCTTCTCTCAAAGTTTATCCATTGCCCGTATCGAGAAGACGAACAAAATCTGCAAAATTATTATTTTTTTGTCCTAAATATCTATGAAAGAACCAATTATCCTGGATAATTGGAAATGTAATATTGGAATAATCCTCGCAAATTGCTAATGCGCTGGAACACTTTGTCTCATCAACAAAAATACAGTTAACAAAAAATTCGTTATTTATCTTCTTAATAATTGTTCTATTATTGATTAAATATATTTTATAGATGTTTTCCTACCATTATACCTATAATACTAACGATACTGAAAGATCAATGTGACGAGATAACTTCACCAAAATGGCGTCCAAGCGCATTAACTATTTGCGGGGCTCATACGACTCTGATGAAGATACACATCTAGACATAATATTAATATGGATTAAGTTTAGGATTATTTTTACGTAATATTTTTTTTTTTTTATATATCGGTTAAAGAAAATAAATTTACATCAATTTTCAAAGTATATTCATATATTTTTTTTTAAATCGTCTAGTCAAAGTATTAAAAGTATTTATTCGACATTATTTATTGTCTTTATTGAGAAACAACAAAAAAAAAACGAATATTTTAAAATAAGACAGTAAACAATTGGATTTGTCCTACCATAGTCTATATAACAATTTAGTGGAATGGAATTACAAATTTGACACAATTTTGGAAGATCAACATTTGCGTATTTAGGGCTGATACGTGGAGAACAAAAGTTCGAGAAAGTAAGTAAAAAAAAAAAATATGCAACAAAGTCATTTAACTCGAACATTGGCAAATAGAATAAAAACACAATACGTATATACCCCAACGGAAATCTGAAAATGAGTTATTAAAAATATTATGCTGATTTAAATTGTCAATATTAAACACATTGTATGAATAATTTAATTGTAAACGTAACAGGACTGAAGGGAGGGGGTGTTGTTATCCGCAGGAATTGAACTGTATAAATAAGGGCTTGTTGTGAATAAATAGTATTTTGTATAGAAACTTAAGTCGATTATATGGAAATAAAAAACGATAAAGTCAATTTTATTTGTTTCATTCTTTTTTTTTCGTAAAAACTTGTTGGTATATAATTTTTTACACTATATGTTTACCATTGGACCAAAGATGGTGACACGTTCAATCTAGAGAACCAGATTTTTTTCTAGTGTAGCGATTAAAGTTATGGCTGATAGGAAATATGTAATACAATATGTGCTGTGTATATGGTGGACATAAACAATTCCTTTCTTCTTAGTCTATGGCACAACAAAGGTGCTGACATATTTTCACCTTAAAGTTAGGGCTATCTTCAACCACATTGCTTAAAATTGTGTCCAAACGATAAATAAACACAAAACTTATTATATATAAAAAATTACATAAACGATTGTTTTTTTAAAGATTTAATTAGCATCTCTGTACAGAGGGACAAAAAAATTTAGCTTCAAAAATGGGCACACAGAGTTTATTATGAAAGACAAAATTACATTATCAGTATTGACGTCTCATGTTAAAAGTAACTCAAGAGCATCCCATTTCATTCTGCCAGTCGACATGTCGTTTAGATAAGTTCTTTGACACCGGCTTGGTTTTCTCTATTGCCTTCAGGAGATCAGCTAAATCCAGTTCGTCTTTACGAGTAGAGTTACCGTCTGGGAGAGGAAGAAAGCCAGTTGAAAACCACAACTTGGTTCTATATGACACTGCATATGATACTAAATACAATTAAAGAACAATGAAGACCTCGGTCAATTATCTTATTTCACACATTTTTAACATTATTTTGATGGCATTGCTAAGACGTTTTAAGCAGGAAATTAATTTTTGGAATGAAAACTTCTTTAGACGCGTCGAGGGATTTTCGGTAGGGGAAAGCTTATAGATTCGCGTCACCTTACAGCGACATTTTTTTTACACAATATAGGCTCAGTGCTTTGACCACAATATCACCTGATGTTAAGTGACGACGTGGTCTAGAATGGTAAACACTCTAAGCCTGGCGACAGGTTTTCAAACTTGAGGGTGGTAGCTACCCAGGCGGCCATCATTACAAAATGATTACCACCATGCTATGGTTTCCTCACGACGTTTTCCTTCACCGAAAGTGCAGGCCGATTTTAGATTTGGATAGGTGGAATAGAACCAGCGACGATTGACGCGGAATCCGACCACAATACCCAATACGCCATCATCGCTTCTAAAGTACTATAGTCTATCAAATATAAGATGTCCTTTATTGGACATTTTAGTTTTTTTTTATTTAAAGTTTTCGTTATTTGTCTATTTTTAAGAGATCAGTCATTTCGACGTGTACTATTTGAAGAAGGGGGGGGGGGGGGGGGGAGGTCACGACTACAGCTATCCTCCCTTCGGACTGCCCTGGCCGCTGGATACCTCTGCCTTTACACTTGTTATCCCATACACGCAAAGCGGCCTGTTAATGACAGGTCTCTCACAAGTGGACGATGGTCGAGATCGAACCAGTCACAATTTCCACCACCACCATCACCTCGCTGCCTAACCTAACTACTGGGTCCAGGTCGCAAGTGAGCTTTATTGTAACAGATTTTGAGTGTAAAATCAAGTGCAATAGCAGTAGGAACAGATAGTGGAAAAAAAGTTGATAAAAACAGATTGAAAAGTATATCGCAATAAATGAAGGAAGGATAGAAGAGTGGAAAACAGAATAAAAATAAAAATCGGAAAACAAAATAAACTTAAAAATAGTGAATCTAGAAAGAAGTAAGATTAATAAAGAATTAAATAGAACAAAAAGTAACAAAATTCGGCAGAAATATAGTAAAATTAATGTAAACAAACTTGTAAAAATGATAAGTAAAAAGAAACCACACAAAAGAAATAAATAGAAACAGATATATACAAGGTCTCTGATTATGTTAGAGGTTGCGGCAGATACGTCTAGAGGCGTCGCACTATAAAAAAAAAATAATAACTACTGGGTCCACACTGGCTTGTCCCGGACACGCGACATGCCTAAGCATGGTGATTATGATTTAGTAACATAAATCCACTCCCTGGTCGTTTTGCTAAGAGGAAAATACATGATTTTTTACCAATCCTTAATTATTAACAAACGGATCATCTTTCTTTACACACCTCTGTGCACTAACCTAGTATCTGACGTCTGTAATAGTCTCACGGCTAGTATCGACGTCAACGTGCTATATTTATGGACCTTCGTTCTAATTATAACAAACTTATATAAGTATCTACAAATATTTTGAAAGTTAGATAAAACAGTAGACAATTCAACAAACGATAAGTGATCTCTTACTTCTGTTCACCATATTCGGCAGCATCTTCCTGAAGGTAGACATGAGTGCTTCCTTGCAGACCAGTTTGATCTCGCTCCCGGAATAACCTTCCGTTTTCAGCGCAAGATCCTTTGAATCAATCTTCTGGTTCAAATCGATGGATTTACTGTTTAGAAATTTCTCGAACAATTCTAAACGAGTGTCGTAATCCGGTAGCGGTATGTGCACTCGCTTCTCTAGTCGTCTCAACATGGCGGGATCTATTTCCCTGTTGAAAGTGTATTGATTATCGTTTTGTCTACACTAAGAAGTGACGACTTTACTAATTAAATAATTATTACTATCTGTGGACCTTGGATTCGTTCGAACAAGAAAACGATTTTTGTTCCTACCCACTGCTTTATAACCCTTAAAGTTAAATAGTAAAGTTTGCATTCGTAATTCCCATAAAAATAATGTTACGAATTTTACATAACACTGAATGTGCTAATTAAGATTTTGTGTAAGTAGAAAATAAAGATTATTTTTAAAAAGTAGCCAAGAACCAACTTCCTTGACTTACGTTGGCTAAAATTGATTATAAGAAATATATCAAAATGATGTTTTAGCGAATTGTGATTATCAAAAAAAAAATCATACAGAAAACTCCTCAATGACATAATCTTCTACGGCTGATTCACAGCAACCAATTTTTTTCTTTAGAATTTTAATTCTAAGACAATATTGTGATTGCGAATTTATTCATTTTTAAGCTTTCACGCCTTAACTAAAAAGTTACTTAAAAATTTCCTACAATATATCTCAAAGATTATTACGACGTTTTTTTTAATAAATGTAATTTCTGGAAACTCTATTACCGAACTTTTTTACAGGTGACTAAACCATACCAGTTGATTTTTTACCATTTTACGAATTTTCTGAGTGAGAATCTATAAAAACACGAAAACGACAAAATAGGAAGTTAAGCTAATAGCTAGGTCCTTCATCTACAGAATTTGATAAACAAAGTACTAGATAATTATCGCAAATAATGAATAGATATGCTAATCTCACTCGCTATTATCTTTCTGTACCATAAGTTACTCTTTACGTGTAATACAGTATGGGAATTGGCATATGGAATCTCACCAAGGCATGTTAGAGTTGGCCAACAGGAACACGATGCCGTCGTGTTGCCGGACCCCGTCCAGCTCGGTCAGGAGCTGTGTCTTCAGCCGACGAGACGCTTCATGCTCTCCGGGGGCTGATCGATTCGAGGCGAGGGTCTCTATCTCGTCAATGAAGATTATCGATGGAGAATAATATGACGCCATGTCGAACAATACCTGTTTAGTGATATACCATAAGCAAAGTGGGTTTGTAAAGCTGTTCCTGACTGGACTTATTAAGACTAAAATGGGAAACCAAGTATTCAAGAAAGTGTTGTCCTCTCCCAAGACCCTGCTTAAACCTGTAAACTGCAGCACAAAAACAGTTGCATAAACAACATAAATAGTATTTGAAATGATGATACTCTAACAGTTTAGCCTTGCAGCCATAATTTATAGTTTTCTCTAATCGCACTATAAACGTGGCCGTCTATGAAGCAAAACGTACAAACGCAAGATCCTTAAACCATTTTAAATGTTACTACCAATTCTTGTACAAAATATATTCAACTCATACTGATACGTGAACGATGGCGATTGTGGATCAGTGGTAATGTGAACGGTTACTGCCTCGGTGGATGCGGGATTGAATCCTGAACTACTATGATCTTAATCTTTTGCTGAAGGAAATTATAACCGCAAACCACACTCAAGTTTAGAAATCAAGCATCTAATATGTGTGCGCCGATTCAGGATCACCTGAGACCCAATATCTCTGGGCTTAGTACGTTACTGCATTGGACCACATCGTCCCTTGGCATTAGTTTAAATTATTGTTGAGTCTATATATAGTAAAAAAAACAAGTTACTTTGAGAATCTTCTCGGAGTCTCCTCTCCACTTATTGACGACAGTGCTGCAGGATATGTTGAAGAATGTGCAGTTAGTTTCATCATCCGCTACAGCACGAGCCAGCAGCGTCTTACCAGTGCCAGGAGCACCGTGTAAGAGTACTCCCCTCCACGGCTCCAGCAACCCGGTGAATACTTCAGGGTACCTTTACATTCATCCATTCATACAACCGAAGTTATCTATAACAACTTAACGACTGGTCTTGCGGCACCCACATCCAGCGCATTCCCACGACGTTCTCCAGGTCGTCGGTCCACCTTGTTGGGGGACTACCCGTGTTGCGTCTTTCGGTACTCGGCACCCATTTGAAAACTCGTTGGCCCCAGCAGGTATCGGTTGTAAGAGCAATGTGTCGGTTACTTTGGATCCCCCTCATTTGTGATTCGATCACGCAGTGAAACTACGATCATACCCCTTTCCGTTACTTTATTTTCATTCCATTACATTACAACAAAAACTAATGTTCACAAACTGTAGTAGAAACTTTAAAAAAAGTCACTAAACGACGCCTTTTCTCTGAATAGGCATAAGTGGGAAGACACAAAGAGGAAACCGTGAATACGAGTATAACAGACACTAATGTATTTTGTTTCATTTTCTTGGAAGTTAAATCCTATAAATATACGTGTTTGTCTCTTTTTAATGTCGCTTTTCCGTTTCGTCGAGTTTCAAATTATAAAGAGCAATTATTTTGCCGAGCTAAAGTAAAAAAAATACCAGCGGAAACGTTTTTGGAAAACGCAATGTTAGCCTGCCCCAATAAGGTGGACCGACGACTTGGTGAAAGTCGCGGGAGTTCGATGAATGCGGGTGACACAAGACCGGTCGTCGTAGAGATCTTTGTGGGAAACCTATGTCCAGCAGTGGACGTCTCTCACTTGATATGGATGATGGTGATGATGATGAAACTGTTATGTCAGTTCTAACAGAATATCACGCACCCTGAAGGGAACCAGCAGTCTTGTTGTAATGAAGATTCATCCTCGATAACGAAAAACGCAGAAAATAATACCAGTTCGCCAATAGATACGTAAGTAAAGCGGCTAATTCACGTAGATTTTACTAAAAAAAGTTAAACTCTAAAACGGGTTTTTTAACCGTAAAAATGCATGTTACAATTATGAAGATTAATAGATCCGTGAGTAAGTTACTCTCACATTGTACCTGATAGGATAGACGACAGATTCCATTAGCAGGCTCTTAGCCGCAGTCAAACCCTTCACGTCTTCCCAGGATCCACCGGAAGGTCTTATGATATCTCGGTACAAGAGCTCTGCGTACTGTTTCACGTCTGGAGGAGCGTTTGTGAGAAAACCACCAAGAGATTTTCTTTCGATAGCCGGAGTCGATTTTTCCGGAGTATCACTTGGATTGTCGCCCTGAAATATTACCGATACATGACTGAAGTAAGAAATTGGAATCTAAACCCCTCCTTCTGAAATCAAGACGTGCAAATTTATGAAATTTTAAATCATTGTCTGTCTTTGTTGTTGTGTGTTAATATGCATAATAATTATGGCTTACAGTGGACGACTCGACATCATATGGAGTTTTTGAGTGTCTCGAAAAAAAAAACGTGGTGACTCAAATTGTTTTTACAGGGTTTCTAGGTCGAACATTTTCTAGTAGGTAGGAAACTAAAGTAAATTAATTTTACAATGATTAACGAAGAAGTAAGTTAAACGTTGCAAGGTAAAATAAAAATTCATTTTACATTTAATAACTTGGTGACGGTGAATGTGGAAGGTAAGTCAATGGGCTCTTTCTCGCAAACCACTCTCTCCGGTCTGACGGTCCTCGTTTGCGGGCGGCGTGGTGGCTGGCGCTCTTCGACCTTACGGCAAAACTGGGGTTGCTTATTGAACCTCATCATGTAGTAACTGCAATAGTCCTTAAATAACCAGAAAAAATAATTTTATTGATCGTTTCAACGAGATGGATCGGATCAGAGGCAACAAGCTTTGAAGGGCCGTTTCGAATCTTACCTATACATCTCATCATCATCATCTCCCTACCCTTTTCCCATTTTTATTTGGGGTCGGCGCGCAACATGTCTTCCTCTTCCATTCCTCTCTATTTGTTGTCATCTCCGCATTCACTCCTTTCCTAAGCATATCATCTTTCACACAGTCCATCCATCTTTTCTTTGGTCTTCCCCTTCCCATGTAACCGTCCACATTCATATCCAATACCTTTCTTACAACATTCTCTTTCTCCCTGCGCATCACATGTCCATACCAGGATAAACGACCTATACATCTATACTAATAAATAAAATTGAGGTGTTTGTTTGTAATATTACATTTTTTACATAATACATATTATGAATATATATCCGCTACCCATACCAAAAATACAGTTTTTTTTTTATTTTGTACATCTATTTGTTCCGGCTAATCTCCGGAAAGGCTGGACCGATTTTGAAGTTGTAAGAAATATCTTTGCTTTCTGTTAGTACCAAAATGTTTTTTTTAAATACATAGTGTTCTATGTAAAAAAATTTTTTATTAAATTTTGAACAAAATACGATACAACGGACAGCACCAGCAAAACATTCGTTTCCAATGAGTATTTAAAAAACTATGTTACGTAGTAAAGAACATATGAAGCGCGAGTGGACCCCCACAACTAGTCTATACGAATAAGAAAACTGTAGCATCTGTCTGTACATTTAATTTTTTCTTTTTGCTGTCTTTTAAAAATCTATTTCTGTTATATGTAATTATTTCGGAAATAAATGAAACTATTACCTTTTTTTTTTACGTGGGGAAATGCATTTACGCACTACCCTTACCCATTGCATTAGTGAGACCGAAGTCCCCCAATGCAATGGGTAAGGGGCACGGAGTGACGAGCTCCGTGCCAGTGTGGGACTCGCCCGGACGTGAAGCGCCCGGAAATACCCACTAAAACCCCCCTGGGCCGTCCGCTGCATTTGGGATGGGGGCGACACGGGCTGGCTTTCGCAGGCACCGCTTCGCCCCCTGCAAATGAAACTATTACCTAACAAAAAAAAAAAGCAAAGCAAAGCAGTTTGTATTGTTACCGTATGTTCATTGTTATTGATATGGTATTAATGTACAGTAATACCCCGCTTTACGCGAGGGATACGTTCCGAAAAAAATCGCGTTAACTGAAACTCGCGTACATCGGGGTTTATGATTAAACATACGTCAAAATTTAATACAAAAAAATACAAATCATTTTAATCAATCACTTTAATTCTAAGAACACTTTATGCGATACATACTCTTATTTTTTACGGAAAAATACATCTATTGTCTTTACATTATGTTTATACGCACTCTTTCACGTAATGCGAGGCTTTTGAGCGCGAAATTTCAAATTCGCGTTATAGTGAAACCGCGCGAAACGGGGTCGCGCTAATCGGGGTATTACTGTATTAATGTTATATGAGCCTAGTACGACGAAATTAACCAATAAAAATTTGGCCAGTTGCAATATAATTTTCGAAGTAATCGATCTGAAAAAATTGAATAATTCATGGACGTTTCGATATCTCGAATGCGTTTAAGGAATCATAGTTTAACTCGTGACCTCCCATTAGACGAATGGATCTTATTAATATGGACCACAGTAACAGTAATGTAATAATAGTAATGCAAACAAATACAAATAAATTACAAACAATAGTAATGCAGTGCCTACATTATTATTATTATTATTCGAAAAGGGGCTATGCAGGCTTAAACAGTCCTGTATCACTGTGACCTAGTCAGATCTATTGTGATCGCCCCTATATTGCTAAAGCTCACTGCCTAGACCTACAACCTGAATATACTGTAGTATCTTTTTGGCAGAGAGCGTCTGTACCTCCTCCGGAAGCAACACATGCTTACCCAGAATTCGGTTACGTATGGGTATTAATGGATCACATTCACACAAGATGTGCTTTGGTGTTTCGTCTGCTATTTCGCAGAACCTGCACTCTCTTGTGTTCTGGACACCGATGTTGTGCATATGCTTGCCCAAACAACAGTGCCCAGTTAGTGTAGTGCCTACATATGATTTAGAATAGAATGCGGGAATATTTTGGATATCATGTCAAATTTTATCACTATATTAAAAATGTTGTAAAGGATGACAGAATAAATTGTCATATGAGTTTTTGTTACAACAATAATTAAATACGGTCAAACTAATATACGTAAGACGCATCACGCCGTAAGTGTATATCCAGAACTACTTTACGAGGCCTTGAGCTCTAAATACCCTTCAAAAGTCTGGTCAGGAACAGAACGGGAAACGAACGCAACTAATGTCCTAAGAAAACCATCATGGATATGAATTAGGCTATTTATGGTCGTCACGACTCTTAGTCATTATGATACGACGATGAAGAAGAAGATTTAACAACTGACAAATTGCAGTCAATTTGGCGAACTTGTAAATAAATAAAATGCCTCAAATTATGTCAGACAAATAAATAAACATACTTTAACAAGTTATGTGTACATATTTGATAAAAAAAAATCATTACTGTCCTTGGAATCTAACCGTAATCTCTGTTCTGTACAGTAAATTTGCGCACAAAACCCGTATTTATAATTCTGAGAGAATGTTCCAGTAAAGATAAACGTTTCATTTCAAAATATTTCATAAAATCTACAACATAAGCTCCGGTAGTTACGACAAAGATAATAAATATTTATGCGCAACGTTTGCGGAATTAAATGTTAAGGTGACCCACTGTTGGGCCGCACTGGGAATACTACAGCGTCTCATACTCATGTGAAACGGTAATGCGACGTGCCAACGATTCGCTGCGTAGTTCCAAGAAGAATTCGTTATAGTTCGTAGAAGCCACAGTAAATGTGTACCTAATACAATGTATCAGGTCAGAATTAGTCCTAGCTAACACTACGGTAAGCAAAAATAAGAGATCAAAATAAAAATCAAAATTTATTTATTCAATTTAAGCCCTAAGAAGGCGCTTATGAACGTCTAAACACTACCACCGGTTCGGAAAACAACCCAGTCGAGAAGAGCCGGCAAGAAACTCGATCTGGTTATATTTTTTTTAATAATATAACATTTTTTTTTGTTATATAAAAAACTATACAATCGTTGTCTTAATAATGTTAGTGGAAGCACAGAGATGTGGGTTAATTCCAGACATCACTATCGTTCGCGTAATGATCCACCCTGTAATAACCTTTTGAGATTAAAACTTGCTTGACATAATACTTGAACGTTATTGTCAGGTAAATCGGTAATGTTACTTGGGATCTTATTGTAAAAAACCGGATACTATTACCTATAAAGCTTTTATTACACTTACTTAACCTAAAGCGTGGTTCCGGCCAACTTGTCTTTACTTCTAATATTAAAATTATGACGATCATTCACTAGATCTAGCTTGTCTAAATTTTAGAGAGAGATAAAGTCCCTTACAGACCCCATCTACTTTTTATGTAATGTGCAAGTATGTGTGTGCAATATGAGGCAGGTAATGCTAGTGAATGCGGAGTCACCGTATCGCGTTGACAGCGGCTACAGGGGCTTCCACAATTTATTGAGGATCCGAGTGAAGTCGTTTCAAAATAGCCTTTAATGGTTACGCATGTCTCTCAGCATGTCAATAACAAAAACCAAGATTCAATGTCAAAAGTCATTTTAGTTTTAAAAAAATGTACTGTATACATTGATATCAAAAAAAGAATGTCAGAATTCAACACAATCACCAGAAACATTTAAAAATCCTATTTACTACCTATTTATATTTTCGAGTACAGAATTAATTATTAACAAAAAGTACTCACTATGGTTAGTATAACTATTCATTCGAGCCGCAGCTTATTTATACCAACGATTTTTTTTTTATTTATAAACTTTACTGATTTCAATCAACATCCTTCGATAACTCGAAATTTAAAATTGCTTATACCTAATACGCTTGGTTGTGACTAAGCCTTTAAGTGGGATAAAGTCTTTACCTATTTATTCACGAAAAGGAATTTTCACCACAAAGCACTGCTGGACTTCCTCTAGTTGAACAAATGGAAAAACTTAGAACTGACTTATAAACTGTCGACTGACTAAAACTACTGGGTTGTCGATAGACGATTTGCGGCGGAATTTAGATACGAAATGGCATTCTTTCCAACACTTCGACACGCAACTTCTGGATCCGTTTAGAAGAATCTGGTGAGATTCGCGATTAGCTTAACTACGGAGAACAGAAGTCACACCGGATAGTTCGCCTCTCAGTCATAACTCAGCTGATATGGTTCTATTTGCAGACGATACTTCACTTATATTTAAAGTAAAAATAAAAAAATCAGAGATTAGGCACTTAAATAATACACTAGCAAACATTTCCAAATGGTTTGCCTTAAATAATTTACTTCTTAACACTAAGAAAACGAAATGCATAAAATTTATGTTGCCCGATGTGCAACATATTGATTGTAAGTTAGAGATAGAAGGGAATTTAGTAGGCTTAGTTGACAAAACTCTGTTTTTAGGTATCACACTTGATAATAAGTTACAATGGGGTCCGCATATTAAAACTTTGGCAGGAAGGCTTAGTTCCGCTGCTTTTGCGGTTCGAAAAATTCGCCAGTTCATGTATATTGCTACTGCTAGGTTAGTCTACTTTGCTTACTTTCACAGCTTAATGTCTTACGGTATTTTGCTGTGGGGTACAGCAGCAGAGGTAGACACCATTTTTACGTTACAAAAGAGAGCTGTTCGAGCAATATACAATATGGGACCTCGCGAATCTCTAAAGAACAAGTTTCAAGAATATGATATCTTAACTTTGCCCTCCCAATACATCTTCGATAACTTAATGCGTATTCGTAAAAATTTAGACAAGCTCGATCTAGTGAATGATCGTCATAATTTTAATACTAGAAGTAAAGACAAGTTGTCCGGAACCACGCTTTAGGTTAAGTAAGTGTAATAAAAGCTTTATAGGTAATAGTATTCGGTTTTACAATAAGATCCCAAGTAACATTACCGATTTACCTGACAATAAGTTCAAGTATTATGTCGAGCAAGTTTTAATCTCAAAAGGTTATTACAGGGAGGATCATTACGTGAACGATAGTGATGTTTGGAATTAACCCACATCTCTTTGCTTCCACTAACATTATTAAAACTACGATTTGTATAGTTTTTTTATATGACAAAAAAAATGATGTATATTATATTTATGAAAAAAAAAAAGAACCAGATCGAGTTTCTCGCCTGCGCTCTTCTCGACTGGGTTGTTTTCCGAACCGGTGGTAGTGTTTTAGACGTTCATAAGCGCCTTCTTAGGGCCTAAATTAGATAAATAAATTTTGATTTTGATTTTGAGTCCTTATATGCTGAAGGGGAATAATGATTGGAGATATATTCACGTCTTAATTAACGAAAAGTCGAACAAAACTAAATCTAGAAACGTTTGTGATTAACAGCCACCACTGAATAGGTACACTACAAATATTTTACGATAGATTTTAACTTGCCACTTGATTAGCTTAAATTCTATAACCCTTAAAAGTGTTAATTTTTCATAAATAAAGCGAGAAATGTGTTTAGTTAATGGAAAAATTACAAAACAAAACCTTTTATTAAGTAATCATACCTAATTTGCAATACTCGCCGAAATGTAATTGAACCTACTCACCGGGCGAAATCACAGAAAAGCTTGCCAAGGATTCTAGTTGCATACGGAGATAATAAAATAGTAAAGGTAAAATGAATGATGCAGATTTACATCAATAGGAGTTTGAGAGTTAAGCTTAGAACTGTAATTAGTATATTAAAGAGCTACGTTCAAACAAGAAACGAGAATGTAACTTAATTCAAGTTTCATACAAAAAATGTCATGTTTATGGTTTCATGCAGTGCAAATAACATAGTGATATTACACTACTAGTTTCATATTAACAATGGCATAAGTGAGACAGACGCAATATAGTGCTATCGCTAACAAACCTGGCACAAACTCTACACTCCTCCGCTAGAGACTCTAACCTAAATTTTTCAACGAAACTTGCATTGTAACTACCTATATAAATGCATTTTATACCTAATGTGGTTAAATTTTTAGTTTCTTTTTTTTTATATACCACAATGTTAAGTAACGATGTGGTACAGGATGATACTTGCCACTAATGATGACACTAAGCCTTTAGGTAATAGACGCTGCCGGAAAACATTTTTTTTTTTTTTTTTGACGAGGGGAAATGCATTTACGCACTACCCTTATCTATTGTATTTAGGGGATAAAGATCCCCCAATACAATAGATAAGGGGGCACGGAGTGACGAGCTCCGCGCCAGTGTGGGACTCACCCGGGCGAGAGTCGCCCGGAAATACCCACTAAAACCCCCCGGGGCCGTCCGCTGCATTTGGGATGGGGGCGACACGGGGTGGCTTTCTGTTGTTGTTTGACCTAGCTAATGCTGTTGACCGGAAGGGCCTTTACAGCTTCACCGTGACTTTGGGGGCGAGTGCTGAAGGCACTCAGCCGCAATAAGGTGACTAGCTCAAGGGCTGAAAACATCTGTTGGTGTTAGGTGACAGGTTGTCAAATTTGAGGGTGGCATGGTATGCTATGGTTTCCGCACAATGTTTTCCTTTACCGAGAACTCAAATTAGAACAAGAGTTGGATAGGTGAGTTCGAATCTGCGTCCATCGAGACGGATCTGACCGGACTACCAACTGCATCTTGTTTTTAAATAATAATAACTTTATTGAATTCATAATTTAATATATAAGATACAATAAAATGATGCATACGCATCTATTAGTAAGGTACATCCAACTTACTTGCAGTATTATATCCATGTCGATGTTATCACAGACCTCGTAGTCCTCAGTCACGGCCGCTTCTTTAACGAACGTGTCTGCAGTTTGGAAGTAACCTTCCTGCTTCAGATATCCGTGTACCATATACTTAAGTATACGCTTTCTAGCACGGAATAATGATTCTTTCTAGAAAATATATTATACTACTATTAAACGAAGGAGATTCCAGAAGGTTCCTTTTAGGAAAGAAATAGCGTACGTAGTAGAAAAAGCGATGATACTCATCTTTAAAATCAGCCTGAGCTTTCGGTGAAGTAAAACATCGTGAGGAAAGTGCATTTTCTAGTAATGCCCGCCTGAGTAGCTACCACCCACAAATTAGAAAACATTTTTATTTATTATAAAATCTAGTTGTTTATTTATTCCGGCAATTGACCAAGACGTTGTTTGATCTCTAATTAAAGAAGTAAGCACTCAAGCTCAGGCTCGAGGATGGTACTATCACGGTGTCTTTGCGGTATACCACTTTTCAATTTTTGTGAATAATCTCTTTAAAAATACACCAAGCCAAGTGATTCAGAATAAAATAATTCAGATAAAAAGAGTGTTTTAAACGACCAAGTAAGTATTCAGAGTTTTGTAATAGAATAAACAAATCAATGTATATGAAGTGATTCGAATCTATATGGTTGAACCATTTGGAAACGAATATCTGAGAAGAAATAAATCGGACGAAACTAAAGTTACTCTCACTTACCGTCTCTATTTTTCTCATCTGGCTCATCGGTCGGTTTATTGCGGACATAATTCTTCCTGTTCACAATATGACCAATAAAAAATACACGTGATCGTACAAAACGTCAGTGATTTAAAAAAAATTATTGGTAGAGGAATAAACGTAGTGGTTACAATCTCTTTGGGTTGAAATAATAATAAACATGGATAAACAAGGGTTGATACCTCGTTGCTAGGATACCGAATCGGAATTCTAAAGCATATAAAAATATATCTCGTAGATCTGTATATTAGGTGTGCCTGCGACTCCCCTTATTAATGTCTATATTCTTCAAAAATATACATTGCAATGGTTTTTGGTAAAAAGAACCGAACGATTTTATCTTTATGGCTTTATTCACTTCTCACATAAATATCACCTAATTTTATAAAACAATGATGACATATAAATATATAAAAAAAAAACATGTAAATCGCTTCAGTGATTCTCGAGTTATAATCGACCAAACGTACAATAACAGACACACGTTGCGTTTTATATGTAGTATATAACTGTCGCTTATTCTTTCATTCTCAACGATAAGTACCCTAAGTAAGTAACCCTTTGGGAATTCGGTTTTTTTAAGGCTCTCATGTATTGGTAATTAATTTACCTAACAATTATTGTACGTTAAAGTGTGAAACTGTGGTTGCGAGCGCATTGCCGCATTCGGGGGCGCGGGAGGGACGCGTGTTGCGGCCGGTATTCCGTGTCCACGGCACGGCAGTCATGCCTCGCGCCGCGACGCCATCTCTAGTCGCCCTACTTACTTCAGGAATTGCTTTATTCGCCGCGATCGTCGGTTAGTCTAAAATAATTGTTTATTATTATATTTTTTAATACACTATACACTTGGCAATTTTATATAAGTCAAAATAATAACTTACCTACTAATTTCTTCTATTTATTATATATTTTTTTTTTATATTGCACTACGTTATTAAATTTAAATCTATTACTAAACTCTGAATACTTACTTGGTCGTTTAAAACACTCTTTTATTTATTAATACCGAATCACTTGGCTTGGTGTATTTTTAAAGAGATAATTCACAAAAATTTAAAAGTGGTATAATAAAAAAAAAGTAAGTATCTATTATTTTTTTTCGTAAGGGGTTTATATTGGAAATACTCCAATGCTCTTAAAAAAAGAGAAAACTATTAGACATTAAATACGTAGTATAAAAAATTGCGTAAAATAGAAGAAGGTAAACTTTCCATTACAGCTTATGTCAACATTTTTATTTATTATATATACAAACAAATATGTACAAGTTTTTTTGTCAACTACATTCGCTGTTACATACATACGTGATTCACTTTTATGACTTTAAGAAAATCTAATAAAATGGATTAGTGGTTATTGAATTATAAGACGTCTAACGGACAAATAATCAGACAGAAAAACGTTGTTTTTATCATTTGAATTGCCTTACTTCACAATAAAATCTTATATAAACAAATATTAAAAAAAAAAAATATTATTCGTAAGTGAAACTTTTTTTGTTCTACTTTGACCACAATCTCACCTGGTGTTTAGTGACGATGTGGTCCAGGATGGTAAATACACTAAGCCTAGGTACTGGTTCTCACGTGATGCTGCCGGAACACACCTATTGGTATTTGGCGACAGGTTTTCGAAGTTGCGGGTGGTAGCTAGCCAAGCGGGCATCGTTAGAAAATTCCCTACCACCATGATATGGTTTCCTCACGAATTTAGAGCCGATTTTAGAGTTGGGTAGGTGGGATCGAACTCGCGTCGATTGACGTGGAATCCGCCCGCACTACACACTGCGTCATCATCGCTTCGCTGAAACGAAGCCGAAACTGAAAAGCGAAAACTCTTATATTATATAATTGATTCGCAAATAATTTCTATTGTATTCTATATTCACTAAACAAGTAATAAGATCTAGGCAAAAATTTTCGAACGAAAAATAAGACTGCATAATAAACGTACCTACCTCGCAGCAGCACTCAGATTAATTATGAAGCGTACGGGTTAAATGACGTCTGATTTCTCATCCCTAGGGCTCGTTATTCTCCTCCCTATTTATTTCAAAACAGTAGTGTATTACGGTTATGCAGTGCTGTGACATTTTAAAAGGAAGTCCAATTAATTCTATTATTTATCTCTGGGTTTAATGCTGTTAATACACGTACGAACCGGACCGTGGTCATGGTATGGCGGGTGGCCGAGGTCATCTGTCGCCTAAGTAGATGAGGCATACAATTTTTTAAATACATCGATATTTTGATTCGAATCACAACATATCGAGGTCTAAGAGATCAGTGTGTTTTCGACTTGTTTTATTTGACTTTTTATTCGAAAATGTTATTCTTTCAATGGTCGAAATTAGACTATAACTATCATTTATTTCAAAAACGGTATCCATTTCTTTATTAGCAGCACTATTAGCTAAAGCTCTTTAATAGCAAATAAACAAAAAAAGAAGAACGCCTTACCTATTACCTACAGAAAAATTACACTGAACTGTTTTATTTTTACCTATTTAGAAATAATCATAATATCATAGAAAACAAAAAGGATACTCTAATAATCGATACATGATTAGTTCGAAAAACAGTTCTTTTTAACCTTGATGTTTTCTGAATCGATTCTAAAATGGAGTGTGTAAGAAATAATATGAAAGAAAAGGGAGTGAATGAAGAGATGACGGCTGATAGGGACGTATGGAAGAAGAAAACATACTGCGCCGACCCTAAATGAGTTGGGAAAAGGCACGAGAAAGAAGATCTTATTATATTTAATGCTTAATGAAAATTTTGAAAAGATTTACACGTTCCTATAGGCTTCGAGATATATATATATATATATATCTCTTAGAAATAATCTCTCTGATGAACTGCTGGAATTCATAATTATATTATTGTGTTATTTTAACGAATGCTAAAATTAACTCAGAACTATTAAAAATACGTTAGTTCTCGAAATAAATCACTCCGTGTGACAGCGATGAGAATTAAAGAGTCTGTTTATTATTTTACCCATCAGATCATCCCCTCGAAGGGATGATCCGATAATATTTTAATTCGATTATGTCGGTAGCTTTGTTGTTATATTGGATTATTTTCTACATACATTAAGACTGTCATGTTACAATCTAGTAAATAACTATCATGTTAAATTAAACTTGAAGGTTTCATATATAACGCTTAGTCCACAGAATCTAAAAATGTGTGTTTATGCTAATTAATTAAATTGAAGTGTCTGTTGGTTATATCAAAACGACGACTTGTACTAAATACATATAAAGGTATACACCAAAATCATTTTTTTTTAAACTTTTATCTGACCGTTTGTTCCGGCTAATCTCCGGAACGGCTGGACCAATTTTGATCGGTCTTTTTTTGGGAGATAGTCGAAATAACTCCGGGTAACTTAGAGTACTTTTAATTTTCGAAAATAGTTAGGGTTTCGTGTAAAAAAATAAATACTCATGATATTGCACAGTTTTAGTTAATAGGTATTTCAATTTGTGAGAAATACTTCTGCTTTCTGTTAGTAACAAAAAAAATTGGAAAATTATTAGGTTTCTCCGCATTAAAAATTTAAAAGCTATATTACGCAGTGAAGAATGTGAAAAACGCGGGCGCAGCCGCGTGCTCACACACGGCTACAGCTATTATAATTATAAACTTTTTCTACACACCACATAGCTAAACATAATATAAAATAAAAACAACATTAACTTTGTGATATTTGTACTTGAACATTTATAATAATATAAATCGATTTAGTTATATGCCAACAAACAGGTAAACATATTATGTAACAATTATATAATTTTGCTTACCGTGATGTTGAAAATCAATTTAATATTTATATATTTATATTTATAACGTATATAGTCTTCTAATCAAGGCCAACAATCAAACATAACCCCCACACACAAATATGCAATCAATTATATACCTAGGTACATTAAACATATTATTTTGTAATCTTCTTTGTTATATCTTTGTTCTACAAATCTATACGTTAATAATAAAAAAAACTCTCGGTTAAATTTAACGGCTAAAGATACCGCTTCCCTTTTTTAGTTTAATCATTGAAGTAAACATGGATATAAAAGATTATGCGGTGAGCAATCATTTCTATGTAATCACAAGACAGGAAATTTAAAATAATAAATAAATAAAAATTCGTTATAGGGATGCTTAGCGACCTCTTTTTAATGGTTCATTAATAAAATAACCATAAATTAGTCTGACATCATATATATGTTAAATAAAACTGCGTAAAACGGACTGCATAGATAACTGTCGCTACGATGAATCGTTGCAGTGTTAAGGAATTTATGAGCGTTTTAATTTTAACCTAAAGGAAAGGACGGAGCACGATGTCTCGTAATATCAATAGAGTATCCACTCTTGATCCTTACGAAACTTTAAACGCTTGTATCTAAGAGTTGTATTTCCGTGGTTGGCGATCTGGCGAGGGAGGCATTAAGAGTTTCCTCTACATTATATTTAATATCGTTTTCAACAAAACTTAAAGCTCATTGTAGAATGTGCCTCACGGTTATGTGTTCGATCACTAAGTCAAAATATAACATCTATTCTAGTGTAATTTAGTATTCTTTAGTAGTAAGCTACAAAACTTATCGCTTATTATTTATTACCCGGGCGCTTTCAGATCCAGGCGGCGATTTTTCATCGCGTCCCGCGACATAACAAATTCTTCTATTTAAGTGTCCAACTTAGATCCTTTATATTAAAAAAAAAAAAACAGACACAGTAATTTGTTTTTTCTAATCAAGCTAATGCTGTTGACCAGAAGGGCCTTTACAGCTTCACCGAACTTTGGGGGCGAGTGTGTCATGCCAGACCTTGTCGAATGCCTTGGCGACGTCGAAGAAGACAGCGAGCGTACGCCAGGGTGAATAGGCTGCGTGAGGCGTTGCACTTGATGCGCGCAAGAGTGTCTGGCTCTGAAACCGAACTGTTCGGGGGGCAAAAGATTTTTGTTCATGGGCGTCAAACTCTTGCCGGGGCCTGGTGGATATTACCAAGGGAACAGTGGAAAGAAGAAGGGGAAAGAATTGATAAAATGATATTAATTGAATTTTTGAAGGATGAGTTTTAAACTGTTTTTTAAATCTTATATATGTTTCTCCGAGTTATAGTATTTAGTAGCTAAGATCTTAACTACAAAGTTTCATGATTCTAACATAACATAAGTTCACGCCTCACCCCGAAGGGTTAAACAGAGGTGAAATAGCGAACTACCCCCACCCACATTTCGCCGATATTAGTTCCAGCCCAGATGTGACAGTAGAAAAGTTTGAGTTACTAAGAGCCGGTTCAGAAGGATCCGCTCGCAGAGTTTACCAATTGAGCTTAACAAGCTGATTGGACGGTAACTATCGGGTGACTTGGCGTCTTTGCCAGGCTTGTGTATACCTAAGATACAGTATGATGATTAAGGGTAATATATACCTACGTTGTAAGGGTATTGGTCTTGGTATATCATGTCGGTAAATTTGACCATTAATTTATGACTAAAAATATTTCTATTGGATATTTTTAACAGAATTGATTTATAAGTCAGAGAGTTTAAATTACGATACTATCACCCACAGAAGTGTAAGAACTACTGTTTTGTATAAGGGTTCATTGGCCTCGGTATAATTGCTTCATTCATTTTTACCAGAGACAGTTTTTAAATATCTGTCTCATCTGAATTAAATCCGAACACCCCAAAAGAGAACCGGCAGTTTTATAATATGAAGATTCTTCCATGTTTGGAAAAAACAAGGATGGCAGGAGTCAAGAAATAAAAAGTACCCACTGCTATAGAGTCTCAAAACGTCAACCGAGTAAGTGCAAGAATATATTAAGCCGAGATTCGTACCATAGAGTTGCAATTTTCAGCTGTGCGCCTTAAACACTTGCTACAAATAAAGGCCCTTCAGGTCGACGGTATACACGGTATTAAAAAAAAAAAACTTTTAAGTCATAATCTATCCATTCAAGTCGTAGTAGCCGGATATTCGCTTCACGAGATTTTGAATGAATCGCTTGAGTGATGGATATGCCCGTCGAGGCCCGCTTTACTCGACGAAAATTAATTTTAACTGTAGATTAACGAGTTCTCTACGCTGTATTTCAAAATTATACGTAATATAATGACAGGGCGGCGTTAAGTAATCAATCATTTATTTACAGTATATAGGTAATGATCATCTTCGGTAATATTTCTAATAGTTTATGGTTTTCATATTTTTTAAAGTCTTCGGCCAGAGTTTGTGTTAGCAGTAAAATATCATGCGACACTTAGGCGTGGTTGCTTACAATGACCCTCATAAGAAAGCCTAAAAGTCACTCACAGAGCAATGGAGAAGGCTATGCTCGGTGTTCACTGCGTGACTGAATCAGGGATGAGAAGATCCGCAGGAGAACCAAAGTAATATTACCCAAAAAATTACCAATCTAAAGTAATAAGGTCGTAGGAATTCACTGCACGTGAATAGCTAAAAACCGATCGTCATGGAGTAACTTGGGGGGAGGGCTATGTACAGCAATGGACGTCGTGGAGTTGTCATGACTTCTCAGAACTTACATTCCATGTTATTTTTTCTAACGCATTTCACTTGAGCACCTTAACGCAAACTTATCATCATCGTCCTGCTCCCAATTTGTTATTTGGGATCGGCGCAGTATGGCTTCTTCTTCCATACATCTCTATCAGCCACCGTATCTTCATTCACCCCTTTTGCCTTCATATCTTCCCTTACACACTCCATCCATATTTTCTTTGGGCATCCTCTCCCCTTCCATCCGTCAAATATCAAATTCATCACATTCTCTGTCTCAGGGGTTTCATCTCTTCTCAAAACATGTCCATGCCAAGATAAATGATTCGCTTTCACCTTTTCTATCACTGGAGCCACTTTTAAACTTCCTCTAACATAACGCAAACAATACGAAATAAATACCACAAAAATGTAATCGAATACAGTCAAGTATAGCTGGAAAAACAAACGAATTAAAATCACCATAGGATAGGCCACAATACCACCAAGAACTCCTTATTTAGTATAACAAATCTATAGACGTCCTGCAGCTGGGAAAAGGCTTCTTCATTTCCAATGTAATCACGGCCTCACTACGTTTCAGTTAAAACTTCTGAATATTTATAAGATTTAATTTAGTACATAATATGCTGTTTTTTTTGTTCACACAAAAATCATATAGGTACACGAACATCTTTTAAAATTAAAGACGTTAAATACTTTATATATTCTTCATATAATGTCTACAAATATGAAGCGAATTCGTAAACGATGCTCAAATAACTTACTTAACATCACGCCTCTCTCCCACAATGGTAGCCAGAGGCAACATCCTCCGACCTGCTACAATCCTGGCATATGTGTTACGCTTCTTCTGGTTTATCTACAGATCTACAGCTTTACTCTTTTTTTATACGACTTATGTTTTGTTTCTATATGTATCGGTAGGTATTCGATATTAATTTTTAATTGAAACACCCCCCTCTCTCAACCCTTTCTCCTCCCGGAGCCAGCCGCGCGCCAGTATCGCGTGATGTCGTGGTTATTAGCCGTAAGTACTTAACCGGCATGTCGCTCTATGGTTTATATCGATTTTTTTTAACATTAAAAACCCACGACTAGAAGTCACAGGCGTACCGGCATAAAATAATGACAGCGGTGTGCACGACGGTTATGTTTCATTAATCAAGTGTAAGTTTTAATCTATATCTATGCTTGAAACAAAGTCGTTTACCGCTTTTGTCGGTCTATTTACCCTCTGACTCCAATAAATAGCGCGATAAATTTGGATGCAGTTGTCACCATATATAAATATATACTGCATTGTAATTAAGCTTTTGTGTAACCAGAAAAGTTAATATTTTATAACCAAGTCATTCAAAATTAGTTTTAATTTCTCACTTAGGCTAATCTTAATAGATATGTACAACAAAATTATGTACTTGAGAATTGCTTTTTTTTGCAAACCATAAGAAAAAATTTCGTTGGCATATCTCCTATGAATGATTTACAAAAGCACAAATTCTTCTCTCTTCTCAATACTGATAATAAGGAATAAAGATAAGGATGAAGAATAACCTTATTGTGGTATAATAAATTACATTAACATTAAATAAACATTGCAGAATACAAGAACAAACATTAGAAATATTTTCGGGTTTATCCAACACAGCCCCTCATGCTAATACTTGCTGCAGTATCACCTTGCGATAGATTCAATGAAGTCACGTGCAGAAACTAGTAATGTATATTTCTCCCCCTACACCTTAGATTGTGTACACCTTAGATATTCAAATTCTAAGATATGGTAATATTTTTTTGACTAAATTAATTTTTGTTTTGATAATTTTGCCCCATATTATATGTTCGATTAAAGAAAATAATGAAAATGAGTTGAGTGATTAAAAAAAGAAAATAAGAAAGTAAGATAGAATAAGTAAGAAAGTGCTTATGAACGTCAAAACACTACCACCGGTTCGAAAGATAACACAGTCGAGAAGAGCCGGCAAAGAACTAGATTTGGGTGTTTTTATATATATATATATATATAATCTGTAAATAAAAAGTATACAAATCATAGCGGAAGCACGGAAAGGGGTGTCCCAGACATCACTATCGTTCACGTAATGATCCACCATATAATAACCTTTTGAAATTAACGACTTGATGTCTGATTCTTGCAAAACGTAGAAGCATAGCCAAAGTTTTTTTTATTCTATAACTGCAATAAAATTAAAAATCGCTTCGGTTTTGGAAGAGGTAACAGGGTACTACGTAGTGATGTTTTCCGTCTATTTTGCGTAGGTAAAATCAGCCCGAGCTGCAGTTTTATCCCCTTCGTGTTTTTTATAACTCTTTCTTTAGAACCCAACGCGATAGCAATAGATTTTAAAAAAAACCTTTAAATTTTGTCGCGGACCGCATATCCCGCCAACATATTTAAAGAATAGGTCTTATAGAAATCTAATGCTACCGTGTTACGCCTAATGATACCTATTCAAAATAGATGAATGTATAATATCACTCCGTATTCCCGTTTCCTGCTCCGAAATTGGAACAATTCACGACTGTTTGCTTTGTTCTGCTTTTATTTTTTGTTTTTATTCATCAGACGCTATTGACAGGCGTCTGAAAACGAGGTTAAACCTAGGCATTTTTTTCTCAATCTTGAAGGCTTCTAGTATAAATTAATTAATTTACCAAAGCGTGGCGGTATATATTATTTCGTATAAAAATATTTACTATAATTGCATTTTATAAAGGGAGGAAACAGGGTAACAGTACGTTTTTTTTGGAATAAACGTCGTCCGCATTTCTTTCTAAGACGGTTTTGAAATTCGTCAGCCGTCAGGAGATTCGGATCGGTGATGGATCACTGAAACTGAACCGGCGAGCACCAAGTGGTGTGCGTGATTTATATGCGTGAATTTACAAGGAATTCGTTTTCGAACGGGGATATATCTGAAATTTAAATATCAGAGCCCATTTAAGTATTACCAAAGACTATGTATTACGTATGAAAATTTTTGTACATGTTTGGTTAATATTAATGCCATTAAATAAATAATTTAAGTACATTAAATAAATGAGTCATCTAAAATCAAACGACGTCACATTTATTGCAGATGTGGCGGAGTCATTTTGGTAACCCTTGTGCTAGTCACCTTTTTCGGTTGAGTGCCTTCTGCACTCATCCCCAAAATCACGGTGAAGCTGCAAAGGCCATCCCGGTCAACAGCGTTAGCTAGGTTCCAAAAAAAAAAAGATGTGGCGGAGAATGAAATTATTGTTTAATTTAAAGGATTTTTACGAATGTTCTGTATTTACAATACTCAGGTAGAAGGGTTAGTTTTTTGGGTACCATATAGGTCGAAAATGAAAGTCATGAATAAGAAACTCTTATCGATAAACCGCTAAGGTCATTTTGAATTAAAATATCTTCAATAGTACGACCACCATAGCTGCACAGGCTGTTAAACTGTTGTGTTTCCAGAAGAAAACTGGGAGTGAAACCTGTACAAACAAAGTCGCAGGCACTGGCTAGTTAATAACAAATATCAATTAAAAAAATTATATAAAAGGACTGGGACATGGTAAACACTGATAAAAGTATTAAGTACATATAATAAAGGACCTCGAATTTACCAGAGCGACCTTAATCAAGTGGCTCCCTTAGATACGGCACCATTTATACTGATTTACTTGAGGGCATATAACCATTTTCAATTATCAGTCAAATTATCCCAGAGTTTCTGGGATGTTTTTAAGACTAAATGAGGCATTGTTATTTTAAAATATAAAGTATTATTTTGGTAACAAGCTAGAATGGCGCAGTTGTTTGTGCGATCGGATTCCGCGTAGATGGACGCAGTATTCGAACCCACCTAAACAACTTTATAATAAGCCCGAGCTTTTGGTCAACGAAAACACCGTGATGAAACCATGGTAATAGTACTGTACTTCTTTATAATTTGATTTATTATTTAAATGCCCGTGGCGGCGTCTGGTAGTAAGTTTTTTTGAGCATAGGATGTGTTGTGCAAAATACGTATTAATTTTTTAAACCATTTTTTTTTATTCACCTTTTAATTTTACAGGCTTTTTAGACATTTAAACATCATCATCATCATCATTCTCCTGCCTTTTCCCAACTCACTTGGGGTCGGCGCAGTATGTTTTCTTCTTCCATACGTCCCTATCAGCCGTCATCTCTTCATTCACTCCTTTTTTTTTCATATTATTTCTTACACACTCCATCCACACTTTCTTTGTCCTTTCTCTACTTTTCCATCCTTCCACATTCATATTCATTACTATTTTACCCACATGCGCTTCCTCTCTTCTCATAACATACCACGACAAACGGGAACTTTTTAACTTTTCTACCACTGGCGCAACTTTCAAACTCCCTCTAACATTTAAACAATATATGAAATACAATAATAAAAATAAATCTTATTATATTTACGATCCATAACCACATCGTCACATAACATCAGGTGAGATTGTGGTCAAAGAACTGAGCCTATACCTTGTAAATAAATAAAATAAAAATACGGAAAGTTGGTTATAATTTGATACAGATTTACGTAGTTACCTTTTCTCACGTACTTTAGAGCGACCTACAGGTTTTTTCTTTTCACTCAGGTAACGGCCAAGCCGAGGTTCGTAGCATTTTGGTAACCCTTGTGCTAGTCACCTTTTTGTGGCCGAGTGCCGTCAGCATTCGACCCCAAAAGTCACGGTGAAGCTGTAAAGGCCCTTCCGGTCAACAGCGTTAGCTAGGTTAGAAAAAAAAGAAGTTTTTATATGGTTATACGGACTCCCGATAAATTCTCTATCATGTGTCGCCACCATCCTCGGACTATACTTTATTTAACATCAGATTAAGTGGAGTCATTTTATCGGGTCCAAATAAACCTCACGCTCGAAACCACGTCGATCGCTTTTTTGTTCTCTGCTATAATTGAGAATACCAACGGTGCATTGTTAGCTCGTAAAACCGATGCCCGATGAAGCCAACGGGTTCTCGAATGACTACCTCATATCGGAAGACGCAGCGTGGGTAGGCTCCTCACAAGAAGAAGAGACGACCTGGTGTAGGTGACGCTAGACCGGTCATTCTGGAGATCTTTGGGGAGATCTATGTTCAGCAGTGGACGTCTTTCGGTTGAAAGTATCGATGGATGGATAGACATTATGATTTCAATGCAGTAATTATGATGAGGTTAGACCTATTTGTTCCCTCACAAAATTGCTACTTGTATACAGTTTTATTTAAATTCTAGTGGTATTTATATATTATCTTCCTGTCTATATGTGTTGTGTCTCTGTGGTACAATAAATAAACTTTCTTAACCCATAGGATAAATTAGCAAAGGGATCTAAATGACGGCAATTGGCACCCAAGTCTTGCCAATACCCGGATATGTTAAATAAAGCGCTCTTGAACCGAGCACTTGACCGGCCGGTGCGAGGGCACTGGGCCACTCTAAATAATTTAAATGACATTTGGCACGATATCCCACGGAATTATTATAATAATATTTTCACTCAAACTATAATAACTTTAAAAATAAACATAGTAACGTTTATTTGATAGCCGTCTGCTGACGTATTTTGTGAAAATAATTGTGTTATTATTATATAACACTAGCTGCGTGCTTGTGGCTCTGCTTGCCTATATACTAACGGACAGACAGACAGTTGTTTTTCTATTGTTCTGACTACTTTTCCTAAATTCTTATACAGATTATATACTAAAATCTGAACAGATAATCTGAATATATTTACGATTAAAAAAAAATAATCATGTAAATTGGTGTTTGAGTTATCAGCCAACTAATGGATAGGCAGACAGACGTTTTTTTTTACATAATCTAAAGATAAGATACATGTAATTTTTAACAAATTTACATGTAAACAGTGTTTGTTTGTTTATATTATGTGTTTTATAGGTAGCTGTGCCCGCGGCTCCAGCCGCATCAAGATCCTTGTTTTTAAAAGAACGATTTCAATAAAATATGAATACTAACCATGTATATAAATTCGTGAAATATAGGTAGATTGCTTTTATACCCAATTTCATAAAAATCCATCCAGTTTCTTAGTAACGCGTGCACAGGCACAGGCAGACATACGTATAAAGATTCTACGAATAAATGTTAGTTCTAGCATCTAGTTATTGATTTTAAAGAACCCCAAAGGTTTTTTCTGCAATCGGTACAATGTACAGTTTTTGTTTCTTTACAGTTTTTATTATAAGTACTTACTTTATATGTTTTGTTTTTAACAAAGAAAAAACCTAATTAACCAATTAAGAATATATTAACTTTCGATTATTTTGAGTAAAAATATTATAACAGAATATTCAAGTGTACGTCTTATTAGACATAGAACAATGATTCAGATATACTAAATATATACAAATAAATGTATGTAGATCAATAAATTCAAGATTATTCGTCCAATTATTTGTTTCATACTGTATTAGGCTCAGCGCAGCGCTTTAACCACAATGACTAATGTTAAGTGACGTGGTCCATGATGGTAAACCTTTTCAAACTAGAGGAACACATCTATTGGTGATTGCTGACGGGTGAGCTACCCAGATGAGCATTCTTAGATATCTTACTTCACCGATAGATCGCTAGATCTAGTGAATGATCGTCATAATTTTAATACTAGAAGTAAAGACAAGTTGGCCGGAACCACGCTTTAGGTTAAGTAAGTGTAATAAAAGCTTTATAGGTAATAGTATTCGGTTTTACAATAAGATCCCAAGTAACATTACCGATTTACCTGACAATAACGTTCAAGTATTATGTCAAGCAAGTTTTAATCTCAAAAGGTTATTACAGGGTGGAGCATTACGTGAACGATAGTGATGTCTGGAAATAACCCACATCTCTGTGCTTCCACTAACATTATTAAGACAACGATTGCATAGTTTTTTATATGACAAAAAAAATGTTATATTTATTAAAAAAAAGAACCAGATCGAGTTTCTTGCCTGCGCTCTTCTCGACTGGGTTGTTTTCCGAACCGGTGGTAGTGTTTTAGACGTTCATAAGCGCCTGTTTAGGGCCTAAATTGAATAAATAAATTTTGATTTGATTTGATTTGACCGAAAGCTCAGGCTTATTATAAATTTAGATTAGTGGTTTTGAACCTGCGTCCATTGACGCGGATGCCGACCGCATTACCGATTGAAACATTATCGTTTCAAAAACCCTTTGATGTAACTTTCCATCAAGCACACTATAGGCAGGCCAAACGGCAAACCTATCTTTGTTGGTATATCCATGTTCGAAAGTCGTCCATAAACATTACTGAAAAAGTAAGCCATCAGCGTTGATTTCTTAGACTTGTTTGCAATATATTTATTTATTTCTCCCCATACAAGAGCTGAATTAGGATTATAAAATATATGTCAAAATAATATCTAACTCTCGGTGAAAATCAAAATCCTACGCAATGGAGTTACGCAGTTTTAGGAGTTAGCGGATAGGTAAATAGACAGACACGCAAAATGACCTTGTCTTTAGTGTATGTACAGAGAGAAAATTTAATACGGTACAGTATTTAAGAAAAAACAAATCGTATTTTGTGAATTAAACTGAGATCATAAAGTCGGTTGTCTTATAAAATATTTAGATTACTAACTGTGCCCGCGGCTTCACCCGCCTGGAATTTAGACAGTTTACGTAATGTGTTCCCTCCTGGATGCAATACATGTCATTACCGAATTTCACCGAAATCGGTTCAGTAGTTGTTGCGTGATACAAATTATTAAACAGACAGACAGCAAACAAAAAAATGTAAAACTATCGAAATATGTTCTGTAGTCGATTTTGAAGACCTCGCATAGTATTTTCTCCTCAATGTACAGATTTCGTCTCGTAAGCTTTTATCATTAGTGTAGATTATGTATTTTGCGAAAGTTTTACGTAATATGAATATACGCTGTCCGCATTTCATTACAACAATTAAATGTATTTTCGTCTTGTCTCCTTCGTACGAAATATGTTTGGTTAAGGTCGACAATACCCGTTGGCTGGATTGTATTTTTTGAGCATTAGTTATACGTCTCAATTGCATATATATATTTATCAATGCTGGCTTAGTAGTAATGTGGGGTCGGATACAGCGTCGATTGATGTAGATTCGAATTATCCTATCCTATATTTTATGACTAGCTGTGTGCCCGCGGCTCCGTATGCGTATCACATTTTCTCTTCCGCATAATTCTACACTGCGTAATATAGTTTTTTGTAATAAATAATTGGAAACGTAATGTTTCGATGGTTGCTATTTTTGACCCTAAATTGTTTTGGTAGGTACTGAAGGAACTCCCCTTGGGGGGGCGGGCTAAGAGGTGGGGTAGAGAAGTTTTTCTCCCCCCCACCCCCGCCGGGCCATTGCACTGACGGGCCTGGTGGGTTTGCCGCAGGGGGCGACGCGGCGACATGCCTGGCAACCCCGTATCGCCCCTACTTCAAATGCGGCGGCGGACGGCCCCGGGGGGTTTTAGTAGGTATTCCCGGGCGCTTCTCGCCCGGGTTTGAGTCCCACACTGGCACGGAGCTCGTCACTCCGTGCCCCCCTACCTATTGTATTGGAGGGGCACTAGGTCCCACTAATACAATAGGTAGTGTGAGTGCGTAAATGCATTTCCCCCCGTCAAAAAAAAAAAAAAAAGGTACTGAAGGAAGCAAATACATTTTTCACAAATTTAAACATTTGCAAAATATCTATTGAGTCGTTTTCTTGTACAATTTCATGGTTTTCATGAAGAAAAACGTCAATATCAAATATGTATTTGTAATATTGCCAGGTTGCGTGGAAGAAGACTGCGTTGACTGGGAGGGCAAGACTGTCGCACACGGTCTCCTCTACGTTCCTGGTCCAGGAGTCTGCTCCCTGTGCGTCTGCTACCACTCGGAGCCGATGTGGTGCAAGGCGATATACTGCGACCCGCCTTATGTTAGTACCCACACTTACAGTACTTTGTTTTATGACAAGAAACTGTGGTGATAAAGAACATTTCTGCCACTGTCACTGTTATATAATTTTTTTGCTAAGTTTCATACAACGTTCTAGCATAATGACAGCTATTTTATTGGACGACATTGTTTTTATTTCTATTGCATTTACAACACACAGTATCCAATACTATATCACGCAAGTTAATGAATTCATCCATCCATATAACCAAAAGACGTCCACTGCTGGACGTGGGTGTCCCGCAAACATTTCCACAGCGATCCATCTTGCGCCACCCGCATCCAGCGGATTCACGCACCCTTCACTGGGTCGTCGATCCTCCTTGTAGAGGAGAGGGCTTACGCACGCTACATCTTCCGGTACACGGCAGCTATTCGAAAACCCATTGCCCTAAGCCCTCAGCGGGCATTGGTTCTACTAGCAATCTGCCCAGCCCATTGCTACTTAAATTTGGCAATTCTTCGAGCAATGTTGGTTTCCTTTGGTTCTACTGCCGATCTTCTGATTCCTGATTACACAGTGAAACTTCAAGCATAGCCCTCTCCGTGAATACTAAATTAACACTATTATATTATAAGCTAAGATACAACCAAAAATAGCTTTTTTTTTAAAGTCAAAAATATACTTAACATCCAGTTTATATATCCGTAAAAAGTGAGAAAAAAGGAATTTGTTTCACAGTTCTGCAAAAATTTTCGAGTTGGTGAAAGGTGTTGCGAATTCGAGTGCCTCGATCCACCGGGCGAAGACACCAGGTACAGGGAGAGGCTGCGTCTACGTGCACTCATCTTATCTGGTAACTCTTCCGCCCCGCATCAAGGACCGTCCGTCGAACTGAAGGCGGGAATTTCTTTATTTGTCGTCGCTGTCACCAGATTTGTATGAAACTGTGATACACTTTATTAATTTTTATATTATAATAAATTACACAGTCCAGCGATTTAATTTGTTGCACAAAAGAAAAATACTTTTCAAAATATATAGATATATTGCACGGAATTCTCTGTAAACATCCTTTCTTACGGCATTTAAGTAGAGGAAGAATAAATTATTAACAAAAATAGGGATTATAAACGATTATCTGTATTGCTGTGTGAAGTAAATACTTCCAAAGGTATTTATTTGTATGGAGTTTTTGTTTTTTAAGTAGACATTGTTCTTGAACTAAAGTGGTCTATATTAAGTAAGTCAGTTTGAAATAAAACCTTATTATTTATTCTAATTATTACGAATAAGGACGTTTCTAAAAAAACGCAGAGCTTAATAGGTGCCATAGATACAGAAGTGATCAATTACGTAAAAAGTTGATTTATCAAAAAGGTTACTCTCGGTATGCGCTGTCAGTATTTTCATAGACAATAATAAACAATATAATATAGAACCACCGAATTAACCATACAAAATTTTGCGTAATCGATCAGAAAGTTGAAAACATGGCTTTAAAAAAGTATTTAATACTTTATCATTATGGTTATTACTGATGATGAATTTAAAATTATACTTATTTTAAGTAATTATATCTACACGTGTAGGCATACGATATTCAAAATACAGATCGATACTGCCGCAATATGAAAAATGGCTGTGATTTTAAAAACTCTAGATCAGTTACCTTTTAAAACATAGAAAAATGCAATTTTTTTTTTTTAGCTAATTTATACATTTCAAATTACTAACAAGCCATGACAGCTGTTACACTACACGTGTGAGGGCAAGGATAATGACGTCATTCGTGTCACACATATTACAGCATACATATCCTGTCAAAATTACAGAAGCCTTCAAGCGTTCAATTTGGAGTTTTTGGCGGGATCTCAGTCTGTCATGTAGCGGTTGTTTTCTTTAGCTAATTAAATTTGTGTATTTTACTCTATATCATGTAATTTTGGTCGGAATTTTGCGTGATATAGATTGCTTATTGTATACAAGTCAAGTTTATTATGGAAAATGACGCGTAGCATTTATTCTGAGGTGCCGCACAAAGCTTCATGTAAAGTTCTAGCAGGATGAGCCACAGTTTTGCTGGAGCTTAGTAACGCCTCCACAAGAATAAAAATACATCTTACCTACATGACATTGGCACTAATTATTTGAACACAAATTGCCATTAGCGAAGAACAAGAAGAAGCGTTCAATTAATTAATTATTAAATAATTATTTTTGATTAAAAAAAACAATATTATTGTAGTTTATAATACTGGTTTCTTATTGCACAAGTCTTAAATTAAAGTAGTAACCCTCAGTGGTCCCCCAAAAATATCTGAATCGCTAATTGTCTCGGCTGATAAGGAAGTTGAGAAAGAAGTCTTGTGTTATAACGATTGAACAATAAAATTTTTTATAATTTACTTAATTTAATTTAAATTAGAAGATAATCGAATTGTCGGACCAATTTTACGTAACTATGTGTACACTTAGATATTTCGTTCCTTTCTATTTCAAGTTGAGTGTTGCTCTAGATTTTAGGCTTTAATTAAGTTATTATTAATGTAATACATATCTTACATACATATAAGTTGTAAATTAATTTACTGACAAAAAGTTAACAGGAACCTTCTAAGCATCAAACCAATATGTCTTACTGTAATTATTATTAAATACTCTCGTTTGGATCGTTCAAATATTATGGTAGGGTTATTATGCTTTGCCTATTTACTTGACAAGGGGGGGGTCTGAATTGTGATTACTTAACCCCTTGAGTACTAACCTGGCGTTTACACCAGCTTTCCATTTTTTTCCTATTGTCTCATTTTTACGGGTAATCGACATGTTAAGCATTTTTTACTAATTCATTTTCGTTTCTTTTTGTTTTAAATTATACCGATGTTTGCGTCATCATGCGGAAAGGGGTAAGAGCTTAAAGAACGAAAGGGGGAGGGGTGGGTAAAATAATCATAATTATACCGACGTAGTATTTGTAAGACTCCATAGACTGAGTAAAGAAATACATACCTACACTTTTTCTTATGTGCACTGTTTGAATTTAATGAACTCTCTTAGCAAAATATGATGACGTTTTCAATTTGACGTACTGGATAGGACTATTTTTTTTTTTAAATATCAAAGTAGCCGTGTGTTAGACACGTTACTTATATTTTACATAGAGATGTACATTTTGTATGTACATCGCATATTAGTGATAAATAGTGCAATAAAATACATATAATCTATTAATTAAATTAGATATTATATCATAATGTATTGAAAGAAAAAATATTATAAATTAAAATAAAACGAATGATTAAAAAAATTAACGAGTAAAAGAGAGAAATCTTCAACCGTAAGTAGTATATTTCGATCCCTGTGACTTTCTAAGGTGATCTTTATAATAACAGTTGGAAATATCATGTCATACTGCCGGTTACAATATTCGATCATAATCTGTTTTACCTACTGAAATTTCAACTAATTTTTATGTCTAAAGCGACCGTGGTCAGTCAGAAAAGGTTTCGTTTGATCTCAATCTAAAGTTAAATTTTAAGATTCGATATTGAAACCATCCGATATAAATAGATATTTCACGTTGACAACCGGTCACCTCCACTTGAATTTTCGCGTCTGTCTGTCTGTTAGTTGGCTTATAACACAACCGATTTCCACGACTCTGATTTTAATTAAATCGCGTTGTTATTAATAGCCACTATCCGCTGTTTTACCCGCGTAGTTCCCGTTTCCGTAGGATTTTCGGAATAAATCCTATGTCACTCTTTGAGTTTTCAAACTATCTCCATACCAAATTTCATCCGATCCGACCGATTTGGATCGGTCAAGTAGTTTTTAAGTGCTTTCGTTACATACAAAACTACAAATCTTTCGTCTTTATAATGTTAGTGTAGAAATCTGCTTATATGACATAAAATGCAAACAAAATTCCGTAATATATAATTAAATACTGCAATCCAGAACAGGAAAGATGAAGTTTACAGTGCTAAGTGAAAATTATAACGCGTCTTTATAAGACTGCCTCGGTGGCGCAGTTGTATTACGGTGCGACTACCTTTCTGAGGTCTCGGGTTCGATCCCCGGGTCGGGTCAGGTGGTATTGGGTTTTCCTACTCAGTATCATTCCGGAGTTTGGAATTTATGCCCGATATGACGACAGGCTCGCCCCCTGTCACATGTGGGACGGAACTAAGCTCGGCGAAATGTGGGTGGTGTAGTTCGCTATTTCACCTCTACCTAACCCTTCGGGGATAACAGGCGTGAGCTTATGTCTTTATAAGAAAATCTAGGGTCTAACAACAACAAATAAGAAAACGACTAACATATTCTTAGTTTCAACACCAGTTGAAAATATATCAAATAGAGAATACTTGTTATAAAAAAAAAACATTGAAAAAGGTCGTATAAACAATCAAAGAACTCGACGGCCGCTATTTTCCAATTGTTATCAATCATATAATCACAATAATATACGAGAGCTAGGTCGTCGGTTCGTGAACTTTATTGACCTAAATACAAACTTCAATACATAATTGAGGTTTCAACTGAAACTATTTCTGTGTGGCTAACTATATTATCATAATATTAATGAATTACTAAAAAAAACCAAACGTATTATAAAATAACAATTTAAAATTATCATATTTTATGACAGGGTGCAAATTATTTATTATTTTATTTGATGCAATCAACAAGTTATATTGTACTGTTGATAAATTATTTATAATCAGCACTGAAAATATCTGGACAGCGGCCAATATACACCTGAAAGAAGCATATGAATTTTAAAGAAGCTAACAATTCGCCCAACAAAGAACTTCTCGATAATGTATACACGTCGCCATTCCATATCCCCTACTTTCACCGTTGGTTGGCTGCTCATCCCAATACCCGCAAACCCAGCCGAAACGCGAAAAACAAAGGTATCAACCCTGAAACTCAAAGGTAATCATTTTATAATAATGAGAGTTGTTTTTACAATCATATCAAAGTTTTTTAAATAAGTAAAATGAGAGAGCTCTAAGAGCACGCTCCAAATACCTCCGATGCATGCGTCCGTCTTGTGTTTGGATGCTTTTTAAATGTCGAAAGAAAAAAAGATCGATAAACTGGATCGACATTACACAAAATACGTTAATATAATTAAATGTATAACTGTAAAGAAAAAATGTATGTAATTGTAAATTTTGGTTCTGTAGATTCAGTACAGTATTGAAAGATTCTTACGTCCATCGGACAACCAGTAATTATTTATTATATATACATACTTACTGCTTTGTTACAAAATTAGGTTCCTAATTAAGCTGACGACATATACTTTTTAAAAAAAGTAACCACACTTCTTGAGGTTATAAAATATTACATAACTTATGTGTTTATAGTTACATTCACATACAATCATTAATAATATAATAATCAATTAATTTTTTTCGATAATAATGGATGTGATATTTTGCGGCATATTTCTAATAGTTTTATAAGATAACAGCTTTAAAATGTAGATCATTGAAGCAAAAGTTATTGATTGTATACACACAAACGCAATTGGACAGGAAGAATAATAAAGTTTTTTTCACAAATGTATTATTTCTAGACGAATTTCACTACGTATACAAGATCTGTCACTAGATGGCATTATTGCATAAAAAAGACTACAAATTCTATTAATATCATCGAGTGTAAGAACGGGGATCTCAGTCTGACATGTAGCAATTGTTTTCTTTAATTCATTAAACTTGTGTACTTGACTCTATATCATGTAATCTTTGTGGCGTTTTGTGTGAAATAGTTTAGTTAGAAATATAATAGTTTAGTGAAATAGAAGACAACGCGTAGCATACATTCTGAGGTGCCGACAAAGCTCCATGGAAAGTTCGAGCAGGATAGGCCACCGTTCTGTTGGAGCTCGGTAACGCTGATACAAGATTGAAAATCTTACCCACATGACATTGGCACAAATTGTGTGTACACACAGATTGCCATTAACTAAGAAGAAGAAGAAGAGTGTAAGAACGCACACTTGATTAATTTCTATTTAACTAATCGAAACGTCGAGACATTAATCAATTGAGTGCGAGTTCTAGACCCGATAATTTTTAATAAAATATGAGTACTACTAGACTAGAGATGTGTTGCAGATTGTTTACATGATTGTAAATTTATTATTTGTTTCGGTTAAAAATAAGACAATAAATTAATTCTAATGTTTGCAAAATCAAAATCGATATTTATATTAGATGTTATAATTTTTAAGTTATGTAATTTGAAACTAGATGGCACCATTTTGCTTTACATTTTTAAAGTAATAAAATCACCATAGCCTGCTGCTGATCTTCGGAATAACTTTTATTCATTGTAATATCGTAACTATAATAGTTTCATTTGACTTTCGCATCATATACGATGATTAATTTCAAATTATGACAATCAAAAATATCTGCCACATTATTTTAAATAAATAAATATCCTTCTACTTCTAAAACTTTGACCAATGTTCATTCAATTCAATAACTGTAATATTATATCTTAAAAATATTGTAAAATACTAATAATAATAATTAATAATGTAAATATTTTATTCAAATAAATTATATTTAAAATAGCTTAACTATAAATATGGTTTTTATTACATAATTTCTCTGTTCTTTTAGTAATGTATTTTAGTACGATAATAGTATATTGTTGTACTCAAAGTAGTTAACCTTTTTTTTTTTTTTTGACGGGGGGAAATGCATTTACGCACTACCCTTATCTATTGTATTTGTGGGATCAGAGTCCCTCAAATACAATAGATACGGGGGCATGGAGTGATGAGCTCCGTGCCAGTGTGGGACTCACCCGGACGTTGTGGGACTCACCCAGACGTTGTGGGACTCACCCGGACGTTGTGGGACTCACCCGGACGTCAAAGTAGTTAACCTGATGGTCCTCTACAGTCTCAATAGAAGTATGTGGTGTGGACTTAATAAGCAGATAGCCTAAGACGACAACCAGCACAATGCAATAGGCCTCAGCTTGAACTAACACTATGAATGCAATCCCACAGAAAACACAGATCTACCTAGGTATATATTTGCTACAATAATATATCCTTGTTATATTCAAATGTATAGTCTCTTTCACCCCTTGAGCACTTACCTGGTGTTTACGCCAGCTTTCCATTGTTTTCCTAGTCTTATTTATATGGGTACTCCACACATTAACTAGTATATAGTTCCTATGTTATCTTCAACCACTAAAGGTTAGCAATAAATAACTCATAAAGTATCCTAGCCAGAATCAATGTCAAAACTGGTTTTATGACTTTAATTAATGGAAAATAGTCAACAAATATAAGTGCCAGTCTATTTTATAGTTTAGGCTGTGAGAGATAGAGATAGAACGAGTTTGTATATAGTTTCCTTATCCTTTGTCTCTTCTTTATGGTATAGTTTGCAGCATCCACTACAATACTATTGTATGCTGACCCCTACGCGGAACCTGCATACCATCGAGACTAGTCCCCATTACATGCTGTATAACATTTCATATTGAACAAATTTTCACTTTTACTGCCTGTGAGTTATTATTGATTGATTTACTTCTATTACTTGATTTTTTTTTAAATACAAAACAAAAAAAACTTCCCTTTACCCAATAGAAGTACTAAAACAAGATGTTATTCAAGAGAATCCCTTAGATGGGATTTCCTTCAAGTGTATAAGGGAGCTTGTGTAAATCTTACACAGGCATCAATAAGGTGGTAGGGGGGGGCCATGCTTTGCTTATTTTTTATTACTTGGGGGGATCTGAATAATGATTATAAAAGCGATATTTACCTGATGATCTTTTTTTGTTTAAATTATGCCTATGCTTAGATAATCATGGGGGGAGTAAGAGATCCACGATTTTCATAATCCAGTTTTAATAAAGTAATAAGAGTGCTTCCCATCTATAAATAGTCATAAAAAGCCTGTCAATCAATTTCTAAATAACCTACAGACACACAATGGGGTCACATGGAACAAATAAATATGATAAATTTCCTAATAAATAAAATATATTGTTTATATACAATTAAGTCACAATGTTTGGTCTAGACAAAATGGAATTTAAATTTACCAACTAAGTCCTCTGGCTTGTAAATCTTTCTTAGCCTCAGCGATTTCCGCCTGGAGTTCCTTAGCTGCTTCTTCACAATTGTTAAACGTGAATACTCTGTATAACACCACAATGGCCGCATATACCCCGAATAATATTAGGAAAATTAATGGCGATATTAATACAATGTTAATATTATTTTCTATCAGAGGGTGCTTCACGTAGCCACTTACTAACGAGTACCACACGGCAAAGACGGCCATCAGTGACGAGATACATTCCAATAGCTTCGTCATGACTGAAAATATAAATGAATTGTATAAACAATAGAAATTAAATCTTTTACACCAGAAACTATATACTTACCAGATATAGATCAGTTAGTGTTTAACTGCTACAAAGTAATTATTGTTTCTACCGCTTTACTATTTTATATCGAAAAATATATTGGTAAATCTGTATCTATAACAGAAAAAAACACATCATCGATTGCAGTGCATTTGACATTATTGACAACAACAATGTCAGTTTAATATTTTTCATTTTCTTGTAGTTGGCTGCATGGTCTTTTATATCTTTGCCTTTTCCTTAGAAAATAATAAATAGTTTTGAGTTTTTGGCGGAATCACAGTGTAAAGGGCCAACGGGTTCTCGAATAGCTACCACGCACCGGAAGACTTAGCGTGGGTAGGCCACCCAAAAAGGTGGACCGACGACTTGACGAAGGTCGCAGGAATCCGCTTGATGCGGAGTGACGCACGACCTGTCGTCGTGGAGATCTTTGGAGAAAGACCTATGTCCAGCAGTGGACGTCTTTCGGTTGAATGGATAGATGGAATTCATTAACCTACGTTTTTTGTCTATATATTATATAATTTTGATAGAGTTACCGCGAAATAGTTTAATTTTTTACGTAGTGAAATGTATTGAAAATAAGAGCATGAAGCGTCAATCCTAAGATTTCTTAACCCCACTCGTTAAAATAGCTGAAATAGAAGGCCCCTATTTTGTTATCAAGTTTATGAATAGTGTTCGAAACATCTAACTTGAATACATGGTCATAAAAACATAAAACTTAACTTCATCTACTTAGTTAATGGCAATCTGTGTACACATTTTGTGCCAACCTCATGTGGGTAAGATATATTTTTAATCTTGTATCAGCGTTACCAAGCTCCAGCAAAACGGTGGCCCATCCTGCTATAAATTTCCATGGAGCTTTGTCGACGCCTCGGAATAAAAGCGACGCGTTAACTTCCATAATAAGCTTCACTTGACTCGACTTTACATTTTGTGCTCATTGGGCGTTAAAAAGTTTCACTAAAAAAAATGTTTAGAGATGGTGACAAATTGAAGATGTACATTAATTTAAAATTAAGTCATGTATAAGATGGTATTTAAGTACTGGTACTCAGAGATAAATAAAACAATTTATCCTTACGCAGCCTATCGTATGTTTTAATTATGATTATTAATTACTACATATATATGTATATTGGTTGGAGCGCCAATAGATGTAAAAACTGGACAAATGTTAAATAGAAAATAATTTAATAAAACTTCAAGTAATGATTTTATATACTTACCAGATTTTCCAATGTTTCAAGTTTTCACTTCTGTTAGCAGTCTCCTTGGGTGCTTAGTTTTTTAAAATAAATAAACCATTTTATTACTTAGTGTGACTTTTATATTATATGAAACACTGGCTATCTAATAAGTATAAATTAAGTAGATTGTAAAACATGGTAGTAGATTTAATCGTTTATATGGTAGATTTATTACTTGATAAATATTGGTCACCCTGAATTGACAAATGTCAACTGTGAATGACAGGCAAAACGCCAAGCAGAGTTTTTCAAAACATGTTTATAAAACAGCTGTGAGAAAACTACAGTAAGGGAAAAAAGTGCAAAATAGAAATTTTTATTACAATTTTAAGTGTAGAGCCATAAAATGAACGAAATCGATGATAAATTTTACTATGTATACAGTTCCTCATTAGATCACAAAGTTGAGATAAAAATGTGAGTATGCTTGCTTTAAATTATTTTTCTGATTGATGAAGCATTAATATCGGTCAGTTTCTCTTGTAATTTTGTGTATACATTTATCATATTGAATTGTTTTTAAATATTCGACTCTAGCTGAGTCACTATTGCGTTAGAATTGAGATAAACTGTCTATTATGAACTTTATATTTTGTCTACAATAGTAGTAATGTTGGTCTATTTCACTACTCTAACATATTATATTGTTTTTAAGTATAGAAAGAAGTTCTGCTCTTTTTTCTGCTTATCCTATTATTGTTGCTATTTATATTGTTATATATACATTTTATTATGAATTAAATTACTTTCTTTCAGTGGTACACTTGAAGGTAAACGTGCAAAACCTGAATATGACAAACTACTGTCAGACCCTATGCTCAAATTTTCTGGTCTGTATCAAGAAGGATGCTCAGATTTGTATGTAACCTGTCAGATATTGAGTGATGGTGTGGCTCTGGCTTTACCTGTTACTACATCCTACAAAGCTTTTACAAATAGGTGGAAGTGAGTGATTCAATTTGCCTTATCTCTAGTAACACCATAAGATTGGAAAGTAAGATAGTGTTTTAAGGTGACAGAATTGGAAATTTAGTGTAGTTGCTAAACATGTATGAGCTATAAAATGCTCTGCCAGACTTCACTACTTATATTCACCTGGTGCATGAAATTTTAACCAATTTAAAAAAAATAAAGGAAAAAATCTTTTAAATTTTTTTTATTACTTCACTAAAACTCATCAATAACTACTAAATATAAATAAAGAAAATCACTTGTTGATCTCAGAATAAAAAATGGGTGCGTGTACTTCTGTATGTGCGTGAGAAGTTATACTTCTTTGGCATCATTAAAAAATAGTTTTTAATTGCACGCAAATAATTAATTACAATAAAATAATAGAAGGATTGGAAAAGGATAATCAACAAAGTTCATTTTAAATTTGAAAAATTAAATAAAATAATTTAATAATATTTAGTGTTAATTATATTAAATAAAAGTATTTTAATTTATATCAATAAATAATACATACGGATAGTTAACCTCAATTATATTGGAGCCCTTGAAAAAGTATATAAGCACAATTTTTTTCACTAATATTCACAAATAGTAAGTGATATCAATCAAAATATTCAATTTAAATCACTACTGAATATAATTTATTAGCACATATATAATTCGCACTTGTATGAAACTAAAACACGTGTTGTGAATATATAGACTAGAAACATGTTGATAAATATTATAAATATGAAAACAGTGATCAGAGGTGACGAGCGTACCAACATGCGCGACTAACGAGACTTAACGAGCGGTTAAGCAGACAACTTCATACTGTTAACTTTGTGTCACAGATGCGCGTGCATCTTCAACATTTCACTCTCATCATTTTTTCATAACGCGCCTAAAGAAGTATAACTTCAAAAATGTTTTGGATTGTTTATCATTACCTGTTTTTATATGTGGGCTGCAACCTTAAAATTTTAATTTCATACTTTATGTCATTTGAGTGTAAAGGTATGTAAATTACTATAGTTATTAAAGCAATAAGTCTTAAGTGGAGGATTTGTTCTGAGGAACAGCTGGACTAGGTTAAACTTATTTGGTAATCAGTTTTGAACTGATGGGCTATAGCTAGTAAAGCAAATACTATAAAATTCCTCCACCATGATAAATTTGTATTGCAAATTTAGTAAATTTGAAAATTAATGAAGTGCTTTGTTATGTATGTGATTACTGTCAGATGATTAATGTAGGTAGTTTTGAATATGATACTTTATGTAATTAATTGTGTGTCATAAGATTAATGTAGGTACTTGTGAATAAAGACAGTTTGTTTTCTGAACTCAACAATGGCGTATCTTTTATGCTTAATTCTAGCTGGAATGAATGGGTGACTCTGCCTGTGTACTTCAGTGACTTGCCACGTAACTCCATCCTAGCAATGACTATCTATGATTGTGCTGGTCCCGGTAAGCTGATGGTGGTTGGTGGTACCACCATATCTCTGTTCGGCAAACATGGCATGCTGAGACAGGTAATAGTTATGTTATTTTTATTTCAAGAACCAAATAACTTTGTCATATTAATATTTCGAAGATATCCTGGTCATACTTGGTTATTATTTTGTTTTAATATGTTTGATTCTACTACTGACTGTTAAGCTAGATGCAACTAAAAACAATGGCAATCACTGAGATACTGAGAAACACTTCACTAATTAATGTTCTCATGATGGCCAATATGAAGTCTTTCAGTATCTAAATTTACATTGGCTTATCCTTATATGTAGCGAGATGAAATGAGTTCCCATGATGGACTTGTTATCACTATGTGCATGGTTGTTGTGATCCAAACTATCTAGTGTAGGTTCTAAGGACTAAGCAGTGCCATGTATAAGAGGCCCTCATGCTTTTTTTACACTGTATAGGCTCAGTGCTTTGACCACAATCTTACCTGATGTTAAGTGATGATGTGGTCCAGGAGGATAACACACTAAGCCTAGAGGTACTCATGACTGATGCTGCCGGAACATGGTTTGTGGCGACAGGATTTCAAACTTGAGGGTGGTAGCTACCCAGGCGGGAATTATTAGATAATGCTCTTCTTCACTGACAGCTCAGGGTTGGTTTTAGACTTGAATAGGTGGGCTCGAACCCGCGTCCATTGACTCAGAATCTGGTCCAGGGCGGCTTTTAGACTTTGACGACCAAACTAGCCGAATTTGAGAATATAAAAATATAAGTTCTACTCTATGAGTATTGTCAAATGAGGCAACTTAATGGAAAACAATTCGAACTTAAAGAGAATTCCCTTAAAGTCTTTGTGTGTGTATAGTTTTTGTCAAATTAGTCATTGAACAGTTAAAAATTTTTTCATATTTCTATAAACCGCGACTTGAAAAATAAAGGAAAAATCTTATCAAAAAATGAATGAAAAATAAAAAATAAAGGATTTTATTATGAATTTAGTTTTTAAGCTCAACAAAATTGAAAATAACAGGAGTCAAGGATTTACTTCTGTAGCACAAAATAATTTTTATCACAATTTTTTGGATCAGGGTCTTTGGTCACCTAGCTAGGCCACTGGTTCGGATCATTGTTTAAATCTAGTTTATTTAATTTGGTTTTATAATATATCTCATTTTATATTTCTTAGATTGTTATAGAATTTAATAAATTTATTTAAGATTAGCTGTAAAATTCCAGCACTTGTCCGTATAATTGTGCATTGAATCAGAATTTATTTCATTATTTATGAGTTTTAATTTTTTTTTTTTTTTTGCGTGGATCCCTAATTGTTTTCGAAAATTAAACGTACTCTAAGTTACCCGGAGTAACTTCGGCTATCTGTCAAAAAAAGCTCTGGCCAAATCCGTCTAGGCGTTCCGGAGATTACCCGGAGCAAACAGACAGACAACAATTTAAAAAATTGTACTTTAGGTATAGGTATCGGATATACGTTCATATTTACTTAGTAAAAAAAATGTTTTGACATTATAAACAGACACTCCAATCTCATTTATTAGTATGTGTTGTGCCATTAGCCGCATTATACGTATGTTGTTCTTTGGGCAGCCTCGGTGGTGCAGTTGTGTTACATACGACTGTCGTTCTGAGGTCTCGGGTTCGATTCCCGGGTCTGGTCAAATGATATTGAGTTTATTACTCAATGTCATCCCGGAGTCTGGAATTTGTGCCAGATATGGCGACAGGCTCGCCCCCTGTCACATCTGGGACGGAACTAAGCTCAGCGCAATGTGGGTGATGTAGTTCGCTACTTCACCTCTGCCTAACCCTTCGGGGATAACAGGTGTGAGCTTATGTTCTGTTCTCTAGTCTTTACGTCCTTATGAAGCTGAAAACACGCCCTAAAGTTATTCATTTTTAGGGTGTTCCAAACACTGGATTTAGATCAGTGCAAGTGAGTAACTTGCTCGAGTAATAAATAGAGAATTACAACTTTTTTAATTTTTACTTTAAGACATTTACTTGATTTCATTCTTTATTTACATTTTTATAAATCGAACTGAAATAAACAGTATAAATATAATGTTTGATATTAATTTCAACAAAAACATAAACAATTGAAATAATAATAAAAAAGCGGATAAGTAGGGGTGATGATAGGGCTCGTAGTCTGAGTGTTCTGTATTATTACGTGATTGACTGAAAACTAAACGGGATGGAAAAATTCAGATACACAAATATTTTAAAAAGAATATAACTTTGTCACAAATTAATCCCTTGTAGAATTTATAACTTTCGATATATTTTCGAAATTGTTTCATAAGCTGTGAAAGATATCTCGTGATGTCAAAATTTAAAACTAAGTCATTTGGATGTATCCATAATGTTTTGATCATCAATGAGCGAGACTTTTAATATAAAGAGCCGAGTATATTTATTACATTAACTCAATAAATAAATCTAGAACAAATACAAACTATTTATAATATTCTAATCCCCTGATTATCCTTGATGGACACTGAATGTGTTGGTCTGAGAGGAGTGAGTCGTAGGCATCATGACATCTCCTCACTAAAATTTTACACGTGGAGTTGACATATCTGTTAAAGATAGACAATTTACGAAAGCTTTAAATAAATTACTAAAAACCTTTTTAAAAAACGTCTAAACAATGAAATCAAAAATATTTAAGTAGGTAAAATTATTTTGAAAAAAATCTGTGAAACATGATAATCCACAATCCCACACCTCTCCAAGTTTGATCACCCCCCCCCACCCCCCCCCCCCCCCCCCCCCCCCAGTTTTTTTGATGCTTTCGCGCCTGTTGATACTTCTTTTTGTACCTAACAATACGCTACCATTTTCTCTGTACGAAGTACGGATCTCTAAAAAGTTACTAAACCGTTAAACGGCAAAGGTTACGTAAATAAAAAATTATTTCCGAGATAAATTTGTATCTGTCATGAAGAGTTACTGTATCGTTATAATAGATGTGTTTGTTCTTATTGCACTTATTATCGAGCGGAATGCGTCACATGGAAATTGCCATTTCTAAGTCAGTTCACTCTCATCAATGCCTATTGAAAGGATTTACAAACGCGGAAGGATTTTTGTTACCAGTTAAAAATCATTTCGTTCAAAAATAGAACGCGTATCTGTTTTCATTTGCTTCTCAGTATTTTCAATCGATTATTTCCCGCGATTTTTTTACTTGAACCTATGAAGTGAATGTTGACTTGTTGTATCTTTAACAATGGTGTTCGAAAAGTTAATCTTATCATAGAGGACAATTCAAAGTGATTATATCTTTTAAATACCTACTTTAATCCTAAAATATTCGTTGGTGACCATAATATTTTTTAGTGTTATAACGGTTTTCTCGATGCGAATCATAGAAAAAAAAGGTGTTTTTTGATTTAAACAATCGGTTTTAAAGATACCCAGTGGAATAATTTAGCTTTTAAGTAAAACAATCTTTCGTTTTATAAAAATAAAGACGTTCACAATGGGCTTACCGCCGCTTAGTACTCTGCGCAAATGCAGAAGATATTATTTATCAGTAATTGTCAAATTAAAAAAGTTATGTTTCGGCGGTAAAAAGGGAATGTTTGACTTGCGTGTTTGGCCCGGCGTCGAGGGCAGTGAGAAGACACCAGGCAAAGCTCCAGACAGAGGCAAGGAACAGATGCAGAGGCTCGCTAAACTAGCTAAGAAACATCGAAACGGCCATATGCCTAAGGTATGTTTTAAATATCCATTTCTTATTGTATGGGCATTTGTTAAGTGACCAACTGATCTCCAAAACATGCTTAACCCAAAATAGCTTTTTCTCCCATATTGTTTAAGTTACATTTAATATTTGATTCTAAGAACGTTTTATAACATTTCATAACAAATTGTGATGTTATATATTTGTATGGAGAACAAGGTCTTTTTTGAAATATTCAGATTTAAATTTTGCTCTTAATAAAGTTAATTGTAAAAGTTATAGTTATATTGTGACTTACTATTTATGAATAAAACTTAACCTTTTTTAAGACTTGCGTCTTAATTTTCATTTGAAATATACTGAAAATGAAGGATATAAAGGGGTTAAGAAGAAGAAGTAATGATTGAGCATAATTTAGAGGTTGTGGGGGTACTACGGCATGTCTTTATAAAAAATTTAAAAAATTTTAATTGTCAGAAAATAATATAAATTCGTAATTGTTCATTGAGTTGAATACCTAATTTACTTAAACTATTATTATGTGTCAAAAAATAGTACTTTAGAATTTCGACCAAAAAGGGCTAGAGAAAGCTCCAGATGAACTTACTACCTACTGTCATTGAAGTCTTCTCTCGGTAGATTTTTTACTGTTTGCAAGAACTTTAAATATTTCGTTAAAGTCTGAAGAATTTTGGAAATTGTGTCTTATTCTTCAAGCATTATTATCGATTACAGAAATATTAAATTTAACATTGACAAGTTATATTCGTTGAGTTTGAAGATTACCTCAACCGAATAAAACTATTTTGAACCCATGAATCTGAAACATTATAATCTTAGAGTTATAAAAGAAGAAGAAGAAGAAGAAAGACATTTATTACCATATTTTAGAACAGATTTACAAAAAAAACTACAATTAAGCATATAAGAAAAGAAAAACATATGGTAATAAGGACTGGCGTCAGCATTTGCCGCTTTATAACTGTTACCATAAAAAACGGCGCTGTTTTTCAGCCAGCCCTTTTCCGGCCGTAACATAAAAAATATATAAATATAACAATTCGTGCCTTACTTTTATAATAACAATAACAGATTTTTTTTTAATAAGTAAAAATAAAAATTACCTAAATAAACAATATTTTGAAACAAATTTAAAAAACTCAATAGTGAAGTAGTCATAATTTAACTCAAAAAACTAAAAAAATATAATAAATAAAAAGTAAATGCATCATTTCTTCTTCTTCTTCTTCTTAGTTAATGGCAATCTGTGTGTACACACAATTTGTGCCAATGTCATGTAGGTAAGATTTTCAATCTTGTATCAGCGTTACCAAGCTCCAACAGAACGGTGGCCTATCCTGCTCGAACTTTCCATGGAGCTTTGTCGGCACCTCAGAATGTATGCTACGCGTTGTCTTCTATAATAAACTTAACTTGAACACAATAACTAAACTATTTTCACACAAAACGCCACCAAGATTACATGATACAGAGTCAAGTACACAAGTTTAATGAATTAAAGAAAACAATTGCTACATGTCAGACTGAGATCCCGCCAAAAACCCAAATGCATCATTATAACGAATAGAAAAAAAAAAAAAAGGAAATTTTACTTCTAAGTAAATTTTTTACTTTCAATTTTGATAGGAGCACTTGAATTGCGTTTTGTTAAAGGTGGACTGGCTCGACAGGCTCACGTTCAGGGAAATAGAGATGATAAACGAAAAGGAGAAGAGGAATTCCAACTACATGTACTTAATGATAGAGTTTCCCACCGTTCAAATTGATGGTATCAACGTGAGTTACTTTTATTTTTGTTATATTAACAGTTTTATATTGGTCTATTTATATTATTATTTGGTGCTCTGATTTGGTTCTCTTTAAAAAATGATTTAGACATACGCAATATAATTCATACGTAACTCGTTCGACATTCACGACTTATCCTATTAGTGTTTATGTGAAAATTAATAATTTTTTTTTTAATTCTGCCGACGGGAATCTATTCTAAAGCCTTTGAAGAATGGTTCTAAAAACGGAAAAAAAAAAAAATTGCAATTTAACAATAATAGCACTTGATTCAAGCTACATGAAATTGTTATAAATTATAAGTTATTGAAAAAATCTCGATAACAGTTTACGCCGGTGGATTATTCGTTGATGTATCCTGTTAGTGCCTGAATTTATCAAAATAAAATTTGAATATTTAATATGTTGAGGGTGAGGGCTTGTGCTAACCCGAGTACCCGTTTTTTGGATTTTTTTTCAGCCCTTGGTAAAAATATTGCTTCTTACAGTTTCGGGAGTTGAGGCTTTTTTTTTAGAAAATTTCCTTTTCTTTTTGAATCTTTTTATAGATTTGAAATATCTCAAATAGTTTTTGAGATATAAGCAAAAAACCATACCCATTTTTTTTTCAGTTCATTGCTTATAACTTTTGTCATTTTTGCGAGCGCGTCTTGAATTTTTCAAAAACTTTCGGAATCGTATGGACACCTGTATCATATTTTTAGGAGCCTGCGAAAAAAGTAGACCTAAAAGGCACTTGGTGACTAGACTACTGAGCCTTTAATGAGGTCTGTCCAACAATGCAGGGGGCGACGCGGTGCTTGCGAAAGCCACCCCGTGTCGCCCCCATACCAAATGCAGCGGACGGCCCCGGGGGGTTTAGTGGGTATTTTCGGATGCTTCACGTCCGGTTGAGTCTCGCACTGGCACGGAGTCGTCCCTCCACACCCCCCTACCTATTGCATTGGGGGACTTCGGTCTCACTAATGCAATAGGTAAGGGTAATGCGTAAATGCATTCCCCTCGTCAAAAAAAAAAGGTCTGTCCAACAATGAACTGGAAGATTCCAAATAACTCAAATATTATGTCATGTTACGTGCCAGCACGCAATCGTGTACTACGAGCAAGACGGCGACGAGATGTACCAGTTCAGAGCTCAAGCGGAGATTGTCACCGTTCCTGACTATGAGATTTTACAGGTAAATATCCTTCCCATAGTGGCAATGTTGTTTGTCGCTAAAATGCATACGTTAGCAGTTCGAAATGAGTTTATTAAAGTAGACCCCGGACATGAATGTGTTAGGAAAACGTGGTGGAGAGCAAGCAGCACCGCCTGGCGCGGTCGCTGCGCTCCGGCGTCTGCGGGCGCGACGTGAAGCCCACCGCGGCGGAGCGCGACCACCTCGCGGCGCTGCTCGCGGCGCCTCCGCCCGCTCAGCTCGCGGCGCTCGAGCAGGACCTGCTCTGGAAGTTCCGGTAACGTACACACGCACACACACACACACACAAAGTTACTATACTCTGACCACAATCTCACCTGATGTCAAGTGACGATGTGATCCAGGATGGTAAAACACACTAAACCTAGAAGTATTCATTCTCAACAAACATACGAAAATATACAAGAACTGTGAATATGTAATACAAAATGTCTAGGTTGAGTAAAATTAAAATATAAATTTGTATAAAATATAGGAAAGACAAAAGAAAAAGACAAGATAAAAAGAAAGACAAAAAAATAGAGACAAAAGAAATAAAGAAAAAAGTGGAATTGGGGGGGGGGGGGGGATTGCTGTTACTTTATTTAAAACCCGTTGATGCCAAAGTCCTTGATAATGTCAGGGGGCCTGTATAAAAAAAAAAGCAAACATACGAACAGTTACCTTGTGGTTTACATTTTAGTGATAGTCATCAACAAACAACTTTTACGTACAGACATCAGTCATTCATCAGTCACTTATCACTTTCACTTCAATATATGTGAATTCATCCCACAATCATATACGATTCATACGTACATACATACAACCAAAAGGTAGGGAAAAATATACAAGCCCCCATCCTAAATGCGGCGGACGGCCCCGGGGGGTTCTAGTGGGTATTTCCGGACGCTTCACGCCCGGGCGAGTCCCACACTGGCACGGAACTCGTCCCTCCGTGCCCCCTTACCTATTGTATTGCGGGACTTCGGTCTCACTAATACAATAGGTAAGGGTAGTGCGTAAATGCATTCCCCCCGTCAAAAAAAAAAAAAGTCGGTCTCGACTCGTTGGAAACATCAAGGAAATCTTAGTCTATATAAATTATGAAACTTTTCAGATTCTACTTGTCATCGCACAGAAGAGCGCTCACTAAGTTCTTAGAATGCGTTAACTGGAATAGACCAGGTAACTTGTTATTTTAGTTCTAAACCAGATACAGTAGTACCCCGCTTAGCGCGACCCCGTTACGCGCGATTTCACTATAACGCGAATTTCAAATTTCGCGCTCAAATACCTCGCATTACGCGAAAGTGTGCGTATAAACATTATGTAAAGACGATAGATGTATTTTTCCGTAGAAAATAAGAGTATGTATTGCATAAAGTGTTCTTAGAATTAAAGTGATTGATTAAAATGATTTGTTGTTTTTTTGTATTAAATTTTGACTATGTTTAATCATAAACCTCGATATACGCGAGTTTCAGTTAACGCGATTTTTTTTTTCGGAACGTATCCCTCGCGCAAAGCGGGGTATTACTGTATCCACTTACACTATCTGTCTAAATGTTAGGACTGTTTCTTGCCTGAGTGTTTTTCTTATCCATCTTCACGATTACTCCATACCCCTGATGATATGTAAAATACCATCTAAAATCTACCGTAGTAAAATGACTACTACTTAAATAATATAGTATATGATTGACAGGATAAATCTTCCTATATTTTATTCTATAACTAAGTGGTGCCCGCGGCTCCGCCCGCGTTTCATATGTTCTGACTAACAAATGAATGAATAAAAGTGAGAGTATTTTGTTTTTATTAGCGGAAAAAAATGTATATAAGCTTAAATTGAAGTGGAAAATGTACAAAAGAGTAAATAAAAGAAAAAAAAAAAAAAAACGAGAGAGGATCGGTGGATGGAATCAAAAAAATACCTGTCTACTACTAATACTGCGTTGAAAGGTATTAGTCCTATCCCGATATGTTCAGTAGTTTTGAGGTGATGGTGCGTCAAAGGGATAATAAACAAACAAATTGAGAAAACATGGCGAAGAGCTCATAGAATTTGAAAAAATATATAGCCTATAAACATCTAGGATTAATTCCGCGTCGAATGGTTGCGGTTTCACGCTGATCGGTCCAGTACTTTTCGAGTTTACCTCGGACAAACAAAACAAACTTTGCTTAAATCAAGCGAACATTAGAAGACGTTATATTTCGTAAGATCTCTCAAAAACTTGACGTCTCGTAATTCAAAAATCAACATCAAAAACATCTATATTCAATTTAGGCCCTAAGAAGGCGCTTATAAACGTCTAAAACACTACCACCGGTTCGGAAAACAACCCAGTCGAGAAGAGCGCAGGCAAGAAACTCGATCTGGTTTTTTTTCTCATATAAAAAAACTATACAAATCGTAGTTTTAATAATGTTAGTGGAAGCACAGAGATGTGGGTTAATTCCAGACATCACTATCGTTCACGTAATGATCCACCCTGTAATAACCTTTTGAGATTAAAACTTGCTTGACATAATACTTGAACGTTATTGTCAGGAAAATCGGTAATGTTACTTGGGATCTTATTGTAAAACCGAATACTATTACCTATAAAGCTTTTATTACACTTACTTAACCTAAAGCATGGTTCCGGCCAACTTGTCTTTACTTCTAGTATTAAAATTATGACGATCATTCACTAGATCTAGCTTGACTAAATTTTTACGCATTAAGTTATCGAAGATGTAATTACTAATAAAAAATAATTACATTACAGGTGAAGTAAGACAAGCTCTCTCCATGATGAAGCAATGGGCGCCGATGGACGTCGAAGACGCCCTGGAATTGCTCACACCAAAATTCACTCACCCAGCCGTTAGAAGGTATTAATATCTTCTAATTCTTAGTCTAATTGTTATATTTAGACGTCTTGCAAAAGATAGAAAGAGAGGAAGGACATCGCTTACTTGTCCGACGCCAATAAAAAACTATATCTATGTAAATGACGTCATTAAAGTTTCTGGAATGTTCTGGAACACTTCTGTTCAACACTGTATGAGCGGACCGCAGGTCGACCCAGTCAGTTCAGTTTAAATTGAACAAGCGATTCACAAGTAAATAGTGCTGTGGTTTAGGAGACTTTCATGAATTACGTATGCATTAATAGGGGGGGGGGAGGGGGATGTACTTTGATGACTGTAGATAGAGAATGGTGATAACGGAAGTATTACTTACTTAATAATTTTTTCTCGTAATTATTCCAATGCTTAAGTAATCCCGGGTGGATGCTATGAACCCTGTTTACTATTGCTGAAAGGGGGAGAGGTGGGGCAAACAGAAATGTCTAAGTTTCCCCCTGCTTTTAGATATGCAATATCTCGACTGAAACAAGCGCCCGATGAGGACCTGCTGCTCTACCTGCTGCAGTTAGTTCAGGCCTTGAAGTATGAAAACTACATGGAGATACATGACGGTATGTCTCCTTGAATGTCCTTGTGGCCTTTGATGATAGAGGTTCTGTGCGATGTTCCTTCTCGCTCTTCCCAGCGATCTATTAACGTGCGATAAAGAAACACTTAATATTTTTCATGTCTATTTATGTTTTATCTATGTTTTTAACAGTAAACCGATATAATATTTTGTGAATGTGAGTTATTTTTGTTTATAATTAGGGATATATATTTTTTTTATAGTCCCCGCCAATTTTCCCCTGGCATAACCAGAGACCTTTTTATTACGTCTTTTTACGTCGTTATTACGTCCGTTTTATTACGTCCCTTTTTTTTTTGTAGCTTGTTCTCTTGCTAGGTATTTTCTTTTTGTGTCATTTTTACTTCATAACTCTAAACAATTTACTACTTATCTAAATTAATAATAAACAATGTCCAATTCTTATGATATAGTGTTCGTGTCAAACAATTAAAAACAATAATACAATTAAATTAATTTAAATTAATTGGGGGTATTGTTAATGGCGACTTCGGCGTCATCTATCGGGGTCTGAAATAGGTTCCTTTATCTTTGATGATATAGGGGGGTTCCAGGGGCGATGATGACGTAAGCAATATTTACTTATGTCAAGTTTGATTTGTCCGTGTTCACGTAATCGTGGGTTGGTGAAGGTCTTGAGGGGGAAGGGGGGGGGGGGGGGGGGGGGGTTGTCATTACTCTCTACAAAACGAAATATGAGTTCAATATAACATTTCATTATCATTAATGGCGTTCGAAGATTATTCCAGTACTATAAAACCAAAGGTGGTAAAGAGTGGGGGGCGGGTGGGGAGGGGGGCGGATAGAATGCTATGGCACGAAATGTTTAGTGTTCTGTTACATAATTACATATATTTTTTATTTTATTTTAATGTGCTAGAAATAATTGAACGCGTAGTAAAACTTTGAGCGTTTATTTACGAGTTTTTGTCTTTATATGTATCGAATATTAACCCCTTGAACACTAACCTGGCGTTTACGCCAGCTTTCCAGTGTTCTCCTATTGTCTCATTTTTATTGGTAATCAACATATTAATAATAAATAACTTCATTTGGAACAATGAAGATAAATAAGCGAACCGCGAAACATTTGCGAAGTAACACCGAATCAAGAGTTTCAAAATTAAAACAAAAAAAAAACTATTCATTTACTTTATGTATATTCTCTTGTAAATTAACGCCTAATTTTCTTGTCGCAACTTTTGTCATTCAAACAGACGATCAACATAAAAACTGATGTTAAATGCAATATATTTCCTGCGCAAGTTCTAAAGAAGTTGAGGTTGCCCTAATTTTTTTATTTAAACAAAGCACACTCATGTTATCTCAAATTAATAAAACTACGCTTAGATGTCTTACTTGTTATAAAGAAAATAATTTAATAAAGACAGGAAACAAGCATAGATACGTGTATGGTATTTATGGTAATAAAAAAGAATATTTAATAATAGGATCTGATAAAGCATAATATAAGGAAACGTAATTGTCTGTTTGACGATAAACTCGCAGATTTTTTTCTTTTTTTTAAATGTCCCAGCGACAACCCCTTTTTTTTTTTGACGGGGGGGGGAAAATGCATTTACGCACTACCCTTACCTTTTGCATTAGTGAGGCCGGAGTTCCCCAATGCAATAGGGAGTGACGAGTTCCGTGCCAGTGTGGGACTCGCCCGGAAATACCCACTAAAACCCCCCGGGGCCGTCCGCTGCATTTGAGATGGGGGCGACACGGGGTGGCTTTCGCAAGCACCGCGTCGCCCCCTGCAGCGAACCCGCCGGGCCTCGTCGTGCAATGGCCCAGTGGGGATGGGGGAGAATACTTCTCCACCCCACCTCGCCGCCCACCTCCCGTAGGAGGTATGACCTAGCTAGGTCAGTCACCGGGTCTCGCGGTGCATGCAGAGCGATCCCGTGTTTGCTCCAACTAGGTGGCGGGAGGTACCGGGGGGTTTAGTGGGTAGTGGTCAACGGCGCTTCTCGCCGCGAGTCCCACACTAATCCTGTGTGACAGCCTCTCGCGCTTTCGTGCGAGAGACTGTCACACATCTTCAGACGTGTTTCAACCAGATCTGGAAGGGGGGGTCCCTATCAGATCTGGCTGGACAACTAGTGCGTAAATGCATTCCCCTCGAAAAAAAAAAAAAAAAAAAAGGTCAGTCAGCCGGAGGGCAGGATATACTTCCTGCCCCCCATAAAACGGAAAAAAAGGGATAGTTCAGTGGCGGGCAAAGAAACAGGGGAAGAAGCCCGCCACTGAAGAAGAAAATTTGGGTCCCCTCTCCTTCACTCATTTTGTCTCACTCGACAAGACGTAGGAAGGAGAGGGATACTCGGGAAGACAAAGAACCCAGCGACACCCCTAACATAATCAGGGATCTTTTTATTGCAATGATTTTTTTCAGTGTGTGCCTTTTTTCTTTTATTTTTGTAATTTCAGCTCATTCTTTTGCTGTTTATATCTTATACCTATTACATTTCTTAATTCTATTTTCATTGCTTAAATTTACTTTTACAATTTTGTCTCCCCTTGTCTAGAATTCACTGATGTTTATTTAACTTACTATAAACTTGCTTATTCTAGTTACATTGGACTATAGGTTAAACTACCGTCTTAATACGTGTCAATAATATCGAATTGTAATAATTCAAAATAACTCATATAGTTTGTTGGTATCAGAGTACGCGCGGACGTGCGGCAAGGAGGTGGCGCTGGTCTCTGATGCCGAGGGGAAACTGATCCAGAGCGGGCACAGGGGGAGCCAGGCCAGCCTGCTCTCTGCTTCAGGTGCCTTGTAAATATTTACTACATTTTCCCCTCCCACATCCAATATCACCTAACTTCCCCATATGCTTGCAGTTCATGTGAGTAATTATTCAGAATTACTCGATTAGTGTCTGAAATATCTGAACAGTTCTTGAAATTTATCTATACTAATTAATAAAATGAAAGTGTCTGTTTGTAATGTCAATTTTTTTTTTTACTAAATAGATATGAATGTATATAACTATTATCTATACCAAAAATACAATTTTTAAAAATGTTATCTGTCTGTTTGTTCCGGGTAATTTCCGGAAACGGCGGAACGGATTTTTGACGGAACTTTTTTTGTTAGATAGCTGAAGTTACTCCGGGTAACTTAGGGCACTTTTGATTTTCGAAGATAATCAAGGTGTTCCGCGTATAAAAATTAAAACTCATAAAATTTGAATAAAATCTGATTCAATTCATAGTTATACTGGGAGGTATTTGAATTTGTGAGATATTTTGCTTAATAATAGTAGCATAAAAAATGTTTGGAAAATTATTAGGGTTCCGTAGAAAAGAATATAAAAACGTTCACTAAAAGTGAAGATTTATATGAAACGCGGGGGCAGCCGCGGGCACACCGCTAGTCAATAATATTATTCATCCACTAGATATTCAAGTCATAATCATCCTTATAAAATAGAAAGAAAACTCCGCTTCTAAAATCTATTAAAAAAACTTCTAAAAACACTAATAAAACTCATCAGTATCAACCAAACAACAAAAAAAATACGAAAATCGTTTTAATAAACAAAGGAATAGAAGTATCTTGGATTGTTTTATTTTAGCCTATTTCTATATAGAATAATTGTTTTACTCAGCACTACCAACGTTACATTTATGTTTAAAAAAAAAACATTAAATAAAAAAAATACTAACAAACAATTTGTAAAACATATATATATATTTTTTTAAATTCTATGAATTGAACTCAAACTGTGATTCGCGTATTTAACGGGTTTTTTTTTTTTTATCTTATAAATTTTCTAATGATAATCAGAAATTTATCCATTATGTTTAACGGGTGTCTCTGTCTAACTGGGCAGTGTTGAGTGCGGGCGAGATGACGTCATCGTGCGTTAGCCGCGCCTCGCAGCAAGCGCACGCCGACCCCCCCGCCGCCGGTGACGTCACAACGCACAACACTGACGCCGTCGACGAGTACCCGTAATTCCATTTGTTATTACTTATACTCTTGAAATTATTTGTTTGTATTGAATGTAACCGGCGTTTTATGACTTTTGAAGTTATACTTCTTTAGGCGCGTTATGAAAAAATGATGAGAGTGAAATGTTAAAGATGCGCGCGCATCTGTGACACGAAATGAACAGTATGAAGTTGTCTGCTTAACCGCTCATTGAGTCTCGTTAGTCGCGCATGTTGGTACGCTCGTCACCATCAACATGTTTCTAGTTTATACATTCACAACACGTGTTTTAGTTTCATACAAGTGCGAATTATATATGTGCTAATAAATTATATTCAGTAGTGATTTAAATTGAATATTTTCATTGATATCACTTACTATTTGTGAATATTAGTGAAAAAAATTGTGCTTATATACTTTTTCAAGTGCTCCAATATAATTGAGGTTAACTATCCGTATGTATTATTTATTCATATAAATTAAAATACTTTTATTTAATTATAATTAACACTAAATATTATTAAATTATTTTATTTAAATTTTCAAATTTAAAATCAACTTTGTTGATTATCCTTTTCCAATCCTTCTATTATTTTATTGTAATTAATTATTTGCATGCAATTAAAAACTATTTTTTAAATGATGCCAAAGAAGTATAACTTCTCACGCGCGTACATAAGTACACGCACCCATTTTTCTTTTTTATATTTAATTTGAAGAGATTCATTTTGTTATCCGATACCAGGTTTAAGAGCTAGATACGGAATCGACTAGTCTATCTACTATCTAGTTAGTTTCATGGCGGCCGGTTTATAGGTTAACGACAACGGCAGCTGTTAGTAATCAATCAGTTAATTAATTTCGACACACCAATCAGCGCCATTTAAATACTTTCACATAAAAAGATTATATCTATACTAATAAATAAAATTGGAGTGTCCGTTTGTAATGCCAAAATTATTATTATTTACTTAATAGGTATGAATGTATATACGATACCTATAACAAAAAAACAATTTTTAATTTTTTTGTCTGTCAGTCTGTTTTATTCCGGGTGATCCCCGAAACGGCTGGACGGATTTTGACGGGATTTTTTTTTTTGGTAGATAGCTGAAGTTAATCCGGGTAAATTAGGGTACTTCTAATTTTCAAAATAATTAGGGTTCCGCGTAAAAATATTAAAACTTATAATAAAATTGAATAAGATCCAACTCAATGCACAGTTTTACGGGCAAGCGCTTGAATTTATGAGAAATGTTTTTACTTTATCTTAGTACTAAAAACAATAATTAATGTTCCGTATAAAAAAATTAAAACGCAATGAAGAATATATGAAACGCGGGCGCAACCGCGGGCACACCGCTAGTAGAAAATGTCTGAATTCATCTTATGAATCAGTAGGAAAAATCATTATTTTGTTACCAAATCATCCAATCTATATTATATTTCTGTCTCGCACGGTTGACTGCGAGCTCAGTTTCACTGTAGACCCAATTATAAAGTCAAACGTGGACGAAGTCGCGGGCAGAAGCTAGTATAGATTTGATTCGCCTAAGCTAAGAGTGTGTGATAAGTTTAGCGGTGGTGGTGATAGTGGTGGGTGTTACCAGAGAGGGGGAGCGCGCTGGAGGGTGTCTGCGACGACAGCGCCGACATAGAGGGGGGCGAGCGGCTGAGCCTGGCCCGGTTCCTGATAACCCGCGCGTGCAGTAACAACACGCTCTCGAACTACCTGTACTGGTACCTGCTGATCGAGTGCGAGGACTCGGCCGGCGCCGGCTCGAAGGACCTGCCGGCTCGGTCCATGTACCTCGCCGTTATGCGCACCTTCAGCCACTGTCTCGCTAAAGGTACCCGCGCTTATCCTAGCCATATTCTGCGATCTCATCAATCTATTAATTCCCATATATCAACAGTTTTTAGATTTTTGCTAACGATTATGATTATGTTACTTTGGGGAAGAGGGGGGGGGGGTTAAGAAATTTGATTTGTAGTACAAGGGTCAGAAGGAAATACCTAATGCCGCGGTGCTTGCGAAAGCCATCCCGTGTCGCCCCCATCCCAAATGCGGCGGACGGCCCCGGGGGGTTCTAGTGAGTATTTCCGGGCGCTTCACGCCCGGGTGAGTCCCATACTGGCACGGAGCTCGTCTCTTCGTGCCCCCTTACCTATTGAATTGGGGGACTCTGGTCTCACTAATGCAATAGGTAAGGATAGTGCGTAAATGCATTTCCCCCCGTCAAAAAAAAAAAAAAAGGAGGAAATACCTAAAATTCTACGCAAACCTAATACTTAAAGTCAGTAAAAAATCCCAAGCATTGTGCTATCGTTGTTACTTGCACGTCTGCGCACATTCCTATAAATGCGTTCATCTGTCCTTGGTTGCTATATAGAGCGTGACTGGCATATAATATCGATATATATATATATATATAACTATTTTATCACGTCCGTGTGTAACTGAGATTCCGTCGCGACGAGATAAAAATGTACTCACTTAACACTACAAGTTTAAATAAATACCGCATAATACATAAATAATAGTAGATCGCTTGCGGTTCTATTCTTGTTCTTCGTCCAAACTGAACTGACTGGGTCGATCCTCGGCCCAGAACGGCATAAAAAGAGCAAAAGGGTATAGATTGGATTTTGTCCTTTTCTTTTTTCCCTATTCCTCTACAGGGTGTGTATTACAAAATTAAATCATCAAACAGTTAATTTTAACCGAGTTTAAGTGAACTAAAGTTAAAAGATTCTAACTTATTTCGGAATACAAAAACGTAAATAAAATCGATCATTAAGCTAACGTCGTCATTCGCATGGTTATGCACACTCGAACAGATTTGTGCATTTATTCCTTATTCCTCCTCAATCAATGGATGTAGGGGGATCTATGTTTTGATCATTGTTGACGACATGGTAAACGGGGGATTTTTATCTCAACACTATGATGATACTCAAGGGAGTAGTATGCCTTTTGCTTACTATTGCTGACAAGAGGTTAAGGGGGGAGGGGGGAGTCAAAATGTCCGAAATACACGAAACCAAAACGAGGGCGTGTCATAACGTGACATCGATGATATATAATTCCAGCAGTTGTTATTAACCCCCCGCCAGGTAACAGCGAGCACCAACGCACGCGTTCGTTCCTCGCGAGACAGCAGGTGTTTATCGATAAACTGGTGAAACTGGTGAAGACGGTCGCCCGAGAGTCCGGCAACAGGAACAAGAAGGCGGAGAGGCTCCAGCAGCTCCTCGCAGACCCTGACGCCTTCAAGTTCAACTTCGCCAACTTCGAGCCGATGCCGTTCCCACTGGACCCGAACGTGACCATCAAGGGCATAGTCGCGAAGAAGGCCAGCCTCTTCAAATCCGCCCTGATGCCCTCGAAGCTGACCTTCCTGACCACGGAAGGGGTGGAATACGAAGCGATATTCAAACACGGCGACGACCTGAGGCAGGACCAACTGATACTGCAGATGATAACGCTAATGGATAAACTCTTGAGGCGGGAGAATCTGGATCTGAAGCTGACTCCTTACAAGGTACTATATGTTCATAGATGCTAAACGTGTGCTCGGTCCCGAAGGTGTGTGGGTTCGGGTTTGATTATAAATACAGCCGCTGAGGTGCAATCCGCAGAAGTTACTAGGCAACTCGCTCTAATGACGTCACGTCACTGTATATACAAATACAGATATTCGACTCTGGATGGCAATAAATAATCACTTTCTCTAATATCAATAGTTTAGTCCATATTTATGGAAAATCTAAGAGAAATAACAGAGGAATGTGTTTTTCCCCCTTTCCTTCCTCCCCCTCCCCTCCCTTTACTCATTCCGCTTTCCGTTCACGCCATAGATCCTTCACTGCGGATAGTGCATGTGTAACATTGTAATTATTATGTTACTAACCATAGTGAAAGATCTAGGGTGTAGATGGTAAGCGGAATGATGAGTGAAGGGAGGGGGGAAACACATTCCTCACAAATCTCGAGTTGATTCCTGTCAGTTATATACCGATGTGGGCTCGATACATTTTCAAGTCACAGTTTAGCGACTGGTCGACAAGTAAGGACATGCTTTACCACCGCTTCTATGACTTAGAGCCTATTTTTTGATCCGTAGTCAAAGTTACTATATCCATTTGTCAATTTTACTATTACTATTACACAAACCAATGGTTATACTCGCAATGCGTTTTTTGATGACAAAATCTACTATAGTTAAATTTAGCAATAGTTATTTATGTTGCCAGTAAAATTAACTGTACAATAGAATACTTTTGATTCCGGTAATTTTTTTTTTTTTGTATGATCATTCCGAGTAAAATGTGTCAGGGTCAAAAAAACAAAGGGTCGAGCTACTCTCGAACATCTGTGTCCATTATTATTTCTTGTGATAGTTTTGTAATGATATTAAGCTTTTTTTTATTTCGTCTCGTCTAAAATATTCTTTGATTTTATAATTTAATTCTTGAATTTAATATATTTCACAAGCCAAATAAATATTTGTACGAACTTGATATACTATACATAATGGAATACTGAATCCTTATGAAAAACAAAATTCATCAACAAAAATATTACGAAAAACATAATAAATAGCAATACGTTGTAATTATATAACAAATTATTTTATAAAAATTAATGTTACATAATGAAACTTCAAATTATCTACTTCAAATGTTACACAAAAGCAATGAAACAGCTGTTCGCACTAGAGTTAACCATCCGCCATCTTGCTAACCCGACTGAGTTGAATGGTTAAATTTTTTAACAATAGTCACATTTTTAACAAATGGTTAGCTTAACTATGTTTCAAAAAACGCATCAGGGCATTATTTTAACCATTTGTTACAAATCTGACCATTTCTCGAGTTGACTACGGATCAAAAAATCCTTTCTAGAAAGTTTAATTCTTGCTTATTGAGAGTCGGAAATGACCTTTGATCATCAGATGTCGATTCCTTTTTCATTGAATGGTGATCTCTTAAGAGTGTTTATTTATTGTGTTGTGGGTGTGTCGAAGGTGCTGGCGACGAGTTCGAAGCACGGGTTCCTCCAGTTCATCGAGTCGGTGACAGTCGCGGAAGCGCTGGCCACGGAGGGCAGCATACAGAACTTCTTCAGGAAGCACAACCCCTGCGAGGGCGCGCCCTACGGGATCAAACCCGAGACCATGGACACTTACATCAGGAGCTGCGCCGGGTACTGCGTCATCACTTATCTCTTAGGTCAGTATTCATTTTTTTTTTAAATCGGAAACTTCTTTTGCTCCGTTCTTATTTCAAACTTCAAACACATACACGCATAGGATTTTACGTGATTCAAGTAGAATACATTATTTTTTATGACGTAATTGGAAAATAAGGAAAATTCATAATTAAATATTACCATATTTCACTAAAAATAAGCAAAAGACCTGGATGACTTTGATCCATACATACTGAACGGTCCCTTACAGATAGAACCTCTCGTTATGACTGCGTATACTCTTGTTTACGATGTCAGTTTGTCGGGTTATTCACCATGTGTGTGGTGGTCCCGTGTGGTTCGCGAAAGCCCTACAATCCTGCCACATTCCCAGGCGTAGGTGACCGGCACCTGGACAACTTGTTGCTGACCCGCGCCGGGGCCCTGTTCCACATCGACTTCGGGTACATCCTGGGGCGGGACCCGAAGCCGCTCCCGCCCCCCATGAAGCTGAGCAAGGAGATGGTGGAGGCGATGGGGGGCGTCCACTCGGACCACTACCATCAGTTCAAGAAGCTCTGCTACACCGCCTTCCTGCACTTGAGGAGGTAACTCAACCCTCGACTACTTTCAATCACCGTCTAATAACGTTTTCTCTGAGACTGAGACGCGCGTCTTAACAACGAAATCAATGGGATAAACTCCATTACACATTAAATCAACTTTTTTATCTATTAATTAATTTATTAATTTTCAAAAGTTGTTAAGGCGTCAATGTTGAATATTTTATAAAGTTTATATAATACGTCAAAAAGATGGCGCCATAACGTTTTGGAAGTGGCTATTAAATTATGTAGTAAAAAGATAGTAGTTTGTAAATGTTTGTACTAATAAAAAAATATTCTAAATTAATATCAGTCTATCTCTCTCCCTCTAAGTGGTGTTTGATCTCCTTGAATCAGTGTTGAAGTATCAGTGAAATACGTGGTTATTTGAAAAATATTATCAAATTTGTTCAAAAATATTATATCAAGTACTAGCTGTGCCCGCGTCTGCGCTCGCGTGTAATACAGACAATTGTACCCCGTCCCCTTTCTATATTTCAGAGCAGTTAAAAAAAATAGTATAGCGCCATCTATGAATAATTTTCATAAATACATATATAATTTGCTTACATAATCATCATTCATAATATTTCGTCAAAAATAAACAAAACGTGAACCGTTATTATACCAATTATAGTTGGAATTAAATATATATGTATACCAGCTAGTGCCCGCCGCTCCGCCCGCGTTTCAAAAAACAAATGAATTAATAAAAATAAGAGTATTTTGTTTTGTTTTTATTAGCGGAAAAATGTATATAAGTGTAAATTGAAGTGGAAAATGTATATAAAGAGTAAATCAAAAAAAAAAATGAGAGAGGATCGGTGGAATCCAAAAAATACCTGTCTACTACTAATACTGCGTTGAAAGGTATTAGTCCTATCCCGATATGTTCAGTAGTTCTGAGGTGATGGTGAGTCAAAGGAATAATAAACAAACAAGTTGAGAAAACATGGCAAAGGGCATTTGAAAAATATATAGCCTATAACCATCTAGGATTAATTCCGCGTCGAATGGTTGTGGATTCATGCTGATCGGTCCAGTAGTTTTCGAGTTTACCTCGGACAAACAAAACAAACTTTGCTTATATATATATAGATGTTTCGCGCCTTATTTATACCTATTGATATTATAATATAAATTCAGTTCACTACTTTCATAAACTGACCCTTAATACAACGCCTGAAAAGCCTAGATGACTGTGTGAAAATTGAATATCCAAAATATTGTTTTTTCATTTACTATGTCTTAGATATTAATTATTTATATTTAAATACTATACATAAATTTTATATTATGTAATTTTGTTGAATAAATCCATAAAATTGTTGTTCTCGAATAAGACTAAAACGTTTTTACTTACAAACTTTTCTTTCATACTAAAGTCGCCGTAGTATTATATTGGTCGCTATCATTCAAATTACTATAACTTTTGATAGAGTGGGCCGATTTTAATGAAATATAGTTCTAATGCTACTCCAGAAAATGCTTTATAATTTTCTTTTGAAATTTTTAAATATACTTAGTACTTTCTAATTGATACCGGCACAAACAAACAGACAGACAGACATTTCTAAAAATGATGAAATTATATATTTTTAGTCCCTTGCAATAATTCTTCTCACAAAAATCGGTCGGAAATGTACAGACACGTGAAATATACAATTTTATTATTTAATAGTATATTTAAAATTAAAATTAATTTTCGCTATTAGAATATGCCGCCCAACGGCACGTATGTTTATAGTTTGGATTCTATTAGAGACTTTTCTTGAACCAGTAACTACCATTGATTTTCATCATATAGTATACTAATTTCCATTGTACTACTATGAATTTTTTTTTTACTCCAGACATGCAAACCTCATGTTGAATCTCTTCTCACTGATGGTGGACGCCTCCGTACCAGATATCGCGCTCGAGCCCGACAAGGCAGTTAAAAAAGTACAAGATAAATTCAGGTATGCTAAACTATTCTAGATTTAAAAAAATAATGAGAACCCCCTAACAATACCTAAACGGAACATGAAACATTACAGGTTGGACCTAAACGACGAAGAGGCCGTCCATTATCTCCAGAACCTTCTAGATATATCGGTGACCGCTGTAATGGCGGTGCTGGTTGAACAGTTCCACAAGTTCGCGCAATACTGGAGGAAATGAGTCGCTGTTTGTTTTAAAACAAAATGAAGGGTTTCCCTTTTCAATTGTAAACTAAAGTATTCCCCTCCTCAACATTTGCTATTTACTGTCGTCGAGTGCTTATTAATAAATTACATTTCACTTTAATGTACATAATTATGTGGGTAGATGAAAATTTTTTAAATTTTCAAAACGTAAATATTTGTTTGTTTGTTTTATTATAATAACTCATCATTCATTCATCATATAGTATTTAAAATTATTTCATACAAATGTTTGAATGAATGGTATGAACAAAAAAAATATTATCTACCCACATTAATTCGTATGGTAAACATTAATTCTTGACCAAAATCGTAATCTACATTATTTTTATAACTCAAGTAACTAAATGCCCGTAATGAAAAGCCCTGAATCCAGTAGCTATATGGTTCGTAAGCCTTAGGGTCCGTACAAGTATTACGTACGTTCAACTTTTTGGTCATTTTTAACCTCCCCCTTATCGAAAATAATAAGCAAAATTCTTTAATCCCGCCCTCCATGATTACATTAGCATTAGCATAATTTAAAAAAACTAGATGTAAATTAATTGATGTAAAGATTGCTTACGTAATCACCATACAGACACCCTCCATGTCATCAAAAAATTAACAAACCTTGATGGTTACGTAATAATTAAGCGATCCCTTATAAAGATGTGACATGTTGGTTATTGAGGCCTGTATAATACCCTTTTAACTCTAATTTTTGTTGTGGATGCTGAACTGATAACAGTAAAGTCTACCTAAATCCTGACGCCATTTAGTTCATAGAAGATAAAATTAATATTGAAGCAACAATAGCACAGTTTATAATGTCGATGAGGTTCGAATCCACCTGTCCAACTTTATAGTCACTTTGAACTTTCAGTAAAGTAAAAAAATATTGCATAACATAATGGTTAGGGTATTTTCTAATAATTCCTGCCTGGGTAGTAACCACCCTTGAGTTTGAAAACCTGCCACCAATATAAATAAGTTTTTGTTCCAGCAGCATCATTTGAGAACCGATATCACCAGATTTAGTGAGTTTAAAATCTTAACCCACATCACTTAAAGTCAAATTGTGAGTACTAAGCATACAGACACAGAAAAAGAAATTATTCGGTTATTATAAGTCTAGAGTTTTACAAATAATTGGAGGGATAGAAAAAAAAATCATTTTAAGTATGTATACATTTAAAAAAATTACAATTATTTTTATACTGTGATAATGTTAGGTATTAATGACATTGTATTCAAAGGATTCATAAAGTTATATTTTTATCAATGCTGCCTTTTATTATTCTAATCCTGTCTAGTTATCTATACTAAAAGATAAAATTGAGGTGTCTGTTTGTAATGTCAAAATTGTTTTTTTCTTTACTAAATAGACATAAATGTATATGCGATACCTATACCAAAAGTACAATTTTTATAATTATTGTCTGTTTGTAATAGGTAATCTCTGGAATAGCAAGACCGATTTGGACAGGATATGTTTGTAGATAGCTGAAGTTATTTCAGGTAACTTAGGATATTTTCAATTAACTAAAATAATAAAGGTTCTGGATAAAAAAAGTCATAAAATTTGAATAAAATTCTAGTATTTATTTGTTTTAGGAAAATAGTTCCGTATAAAATAATTAAAACAAAGTGAAGAATACATGAAAAGTGGGCGCAGCCTCACGCAGACGACTAGTGTTATAATATACAACATAATTTATCTTATTAATATTAATCATCTTATGGTAGTATTTCCAGTTTTTTATACATTCAAGTGTTCGCTGCAATTAGATCACTGCCACTTGCAATACAATCACTAGAAATATAAATCTTGCTTCCAGTATTAGTTTGGACGACATCACAAGCAGCCACTTCTGCGTAATTCACGCCACCGACCATGTAAACCAGAACGCATTTGGGTTTCAAAGGGAACAAGTTCCCAAAGTTCGGATCACTCTTCAACAACTTGGTTAATAATTTTGTATCCTTACAACCAAAATCTAAGTCATTCTGTGGTTTTAAATTCCATAATTTCTCATTCAACGTCTCTATGCCTTCTTTTAACTTTTCGTTTATAATTCCACCGATTTTCAAATTATCAACTGCCGACAATTTCGTTAGGACTTCAGCTAGTGTTTCTGACGTTAAAACCGCGTTGCAGAGTACTGCTATCAAAGGCACATAACCCCCATTAAAGACATACCCTGGGGATTCTTTTTCCACTTTCTCTGGATGTGATGGTAGCTGTTTTAATTTATTTGCTGTCATTTGGAACTCATTCTGCCATTTAGGTAATCTCTCACTCAAATTTCCTAAATTCGTAATATTCAAACCCAACTTTAGACTAGATGGTTGAACCAATAATCCAGCATTTATCAAATTATTAAATACATACAAATATTTATATCCAAATGCTATTAAATACTTATTAACTAACGAGTTATACTCATCATAAGAGAGGCCTTGTGTTAAACTCAGTAGACACATCAAACGAAGGCTGTTGTAAATGTGAATATCAGTGCCAAAGTTTTCATCAACAAATGTAAAGTTAGACTTCTTGTTGCGATTGTTCAACATTTCTGTTTCTGCCAATTTCAGATTCTCAAATTTGTTACTCATTTCTGAAATAATTGTTTCACTGGCAAGAACATGGTTCACTAGATTCTGTTTGAATAGTGTTAATTGTTGCAACTTTGTTGCCACAAAATGCTTTATCTCCTGTATACCTAATGCTTTTATATCTTCGTTCTTTAATAATTTTGCTTTTGAACTTAAAACACTGAGAACTTCAGAAAAATGCCTATGTTTTATCTCCCCATACAGACTGTCTATTGAACTATCCAACATCATTGATGAATTTTTATCAGATGTATTACTTTCTTCCAATAAGTGCAATGTTCCTTTTTTAATTTTCGTATCTTTTACATTCAGATCTAGTTCTCCACAATTTATACTAAATATTTCACTCAATAAACCACTATATGTAGCCGGTGTTAACAAGCTCGATGCATAGTCTTCACTACGGTCAATGATGATTAATGCTCCTATCTGGCTTGACCCTGATGTATCGATAAAATCTCTGGAATATGTCTCATTGTAGACTTCTAGCATGTTTAGAATACTTGCGGATAGTTTCCCGACTGAAAAGATAGCTTTTGGTGTCCCTGTTACATGGAATAAACTCCATAATGACATACAAATACTTGATAGCAATGAATGATTCTGTTCTACAAATAATTGTTTAAACAAAAATGGTAGTTCAGCACTTAAAAATTGTTCATCCAAAGCCATCAACTCCCATTTGAATGAATGTAGTTTCACTATGCCATGCAATCCACGACTTTCCAGAATAGAGTCGAAGGAATTCAGTACTTTTGGAGCTATTATAATGTGGTAAAAATTTGAGTCTTTTAGTGTAGGGTTCTGGCTGATAAACGATGCAATTTGATCAAGAACACATTTGTATTTATTCATAGAAGCTGGGATAAAATAGACTTTATTTTTATTGACAGTTCCACTTAGTTGCGGATCCATTTTGTATATTTTATCAATCCCATGTTGTCTGTAAAATAGTGAAAAATACTTGAAATAAATATATGTCCCATTACAATAGTTTGTTATTATTTATCATCAGTTAGAATGTATCATCCATCAGTTTAGTTAAATCAAATATTTTTATGGATAGAAAATCTTGTAAATTATTGATGTAATACCCAAATTTATTAGGATAATTCTAATTTAAATTTGTTATTAATGTATTAGATGCAAATGCATAATATAGCTCAAGCTTAAGTGTACAATAAAGTATTGATAAAGAACAATAAGTAGTGGTGAAGATAGATGTAGTTTCAACTGTCATGTTTTATCTTGGCTTTTACGTATATTCTTATAAGTTTAAAGAATAACCATACACCAGTGTATTATTGATCACAAGTTATGTTTTCGTTAATTTCGATAGAGCGTATGCCATTAGTGTAGTCAGCAGACGTCTTCTATTTTCTTTCCTCAACCGAATACAATATTTTAAGCGCAAATGTGAAAAATATACGTACCGGAGCCAACTGAGTCCGCATATTCTTTCCAAAGTCTTTATTAGTGTCGGATCAATAATCAAATCCTTTTTGTCACCGCATTGTGCGAGAATATTCTCCAATTTAGACTGCGATATTAGGCCTAAAGAGTTTATTTTCAGTGATAGCGGTTGATCCATGGCAAACTATAAAAAGAATGTCTTCTTCTTCTTCGAATATGGCAATTTGTGTTCAAACAATTAGTGCCAACCTCATTTAGGTAAGATGTATTTTCAATCTTGTATCAGCGTTACAAAGCTCCAGCAAAACTGTGGCTTATCCTGCTAGAACTTTCCATGAAGCTTTGTCGGCACCTTAGAATAAATGTTACGCTTTATCTTAACTTGTACACAATATTACCAAACTATATCACATAAAACACCACCAAGATTACATGACATAGAGTCAAATACACAAATTTAATGAATTAAAGAAAACAACCGCTACATGACAGACTGAGATCCCGCCAAAAACTCAAAAAGAATGTCCTTGTTTTCAACATTATTTATCAATTATTGTTTATTTCAAGTTGAGAATTTTTTTCCTAGGGATGGCGACCTGTGATTGATCATTCGATCCAGAAAAACGAAAACTCGATTTTAAAAATCTAAATCAAGCAGTGAATCAATCGTAGTACCTAGGAAAACGAGGTTTATTTTTTTTTGGTTCTATAAGAACTGTACAATTATTTACAATTGGGAACGTATCCAAACACAAGGAAATGTATGAAAGATTTTCACTAAATTAATAAAAAACTCAAAAGATGGCTTTGTGGTCAGTTTTGTTTTCTCATTTTTGTGAGATTCTAAATGGATTTTTGTGTACTATTAATATGTCAGGCAAATATCTTACCTAATGATAAATAAGCACTTGCAGTGGTAGTTGGGCGCTTACTCCAACAAAAGTGTACTACCAACCATAAAATCATTTTATACCTTTAACTTAGATATCTTTGTAAAAACAACTGTAATTGTTTTAAAATGTTAAAAGATTGATTATTATAGTGTCACTTTTATGTGATATGCAAAGAGTTTAGTATCTTTTCATCAGACTGTTTCTATTCTGCTGTTAATTTTTTATTGATGACCTTTAGTGTCATCAATAAAATCATTTCGATAACAATTTTTACCTCAAATTTTCAATAAATGATGATTATGGATGAATTTCGATCAATTAAAGGAATACTAGTTTCTAATATAAGAAATAGTTCGAAAAAAGATTGTATTTCTGAATTTATTCATAAAGCTTCAATTCGAATCGATTTAAAAATCAATTTTTATCAGTAAGGATCGTCATCCCTATTCTGAATAACTGTATTCTTCTACTTTTTGATCTCGCCCAAGGAATTGCCAGTGTCAGTCTCCTTATGCGAGACATGGCAAGTCCTTTTATTATTGATCAGTGGTCCTCTTCATTAAAAAATCAAGACATACCTATTTTACTGTTTTTTGACAAAGCACTTTATTACTACAGCTACATTAGTGGGCTTCGGTGAAGTATTTATAATTGTAAATTCGCATTGTTAGGTTCGTTATTTACGCCGTAGACACAAGTCGACGCAGGCATGTTTGCAGTCATTTAAAAACTTAGGAGGAGGTCATATTGAGAGTATACAAAATATGTAGTGCTTCACGCATTTTTCAAAATCATTTTCAATACTTGCCTACCTATTTTTGATTGCATTGTTTAGACACTTTAAGCAGGACGTTATTTATGTAGATAAAGTTTTCGTAAATAGTCTATTTATTGAGATTTGTCAATTCTACGTGTATGATATTGGGTGGGGTTCATAACCCCTAGTCCCTACTCTCCCGAATTGCCTCTGAGTCTAGTGAGATGTTGCTATGTCGTCAGTGGGGTAATCAGTGGCGTTTCTATGTGTTAAATGGCTCTATTATATCAGAAATATTATATACTCAAGATAAGTATGGTAAAACTTTAAGTATGGATAATAACCATAAAACACAACTAAAATTAGATAATGTTAATATAAAAAGAAAATATGATGACATGACATACAGGGATCTCGACAAAAACTCTTCTTAAGATTCTTAATATTAAGATATAATCTTAAGATTCAATAAATAATTACAAATTATTGAAAATGTAATGCAAATGTAAACATTTTTATAAATTATCATGTGGTCAAAGGATTCATTGACACTAAAGGTTGTCAACGAAATTTTGTCACGCCAATATGACACGAACGGTTCGCATGTAAATAAGGCGACACGTACTTTTATTTTAACCTAGCTAACGCTGTTGAACGGAACGGCTTTTACAGCTTCACTCGAACTTTGGGGGCGAGTGCTGAAGGGACTCAGCCACAAAAGGTAACTAGCACAAGGGTTACTAAAACGATACGCACCTCGGCTTGGCCGTTACCTGAGTGTGAAAGCTCCCGCGGAGTTTTTATTCTAGCTAAATCTTACAAAAAAAAAGGAAAAGGTTCCTTACAGAACCTATGTACTTGAGTGTTGCGTGCACGAGTGTGCGTGCGGTGTTGTGCGTGTAATGCTTAATGCATCGTGAGTGTCACTCACAGAGTAGTGCCACTATTATTCATCTCTGAATGCCACTATATCGCGCTGGCAGCGACGTCAAGAGCTTCCCCAGTTGGGGAACGAGACACGTCTTGGGTCGCCACCTGAGGGGGACCCGGAGAGTGTGCGGGAGCAAAGTTAGCCGCCTGTCCCCAGCGGTGGGAACGGGGATTTCGCGGGTATGGGAGCTGGCACGCATACTTAATCGGTTGAACTCGTGCTTTTTTTTACCTTTTTACAGATGCTAATACGTATGTGCCCATAGCAAAACATTTTTAACAGTTTTACCATAAGACTTTTTGTTCCATTCCTTTTTAAGGAAATGGCAAAGATTCTAAACCATACAGCCAAGTCTGTTACAGCTATTTAATCGAGTGTGGTTGAGAGAATTTAGAATATATGTTCAGTGTCATTATTTTCAATTCACTTCACTTGTAGACTATACAACTATATGAAATAAAACTATATGACATAAAATGCAAACAAAATTCCGTAATTTATAAGTAAATACTGCAATTTATAGCTGCAATGAGATTACAACATGAGAAACCAAAATCGCAATAGAAATTGCTTTTCTGAAGAGAAATAAATTTTCACACTAGATCATTTTATTAATTTTCTCTGATAGAAAACAAATATATCGAAACTATTATCCATGGGGTCTTTACATAGGTATTCTATGAGTTAGAGTTTTTTTCCATAATTAATCATAGTAATGTTGCTATGTTTAAAGTAAAAATGTCTTGTAATTTGGTAAGTTCTTTGTAGTTTTTACCTTAAATTGTATATAAAATGAACATTTAAATCATACAACGGATAAAAATTATTTTAATGAGTTACAAAAAAAATGCAGTATCTGAGGAATATGAGTGTTCTTCCGGTCATGCGTAGTTGCCGGGCTCGCAATTTCCTCTTTTTGTACTCCCCCTCCGCCCTTCACCGCGGAGTTATCTTACACTGTCGCATTAGCGAAAAATATTGAAATGGCTGCAAGAATGATCAGGAAAATTGTAAGTTTGTAGATCAGCGTTACATAATAACTTACATTGCATGTTATATGCGTTCTACTCCTAACGGTGTTTCCTTCAGAATTCTTTTTAATTTTTCTGTCATCCAAAAATAGACGTAGTATAGTTATGTCTAGGAATTACATAAAAGTGCTATTGGAGCCTTTTCGTGAGAGTAAAGTGTTCGGTTCGCTAGTGAAATTGTTTGTTCCAGCTACCAACGATAATACAAAAGAGTTAAAAAGTGTTGGAAATGAGGTTAAAAATCTTTTTTCGCGTTATTTCTTTATGAACAGTTATAGGTTATTGTAAGGGATTTTTAAATAATTTTGGGCAGGTTCCAGCGAGTAGGGCTGGTGCAGCGCACTACAGCACGGGAGTACGAAAGGTGACGCTGATCCCCGGCCACGGTATCGGTCCCGAGATCACTGTGGCTGTGCAAAAAATATTTGAAGCTGCTAAAGTACCCATCGAATGGGATGAAGTGGACGTCACAGCTGTCAGGGTAAGTACCGCAGTCTACTGTCACTTAGATACATACTATTTATTCAATATATGCAGTTTAGTATTAAATAACCACTGTTTGGGAGTATGTTTCATTTATGTTATAGGTTTTTCCTCTTCAATTAAATTGCAATCTGACTTGTATTTTATTAAATAGAATAAAAAGGTTTGATTACATTGGATACATTTGATTGTTGAACTTAATTATACTTCAAAATATGTTCTATTGATTCATTATATCTTGTAAATTTTTATACATCTTTTAAAATTTATTTTTGGAATTGAATTTATTCAGTAACTATACAATTACTTTATTGAACTTCTAAGTTTTAAATTTCAGCTTCAAATTAATTTACATTAATTGTATGTATGAAATTTTAATAAGACTGCATCAGAAGTAAAACTAAGGTTAACAATTCTTCCTTCAACTACAGTGCTTATGCTTAGAAGTTTGTTTTTTCATTTATGTAAGAAATTTTCAGGTGTGACTAAGGACATTTTATACTAGTGTTCAGTTAGAACTTCACATTAGAATTTGACTTATAATTAATTAAATTCTGATTTTTTTTTAAACGCTATTGAAATTAGTCTAATCATTTTCTATAAAAACCACTAAGACATGTGGGAATAACATTTGAGAGTTTTAAATTTTTTAAGGGTCCTGATGGTAAATTTGGCATTCCGCAAAAAGCAATAGATTCTGTCAATGCAAACAAAATCGGCCTCAAGGGTCCTTTGATGACTCCGGTCGGTAAAGGCTACAGGTCACTCAACTTGGCGCTCAGAAAAGAGTTCGACTTATATGCCAATGTTAGGCCTTGCAAGAGTTTAGATGGGTAAGTGATATTTTTTTATAGCGTTTTTGAAATAATTTTGTAAATACTGCTTGTATTTAAAAACTACCGCAGTATGTTATAAAATCAAAAATAAAATTTTGATTTTATTTTTGATTTAACAAAAAATTAGTTTTAAAATTTTTGCTTCAAATTTTTTTTATTATTCATATTTTTGTTCATTCATTCATTCAACCATAACATGTCCATTACTGGACATAGATCTCATTATGGGGGGATTGCCATAACGCGACGCTTGGCAGGCGGGTTGGTGATCGCAGTAAGGTGTTATTGGTACCCAGAGGATGCTGCTACTCATCCCCTGGTTCTTATCACTTAGTCGCCTTTTACGACACCCATGGGAAGATATGGGGTGGTACTATTCTTAGCCACCACATGTTCCTCTCCACTATTTTTATTAATTCTGAGAATCTCCATGTATTGTATTTCTCAGAAAGAGGTTTAAAAATTCGAAGATTTTTTTTTATTTAGATAATATTTTATATTATAACACTGATTCATTATTCTAAATTACTTTTAACATAATCATCGAAACCATATGATGATTAAAATAAATATCTACTAATAAAAATGTAAATCGGAAAGTCCAGATGACCAATTTTATAGATAAGATTAGTAAACTATTCACAGATAAAACAAAATTGATGTAGATTCAGGTTTAAACATGAGCAAATCTTTTATAATTTAAAATGAAAATTCTTTTAGTTTGTCTGTTCGTTAAAAATACACTTGAAATAATATTCAAAATCAAAATCAAAATCAAAATTTATTTATTCAATTTAGGCCCTAAGAAGGCGCTTATGAACGTCTAAAACACTACCACCGGTTCGGAAAACAACCCAGTCGAGAAGAGCGCAGGCGAGAAACTCGATCTGGTTCTTTTTTTTTTTTTCATAAATACAATATATATAATTTTTTATGTCATAAAAAACTATACAAATCCTAGTTTTTAGTGGAAGCACAGAGATGTGGGTTATTTTCAGACATCACTATCGTTCACGTAATGACCCACCCTGTAATAACCTTTTGAGATTAAAACTTGCTCGACATAATACTTGAACTTATTGTCAGGTAAATCGGTAATGTTACTTGGGATCTTATTGTAAAACCGAATACTATTACCTATAAAGCTTTTATTACACTTACTTAACCTAAAGCGTGGGACGAGCAACTTGTCTTTGCCGAACCAATTTACACAATGCATTCTTAAGATTACATATAATATCTCAAAAGTTTTTTAAACCATACACTAGTAACACCAGGGGTAATATTTAAGGCAATGTGAGCAAAAATGATCTAACTGCATTTTTTCAATATTGAATACTAGCTGTGCCCGCGACTTCGTCCGCGCGTCTTTGGGTAGCATTTAAAATTATTTAGGTGAAGTATTTTACAAATAAGATTAGGTTTTTTGTTTTCCCATCTTCTGCCATCAGTATTCGCGCGCGTGTGACACAGTCGTCTGTCCTCACGTGTCTGCCCGTTCGGCACTTAGGCATATTTTCCCTTCGCGGTGCATGCACCAGTTCGATCCCCGTGCTTGCTCCAACTAGGTGGCGGGAGGTACCGGGGGGTTTAGTGGGTAGTGGTCAACGGCGCTTCTCGCCGCGAGTCCCACACTAATCCTGTGTGACAGCCTCTCGTACTTACGTGCGAGAGACTGTCACACATCTTCAGACGCGCTTCAGCCAAATCTGGAAGGGGGGGTCCCTATCAGATCTGGCTGGACAGCTAGTGAGTAAATGCATTCCCCTCGAAAAAAGAAAAAGAAAAAAAAGGCATATTTTCCCAACTACACCGCGTCGTACCACACCGCGCTCCGCTATCCCCCGCCGCGCTACGTCCCCCCTCACTCCGTAAATGTTACATCAGAATAGCTATAATATTTTGTATCTTGTCGCAAAGTTATAAAACAGTCACATAAACCTTACATATTTCCATACAAACTTTCATCCCCTATTCCCTATTTTTATTTTACACCCTTGAGGGTAAAACTTTTACAAACTTTGTATGTCATATTTATTTATATCGAATCAACAGCCTAACAAGTAAGTTTCAAGGTTCTAGCTCTAAAAATGACGATAATGTCATAGAACTTTTCATCCCCTTACAACCATTTTTTCGCATTTAAAACACAAGTCGGAAATCAGGGTTGAAGTAACTTTTGATTTTGTAGTTAGGCTACCCGCGCTCTTGTGGACGGATTTAAAAGATATAATGTAATAAACAGTATGTACACTAGGTTCTGCTTGCGGCTTCGTCCACGTTGACTTTAGAATTAGATCCAGATGAAAGTCTGTAATCAATTGTAGAATATAGAGATATGCCAACGGGAAATTATCTAAAGGGTTTTTGTAGAACACAAATTCTCTAATTAATCATTTTTTATAAGCATAAAAAAAGATACACTACGTGGAACGTAATTTTGTCTTATACTATGTACTTATAGATTTGAATACTCAAGTGAAGCCACAAGCACAACTAGTCGATTAATTTGTTGACTGCTTGTTAATTATCTCTAAAATACACATTTACATATTTGCAATTGGCTTTAATGTGTCGAGTACCCATAAAAATAAGACAATAGGAAAACAATGGACAGCTGGCGTAAACGCCAGATAAATGCTCAAGGGGTTAAAAATGTTCGACCTTCTTCTACACATACAATACTTATAATTAAGGGCATGATGTATTATTTTTTTATTATTGGTAAGACTTATGGTGGCTTACTCCGCTGTGGAATTAATGCCTTTGACCGTGTCTTCCCGGGATATTTAACAATTAATTTCTTTTTACAATTGAAATTTTTAAAATAACAAGGTAAAAAATCGAAAATATCACTTTAGTACCATTCAATTAATTTACGTAATTCTTTTTTAAAATCTCTTGTCTGGTTAAGGGTACATTATATAATTAGCCACCCCGTGTCGCCCCCATCCCAAATGCGGCGGGCGGCCCCGGGGGGTTTAGTGGGTATTTCCGGGCGCTTCACGCCCGGGTGAGTCCCACACCGGCATGGAGTCGTCCCTCCGTGCCCCCTTACCTATTGCATTGGGGGACTTCGGTCTCACTAATGCAATGGGTAAGGGTAGTGCGTAAATGCAGTTCCCCCCGTCAAAAAAAAAAAAAACGGATACATTATATAGTTGCATTATGTAAATAATATACAGAAAAAGTTATAAGTGTAGTAATTAACACAAAAAAAAAATTCTTAACAATTATTCACTAAACAGTTGATTATTTAAAACCATACGATTCAGTTTAACGTTCTTAAATTACTTGTGAGAGTAGCCACGCGGCTACTTTTGAAAATGTTAAACAAAATTAAATCTTTTCTATTGAAACCATAATAATGAAACCTATTGATAGCGAAGTAAGTTTTGGTAATTTGCAACGCTTTCCCCGATAAATGTTACTGTCGTGACGCGTTGACAATGACAGTAAATATAAAGTGGGTCAAGTATGTGATCCGCGCCGGCGCAATTACTGATAAGTGTCTAGCCTGCACGGTACTCTGCCTGCTGTCTGAAGGTTATCACTGCGAATCTGCTAACGAGGAAAATTACCCGTTTATTTCCATAATACCATACTTACGACCATTTACATGTCCTCAAAATTGGTCGTCATTCAAATTAACTAATTAATTCGGGCGAGTTTTACATCGGTTCTTCTCGATGGTTGTTTTTCGAACCTGTGGTAGCAGTGTTTCTGGTCATAATCAGAATTAGTTTTATTTTGCTCTAGTGGCGGAGTCTCTGGCTGTCAAATAGTGATGTTTATTTTTTGTTTAGGAACTTGCGCTAGTTGTAATATTTCTGTGATATCACGAGACTCATAAAGTTCTAGTAAGATATTTACCCGTAATTTTTAGAGCATTGAAATGTTAAAGGTTAGAAAAACATTCTAGTCGCATAGTATTATTAACTCCTTGAGCACTAACCTGGTGTTTACGCCAGCTTTCCATTGTTTTTCTATTATCTTATTTTTATAGGTGATCGAAATATTAAGAGAATTCAAAGCTGCTATTAAATAAAGGAAGTATTTGTATTTTTACTAATATTATATTCTTAAAACATCAATCAAAGGAGTTTTTATTCAATCTAAAGTAGGAAGCAATGTGTCGGAATAGAATTCTTTGCAGTTTTAATTAGCCTAACGGCTTTTTATTTATTTCTTTGTTTTATGGACACGTTCAATATTAGACAATAATTCACAAAATAATACTAATAAATTTAAAAAATTACGGCTGATTTATAAATGAACTAGTTTCTGAAGGTCGGTCGGCACAGCGTAAACAAATTAATAAACCTGCCCTTTCACAACATCTTTATTATTATGAGAATAATACCATTATACAACCTTATTATATGGACATTAATCAAGTTTATTTGACAATCAAATTTTAACATTTTGATTCTTATCCCATTTGTTTATCGTCTAACGTCTAACTACCCCAACGTCTAACACCCACTAAATGGGCTTCCAAGTCGAAATCCACTGAACGGATATATATTATTTTTCTTTTAAATCATAGATGTATTGTTTGGTCAGGTTTTATCGGCCTCGGGGGGTTTTAGCGGCTCCGGGGGGTTTTAGCGGCCCCGGGGTGTTTTAGTCGGCCCCGGGGGGTTTTAGTCGGACCCGGGGGGTTTTAGTCGGCCCCGGGGGGTTTTAGTGGGTATTTCCGGGCGACTCTCGCCCGGGTGAGTCCACACTGGCATGGAGACGTCCCTCCGTGCCCCCTTATCCATTGCATTGGGGGACTTCGGTCTCACTAATGCAATGGGTAAGGGTAGTGCGTAAATGCATTTCCCCCCGTCAAAAAAAAAAAGGTTTTAATGTAATCTTTTTGTGCTAAGATAAGATCTATGGAACAAGTTATGACTAAAGCGAGCCGCAGGTAGAGCGTGAATCTCGCGGTGCATGCATAGCGATCCCGTGTTTGCTTCTACTAGGTGGCGGGAGGTACCGGGGGGTTTAGTGGGTAGTGATCAACGGCGCTTCTCGCCGCGAGTCCCACACTAATCCTGTGTGACAGCCTCTCGCGCTTTCGTGCGAGAGACTGTCACACATCTTCAGACGTGTTTCAACCAGATCTGGAAGGGGGGGTCCCTATCAGATCTGGCTGGACAACTAGTGCGTAAATGCATTCCCCTCGAAAAAAAAAAAAGGTAGAGCGTGAATGAATAATAAAGATGTGCAATGCGGAATGCAGAAGTGGTAGGAAAATTCGGAGACTAGAAGAACATAGAACATAGAGTTCACTTTAAGGCTTTATAGCGGCTTTGTGAATGCTAGATTATTGATTGTGAAGGAAATGAAAGAGGCATCCAAGTTTAGACTTGCCAGTTTCAAAGTTACAAGTTCGGAAGGATTATTATTACATCGATCATAATGTGAACGATAGCGATATATAAAAGTGTCACTCATCTCTTTGGATCCGCTAAAAACGCTTTGTAAGTATTGTACAGTTTTAGTAAAGAGAAAACACATGAAATTAATCAGGTCGAGTTTGTTATCGATTATTGTCGATGATTGGATTATTTTTCCGAACCTGTGGCAGGATTTTGCGTTTATAAGTGCCTTATCATGATCTAAATTGAATAAAGTAAAAACGAAACTTCTTTATTGGCGTTGAGAGATTCTAAGTAGAAGAAAAACTTAGATTTCCGTTACAAATGCTATGACGGTCAGAGAGTAACCATCTCGTCTACTTATCTCAGTATATGTGTATACATGTATATATGTTATTCGTCTATGCTAATATTTAGCGACGGGTAGGTTTGGCTAAGATGGTCTGGGCCATTGCACGACGAGGCCCGGTGGGTTCGCTGCAGGGGGCGACGCGGTGCTTGCGAAATCCACCTCGTGTCGCCCCCATCCCGAATGCAGCGGACGGCCCCGGGGGGTTTTAGTGGGTATTTCCGGGCGATTCTCGCCCGGGTGAGTCCCACACTGGCACGGAGCTCGTCACTCCGTGCCCTCTTATCTATTGTATTTGGGGGACTCTGATCCCGCAAATACAATAGATAAGGGTAGTGCGTAAATGCATTTGCCCCCGTCAAGGTTTGGCTAAGATTATCCCGAGGAATTGCTTACACGGTAACAACTTAGACGCGGTAAGTAATATTCTGGAATGTGGGATGCTTAGCTCCTTTAACGTTTGCCAAGCAAATAATCTGTAAATACCATATAAGCAAATATCATAAAAGGTTCGTAATAAAAATAAAGATTACGCGTATAGGCTTAAAGGAATTTAGCAATCAATCTGGCTCTGTGCGATAATGAATAAATTCACCTTTCCTAGTTGTATAATAAATCAAGATACTGTAATGTTTTATTGACGTAATAATCTACGTAATGTATTTGAATAGCATGATATGATTTTTTTTGTGGATTATTAAGTACTTTTTGAATGTTATTTCAAAAACTTGTACGTGAAATTATTAAATTTCACATGATATTCCTAGATAACGAACGAGCCACGTAGATAGACATTTACGGTATGTCGACTGTGTCCCCATTAGAGTACAGAATGAATTCGCCCACGGAGGGGCCTTTACAGCTTCAACGAACTTTGTGGGCGAGTGCTGAAGGTGCTCCGCCACAAATGGTAACTAGCTCAAGGGTTCGAACCTCGGGTTGGCCGTTACCTAAGAGTAAAAATTCCCGCGAAATTTTAATCCTAGCTAATCCCTACATTTTTTATTTATTTCATAATAAAAATAATAATAATAAATAAAGGTTCTTAACATGACCTATGTACCTTTTTTTTTTTTTTGGCGGGGGAAATGCATTTACACACTACCCTTACCCATTGCATTAGTGAGACCGAGGTCCCCCAATGCAATGGGTAAGGGGGCACGGAGGGACGAACTCCGTGCCAGTGTGGGACTCACCCGGGCGTGAAGCGCCCGGAAATACCCACTAAAACTCCCCGGGGCCGTCCGTCGCATTTGGGATGGGGGCGACACGGGGTGGCTTTCGCAAGCACCGCGTCGCCCCCTGCGGCGAACCCACCAGGCCTCGTCCGTGCAATGGGCCGGTAGGGATGGAGGAGAATACTTCCCCTCCACCTCTTAGCCCGCCTCTCGAAAAAGAGGCACGACCGTCTGGTCGTCAGTCCGGGGGGAGGACCTATGTACCTGCGTGTTGTGTGCAGGGGTGTGTGCGCGGTGTTGTGCGTGTAATGCTCAGTATATGGTCAGTGTAACTGTATCGCGCTGCCGACGTCGTATAGAGCCTCACCAGTTGGGGATCGAGACACGTTTTAGATCGCCGGCGTAGGGGCTGTGCTGGGCTGAGTTCCCGCGTATTTATAGACTTGATTCGCGCCATAAGATAAGCGACGACAGACGAACTAGTCGTGACGTCTTAACCAGCGAGAGTCAATTGAATGTTTCTTAGTATTAAAATAATGCCAAGGTAGTTTAAAATATATCAAGAATTAACTTTAGTTTTGATGGTTCTCTGATGGTTGTAAGATATTAAGGAAAATTTCTTTACCTTTCATACTGACTATCTGGTTAAACCATAGTAGTGTAAAATGTGCTCGTGTACAAAGTACACGTGTTTGAAGTGAAACTGCTCTGACATTCTTTGGCAAGATGGTAAAATCTGAGTTATTAAGGGATAATCAGAATCAGAGGACAAGAAACCGATAACAAATACGTATGCCTGTTTTCTAAGATAAAGTCATACACACGCTTCTTTCGGAATGAATAAGAACTGTACAGTGAAAAAATAATATGTATCAATACAAAATAATTATTTAGTGGAAATCAGAATTTCTTTATCAATATATAAATTGATATTCGAGATTTGAAAAATGCAAACTTTATCACCTAAAGTATTTCATTATATATATATATATATTAGGCCTAATTTATATTTATACAGCCACACGATATTTATACGACTGTTATCATCTGCAAAAAGGATTACAAAAAAGATATCTCTCCTAATACTTAAATAATTTTACTTTAAGACCCTAATAAATCTGTCACTCTTGTGTAAATTTCAAATACCTGTTCTCTCTGTAGAGACAATATTTTTCTGGATGTTAAATCTCTCGCCGCAACTATCTTCAATTTCAAAGTTGGCAACACTAGTTTTTTTAAATGGGTGTATTTTCTGCTAAGTATTGCCTGTGTTGTAGTTGTTTTACTTTTTATTCATCTCGTACATTATATATTGTATTTTAATAAAAAAATTAACAAGAAAAATGAATTTGAAAGTTGTAATCATGAACCACCATTTTTATAAAGAAAAAGTTTGACAATTAAATAAATATTACAGTCAGACTTAAAGAACTTGTACTCAGTGGCCGTTATAAATTAGACCTTGCTTGTTGTCATCTCAGACTAAAGCAATTTGTATGAATCTCGATTCTCGTGTAATATAAATTGAATAAAAAACCTGACTCGTCATTGAATAGAATTTACGTTTTGTTTTGCGTTACGTAAGTGGCGTGTCTGGTGCGTTTTAATGGGCTTTTGCTAAACTATATCACGTTTCACTTTATTATTGTTTTATTGTGAACTAAACGTCATATATTTAAATTTTTTGTTAAACAACATAGATTATAAGTTATCTTATCGAGTAGTGAGAATTAAGTGAGAATTTACGTTTTCTACAGACATTAGTATTATATTTTTAAACTATATAGCCTCAGCGCTTTGACCACAATCTCACCTGATGTTAAGTGACGATGTGGTCCAGGCTGGAGAGTTTCCAGTGAAAATACCCGACATTCTTATCTTCTTTTCGTTTTATAATACAACAGATAAGATTGCTTTGTAATTTATATCGTATAATAGCCCTTATAATGCGAAAATACGCATGGTTTTTTAAACGTTCTTGAACGATCGCCGTCGGACTGATTTAAATGACACTTTACACATAGAGACATCTTGTGAAAGAAACTAACATTACAGCTAAGCATAGTAATTACTCATCATTGTAAGGCGTTTTCCCAATGCAGTTGGGGTCGGAGCAGTATGTTTTCTTCTTTCCATACGTCCCTATCAGCCGTAATCTCTTCATTCACTCCCTTTTCTTTCATATCATTTCTTACACACTCCGTCCACACTTTCATAGGCCTTCCTCTACTTTTCCATCCTTCCACATTCATATTAATTACTATTTTACCCACATATTTCCTCTCTTCTCATAACATGTCCATTCCACGACAAACGGGAACCTATTATAATATATTCATCAGAGTAATTACTAAGCAGTGTTTTACTCATTTTCGTAGGTATTAGCTAGTTTCCTTATATGTATAATCTTATCTGGTTTGATGTCCGCTGATATTATAGGTACTGTGACACCGAGACAGACTGACACATTGACAATGACAATTGCGTAAACCGAGCCTTGTACGTAAAAAGGTAATTATCAAAAGATTCCCTTACGGACGTTAACAGCATGTGTACTATTAAAATAATTTATGATTGAATTAGGTAACGTAGGGTAAAAAAGTTTTTTTTACTACTATAAACTACCGTATTGTTGCGTAATTTATTAGCGTCGCTTAGAAACCATATTATCGTGTCCCCATATACGTACATACATATTTCCTACTGATAATGTCGCTGTCGAGACCTGACAAGCGATTTATATATAAATGTTATACGTATGTCCGTATATGATAATCATACTTGAAATATTTTAATTTACATATAACTGTAAGTAAATATAATAAGCTAGCAGTGTCTTTGCTTCATTTGCGCGTAAGCTATTGTCCAATGTAAAAACAAAAAAAAAAATATTTTTCGTATTAAATAAAAAGACTTGACAGCGGCGATCCTCGAGGGATTTTCGATATTTCTATGATCACTCTCTCTTTGGATCGTACTGGATTTCCATTAGACTTTGCTGTGCCATGCCAAAAGAAAACTTACGAACAAACAGACATAATAATAATAAACCGCAATAATAATTCCGCAGAGACCACTCGATTATTTACAAAAACTGTGAAAAACCGTTACCAGGGTTAGAGGTTAATTAATAAAAAAAAAATACGTTCATACCACGACACACCCACAAGCGATTGTATAAAAATAAATAATATTTAATTGATAAAAATGTATTATTATAGTCTTGTATATGAATACATAGTAAATTGTTAAAGAAATCACAGCGTTCAAGGTCGTTTGTTATCACATGTAAGTAGGTACTACGTCGTTATGATATTTTCGGCCATTGACATCGCACGGTGCGGCCGATACGTTATCACTAAACCGGTTATGATAAATTGTTACGTGCTCTATCAGTCGCGTACGTTCCTATCGAGATGTAAATTAGCTTACAATCAGTCGATAATCTTTCGTATAAACGTAGAGTATTTATTAATAATTTTTAAATATAATTCGCAAATATACGTGCTGTCCGTTATTACCTGGCTACTACAGCCCATGGTTATAAATTAATTTCGTCAAAAGACCTTAGTCTAATCTGAGGCCAATTAAAAATCGTATACTGTTTCTGAGTTGCAACTATTTATGTGAAACTAACTGCCTTTTGTTAACCATGTCCTTTGCCAAAAAAAGAGCGCGAATATTGCATCCAGTTTGCAACAAACCTTGCAAAGATTCTCCCACTCTTACAACTTAAAATAATGGTAATATGTCGTACATGCGACAATAAAGAAATGAACATTATATAAACAGTTGTAATCGTGTAAATTTATCAACGTAAAATGGACTGACTAATCTTAAGACGTATTAACACAATTTATTATGGCTCTATAAAGTTAACTTTATTTCCATACACACGTCTAACACGTTATTAAGAATTACTATTACGATATTAACACTACTAAATTGACATTACTCCAGCATCGACTTAAAACGCTCCAAATACCTGTTTTGCGTCCTCTGCCAGTACTTGAAACACTGCGCTTCATACATGCATACCCAACGATAGAAATGCAGATTCTGTATGGGACCTTTTGTCCTGTTTTAGGTAGTAAGTACGCATACAATAGGTTCCGCTATGTGAGCCCTCTTTTGCGTGTTGCAATAGAGCTTTAATTGTTCGCCATCAAGCCCGGTTAAGCTATAAAGGCCGTTCAGCTCAACAGCATTGTGAGTTCGCAAAAAAAAAAAAAGAATGGGGTTTTGCTACGTGTATCGCCTAATCTTTCATGTCAGTTTCATGTGAGGTTATAAGTGAAATTTTACTTTCTATTCATCGATAGCATCAAAACTCTATACGACAATGTGGACGTAGTGACCATTCGTGAGAACACGGAGGGCGAGTACTCTGGTATCGAGCACGAGATCGTTGACGGCGTCGTGCAGTCCATCAAGCTGATCACCGAGGAGGCTAGCAAGCGTGTCGCAGAGTTCGCCTTCCAGTTCGCGAGGGACAACAAGAGGAAGAAGGTCACCGCCGTCCACAAGGCTAATATCATGTGAGAGACAATACGTAGAAAATATTATTAATCACTCGAAAAAATATCTGTCTCTTTGCCTTTCTTTATGTGTCTACTAGTGAAAGTTATACGTCTATAAAGGTGACGGACGAAAGAAGGTTACATGCAGCTGAGATGCGAATGTTGAGGGAGATGTGTGGGGGAACAAGAATGGACAGGATTAGGAATGAATATATTAGAGGAAGTTTAAAAGTGGCGCCAATAACAGACAAGTTAAGAGGCGGTCGTTTGTCCTGGTATTTAGAATGTTGTAAGAAAGGTATTGGATATGAATGTGGACGGTTACATGGGAAGGGGAAGACCAAAGAAAAGATGGATGGACTCTGTGAAAGATGATATGTTTAGGAAAGGAGTGAATGCGGAGATGACAACAAATAGAGAGGAATGGAAGAGGAAGACATGTTGCGCCGACACCAAATAAAAATGAGAAAAGGGTAGGGAGATGATGATAGTGTCAAAAAAAAAATGATCACTTTTGTAAATAAAGCGTAAACAATAGCGGGGCACCCTTATTGGCTGTTACGGATAATGGTGATTTAGATATAAGATTAGAAAATGAATTCCAGGCGGATGTCAGACGGTCTCTTCTTGAGGTGTTGTCGCGATCTCGCAACCAAATACTCGGACATCAAGTTCGAAGAGCGCTACTTGGACACCGTTTGCCTGAACATGGTGCAGGATCCCTCCAAGTTCGACGTTTTGGTGAGTTTAGTGGCTTACGGGTGCTTAAAATTGTTAAGATTTCAAATCATTCGAGCTATTATTTTACGTTTTTTTTTTTTTTTTTTTTTTTTAGTCCCCCTAGATCTCAGACATAATCCGAGTTTTTGTTTACTTTTTTTTTTTTTTTTTTATCAATTGTTTTGTTTACCAATCCGTTTATTCTGAAGTCAAGTAATTTGGATAATATAAATCTCATTTTAATTTAATAAATTAATTGTAATTTTTTTATTTTATTTATCAATCTTTCTATCCCTCTTTACTACGTATTACCTGTGCTTGTTTGCCTTGTTTATTAGAATTTAGACCGTAAATAGTAACTTCACTTTTTATTCGTTATAGGAGACATTTTTTTTGGAAGATTCATCTCAATTTTCGAATCTGTTAAATTATGTGACGGGGAATATTACTGATAACTATGATGTCTTTAGTTTTTATGTAATCTGTGCTGAGACTGAAACTAGTCTCTCGATCAGGTTCTTACCTAATTGCACTGATTTTGGTTCATCAGTCATCTACGGTCAGTAACTATGTTCATAAACATTTTGCCGTTAGTCATTATATTTCACGCTTAACCCCTTGAGCACTAATCTGGCGTTTATGCCAACTTTTAATTGTTTTCCTATCGTCTCATTTTTATAGGTAATCGATATATTAATGTCAATTTTAGTTATTCTATATACATAAGACTCCCATTTGGCTCGTATTACATGCCCACGTAAACGGCTGCGCCGATTTTGATGAAATTTATCATAGATGTATATCTTACAAAATGGCTCAGTCGTGTAATATTTTATTTGCATTAGAGGGAGAAGCTCGGTCGTTAGCCAGTGGGTTGATATGTTCCAGGTGATGCCCAACTTGTACGGTGACATCATGTCGGACATGTGCTCAGGTCTAGTCGGGGGGTTGGGGCTGACGCCCTCCGGTAACATAGGCAAGAACGGAGCCCTATTCGAGTCTGTGAGTATTTCTTTAATATTTACAGTATTAATTTTATATACAGTGCAAATTGTTTCCAGATTTATATTGAATATTCAACGGACAAAAAAAAATAAGTTTCCTCTAGGAATGTTTGATTTTGTTAAAAAATGAGGAAGATTTATAAAAGCGCACTGTACTAAGATGTGACGTCATATTTTAAGTGTTTCGCACAAGATCCATAGTAACATTCGTTTTGCGGGAAAGGGATAGAGTATCCGGTCTCGGTCTTCTGTCTCAGAATGTTTATTTGCGGAATGGAATATTGTTTTCCATACATATATTATATTTTTTATTATTTTATTCCTTTAGTCTGTCGCTTTGAAGATATTTTATCACCAGTCGGTTACCATATTTAGACATTTCTTGATCGCAGATATTACACGGTAATTTTAATGTGCAGTTAAAATTTTTCCGGTTAATAGTTTTTTTTTTGGAAATTTAATCATCCGTACAGATTATAAGAGATAACATTTGTCTGGCTTCTTGTAAGGTGGTTTATATATAGTTACTAGCGGTTCTGGCAGACATTTTCCTGCCATGTAAATAAAATAACACGATTGCAAATTATACCTACACTCAATTTTATATATGACATGCAAAATTCAAAAACTCTGGAGGTGCTGCTGCCCGTCCCCTGGTTTATTTATCCCTTAGTCGTCTTTTACGGCACCCAGGGGGGGATATGGGACGGTGCTATTCTTAGCCGACACCACGGTATCCTATATAAAATACTCACAATGTGAAATAAATTATTTCACTTAACCTAGCGCCATATATTGTTTACTTACTCGACCTAGATTATTAATTTATTTATATAATTTTTTTTTTTTTATATTATCAATTTAATATTTTATTAATATATTTATTTATTAATTAATTATTAAACACTTATTCGTGCACCCTCACCCAACCTGAGTAGTGAGGAGACGAAGGGGTAAGCATAAAATGAGACCTGAAAAACAGAAGCTTACAACTAAAACTCGGGAAAAGCAGACCACAGAGGCAGCATATAATGCACCTCATCTAAGAGACCTGTTCGTCGTAACGAGCAGAGCAGCAGCCACCGCCACAGGGCTATGCCCTGAAGCGGTTACCCCGCTTAGCTCCCGCTCTTAGGTTAGCCTAACATTAACTGACAAAAGACCGCATCAGAGCAAAGCGAGAAGAATAGTTAGTAGTTTGTTAAAATAAACTGACTTACACCGCCATCTGTTACACACATGTGGAATTTATAACAAAGAGCAACTTTTGAAGCGATGATAGCGCAGTGAATAGTTCTGCCGGTTTCCGCGTAAATTGACGCGGGTTCGAGCCCACCTATACAAGTCTAAAATCAGCCTGAGCTTTCGGTGATGGAAACATCGCGAGAAAAACCATAGCATGCTGGTAGGGCATTTTAAAACCCCTGGTGGGTTCGCCGCAGGGGGCGACGCGGTGACATGCGAAAGCAACCCCGTATCGCCCCCAACACAAATGCGGCGGACGGCTCCGGGGGGTTTTAGTGGGTATTTCCGGGCGCTTCACGCCCGGGTGAGTCCCACACTTGCACGGAGCTCGTCACTCCGTGCCCCCTTATCTATTGTATCTGAGGGACTCTGATCCTCCAGATACAATAGATAAGGGTAGTGCGTAAATGCATTTCCCCTCGAAAAAAAAAAAAAAGGGCATTTTAAAACAATGCCCGCCCGGGTAGCTACTACCCTCAAGTTTGAAGACCTGTCGCCAAATACCAATAGGTGTGTTCCGGCACCATCGGTTGAGAACCAATACCTCTAGGCTTAGTGTGTTTGCCATCCTGGATCATATCGTCCCTTAATACCTGGTGAGATTGTGCTCAAAGCACTGAGCCTTTGTAAAAACGAAACTGAGTGTAAAAACGGCTGAACCGATTCTGACGGAACTTTTTCTGGCAGGTAACTGAAGTTACTGCGTGTGACTTAGGCTCCATTTTTTTTAATAATTAGGGCTCCGCGTAAAAAAAATTAAACTCATGTGATTGTGAATAAAATACATTCCGGCAGCATAACTTGAGAATCAGTACCTCTAGGCTTAGTGTGTTTACCATCCTGGACCATATAGTCACTTAACGTCAGGTGCGATTGTGGTCAAAGCACTGAGCCTATACCGTGTAAAAAAAAACTCTTTACCTTTAAAAAAGGTTTGATTTGCAATCTATATAATATAATAAACAAAATTAAAAAGTCTGTTTGTAATAAGAAAATATCATTTTTTTTTACTAAATACATATAAATGTAATATACGATACCTATATTAAAAATACAATTTTCAAATTTTTGTCTGTCTGTTTGTAACGGGCAATCTCCGGAACGGTTGGACAGATTTTGACGGGATGGTACTTTTAATTTGTGAAAATTATTTGGGTTCCGCGTAAAAAAATTTAAAATTCTAAAAAAATTGAATAAAATCCGAATCAATGCACAGTTTTACTGTATTTGAGAGAAATACCTTTGCTTAATTTTAATAGCAAAGATTTTTTTTTTTGAGAATAGAATTACGAGTTCTGTACAAAAAAAATTAAAACTATATTATGCATTGAACATTTTTATGAAAACGCGGGCTTAGTCGCGGGCACACAGCTAGTATAGGTATGAAATACATTATGAGAATAATGATGAATCAAGTTAATAGATCTAATAACCACCAGTACATGCCCGTACAATATTATAGTTCACAAAGGATCATGTAAATCGGTTCTATGGGTTTTCAACCTGTAAGCCATCCAACGGACAGACAGACGGGCGTTTTCTCTTATACACTGTATATCAGGTATATGTAGGCAATAATATTATGATGTTTTTTGGTAAAAACAAAAGTATGTTATTCACACATAGTTACTATTTCGTCAGGACATAATATTTGTTAAGTGTTTTTTTTTTCTCTCTCAAACGTCAGTCGAACGTTCGAGAACGTCGTTTAGATAATACGTTATTTTTCCGTTGTTTTATTTGGAAGTGTTATGAAATAAATAAAAGAAACAGAAGAATGTAAGTTTGTTATTTCAAAATGTTTCAGCATGTCTAGTGTACTACTAACCTCGGTGTGGGGTTCATTTTAATAAATTCACACTGATTTAATCATATTCTCGATTGTTGTCATGCGATTTTTTTAATCCTATTAACATTAACAGCATGTGGGAGTGAGAGGGGAATACTGATAGTATCCATAGATATTTTGTGTAATATGAATTTGGAAGGTTGTTTTTTTTTTGTTCGCATAGAACTTTCTAACGAATGGATCGATTTATATAAATGCTGGTACAAAGATACATTTACAATTAGCATAGGTTACATTTTCTAGTTAATTCAATACTTAACCTAGTTAAATCGATGAAGTAAAATGGCAGAGTAACATCTGTAGTTTTTTTTTTTTTTAAAGTATGATTTCAATAACTTAATAATGTATGTATTTTTGTTATAAGTAGTTACAAATAAAATACAATTATTTTTTATTTCAAAATTAACTTCAAAATTTTTTTTTATAATAAATCTTGAACTTTCAATGTACAGTAGAGGTATGAACTAAGCTTTAGTGTTTCAGCTCCAAATTATTCCTATAAAGATAGTTACACAATACAAAGAATGATTTAAAACTTTATTATCATTTTTGGCAACTAACAACAGACATCAGTATACTATCATAATACATATTTATATAACACCCTATAATTTTTTTATTAATGCAATGTAAAACACGACTAACGTTCATCTGTCACGTTCTATCACGTAGTCGAACGACACGTGTTAAACAGAGACTGGAGGAGATGTGACACACGAGTGTTACGGAGGCATATTTTTTTTGTCCTGATTTATTATTTTTATGTTTTTATATTTATTTATAGCGGTTTCCAATCTTGGAGGCTTTACTATTGTCCGGGGCATTTTCAAAACCTTTTTATAAAAAAAAAATGTTTTTATTACCCCCTCTTTAGGGACTGTACAAGTATTACACAAGCAGAACTTTAGTGAATTTTGCTCCCATTCCCCTTGTTACCAATAATAAGCAAAGTCCATGAACCCTCCCCTTTCTGTATTGTCACATAAGCATTGGCATTATATTTACGAAACGAATTCGATTTATTCCCAATTGCTACTTGCAATGCTATGGTTACAGTAATAGCCTCAGTGCTTTGATCATAATCTCACCTAATGTTAAGTGACGATGTCGTCCAGGATGGTAAGGTAACACTAAGCCGAGAGGCACTGGTTCTAAAGTGATGCTGCCGGAACACCTATTGGTATTTTGCTACAGGTTTTCAAACTTGAGGGTGGTAGCTACCCAGGCGGGCATTATTAGAAAATACCTCACCTAGATTTCCTCGCGATGTTTTCCTTTACCGAAAGATCAGGTTGATTTTAGAGTTGGATAGGTGGGATCGTACCCACGTCGATTGATGCGGAATCCGGCCTCATTACCACCTGCGCCATCATAACTTTAAATCAGGTTTTGTGGTCTAAGGGGGGCGAGTGTTGAGTATATATAAGTAAATAACACTGACGATATCAGACGCCCCGTTACCCATGTCATCAAAAATAAAGCAAGCATAAGCTCCCCACCCCTATGGTGCTTACGTAATACTTGGATGACCCCTTAACCCGTTTTACCCCACTTTGTGTGACTCTTTAATTGCACGTAATTTCCGCCTATCTCCCATTGCGATTTGTTTTTTTTTTTTTTACTAAGACGCCAAATATGATAGGGTAAGGGTTGAAAACCGCTGTGTTAAAGTATCATTTATCATTATAATTAACATAATAACCAACTAACATGGTGTGAAAGGTACACGGCACCGCGCCCGCCATCGCCGGGCAGGACAAAGCGAACCCGACTGCCTTGCTGCTCTCCGGAGTCATGATGCTCCGGTACATGCACCTACACGACCACGCGAACCAGATAGAGGGCGCCTGCTTCAAGGTCCTACGCGAGGGGAAGACGCTCACCGAAGACCTAGGAGGCACCAGCACCTGCACCCAGTACACTGAAGAGATCATAAGGAATTTCTGTTAAACCGACTACCGAGAAATCACTGTTCAATACATCCGAACAAAATATTCTGTCAAATCTCACGGATACACTTAAATACAGGTTAGAAATATTTAAAATTAAAACTGGTAAATTATTTTCTTTGATATATAAGAGTTAGAAAATGTGCTTATGAAAATTACTTCTTAAATCTTCTATCAAGTGTTAGAAAAATATATAAAATAGATTTTTTTTTTTCTAAGCGTGAAATAGATCATTATTTGACCTGGAAGTAACTACCTTTGCCCAATAATATGTGAGAATGGGTGTAGTGGTGTCACCCCGAGAATTAAAACTATAATAATTAATAAATAGTGGTGTTCTTAATGAATCATATAAACTCAAATTCGTCGATAAAAAAATATGAGAGATGTTTTTTATATACAAACAAACAAAAATCTTACAGATTAGATTAAGTGTCAGTTTTTGTCCAAACCTTGAGATGTATTGAACAGTGTCATCACGTTTAAATTACAAGTTAGTTCAATTTTGAGATCAATCTGTTGCTATTTATACACAGTTAATATTTAAGTGTGAATTAGTGAATGTAACTTATTTATTGTAGCGAGATTTGAAATCTCAGTAGAGCATTATGTTGGGTGGTATAACCGAGCTATGACTATACGAACACAATTTTACTATAGGCATTCCGTTCATCGACAACCTATTAATTAGACGTCTACTGTTTTGGTTTTTGCACAATAATAATGTCTGACAACACAACTTGTGTGTCCTGATTTGTAAGAATGCATGACTTATCGTTGGAAAGTGACGTCGTGCAATTTTTGACATAACCCAAAATATCGATTTAAATTTATCACCAATCATTAGGCACCTAAAACGGTAACATTTATTTAAGATGGAAGTAAAAGTTGTAAACACAAAATAATTTCTGTAATCTTTAATTTATTCTATTATAAAATAATGAATTATTCGTTCAAAACTAGAGTAGATTAGAATAAACTCTTAATCTTGTTTTTTTACGTTTGCAAGCCTATATGTTATTGCAAGCAATACATGTTAATATTAACTCTAAAAAGAGTTGATAATAGTTAAACTAATTTCACCTATTACCTATTTCTAAAATAAATATGTGACATCTGTCATGCAATCTTTCATATAACGGGCAATCTTTAACAGTGGTACAAGGAACGTTGGGTATGAAATGGCATTATATGAAGTGCATAAGAGAAACAGAGATGAAACTATTCTTGAAGTTTACTGCTTTTTCATAAACATTTTTTTTTTCAAGTTATGTCATCGATGATTACATTATTTATATATATTATTATTATTATTATTGGTAGATCTGTGGGAGAAGTGATTTAGATAAAAGTATTTGTGCCACATAAATTTCAAATGTGATAGTTGTTATTTTACACGAGTGTTACCAGACGAATAAATGTAAAAAATCCTAGTTATTATAATGAAATGTTAAGTGTGAGAGGAGACCGATTAGGTAAATTTAATGTCAAAAGTGCTTCTTTCTACTCACATGAAAAAGAGTTTTTAAAATCATGACCTATATTGTAATTTAAATTACTGGTTTTTATTTACGACGAGACATTAATTGTATAGAAAATGCGTTTCTTATTCTTTTACAGGTCAAAATATCTGCAGGACAGATTTTTGTACTGTGATGTGTGTTGTTTGTCAAACTGTCATTTGTTATGTCTGACAAGTGTTGTGATAAGACAAAAAAAAAACTAACTGTTAATTAAATGCCTAATGATGCGCCATAGATTGCATATTTACCCATACCCAGTTAGTTTTTAATTTTTTATGTGATAACATGAATGAACCACCTAGTATCGATTTTGAAGTATTAAAAATGCATTTGTTATTTGTTTCATAGTATTATAATATATTACAATTAGTGTTTATTTTTCTTTTCTTTCACCATTTGAATTACGTGGATAACAGAAATAAAGCATTTCTGTTTAATACCCCAAAATGGGATAGACGAGCCGTTTGAAACTCTATTGGTACATTAAGTTAATTGAGATTTTGGCAGGATCTGTCATGTAGCAGTTCTTATTTTTAATTCATTGACATGCAATTTGCATTATCTAACCATATATTATGAAAGATTGGTGTCATTTTACATGTGTGTAGTTTGTGCTATACAAGTGAAGTGGATTAAAGAGTGAATTCTAAAGATGTCACAAAAACTCCCAGGAAAGTTCTAACAAAGAGACACCATTTCAGAAAATAACTCAAAGTTGGGTCTAAATTACTTGTCTTTAAGGTTGTAATAATTTTTTTTTTTTTTTAATATGACTGATAATTTCTGTTAATGTAATGAATGGGTTTTGTTGCACTTTACTCTTTATGGTAATTATAAAATGTGGGGCTCATACAAATAATTCTGAATTCGTTTATTTCTATTATATAATATTTTTCGTTTTACCATTCGATACAATAGTATCAAATAACAAACATGTTTTCTTATACTCATTTCTTAAATCCTACTTTGAATACATACAATGTGTGATATAAAATTTTTGTGATCACTAAATATTTTCATAGATATCGTTATACATTTATTTTTAATTTAATTTATTTTTAGTGTTGTAAGTCTTATAATTTTCACATATTATCAATGTTTACATTTTCATTTGAAGTAAGCGTTACTATCGCAAAATTCCATCTTGGTCGTATCCAGTTGTTAATTCTTAACTTTTAGTTTGATCAGCGCCATTTTTATTATTTATGAACCATAGTGTATTTTCATGATAAATAATTTATATTCTCCCCAGACAAAATGAAGTGTATAAAACGCTTTTGAATAAATACTGTGCTGTCAACAGTATTTGTATAATATAAGATTTAATTTTTAATGCTTTAAAATTTACAGAATTCGCTACTTAGGTTTTATGTAAAATGTAATGTTGAATAAATTAATTTTAATTTATTGATGTAAATATTATTGGACGATTAAATGAATAAAAACAGTAGGTGATTATTTATTTCTGTTTCACTAATGATTAAAGAGTAATAATATGCAATTACCGAGTTTTTAATTTATCCCGTTCATTGTCGGCAACTTGATAATATGAGTAGAAACATTTACAAGGAATCGTTCAAGTATGTGTAAGCACTAATGTGGGTCTATGGTTATTTTTGTTTACATTAATGATAGATAGGAGAGCGAATAGTAATGAAGTAAGCAACAAGTACTTTTTTTTTTTTGTAAAAAATATGCCAGAGTTCATTGTTTGGTTGTTTTGCCGGAGCGACGCAGAGCGTCATTATAATCCCGTATCGCCCCGGTAATGGCAATAGACGGCACCGTGGTGTTTTAGTAGGTATTACCGGCGCTTCACGCCGGGCGAGTCCCAGAAACCCCCTACTAGCTCTTTATACAGGAGAGGCCATGTAGGGGGATGCGTAAATCTTTTTTCCCACGACAAAAAAGTGGCCATTGCTTACAGAGAAGAAAATGTTTAAAAAATTCTGTTGACATATACTTGATCGACCTCTAACCGTTTGTTCTGTGATTACGTAAAAGTTCCACACAGACGTGAGTGAGCTCATTCAATGTATTTGTGAAAGAGAATGTGATAATGCTAAGGTGCGATGTCTATTTACAAAGAAACAAAGCGGCTAGCGCGAATTCCGCGGATTTTCATACTTCGGTAATAAACCGCCACCGAGGTCCATGTCTTTACGCGAACTTTTTTACTTTCGCTGGGGACAACGGGACAGTCAACCTGAAAGCGGGACATATGATGACATTAATAATATATAATTTTCTTGAATACAACATAGCCTTATCATGCTATTCTTGACTTTGTCAATCATCTTTATTCCACCTTTACTTTTCAGATGTCTCATCTTCACAGCGTTAATCTTACTTTCATGCAGTGCCGGTTTTTACCACTATCAGCGCCCCGGGCGAGATTTCAACGACTCTGAATTGTTTCATTGTTCCCATTTTTTTTTTATGAAAGAGAATTAGAGAAAGATCAACCTGTATCATTCTTCGGATAATTATCAATGTGAATTTGCACTGGGCCACTAGGTTTTATATGACCAATTATTTAGATATTTCTAATGATTGGCCTAGTGGTTGGATAGCATATCCAACAATTTACGAGTAAGTAGGCCTCACTCAATAAGCGAGGGGATATAAAGAAGCACTTTCGGCGCCCCTTTATGTCCGGCGCCCTGGGCAGTCGCCCAACCGCGCCCTGTCCTTACGCCGCTATTGCTTTCATGCTTCTGCCAGATTCAGCACTCACTACCATACCTTTTTTTTTTTTTTTTGACGGGGGAAATGCATTTGCACACTACCCTTACCTATTGTATTAGTGAGACCGAAGTCCCCCAATACAATATGTAAAGGGGCACGGAGTGACGAGCTCCGCGACAGTGTGGGACTCACCCGGGCGTGAAGCGCCCGGAAATACCCACTAAAACCCCCCGGGGCCGTCCGCTGCATTTGGGATGGGGGCGACACGGGGTGGCTTTCGCAAGCACCGCGTCGCCCCCTGCAGCGAACCCACCGGGCCTCGTCGTGCACTCACTACCATACCTAAGTGTACCAGCACTCTTCGATGAACAGCCAAACGCGCCTTTTAAGTTACTTTCAGGCTGCACGTGAATTTACGCAAGGAGGCGTTCTATCAAATAAATTACTCTTATAAGGTATATGATGAATAAAGTGCGTTAACGTTAAATAATCGTAGCACGAATTCATGTAGTGTGGAGCGATTAACAACGAATGAGCGCGCCACGAACATTCATTTCGTTCGCTCGTCTGCTCCGTCAATTGTCTTTTTTTTACGAAAACAGAGGGATTTTTGTATCGAGTTCGCAATGGGCTTGTGGACGTTTTTAAAGACAAATCTACACCTATCGCTCGAGTGTCATAGAAACGTAGATACAAGACTTCCAAGTAATTTAATTCTACTAAAATTCTGATATTCTATTAATATATCAAAATGGTTAACAAACTTGGATTATGATGAAATGTTTTTATATAAGTAAATTTATAAATCCCCATCGTCTTAGTTTTCTAGACTGATTTCACTTATTATGTTGTCATTACTGTAGGTGCAATTGCAAAATAGTACATGGCGTCCACACTGGAGTATGGAACAGTCCACATTTGGAACAGTGAACGTTGTAGGTTTGTTGTAAGTCGCTCGTGTGCGGTTCTTTTAGCCCAGACACGTCTTGTTTGTATGCACTATAAACATCCTTACTAAAGTCTTGTTAAAAAAAATAATAGGTAGACACTTGAAATTCTTATACCTAATAAAATTTATATTTAGTTGATACATTTTAATATTATTTTTTCAGGTTCACGGCACAGCTCCCGATATCGCTGGAAAGGACATGGCAAATCCGACCGCGTTACTTCTCTCAGCTATCATGATGTTAAGACATCTCCAGTTGAACGAGCATGCAGACCGTGTACAAAACGCCTGTTATGAAGTGCTCCGCGAGGGTAAATCTTTAACTGGAGATCTCGGTGGTACTGGAAAATGTAGTGAATACACTAATGCAATTATCTCAAAGCTTAATTAGGCTGTATGACACAATACTTAGATCTTAAATGTTTTTATAAATGCTGCCCACTTTTTAAAAATTTGGGTGCCACGGCATGAAATTTATAATGCCAAACAGCATATAATGTGATTTTTACCTAAGTAAAGAACACCAAAGTAATTGAAGCTGTGGTTCAAATAGAATTCGTTAATGTAGTCGACAGTATTGCTATGCAATAATACTATTTTTAGGGTTTTAATAATACTTGAAGTATTTATTTGATCCGCCATATTTTGTAAATAAACATTATTTATTATATTAAAATCCATGAATAAGGAAAGATAATTAGGAATCTGTAATTTTAATGTACTTATGTAGAACCGTTAATTCAGTAGATACTTACTTAAGTATCTAAAATATAACTTTATTTACATTTTCTGTAACACTTTGATTAATTTATTTTCAATATATATTTTCACAAATTATTTTCAAATAACGTAATGTTGAATTTCAAATAAAGTGTTAAAAATATTTATCGTTTTTCTTAAAACCCACAAAAAACTAAAATAAACCTTTCTTATATATTATGAAAAGAAAGTGCGTGTACAGAGTATACGCATCAGGGGTGAAAACTCTTTGGCAATGTTTAGTTGATATTTTTAAGATAAATTATTAAGAAGGTATAGACATCAGAAAACAAGAAAGAGATAAAATCAATCTAGTATCATACAGTATGCACTATACTTAAAATCGTGTATGGGCCTAATATTATTTTTATCGTTAGACGCGACCTTCAATTTTACCTTAAATACACGCAAAGTCGTTTTACTTCAAAAATGATTATATTACTTTATCATTGGTATCTATACTAATAAATAAAATTGAAATGTTTGTTTGTAATATCAAAATAACAATTTTTATAAATACATAAAGCCGTATACATTTATACGATACCTATACCAAAAACGCAATTTTTTAAACGTTTGTCTGTGTTTCTGTTTGCTTCGGCTAATCTCCGGAACGTTTGGACTGATTTTGATGAGACTTTTTTTTGGTAGATAGCTGTTAGTATCAAAAATAATTTCAGGAATATTATTAGGGTTTGACATAAAAAAAATTGTTAAAAAAAACCAATCCATGATTCGTTGTACTGGCAAGCGCTTGAATTTGTGAAAAATGTTTTTTTAGTACCAAAGTTCTTAATTCAGTGTAAAAAAATAAACTCATGAAATTGTGAACAAAATACGAGTTCATAGACAGCACCATGAAAACATTATTTTGCAATGTATATTTTAAAACTACATTTTCGCAGTGAAGATTATATGCAACGTAGTTGGAGGCGCGTGCTTACAGCTAGTTTAAAATATACAACGTAGTATAGAACAATCAATTTTTCAATGGCTTAGGGGCTGGTACATGAATAGACAAAACCAAAAGAGCAAACTTGGTTTGATAATTGGAGATAAATTTGTGAATAAAGATACGGACGGTACCGAGGCTTCCAAAACGTTTCATATTCCAGAGATGAGTGATGTTTTGATAAATTATGGCCAATTATAACATCAGCGCAAAGATTACAGACAATTAGAAAAGGAACTCCTTTATAAATATGTTCATTTATATGTATTGTTGCAAAGCAAATTTCTTCTACATGTGAAATGTGGCTCAAGAAAACTAATCTTATAACTTGATTGCAGGGTACTCTCTTTAACTTCATGGTTTTTGTTTAATTTTTATATATGACACTGACAGAGCTACCTGTGTCTATCAAAGCGTCTGCTCGTATATAATTTATTGTTATTGGTATAGTGGCCTTTTGTAAACTAGATGATGAAGTAGTTATTTTAGTATTAGGAACAGCATTCATCGTTTATTTGGTACTACTGCGATATATGTTTGCATAGTGTCCTGATTTAAAGCACAATTGACAAATAGCATTAATAGCTGGGCATTTCTTTATTTGATTAACGTTGCCACCATAAAAGAAATAACGTTTTTTTTTTTTGTAGAAACAGCTATCATTCGCGGAGACATTTCTTTGTTAAGCGAATTTTCAGTGTTAGACAAATGTAAAGAGTTAAATATAAAGAGTTTCTCGTAATAATACAAGCATTATGCTCAGCAGTTTCTAAAACAATCGCTTTATTTCAAGTTTCATTAAAAGTTTAGGAAGCCTTTTCTAAAAGGCGTTATTTTATTTTTTGGGAAGTTATACCAGCAATAATAGCACCTCTGAGTGATTCACTTCGGTGTTGGATCGCAGATACTTCTCTGTAATCACAATCTTGTGCCAAAAGTTTTAGTGCACGGACATATTCAGTGATGGACTCATTGGAAAGTTGTTTTCGGGTTGTAAGTATATGTCGTGCAAGAGTTGTATTTTTAATTTTAAACACTAATTCATATGTTCCACAATCACGCACATACGAATAAATTACTAGAGACAAATGGTTAATAAGTAACTTTAATTTCATGCCTGCATTAGAAAGGTGAGGCACTTCGTCTACAATATTTTCAAAAGTACACCTCCAATATTTCTATTGAAGTTCGGCACCGGCTTCATTTGTTTCAGTATTGAATCGCTCTGACCTTGCGTAGTCGTCGGTGAATTGTCTAATATTTGTCTAATTATTTAAAATTAATTGAAAATACAAGATATATAAGAAAGGTGTTGACAATAATAGTTCTATTTTTCTAAATAAAAGTCGTTACTATTTACAAACTAAATAGGTCAAATACATATTAGGGGTCTTACATTTTTATTCGCTTGTTTACTTCTGGGAGCAATTTATAATTTCTTCTTTTGCAATATTTAGCCATGTATCATGTAATTTTACATATACCTTATTTTTGGTGTTTTAGGTGATGTGGTTATTCACTTGTGAGAGTCACGTCAGAGATGGCTGTATGGTCTAGGTAACTTTGCCTTTTCTTCAAAAACGAAAATGTATAACAAAATTTTTCAATTTGTCATCTGTCAAATCAAAAACTCACGTTGTTTACACTTTTATAACCTCATATAAAGAACAACAAAATGCTAATATTATAAGCAAAATCTTTTTGTTTTTTTCGTAAAAATGGTAAAAAAAGTAAGTAGTCCCACATAATTTTTTTTTAGAATATTATTGATTTTTTTCATGCGATATCGACCGGTATATATAACTATATTGATTTAATCTAAGATACGATTTTTATAGGATCAGAAAAGTTCTATTTCTGAGGAAGATGTTGAGGATAACATTATTAATGAGAACGGAAAAAGACCTGCAGAAGGTGAAAATAAAGATAGAAACAAACGCGTAAGAACAAAAAGTTTATACAGACAACCAACAGTAAAAGAATTGAACAGGCTTCAAGAGACCGAAAATTTATTTAATTCGAATTTATTTCGATTACAAATAGAAGAAATCCTCCAGGAAGTTGAAGTGAAAGAGAAAACAGAGAAAAAGTTTCAACAATGGTTTATAGAGTTTAAAAATTATTTAGAATCCATACCGGAAGATAACTCTGAGTATGACTTATCAGAGCCAACGTTTATAAAAAAATTAAAAGTAAAATTGCCAGTAAACAGTGATCTGCAGAAGACGAAATGCATTTTTAAATTCTATAAATTTAAAAACATCGAAATTGTTGGTTCCTACCATACAGGCTGCGCTATCAACTCTAAACTAAAAGTTGATGTACAAATAACTGTACCCGCGGATACATATACTAAGAATGATTCAATAAACTACAGGTATCATAAAAAAAGAGCAGCGTATATGGCATATATAGCATCATATTTGTCAAAAGTGGATATTATTGATGATTTAAAATATTCATGGTTGCATGGGTGTCAAACAAAACCTGTGCTAGATATTAAACCAGCAGGAAAAGTAGGAAATCATTTATCTATATGCATCAACTTGACATGTGAATCTGAGGCATATAAACTACATAGATTTAGTCCTGCACGTAATAATTTGCGAGAATCCTGGCTATTAACATCGGAGAATACTCAGAGTAATTTAGATATAGGACCATCAACTCCATATTACAATAGCAGTGTACTGAGTGATCTAACTGCATCAAGTAATCATGAGTTACTGAATGAAATCCTTTCAAAATCAGACAATTTGAAACAAGCTGTGGTCTTATTGAAAATCTGGTTACGTCAAAGAAAGTTACAAGTGTCAGGCCATCTTGTTAGTCTGATTGTTGTATACTTTGTCCAAACGAAGAGAGTTAATAATATTATGAGCAGTTATCAAATTGTAAGAAATATCTGGATTGCTATAAGTAAGTTGATACTGATTGTCTAAATATATATATGATTTAATTTCCAGTAAAAGCTCCTGAATCACTTCACACTACCACAGGAATGTGGTCTCAAAGACAATTCATCTTAGTTAATTTTTTGGTGGCAGAGTTGCATCTTAAAGTTTTATTTTTATAGTATACGAGTGATTCTTAATGGTTCAACTTTTCTCATGATAATTTATTTTATTAATAGTTTTTATAATTAAATTATTTAGAGTAAATCCATGATTTTGTGGTAAGATTTTAACTATCAGACTTCATTTCAATACTATTTGATTAATAAATATTTAACTAGCAGGAGTTTCAACTTCAAGATTCAATTTACTATAGATACCATATAACAAAGAAAGTGGTTATTCTATGCTTCCTATTTTCTTCAATAATTCCTCTGTGTTTAATTTTAGAGGCATCAGACTGGATGACTAAGGGTATTTCACTGCATAAAGGATCTGAAGGAGTTCCCACCCTTGAGGAGTTTCACAAATACTTCCCTGTAGTTTTCATTGACAAAACTGGTTACTACAACCTGTGTTGGCAGATGACGAGAGGTACATACATGGCGTTCAGAAGAGAGTGCGAGTTAGCGTAGCGGTGGATATGTTGGATAATGCCAAATTGAATAGCTTCATACCTTTGTTCATGACATCAGTAAAACCTTTGATGCAGTTTGATCATATACTAAGGTTGGTAGTCGACATTGACTATTTATATGCTGTTTGGATAATTTTTTTTATTCTAGTTTTGAGTGGTTTTTTTACAAGTAGAGATGATTCTTCAATATTAAAAATATCTCTATGTCTATATAAAATGTAAAAATAGAAAGTAAAATAAATTTGTTTTAGACTATTTTTCAATGCATATCTGGACCCTTTATTAATAAGTATGTTTTTTTTTTGCTGGCTTTTTTACTATACTTTGGCTCCTTCAAAACTTCAACATGTTCAATCTAGGGGACAAATTTTAATCCTATCTATACTTAAAAAGCTTATTGGTAGTTCTATGCAAATATAATTATAAGAAAATGCCCTACCACCATGCTATGGTTATCTCTCGATGATTTGCTTAACTTAAAACTCAGGTTCATTATAAAGTTGGAAAGGTGAGTTTAAACCTGCATCGGTCGAGGTGGAATGTAACTGTACTACTATTTCTGCCATCATGGCTTCATACACAACATCACAAAGAATATGTTAGTAGTCCTGAACTAAAAGAAATTGGCAATGAACTTTTTGCTATTGAACCTTGACTACTCTAATAATCTTCAATCATTTACTAAACATTTAAACTAAATTAAGGAATGGCACTTTAAGAAAACCCCACTGTCATTGGTGATTTAAATAATAATAAAAAAAACCGTTTATTGCCAAAACATAACAAAGGCTTAAAAATAAACATAGTGTGATATAATAATTTTCGGATTGGGATAAGCACAGCTGTTGCTATGTGGCATAACCACATAGCGCTGATTTTCAGCCCCAGCCTCGATACATTATTGAATAATCTATAATAAGCTTACTAATCAATATTATTATTTAGGTTTATGAATTTTCAAGAAATAATATCTTTGGTTCTGAGGAAAGCAACAAAAGAAACCAAATTAAACTATGGTGTAGATGAACTGCCACTTGTGATAGATTCTCTGTACACTTTATTTGAGAAAGGGCTTGGAAATAGAGTGGACCTGATACAGCCGATAACCGACGATGAGTTCTCATGGCCTGTGAAAAAAAAATTCCTGAGAAGATGAAAAAAGAAGGGTAAATATGAGAACGCTTGAATATTTCATAACATATTCTATTAACATATTAAGTAGGCAAAATTTTGATCATTTAATATTATGCATAACTTTGAACAAAAAAAACGAAAGGTAATAATTAAATATACATACATAATCACCACTCAGATCCCTCCTTCCCCTATATCAGCAAAAATAAGTAAATTGTAAACCCCATCCCTCCATTGATGCTTATGTAATTTTTGAAGGTCCCTAGACTCGCAAATCAATATATTTTTAGCCTTGAGGCATCTTTGACTATTTTAGAGCATTTACTTTAAGGACTCAATAAGAAAGCTTTTGATTATTCTTTGAAATGAAAATATCATCAGTCCCTTGTGATTTGAAAACTCGAGGAAACGGAATCGAAGACCCATTGATGCTTAAAATTACGGTTTCAAGATCTCCTTTTAAGATAATTTTATGTGAATTTCTTCAGGTGTCAAATTATTGTAAAATATATTTTTCAAAAGGTATACAATATTAAAAAGCTAGGTAATAATAGCAATAAAAAAGAAATTATGTATGATCATTTTAAATTGCCAAATGGGATTATTGATTTTAGCTTCTGATATTCTCACGCTGAAAACTGTTAGGGCACAATAGTCTATAATAGGTGCTCTATCTATTTTTTTAAACATTGATTCTAGCTTATTATTTATTGTTCGTGTTCGATGAATCGGGTTAGTAAATACCGTCGCCCGACTTTCGACGTTGTCATTTGTTTAGCACCACCCGGAGAGCATGTGTAGGGTAGTATAAGGCAACTCTTACGGATGCAAATGACTCCACCCTCCATAAATATCCAACCCTTGAAGGTTAGGAGTCGCTGGAAGATAACAGATTAAATTAGGATAAAAAATAAAACAACAACAGAATGGCTTATCGTGCCAAATAATAGGAACAGATTTCCAGGTCTCAGATAAATGGCAAAGAAGAAAAAAATAAAAAAAAAATATTTATTGTTAAAGCATCCATTTGCAAGTCTTTGGCAATACTTCGGCAATATTATTTAATTTTACATACATACATATCATCACGCTTTCTCCTGGGGGGGTAGGCAGAGATTACGTCCTTCCACTTGCTACGATCTTGGCATACCTCTTTCGCTTCCTCTACTTTCATGAGCGCTTTCATACATGCTCGTCGGTTATGAGTACTTTTCACCTGGCCTTTATTTAACACATGATCGATTTGGTCTAGATACGTTCACCTAGGTCGACCCTTACCGACTTGCCTATTCACCCTCGCCTTATAAATTAGTTTCGTTAATCTTCTCTACATGCCCAAACCAACTAAGCATACCTTTCTCTATTTTGGTCACCACATCCTCTACCACACCACAGCGTTCCCTTATCATACTATTCCTGACTTTGTCAATCATCTTCACTCCAGCTATACTTCTCAGACTTCTCATTTCCACTGCGTTAATCTTACTTTCATGCTTCTTCTGCCAAACCCAGCATTCACTACCATACCTAAGTGTAGGGACCAGGACTCCTCGATGCACAGCCAAACGCGCCTTTTCAGTCACTTTTCAGGCCCCATTCACTCTATTCCCTAACAAAACTCTTCGAATTTAATTTTTCTTAATAAAATGATGACTGATTTAAACAGGCGTGAAGGGAAATTATCTTTTGGGTTTATATTAAACCCGGACAACGCTATGAACGTTCTGGATAAAGGACCGCCTGCAAACTTACCCGAAGCTGATGAATTCAGGTAAGAATTGACATTTAACATTTGAAATTTTTATTTTGAAAAATTTAGCAAGATTCCTCCCCCTTCTTCAAATATAATAAGGCTTTTTGAAACTTGAATACTCCATAAGCTTTTTGGTATTCGCTCCGCAGAGCTTTCTGGGGGGGGACAAGTCAGAACTGCGTCGTTTCCAAGACGGGTCGATAACGGAGACCTGTGTGTGGGGGGGAGAGACCGCAGCTGATAAGAGATCCATCACTAAACAGATTCTCGACTACCTCCTTAATATCAAGTTTGGTATGTATTAATTATGTAAACATAAACTTTCTTTATAAACTTTTACAAGATTACTATGAGTAACAATAGAATATAATGATAAAGTCTTCAAGAACATGAAAGCACTTTCTAGACTTTCTAGATTTATATTAAACAGTAGCTGTTCCCGCTGTTCTGCTCGCGTATCATTTATTATATTTATCACAATTATTCACTGCAGTTTTTTAAATAATCATTGAAAAAGAATGGAACCTATATTATTTTACTGTTAACGGAAAATATAACTCTCAAAAGTACAAATTTCTGTCCAATTCGGCTTATTGAGTATAAACCTGTTATATTGACAATACAAACATACACTTCGATTTTATTCGCTTGTATATATTTTTGAGCAAGTCGGTAAGGGTCGACCTAGGCGAACGTATCTAGACCAAATCGATCACGTGTTAAATAAAGGCCAGGTTAAAAGTACTCATAACCGACGAGCATGTATGAAAGCGCTCATGAAAGTAGAGAAAGAAAGAGGTGTGTCAAGATAGCAAGTGGAAACCTATTGTATTGGGGGACCTATTGTATTAGGGGACCTATTGTATTGGGGGACCTATTGTATTTGGGGACCTATTGTATTGGGGGACCTAGTGTATTGGGGGACCTATTGTATTGGGGGACCTATTGTATTGGGGCACCTATTGTATTGGGGCACCTATTGTATTGGGGGACCTATTGTATTGGGGGACCTATTGTATTGGGGCACCTATTGTATTGGGGGACCTATTGTATTGGGGGACCTATTGTATTGGGTCACCTATTGTATTGGGGCACCTATTGTATTGGGGGACCTATTGTATTGGGGCACCTATTGTATTGGGGGACTTCGGTCTCACTAATACAATAGGTAAAGGTAGTGCGTAAATGCATTTCCCCCCGTCAAAAAAAAAAAAAAAAAAAAGGTAGCAAGTGGAAGGACGTAATCCCTGCCTACCCCCACGGGAGAAAGGCGTGATGATATGTATGTATTTTTATAGGATCTAAATGTTAGTACGGACAAGATAAGAAATGATAATTTAACACAATATTCTTACAACCTTGAATTTACACTCACACTTGATTGGATCATTACATAATTATAAATGCTTGTTTTATTATTTTTTTTTTCTTTCTTGTCTATCTATCTATCGACGGAACGACGGAAAAAAAAAAATATAATAAAAAAAAAAAAAATAATTACAATTAATTTATTACATTAAAATGAGATTTATATTATCCAAATTACTTGACTTCAGAATTAACGAATTGGTAAACAGAACAATTGATAAAAAAAAAAAAAAAAAAAAAATAAACAAAAACTCGGATTATGTCTGAGATCTAGGGGGATTGTTAAAAAAAAAAAAGTCTGTGCATGTCAAAGCCCCCTATTGAAAACTAGCATTGCAGTATCTAACCGCAAGGTGATGCAGCAACCAGTAGCTGAATAGGGGGGGGGGAGGGGCTATTGTTTGGATTCACTCGTGACTATTTAAAATGTGTGTTCTTGTAATGTATATATTTGCTATCCAACAATAAATTTCTTTCTTTCTTTCTATAAATCGTTTCAGACATTAAACCGTCAGAACTGTTCCACGTGAGCGAGCAGCTGGACTGCGTGCTGGCTCGCAAGCGGTACTCGGCGGACACTAACGCCGAGTATCTAGAGAGTTCCACGCGAGCTCTGCAAGCGTTCGACGAACTCCGGACCGACTTGAGGCAACTCACCGGTCTCCCGCTGAGCGTAAGCGCCTTGCACGGTGAGTGTTCACGTTCCCGTGGTAATTCTAATCGTGATATCTTTACTGTGCTTGAACGGTGATTATTTAAGCAATTTTTACTTTTATTAATTTTTGATTTACTTTCCGTAATCATGCCAGTGTTTACGTCATTATGTGGGGGGCGGGTGGGGGGGGGGGGGAGTAAGCTTTGCTGACTTGAACCGCATCTGTAGCGATTATTAGCAGCGATATATTGTGGCGACATACCAAGTAAGGTAATTGCCCGACATTCACTCGGGGGTCACGTAGCAACCGTTACTGTTACAGGTCATTTTAACCTTTTTTTTTTTTATTTTTTTGACGGAGGGAAATGCATTTACGCACTACCCTCACCTATTGTATTAATGAGACCGAAGTCCCCCAATGCAATAGGTAAGGGGGCACGGAAGGACGAACTCCGTGCCAGTGTGGGTCTCGAGGAGGCCATTTTAACCTAGCTATAATTCTTGAATATAATTCATACGCTGTCTTTCTGTACGTATCGACAATGATAATCGAAAAGGTTCAAAATTTTTTTTAACTAGGTCTAGGATAATATAAGATACTAGGGCTAATCTAATATGCATTTATCTTGTTATCTGGTTGATGCCATCTATTAATTGATATTTTTATGAGCCGTCAAAAAAGAATTTCCCCGTAGATTATGCATCGTAATAACAACCTATGAAGTTATGTAATGGACTAAATGTAAAATCGGTTTGGAGTCTAAATGTCTACCAAAATGGTTTGCGACATTGCGGCCCGCACACGTAGAGTCCACGGACCGCGGTTTGACGACCACTGCAACGCAATACAATGCAGTCAACGTCACTATTAGAATAGTGTAACTCTGTGTGAAAGTGTCACATAGTGATAGTGATCCCATATCACGTCACTGTGCTATAATCTACACTAATCATAATAATTTAAGGAAAGATTTATATTTTTGTATGGATAAACTTAAAAAGTACTGGACCGATTTGGATAGAATTTGTTATGGATATAGTTTGAAATCCAGGTAGTGACTTAGGATAGTTCTTAATCCGAAAATCCCAGGGGAACGAGAACTACGCAAGTAAAATCGCGGAGAGCAGATAGTGCTTTTCTAAATCTATATAAAAGTGTTAGGCAGAGCTTAGTTCCGTCCCAAATGTGACAGGCGGCAAACCCAATATCTCTTGACCTGGCCCGGGGATCGAACCCGAGACCCCAGAACGACAGTCATACAGTAATACAACTGGGCCACCGAAGCAGTAGTGTATAGTACTAATAATTCAGATTTCAAGTAGGAGATCGTTTTATTGAAATAACTAGAGTAAGAAAAAAATACCCATCAAAACTATAAGGGATATGTTGGGAAAGTATACAATAATCTGGCAACACTGTACAGTTCAATTTGTGACGTAAGCCGGTGATGCCAGTGCTGCCGTGTCTTAGTGTAAAGACTGTTTGATTATTGTGTGGTTAACACTGTTTACGATACGACAGGCGTGTCGTCGGTGTTCAGTTACACTTGTCCGATACCGCCGTTGCCAGTGGGAGTGATCAAATTACCCTGGCGTAGGGGAAACGCGGCTCTTATAAAGGACATTACAACGAAGGATGGTATCCCGGTACTTCCCGAGTACGTGCCCGCGTGTAAAGCTATCCTTGAACTTGGTAATGTATTTTCTTTTTTCTAGTATATTCTTCCTCTTTTTAGTTATAATGGTGGCCATTTTGCTAGAACTTTTCAGGCGGTTTCTGTGACACTTCAATAAAAAAAAACATTTTGTTATTATTTCCAATGTACTTTTCTACTAAGGTCAAATATTCAAGTTAATGAATTCGAAACAAGAACTTCTACATCACATACGATATTTAAAAAAAAATGCTTCAATATTCTTGATGTGAAACATCTATAGCCGCACGTAAAACCGATTTCTGGCGTGGCGACGCATGCCGTGGCGACGCGTCGCGGCAACGTCGAATATAACTATTACCGAAGTCACCGATTAAACGAATTAAGTAGTCACGATTTGAAATGAATTCGTAAATTTTTGTATTGAATAAAAAAAAAAAATCGTAACATTTTATTTTATCATTACGACATATTTAGTTCCTATCACAATCTGTTCTTTTCTGCATATTACTTTTACAGAATAATGTCGATGTTTCACATCTGCCAGGCGTCCCGTGACGGCTCACATTTTTTCGAAATAAAATAACTTTTAAATAACCAACTATTATTGAGAAATGTCTAGGTTTTGTCCTTTTTTTTTTGACGGGGGTAATGCATTTACGCACTACCCTTACCCATTGCATTAGTGAGACTGAAGTCCCCCAATGCAATGGGTAAGGGGGCACGGAGGGACGAGCTCCGTGCCAGTGTGGGACTCGCCCGGAAATACCCACTAAAACCCCCCGGGGCCGCTGCATTTGGGATGGGGGAGACACGGGGTGGCTTTCGAAAGCACCGCGTCGCCCCCTGCAGCGAACCCACCGGGCCTCGTCGTGCAATGGCTCAGCGGGGATGGGGGAGTACCTCTCAACCCCACCTCTTCGCCCACCTCTCGAAAGAGGTAAGGCCAAGAGTGGTCTAGGTTTTGTCCTAAGGTTCTCACCACTAGACTTATGTTGGAACGATTTCTCAAAACTATAGGTTTCTTCACAGAGTTTATCATCTTCCAATAGTATTTTAGACAGGTCTTGGCCCCCCAACACCATGACTATTCAACGATCTTTAAATTTAGAGCACAGCGGCAAATGGCCGGGGGGAATCGAAGCATTCCGGTGCTTGAAAGCGGCTTTCCACCTTCAAATCTCCGAACGGCTGAACGAGCAATGCTCCCTGACGAGCCAAGCCGCGGCCGCGCACCTGGACGTGCTGAAGAACGGTCTGGTCTTCCGCCTGGCCGTAGCGCATCCGAAGGAGATCACCCTGCTGCGGAGGGAGATAGAGAACGGCGTGGTCAAGCACCGGGACAACGAGGAAACGGTAAAGCTCCAGCGGGAGACTGTCCTGTTGCCGAGATTGCGAGGCGCTTTACACGGGTTCGTTTTTGTTACTTATTTTTTTTACTAAATTGGTGTTGTAATAGTATTTGCCACTGTCAAAATATTTCGTAACCAACATTTAATTTTCCATTGAAATTTGGACATTAACTAAATTTTTAAACCACCTGTGTATCTACGTACCCAAATTTGAAATTCTGGCAACACCTTAATAAAGACTCTTTTTTTTTTTAAATTTAGCAGATTTATCATCCTGAAGCACATTATGTGTTTTTGCAGGACAAAGTCTTAATACAAACTCTACTAAGAGTTTTGGAGATTGTGTGAATCTATACTAATAAATTCAATTGGAGTGTCCGTTTGTAATGTTAAAATTATTTTTATTTACTAAATAGGTAATACCTATACCAAAAATACGATTTAATTTTTTTTTGTCTGTCTGTCTGTTTGTTTGTTTGTTCCGGGTAATCCCCGGAACGGCTGGACGGATTTTGACGGGTCTTTTTTTGTTAGATAGCTGAAGTTAATCCGGGTAACTTAGGGTACTTTTAATTTTCGAAAATAATTAGGGTTCTGCGCAAAAAAAATTAAAACTCTTAAATTTATCTATAAAATTCTATTCAATGCACGGTTTTACGGACAAGTGCTACAAAAAAAAAAAGGGTTCCGTATAAAAAATAAATAAAACGCAGTAAAGAATATATGAAACGCGGGCGCAACCGCGGGCACATAGATAGTTTAACATATTACTCGAATAGACTGTGTATATGCATCGGAACCAGAAAAAAAATTTTTTTAGTTATTCTCTTGTAAGATGGCAATAGTTGTGTTGCGACTGAATAAAATCAAATGAGCTTAATATTCTTCCACAACGAAGGGGAGGGGGAAGGGGGGGTGAAAACCCAATACGCGTCTCCCCTTACGCGGCATCTATTCCAGAATCCGTTAGCTACACCGGGCATCGGTTCTACAAGCAATGTACTCATTCCCAGATTAGCTTAGCAATTCTCTGGGGGGTGTCGGTTACTTGGGTTCTGTGAATCTCCTCATTCCTGATTCCACCTCAGATTGAAACCTCGAGCATAGTTCTTCAAGTAACCTTGAGCCTTAGAAGAGCCTCGATGTGAGAGCACATTATTAAGAAAAAAAAAAAACTCTTTATTAAAAAAGTTGGCTTGATTTTCATCCATCGATAATCCAGGCTACACCAGAAGTACTCCGCGTTCGGACCGACGGCGTGTCTGTTGAAACGGTGGTTGTGCTCCCACCTGCTGTCCCCACCACATTTCCCGGAGGTGGCGGCGGAGCTGGTGGCCGCCGCTGTGTTCCTCCACTGCTACCCGGGGATGCCGCCCTGCAGCCCGACGCTGGGGTTGGTGCGCGCGTTGCGGCTGCTGGCCGAGACCGACTGGCTCAGGGAGGTTATCGTCCTGGACTTCAACGAGGATATGTCTCGTGAGTCACATCCTGAACTCCTCATCCGATTATTCCTCATTGTAAAAGATACCTAATGGTTTTATATGTTCTGTGCATATGACGTTTCATTTATAGCTAATTAAAAAAAAAAACAAATGAATGAATAAAAGTAAGAGTATTTTGTTTTTATTGGCGGGAAAAATGTATATAAGCGTAAATTGAAGTGGAAAATTGTACAAAAGAGTAAATCGAAAAAAAAATTAGAGAGAATCGGTGAAATCCAAAGAATACCTGTCTACTACTAATACTGCGTTGAAAGGTATTAGTCCTATCCCGATATGTTCAGTAGTTTGTGAGGTGATGGTGCGTCAAAGGAATAATAAACAAACAAATTGAGAAAACATAACAAAGGGCTCATAGAATTTGAAAAATACGTAACCTATAACCATCTAGGATTAATTCCGCGTCGAATGGTTGCGGTTTCACGCTGATCGGTCCAGTACTTTTCGAGTTTACCTCCGACAAGAAAACAAACTTTGCTTATATATATAGATTAAGAATCACATGGATTCATTATTTTTAAATTACTGTTCGCTTAAAACTCTAGTTACAGTTACAATTTTCTATTATAACTGCCACCATATGGAACTATTTGTGCATATAATCTAGCTTAATGTGTCGAGTACTCGTAAAAATAAGACGATAGGAAAACAATGGAAAGCTGGCGTAAACGCCAGGTAAGTGCTCAAGGGGTTAAAACAATTTCTAATTTATATTTGTATTGTTTATAATCCTTAATGTATGCAATCCACATTAATATTATAAAGAGCAGAAGGTTGGCAGTTTTGTATGTAACGAATAAACTTTAAAAAGTACTGGACCGATATGGATGAAATTTTAGTACGGACATAGTTTGAAATGTAGGGAGTGACATAGGATAGTTTTTATTCCGAAAACCGCACGGGAACGGGAATTACGCGGGTAAAACCGCGGAGATCAGCTAGTAAAAAATAAATAAATAACGTGAAACTATAAGTCCACCCCCCCCCCCCTCCTACTGAAAATAGGCCGACGCCGCTAAAGAAGTACTCACTTAAAAAAGTTACCATAGATCCGATACAAGGTGAAGATATAAAGCGTGCAAAAAGGACACGTTTCATGAGATCTATGTGGGTTCCCAGGCGAGGAGATAACGGAGATCGAGCACAAGTTCAGCTCGGGTTCGATACCGGATCAGTGCATGCGCATAGTGACGGCGTACGATGACGTCACCGGCGGCGTCTGGTGCTCGGAGGCGCCCGCGCTGCCGGTGCTGGGCCGCGCGCGGAAGCTCGCTCAGAGCGCACTCTCCTACATCGAGAACGCTCTGATGAGTGCCTTCGAAGAGAACCTTCTGGTGAGAACGTCCTCTAAATACTAGCTGTTCCACAGAAAGAAGAAGAAGTAAACCTTTACGGCCGTGAATTGAAAAAGTTTTTTTAGTACTTTTAGGTATAACTGTGAAGTCTACTCCATAGCTTTGGAAACGAATATTATAGACACGTGAAGTGTCTATAATATTCGAGGGTGTTTCTCAATTTCCCTGAGTTCCACCGATCAGATCCTGATCTGGTGGTGATGTGCCGCGTCGGAGGTGTACTGCTTCGATAAAAAAAATATTGCAAATTTGTGGACCACAAATGACGGAGAAATCGAGTAACAAACATACAAAAAACATACAGACGAATTGATAACCTCCTCCTTTTTGAAGTCGGTTAAAAAGTAAAAATAACACCTTTTTACTAAATACATATATCCATCAATATAAGGTGTATCACAGTGCCTATATCAAAAATTAAAAGTTCTGTTTTAATTTTTTTGTGTTTGTCGTTTGTCTGTCTGTTATGGTTAATCTCCGAAACGGCTGAACCGACAATGAACGGGTCTTTTTTAGCAGATACCTGATATTACTCCTTGTAACTGAGGTGAAAATAATTAGGTTTCTGCATAAAAGATTAAAAACTCCTAAAGTTGGGAGTAAAATCCGATTCAATACACATTTCTACTATCAAATGGTAGAATTTATGAATGAATATCACACCACATTATTTTACTCTCAAAGTGTAAGGAATTTTAGTGTAATGTTACAACAAGACACCGCGTGGTGGAGAAATAAAATAAGCAAAAAGTGCAATAATAAAAATCCTATAAGATTGAGTAATTAACAAGTAATACAGGGTGTGTTCGTGCCTTCGTACTCCGGTTACGACGTGCTCATACACATGTGTCCGAGGCTAGTCCCACACGTGGGCGAGAGGGTGGACAAACCGCCTCAGAACCGACACCTGCCGAAAACCATCCTGGAGGAAGTAATACCGACGGTGGAGTTTCATCCGGTTCTTAAATACATGGACGAGTTACGGGTGAGTTGTTTCTATCTAGGATTACTTATTCCAGTATTATTTAACTATATCAGTGAGGCGAATGGATAATTGTAGATTGGGGTTGTCAAAATTATTTGTGAGTAAAACTTTGACACCGGCCAATGTGCATATTATGCCTCGGTGAAATAGTTTGAACCGTTTCTGAAACGTTTGAATTTAAACGTATTGTTTTAATAATATTGGTTTGTCATGTAGTAGTTAGTCTTTATGTTTAACTCGTTGACTTAGAGTTTTTGACTCTATATTGTGTAATTTTAGTGTCGTTTTATGTGATATAGTGTTAGTCGTTGTGTACAAGTGAATTCTGAGATCTCATAACAACACTCTTGGAAGGAATGCTTTAACAAAATACCGCCATTTTGTTAGTGGGTTGTTATGAGTTAGTTATAGATGTTCTTAATGTTATTAGGACTATGATTTGTATAGTTTTTTTTTATATGACAAAAAAAAATGATATATATTGTATTTATAAAAAAAAAGAACCAGTTCGAGTTTCTCGCCTGCGCTCTTCTCGATTGGGTTGTTTTCCGGTGGTAGTGTTTTGGACGTTCATAAGAGCCTTCTTAGGGACTAAATTGAATAAATTAATTTTGATTTTGATTTTTGAATGTCAAACTTGGCTGCATGGTCTTAATACTTTTGCCTTATCCTTACAAAGGAATGAGAACGAAAACACCCGCATGACACTGGCACAAATTGTGTGTACACAGATTGCCATTAATTAAGAAAAGAAAAAGTACAAAAACATTTTTTTTTTAATAAATGACAAAGGCTGTGAAATATATGGTATAATAAGATATTTGGTATCTGTTTTATCAAATTTATCTAGTAAGAAAATATGCTGTAAAAATTTAAACTTCTGTCTGTTTTGTTTCCTATTACATATGTATGTACTTTATTATTAAATAATTTTTTTTTTTCTCCTGCCTTTTCCTAACTCACTTGGGGTCGGCGCAGTATATTTTTTTCTCCCATACGTCTCTATCAGCCGTCATCTCTTCATTCACTCCTTTTTCTTTCATATCATTTCTTACACACTCCATCCACACTTTCTTTGGCCTTCCTCTACTTTTCCATCCTTCCACATTCATATTCATTACTATTTTACCCACATGCGCTTCCTGTCTTCTCATAACATGTCCATACCACGACAAACGAGAACCTTTCAACTTTTTTACCACTGGCGCCACTTTCAAACTCCCTCTAATATATTCATTCCTTATTTTATCCAATCTTGTAACACCACACATTCGCATCTCAACATTCGCATCTCAGCTACATGCAGTCGCTTCTCATCCATCTTCTTACTAGCCCAGCATTCTGATCCATACAATATGACAGGTCTTATGACGGACTTATATATCCTCCCCTTCAATTTAAGGGGCATCCTGGAGTCACAAATCACACCAGAGACCTGTCGCCATTTTATCCAACCTGAGTTGATTTTATGCCTTATTTCGTGGTCGATTTCTCCGTCACACTGCAAGAGTGACCCGAGGTAGCGGAATTCAGAACAGACTGGTCCTGGTGTTCCTCCGAGTGATATTGGCATCAGACTGGAGATACCGCCAAAGTCGCAGAACAAATATTCTGTTTTTGTTCTGCTAACTTTTAGGCCTACATTTTCCAGTCTTTGCCGCCACTCATCCAGTCTGTTTTGCACCTCTTGGCCACTCTCACCGACCAGCATGATGTCATCGGCGAACATCATGCACCAGGCTGCCTCTTCCTGTATATCCGACGTAATAGCGTCCATTACTAACAGGAAGAGGTATGGACTAAGAGCCGATCCCTGGTGCAAACCGACAGCCACATCAAAATATAAAATTTTAAATGTCGTGTACATATATTAATGGTTGTTTGTTTATATGTATTATTTTAGAGCGCGTTTAGTGAGTTCGCCTTGTTCTTCCACGACCGTTACGGGGGGGAAGTGATCGCAGTTCTGTGGAAACCAGATGTCGATGGTTTTAAAGACTTTCAGGTGATATTATAATTATTGCGCTATTTATTAAAAAACTATTTTGAAACGTAAAGATCTATTTGTGTTAAGATGAAATTTTCCGTCATTTTTGTGTGCATTCTCAACTCGGTCTGTGTTTTCAGTTGTCAAACGCGAACGCCCTGACGCCAGTCGACGTCGGCGGCGAAACGAAGTATAAAGTGAACAAGGAAGCTCTCTTGGAGGACTTCAAGATCATGGGGGAAGGTCTCGTTGCAGATGTCACTGTTAATTCCTGACCTGCATATGTGTGACTACGCTGTTAAATAAAATATCTATATGCTTTTTAATGGACTTTTATTCATTGTTTATTTGGTATTTGGGAAAGATGGGCAATGTGGACGACGGGTTCTCGAATGGGTGCCGCGTACCGAAAGACGTAGCGTGGGTACACCCCTTTTTTTTTTTTTTTTTTTTACAAGGGGAAATGCTTTTAGGCACCCCCCTCTCGACGTACTATAACGGAGAGGGGGTATGTGGGACTCGCCCGGCCAAGATGGGCGGCCGGGAATACCCACTAAAACCCCTTGGTGCCTTCTCACACCTTAGGACCGGGGAGCGGGAATTGCACTGTATTACTTCCGCTCGACCCGGTCGGTGTCGGCCCCTCAATTGAGAAGGGACCCCTTCAACTGTTCGAGGGGTCTCATTCGGACCCCCCTTTCCTCCTTATAGAGAGGCGCACGGCACGATACGCCTTCCCTCCGTCTGCGCAGCTACAAAAACCGCTGTGGGCGACTAATCTGCGGTGCATCGGTCGCCCGCAGACTCCAATTACGGCGGACGAAGGTCATCAGCAATGTAGCGCCTTCGTCGACGCCCGACCCTTCTCGCTCGCGAGGGGAGCTGCGAGAGCTGCTCCCTTTCTCTCTCCGCCGCCTCTTTCGCGAGCATGACTGTCTCGCAGAAAGAGGCGACAGAGATCCACTTCGTCTCACTCTCCAGGAAGCGTGGGTACACCCTGGCGCAAGTCACGGGAATCCGCTGGATGCGGGAGGCGCAAGAACGGTCGCCGTGAACATCTTTAAGGGAGGCCTATGTCCAGCAGTGGACGTCTTTCGGTTGACATGATGATGGCTGGCATTAATGTCAAGTTGTACCCGCTGATTAGCTTAAATGAAAAAAAAATCTATTTCTTCATATTAATTGGACGTTGATTAGCAATACAGCGCCATCTCTCAAAATATAATGTTTCTATTTTTAAATATAATGAAAAAATCCCGTTTCCTATCAAATAAATTCCTTGACACATTTATATAATTCTACCTATCAATGATTTAAATAAAATAATGTGTCAATCACTGTTATAGAAATGAAAACCAGTTAAAATGCCTATTGAATTTTATGGTTTTTGTTTCTTATTTCGAAAAGATAACCTAAATGTTTTAACTGACGTTTTTTTCAAAATTTTCAAAAACAACAACAAATAAACGTAATTATAATGTTTATTCAGCGGTTTGGTTATATTTTAACGAAGTATGGCAGCGTGTCGAGAGGGGCTGGGTAGTTGCGGATCCATTGACCTCCGTTCACTCTTATGTTAGGGTTTCCCTGCACAAGCCACGTGCCAGCTGGGAGGTAGACGTCGCGCCGCGTCGCCCGCCTCTCAGTCACCGGGGCCACGAGTATGTTCTCGCCGAGTAGGAACTCTACCAATGAAATAATATTAGCCAGATACAACTAAACTAACCATCCTAATAACTTCGCACCCATTACCCTATCTATTAAATATTCAATGATTCAGATGAACAATCTATGCATAACCTATAATATTATAAAACTGTAACTAAGCTAAATCTGTGCATTAAATATTTTTTGAAAATTCTAATCAAGGTGCACTTTTTATTAATACAGAAACCAAAAAATATGTTATTTAGAATTTTTATCTGTCCGTATCTGTCCCTGTGTACGCGTATCGCTCTAAAAGTATTGAACCAATTTTGAGGAAACTAAAACGCAAGGGGTTCTTCCGGATAAAAGATAAAAATTAGCTAAATAATTTAGCTATTTTTCATCTCTCCATGCTTATTCAAAAAGTGAATAACAAAAAAAAAACACATCGTTAGGTTTTAAACCGATGTCGTAGGCACGTATAATGAACGTTATAATTTTGCTACCTACAACAATTTAGCGGTTTGTTTGCGAAATTATCAATCGGTTGAATTAGAAGCAAAAAATTTAATAAGTACGAAACGAATACATTGGTAATGAGATAGATTGTATCTAGATAGAGAATACAGGCTGTCTAGTCGCGGGCACAGCTAGTTCTAACTAATTGTGGGCTGGTGGCAGGCAATGCCCTACCTTAAAATATCAATGTCCTACCTTAAAAATACCACCAACTAATAGTAGAAAGTTAGGAAATTTTTATAGTTTTATATGATGAAAAAAAATGACAATCGTAGTAATATCTAAACGATTCCAAAGTAACTACGATTCGTCACAAACATCATAATATGATAATTATTTATTATGCCCACAGATGGCATTTTGAGTATATGAGGGAGTCGTGTTCGTATTATTAGTCTGGTATTAGGGAGATTCTCTCTTCTCTAGGGGTGGAGATTCTTTCGAGAAATAATTATTTGTGAATCGATTCGAATCTAAACCTTATATTTGAAATTTTATTTGTAACTAGACCTGTGCCTGCAGCTCTGCCCGCGTTTCATGTGTATAGTTTTTAAATAATCATTACAAAATAATGTTTTCATTGTGCTGTCCATTGAATCGTAATAAGCGTAAATCTATCTATCTATCTATCCTCAAGTAAATCTATCATTATACAGTATTTATAGAAAAGAACTTATGTCACTCAACAACATCGACGCGGTACTTGCGAAAGCCACCCCGTGTCGCCCCCATCCCAAATACAGCGGACGGCCCCGGGGGGCTTTAGTGGGTATTTCCGGGTGCTTCACGCCCGGGCGAGTCCCACACTGGCACGGAGTTCGTCCCTCCGTGCCCCCCTTACCTATTACATTGGGGGACTTCGGTCTCACTAATACAATAGGTAAGGGTAGTGCGTAAATGCATTTCCCCACGTCAAAAAAAAAAAAAAAAGGTCACTCAACAACATGCTTACTGAATTCTTTGATAATGAAATGTTTATGTAATGAGGCGTAAATATGGTGTCTCTCATACCGTCCCAAATATCATATGTAGTGGTATCATTAGGCGCTATCCACCAGATAGGCGGGTTCACGGGAGCACCCATCAGCGCCGCCCGCCTGCAAGCCACGATGATCTCCGGAGCGTACCGCACGTGCAGTTGTACGAACTTCCTGCTTATCTCTACAGTCTGTTAGTAATCAGAGTTATCAACATTTCAAATAACATATCCAACCACACGCAACGCTATTTTAGATAGCCGAAGTATTTAGTCCTAGTGTACCCTTACCAAAATGAACCTGGAATGAATATTAAAGATCTGCTGACACTTCTTACGTAAGAACTTAACAAGGATGCAATTTGAGGTAAATTATCGAATCATGATTGATAGACTACGGAAAGTCTTTTAGAAAAGCATACAAACGATGGACGCCACTGATTTAGTATAGAAACCTATTCAAATTGAATATTTTATTCGAATTCCGATATAATTTGCATCCATGCATCGCGGTAAGAATCATCCAGTAAATACGTAGTTAGGAAATATATAGTAGCGTTATCTTTCTTAATTGCAGGATAATGGAGATCGTAAGTAAAACCTTATCTCAGTGACCAGTGATGGCGTATCACCAAAAACCAACTTGGATAGAATGTAATTTTTTTTTGACCTAGCTAATGCTGTCGTTTTTGACCGGAAGGGCCTTTACAGCTTCACCGAACTTTGTGGGCGAGTGCTGAAGGCACTCAGCCGCATAAGATAGCTAGCTCAAGGGTTCGAACCTCGGCTTGGCCGCTACCTGATTATGAAAACTCCCGCGGAATTTTTATCCTAGCTAAACCCTATATTTTTTATCTTTATTTACATAAAAAAAGGTTCCTTACAGGACCTACATATGTACCTGCGTGTTATGTGCAAGAGTGTGTTTGTAGTGTTGTGCGTGTAATGCTTGATGCATGGGCAGTGTTACTGTATCGCGCTGGCGGCGACGTCAAGAGCCTCCCCAGTTGGGGAACGAAGCACGTCTTGGGCCGCCACCTGACGGGGACCCGGAGAGTGTGCGGGAGCAAAATTAGCCGCTCGTCCCCGGCGGCGGGAACGGCGGTTTCGCGGGCGTGGGCGCTGACACGCAAATGTGCGAGGAACATGAGGAAACCGCCTATTCGCGCGCGTGATGCTATCGTCGCGGTCGGTTAATATGTTACGCGGACGTCACCGCTTTCGGACGGCGGAACGGACTGGTGTGTACGAGACGGCTAGTACTATGAGTGGGTTCGGGTTTGTCTCTGCGCGTTCGAAGAAGGCGCGACACTGGGACTCCGGTAATGCAAAGGTTTTGATTATTTCTGTACATATGGTAGCCTTTTAATTATGTTATATCACATCATAAATACTTCATCTATAGATAGAATAACATGTGTATTTTGTGACACTCCTCAAAGGCAATGTTCAAACACCAACTCACTTCTTTATCAAAATCCCATGGCACGTAAGAGAACTGCATACTCGGCATAAACACGTTCGCCTGGAGCCATCTGATAAATAACTCCTTGCTCGGAGGCTCGTTATAACCGTTTTTCCTCCGATCATGTCGGGCAACACCAGCGGGTACCCGTTCAAATTCATTTGCAAGAGTGTAGTGATTAGGGTCGGAAGGCCGTTTTCGAAGGTCCAGTATGTATCTTTGTCAATCATCCGAACGAAGACTGGGAGGTCTTGGGTCCTGGGAGGTGGTTAACGTTAGAATATTTACATAATCGACAATGACTTTAAATGTATTGTTATCGACTTACTTATAACCTGATCTGACCTCCACCATTGAACCGAACTTGGCAGCAGTTCTCACATAGTCAGCTGTAATTAAACCAGGTTGTTCTCTGATATCGCCTTCCAGAACTGGAATCTAAACAATATAGAAAATAAATATAAATTTAATATTGTACATAACTAACAGGTTATTCCTCTGTAAATTACTACTCAGGGAAATCTTTTATATATGGATTTTCCTTGTATTCGATGGCAAAATAAGTGATAAACGGACTTTTCGAATAGTTAGTTGGCACTGACCCAGATTTAATCAAATAGCAATCTCACTCATATTTATATACAGCCTAGCACTTTCTTTACTCTGTGATTTTTTAAAATAACCTTGTGTGTAAATAAAAAAAACACTTACTTGTGGAGACCAACTCACTCTCCTCCGTCAAACTTAAAACTATCAATTCCATATGTATTTTTCAAAAGTTGCAGACGATCGGTGTACCATTTTCGTGCTTGAGGTTTAGTGAAGTCGATGTAGGCTGTAGTCGTATCGTTGTCGTTCCACCAGCTCGTCTCTACCGAGCCGTACTCTGACGAGACCAGATACCTATTCAAAATGGCAAAGATTTTATTCTTTTCAGAGCTGCAACAAGACTTGGTAATTGCAAGTTTGGTTCTTGGGTGCAATGTTGCGTCGCACGTTCTAACCTTTTCTAATGATAAACTTTTAGATATTCTTCTCCGTTTCTAAAAAGACCTTATAGCATATTACACCTTATCAAATTACACATTATGTTATCTCGCTATAAGTTAAAGGTTAACTGCAGATACTCGGACGGTCATTTGAAAAACAATGAACGGTAAGTATTTGAAAATTAATGATTGGTTACAATAATTTCTGCATAAGCATCCAACTCACCCGTTTTGTTTAGCTGCAGAATACCATGGTTCACATTCTTTATTGATGAAGGGATGCGTCCACATAGTTACTCTAAAACCCTTTCTTTTTAGTGCGTTAACAGTATTCTTCATGTTTGGAAAACGGTTAATGTCAACTGCTAGCGAACCATAGCATATTTCCCACAAGTCATCGATTTCTAACTGGCTGTTCGGAAAGCCATGACTTCTGACCTCATCGGCAAACTTAAGCACTACATTATGGCTTACTTTAGTTTTATATCGAGCCCACGTAGACCAACTGGGGTAAGCGATCATTCGTTCATCTGGGACACCAGACGGTTTCCCCAGAAACCTTTCGACGGCAAATTGGTGAGCTTCTCTAACATCATCAAAGATTCCTATGGAGTAAGCTAAGAGATTCCGTTGTCTTTTCTTTGAGTAAGGCGGTTTTATTTGGGCTATGAAGCACGCAGCGTTTTTCTCCACATCGTTTTGATCGACAAACAATGGTACTTTTTGATCGAAGTGATAAAAAATGCCGTGAGAGCTTAGCCAGTAAGGTTCGGCTATGGCGCAGTTGTCTGCTTCTTTTGTAACGTAAGAATAGTTAGGAAGGACCAAGCGCTCTATCGGCCAATACTGGCGTTTTTGTTGCGGACCTCCGTACCAGTTATTGACACCTGAAAATTGTGTTTTTTATATAAATTTTAACTGCAATTTTTCAAATTCGAAACCAATAACAAAACTCTATGAGTAAATTAACCCCTTGAGCACCTTCCCGGCGTTTACGCCAGCTTTCCATTGTTTTCCTATTGTCTTTCTATTCTTTCATTTTTGTGGGTACTCGACACATTAATAAGACTTGTTAATAATGAGAACTGCCACAGCAAATTCAAGGATCTTACCAAGGTTTATACAGTCTTCCAATCGTACATTTTTCGGGGCTTCCCAAGTCAGTGTGATAAGGTGTCCACATCTTTCACCTACGACCTGTTCAGTGCTAATTCTGACGGTCGTTTCATTGCTGAACTGGATGATCACATCACCGTTCTGGACTACGTCTTTTATAGTGGTCGTGTGTCGACCTATTACTGTTAGAACTTCTTGAAGTCCTCCTGTTGAATTATACATATAGTAAATTATAACCGAGACTTTTTTAACAATGTGTTAATTGCATGTATTAAATTATATGTAGGTAACTAGCTGTGCCCGCAACTTCGTCTGCGTGGAATAGTGACATTTGGCAGCATTTTTCGGATTTTGGTTTATTCTGGATTATAATCACCGTCGTTACATTGTATAGCCATCGGGGAACAAAGCATACAGGCTGATAGAATTATTAACATGTAATAAAGCCACATAAAGCTGAAGCTTCTATCAAGTTTCGCAGAATCAGAAATTTAAAAGAGAAAAATTCACTTTTAATCTAGTATTGTTGCATAGTTTTGGCGGTCTTAAATTTCATAGCAGCATTATGGGTACGCCAACTTCAAATTTATTTTATTAGCTAGTAGTCCAGGAGCACTGAGGAATTCTAAAAATTCTATTGGGTAATTGGTTAACTTAAATTGGTAAACTCTACATTATCCCCCGATACAAAGCTCAAAATTCAGCATTTATTGTTGCTGCTTGGTCGTTTCGTGGACTTAAAATAGCTCTTTTGCAAAGCCATGAATTTTCGCAAGTTGGTATTTGCGTTGCGTTTCCATACACGTATGATATGAGGGCTCGCATTCATGAAACTTCGCAGCATTTAGATTTAGGTTTGCGTTTAGAACAAATTTTGCTTGTTCCTGCGGATACACACCGTTACCGATCTCAAGTTACTATAAAAAAAATATAGTAGCAATAGATACAACAATTTCATCTAATTTGTATCTGGTATGAATAAAACTGTAAGGCTGATATTTTTTATCATAATTTGTTATGCTAGTGCTTGGATTAACTTGGTAGAGTCTGAAATTGTACCCATCCTGACCATGGAAATATATCAAAGGATACTGCAGGGCATCACATGCTCGGTGTGTTTCACAAATACGTTGTAAGCGATCATCATGAGTGCGCTACACGATGTCACGTCTATCACATTCCTGATTGACTAATATTACTGCAACTTCGTCTGCAACGGGGACATTGTACTTTTCACGATGTTCTTCCGCAGGACGTCTATCAGCCTTATTTATTACTTTATAATTGTTATTTTGGCCTTTTGGGATGGAATCTATTGCGGCTTTGAAACTTCTGACATACGGATTTACTTGATGTAACATATTCTCAAGTTGAAATATAAAGTTGATGTTCAGGTGAGGAAAGTTATGATGTTCATTGTAATTTGATACAAAATAAATTTAAAGAAAATTTTGGCTCATTTTGGAGAAGCAAAGATCCAATCAAGTGATAAATTAGCCCTGCACCTTTAAAGTTGGCTGTGATATGTTTGACCCCAAAAGATGTCATTTGGAATACACTATTATATAAACGGATATAGTCTAAAAATGTAAAATTAGTATATTCTATTTATATAGTCTATTTAGTAAAACTTTTATAAAGGGGCTCATGAGAAGTTTAAATGAGCACTTTGCCACCTGAATAGCATATTCCATTTGGTTCTTTTCTCCATTTTTGAGCATTACAAAACTGAAAACATACCACCATACCTACTATAGATGCGAATTCAAAGTAATCAATTCTGGGCGAATACAAATAACCTGTTTTCTCTTTGGTAATCCATGGAAGGATATCAATTTCCGCTCCAGTTTCTGGGTCTTCTATCAAACTTGATAACATTTTATTGAGTATATGCCAAAGTCGATCGGCATTTAGTCGTGACTGACGATGTTCTGCAGTTTCTTTCTTCTTCTCGATCAGCTGTTAATCGAGATTCACGATCTAAACTACTTTCCAGCTATCTAAACTGCAAAGTTCGTGCTTTTTGAGAGCTCAGGCGGGTTTCCCTATCAGCGAAGGTCTCAGACTCACGCGATATTGCATGAGCCTTGCGATCGGTGGACAAACATGCCTCACGCTGTTCCCTGTTCATCCTAACTCAAGTGGCCATCATTCGAAAACGATGTGAACTCAATCGAGATTTTCGCTGAGCTGAAGTATCTGTAACATGAAACCTGGCCTGACGTTACTGAAATGCAGTGAACTAATGAGAACTAATCACATCCTTATAGCATTTCTGCTGCACCGGGAGAGGTCGGATCTTTTTCGAGGCATTCTTATAATAAGTAGTAATTAGTACTAACTCAGCGTTATTTAGTAAACACTTACTCATTATGATGAAACAAAAAAAACAAACAAAAAATTAAATACTTACAGATTATTACACAGTTTAACTTTATTACAGTTTCATAACTATTAAGACGTATTAACCTAACCTATTAATTATCGAAAATAAAAGAAATGTCTGATAGATACATTTATGTATTAATTAATCGCAAATTACTAAATTGTTTTTTAAACATAAAAATTTACAGTTTTACCTAATTTGAAAACTAATTTACCTATACTATATACATACAATATGTATTTACAAACCCTAAAATATAAATAAATAAAATAAGCAAACAGTCATTGTTATCGAATGCGCAACTGTTACGCCATGCGCCTCCGAAAGCGGCCCGGCTCTCGACGTGCTTTATCTATTCACATATAAACAACCTACTGCCAGCCTAACCTGAACCCTATTTCATAATAATGATGACATATATCTGAGGTCAATTTAAATTGGACTCTAAAATTTCTGAAACTGATCATTTTTAACTTCTATTTATTATCATATTATTATTATTATATAATCATACTTTTATATAGACCATTATGAAGTTTAGTAAAGTTTCATACAATGCATCTGAACAGAGAAAGAATTTAGATAGAATAAATGTTCAACGTGATTCTTTAAATTGACATAACTTTTTTATTTATGTACCGATTGACATGAAACAAACACTAAATTTTAAGTGAAGCTTACTACAATATATAAGTGAAAACTTCATCTAAATCGGATAAACCGTTTCTGAGATTAGCGTGCACAAACGCACAGACAAACAGACAAACAGACAAAAATTTTAAGAATCATTGTTTTGGGTCCTATTTGCGTTTATAAAGGTCCTAATAATATTTTTTCTCATATATCTTCCATGTACAGACAGCGATCCGTTACATTTTTATTATATGTATAGATTAAATTCAAGAGATACTACTGTAATTTGGAAATAATGTGCCTTGTAAAGTCTTCTGTCTCTAGTTTTTCCTGTTAAGGTTCATAAATTAAAATTATTTTAAAAGCTTTTCGTAACATACATACTCACTTCTTTGCAGTAATACTTGAAGTCCACCTTGAGGATTACTACGGAGATGTACCTTGACTGCTTGTGTGTTTATCAAAGATACGTCCAAAGCTTTTGTGTACACCACCAACGCACTCAGTAGGACTGTTGATAAAATAATAACCTCAATTCGTGTATCTAGAGTAGGAATTAATAAGATACATTGTTTTCTCTCAGTAATGTAATAAACTCAGTAAACTAAACTTGATGGGGTAGAAATACTAGCTATCCGTACCAATTCTAGGGTGGTGTTAGTTAAATTAACTGATCTACGTATGAAGCGGATGGCTTGCAGGAGTTTTTAAAATCATGCTATATCTATATAATATAAAATCATACATTTATCGTTGTAAAACAATAAACTTGTTTAATTTCAACATTTTACGAAACGTAACCTAACTGAACTAATTTGTATGAATAACTTAATGGTTGTACTTTTACTTAAAAATCTATCTAGAAATATCTGTACTTACAAATAAATGTAGTACACATCACGGCAGCGCGGTGGCTTTTCCACTGATCTCTCGATGTTAATCTGTCCCTCATATATGTCTACATGATGATTGCTAGCTGTTACTCGCGGCTTTGCTTGTATAGTTATGAAAAAAAACTAAACAGATTTACGTTTTACATTTTTACCACATACATTTCTAGTTTTTCGGAATAAAAATTAGTCTATATCGCTTTCTGGATCTAGTCCGGATTAGCCATATTAAAGCTTAACTTGGATTTTTGGTACTTCCGTGTATAAAGCATATAAATAAAATATGTACATATGTATGGGAGTTCCAGATCAATCATGAGTTTCATCTCCAAATTCCCTCATTTCAAACCAAAAAATAGTTTTTCTAAACTCTGTTCCATTGCTCTTTTTACACTGTATAGGTTCAGTGCTTTAACCACAATCTCACCTGATGTTAAGTGACGATTTGGTACAGGATAGTAAACACCCCAATCCTTATCATATAATCTGACTGATTGTGTAGTATCTACGACGTGAACTAATAACGCGAAAGTGTTGCATCAGATTATTACAACCGATTAGAACAACCACGATGATTCGGCAAGTTTCTATGAATTAACCGTATATTTTTTTACACAACACAGGCTCTGTACTTCTCATCTGATGTTAAGTGACGATGTTGTCCAAGATGGTAAACACACTAAGCCTAGAGGTAATGTTTCTCAAGTGATGCTGCGAGACACACCTATTGGTATTTGGCGAGAGGTTTTCAAACTTGAGGGTGGTAGCCACCCAGACGGGCATCATTAGATAGTGCCCTACCACCATACCATGGTTTGCTCACGATGTTTTCTTTCACCGAAAGCTCAGGCCGATTTTGGAGTCGTCGGTTGACGCAGGGCCGCGCATCCCGCTGCGCCATAATCGCTGCATCCCGTGCACGGACGGCACCTTCATTCATTTGGTCCATATATTATTTTCATGTTTAATAATAATGTATATAGATCCGTAGCTCAGGTATTGTGTGACAGAAAGACAAACCAACTTAATCATTTTTAATATCGTATAATTAGGGATGATTATTACAGATTGTTATAATTGAACGCATTGTTTTCTTTCTAATAACCAATTTGGATATGTTTTCTATTGTTTTATTTCGTGATGTTTAAATTATGACGTGGTCTAAGATGGTTACACGCTAAGCTTAAAGAATGTGATGCAGCCGGAACGCACTTATATGTAGGTATTTTCCAGACAATTATCCAGTCAATACATGCAACAGACATCGTTTAAAATTCCATCTGTTTTACCCATTCCGCCATTTGACCACCGTCAAATCTTGACTCTATCTCCGACAGGTAATACGATTCCCATCCGGATAACCCATCATCAGCACGTTGATGCAGTTGCACTTTATGCACTAGGAATACGAGTACATTGCAGATCAGACATGTTTATTATAGATTACCATGCATATCTAGGTTAATACTACGGTATAATATACAGACAACATCTCAAATCGAGGTTCGTACCATTATGTTAATTACCATTTCCAATTGCGAAGCATTTTCACAAAACGTTACAACAAACATCGTCTCAGCAAAGTTTTTTTAAATAGTTTTTGTCTCATTTTTCATAGCTGATGTTATTGGTGTCAATTTAATTTCTCTAAGCAATAAATAAACCGTTCAAAATCTACTAAAAAGTATGAATAACTTATTAAAACTTCTTACCTCTAAAAAAATAAAAAAATAAACTGATTTCTTGAAAAAAAACACATGTATCGTCTTCATGTAATTTCTTTGAAACTGTAAAAAAAATATTAAATTCTGGTCTGAATTACCTTGTATTGCGCATTTCATAATTATTTTTACCTACCTACCTATCATACCCCCTCGGACCGTCACTGCAATGATGTAATCTCCAGACATCACCATCGTTCACATAACGATCGGCAAATTAAAATTTGCTTGAAATGACTTATTGTCCGGTAAATAAGTATCGATTTAGTATTAAGTTTACTTTTATATAATAGACTAGCTGCTCTCCGCGGTTTTACTCGGGTAGTTTCCGTTCCGGTGGGTTTTTCGGAATAAAAACTATCGTATGTCACTCCGTGGATTTCTAACTATCTCCATACCAAATAATTTCATCTAAATCGGTCCAGTAGTTTTTAAGTTTATTCGTTACATACAAAAACACAAATCTTTTCCCTTTATAATACAGATGAATTAATGGTTTTATACAGGCAATAGCTCGTTTAAGGAAAAATAATGGATACATCGCGATAATAAAAACGCTCCGTGTAAACCTATATTATTTCTTGATTTTTAACGCAAATTAGAAGGGCGTCTTGTAGGGCTTTTGCGAAGAAAAAAATGATTAAACTAGATTCGTTAAAAATTTTAATCATAATAATAAACTTTAATTATGTACAGTATTTTTATTTATAAAACGTTAATAATGTTAGCGATAATTCCCAGGAGTACCAGGGCGCAAGTGATTGTAGGAGCTATCGCGGAATCAGGGGCTTCTGTTCTCTCGCGTACAAAGTAAGGCAAGACGTCGATGGGCGCTGGATAATTCCTCAGCCAGACTGGACCTTGGTGTGGTCGTTCCTCGTCACCTTCCTCGTACCACGTGCCGGTGGGTAAATAGATGTCTCTACTGGTGGCGCCTTCAACTAGCACCGGTGCCACGAGGATGTGTTCACCGAGGAGATACTCTACAAAATAAATAGCTTCCTCAGTCTCCAGTCTCAGTCCTAATTATCTCGGTACATTTCATTTTGTCCGATTTACTTTTATGTTTTCAAAAAGCCAGTCTCTTTAACTTTATTTCTGCGCCACTGAACCGATTGAAATGATTATTTTTAAAACATGTTTTAGTTAATGTAAGTAAATATTATTAAGTAATTTTTGAAAAACGTTATGGCGTATCAGTTAATTAAATCGAAGAAAGTAATCAGCAGTAAATTATATTGTAATTTTTAAAAAAAAATCATCTATTATAAATCTGCATCTGTTTGTTTATTTATCTACTCCTAAATCACGTAACTGACGTCAACTCGACGTATACGATTTTGAGGGGGGGTGGTCACGACCCCTACGACTTCCCTCGGGGACCGCGAGTGTACGTAGGCTAAATTTTAAGAGATACATAAAAAATGTATTAGAGGTGGTTTCTTAAAATTCTGCTATGACATATCTCTTTATTCATTGATTTTCGATAACATAATTTCTCTCTGGGGGCTCAATTCTAAAAACAACACGGATAAAGAAGTAGTTAGCATGTAGTTATACATTTAATTTTTTTATGTAATTGTCACATACCGTCCCAGATAAGCAGCGCTTCCTCGTCAGTGGGGTCAAGCCACCAGAGCGGTGGGTTCACTGGTGTGCCATCGTTTACTGATGCTTCCATTGCGGCGTATATCTCCTCAGCGTAGGCGGCATGTAGTTCTGTGTACTTCTTACTTATCTGTACTGTCTGCAACAAGTAAAAACGGTAATGTCATTATTTACTCCTGACCGTCTGTCTGTTGCCTCAATATCTTCTTTAACATATTCGGAAAGTAGTAAACAGTACATGAGTACGCCATTAAAGTTTGAGAACTAGCTAGATCGGAATATTGGAAGTAAACTTTTTATTTCACTGTTTCACTCTAAAATAAATAAAATTTGATATCAGTGTTACCGTGTTTCGGCGTTAGCGAGATTTTCAGTCTTATTAATACTTATTTTTAGAACTACTTTTATAAAAATTTTAGCAGTCTAAAATGATCCTAAAACTATCACGTTTTTTTTTTTTAACTTGGTTATATAATTTCTAAACATAATTCTTAAAATAAAATATTTCGAGTATCAAGAACTTGTAATTATGATTGTATTTAGATTTGGATTTTATTAGTAAAATAAGAATTAATTTTCGAATATCACTTTAATATGTCGATTACCCATAAAAATAAGAAAATAGGAAAACAATGGAAAGCTGGCGTAAACGCCAGGTCAGTGCTCAAATGAGCGTGGTTAGCCCGGTGGACTAATCCACGAATCTCATAGACGGTACGACTGAAAGGTCGGATGTTCAAACCCAGGGTGGGTAACACATTTTTTGAGGGCGAGGTTAGCCCCGTGGACTAATCCGCATGACTCATAGGTGGTACGAGTGATAGGTTCGAACCTACAGGGTAAAACATTTTTTGGGGGGCGGAAGTCTGTTCCGCCCCCTGGATGTTTGACTTTGGGTCATGCCTCTCTTCAAGAGGCGGGCTAAGTGGTGGAGGGGAATTTTTCTCCTCCATCCCCACCGGGCCATTGCACTGACGGGCCTGGTGGGTTCGCTGCAGGGGGGCGACGCGGTGCTTGCGAAAGCCACCCCGTGTCGCCCCCATCCCAAATGCAGCGGACGGCCCCGGGGGGTTTTAGTGGGTATTTCTGGGCGCTTCACGCCCGGGTGAGTCCCACACTGGCGTGGAACTCGTCACTCCGTGCCCCCTTATCTATTGTATTTGAGGGACTCTGATCTCACAAATACAATAGATAAGGGTAGTGCGTAAATGCATTTCCCCCCGTCAAAAAAAAAAAAAAAAAAGGTCAGTGCTCAAATGGTTAAATATCGTATTACACGGTTTATATTTTTTATAAATAAATATAATAACTGGAAATATTTACAGAGCGTATGCTAGTAACAAATGAAATTATACTTTAGTTATGCAACGTTTGTGTAAACAACATACTTACGTAATAGATTGAAAACGGATCGACAGATAATTAGTCCATTGTTGTATTTAATCTTGAACTTTCAACAAGTGTCCGCATCAATTATGTTTTACCTATTATCTGATGTCATGTCGTCTACATAATAATGTAATTATAACCTTATTTATCAATTATTATTAGATATAACTTAGAAATGAATTTAATTGTTTAATTAATTGTGTTCCTTAAATATCATAGCATAAAAATCTCTATTTTAGTTTTTATTGTTACATTATAATTATTTTCGTTCTGTTAGGATCCTCCAGTGTCCCTAAAAGGGATGACAGCGCTACCGCTCCGCGTCAGACTCTTTGTTCAGTAAGCATTATAACACTTTATATGCTAAGCTGTGACAACAAGAAGTCAGTCTAGGGTGCACAAGGGCACCCACGGTATTTAGCAGGATGACCCTCCTGCCTGCACAAAACGCAGCTTGGAGGGTCGGTAGTGTCCCTAGGACGGGGACAGTCAGGGGTCAGGTGCTTCCCCTGGATGTCTGACCTTTGGTCATGCCTCTCCTAAAGAGGCGGGCTAAGTGGTGGAGGGGAACTTTTCTCCTCCATCCCCATCGGGCCATTGCACTGACGGGCCTGGTGGGTTCGCTGCAGGGGGCGATGCGGTGCTTGCGAAAGCCACCCCGTGTCGCCCCCATCCCAAAAGCAGCGGACGGCTCCGGGGGGTTTTAGTGGGTATTTCCGGAGCGCCACAAGCCCGGGTGAGTCCCACACTGGCACGGAGCTCGTCACTCCGTGCCCCCTTATCTATTGTATTTGAGGGATTCTGATCCCACAAATATGGGTCAGGTGCTCCCCGAGACACTTTACGCATCTCGGAGCCATAAAACAGCTCCGAGAACTGTGTCCGTACCCCTGGCAACGGTGACATTGCGAGGGGTAGGTTCTTTTATGTGGAACCTCCACAGAGATGCGGGAGAGGCCGCAGAGGGTCTTCAGACCGAAGACCTTCTTGCCCTCCTCGCTGGCGGGGAGTGAGACAAGGACCATGTTACATGGTCTCTGCCTCGTTGGTCATGCATCCGCTGCTCTTCAGCAACGGGAAATCCCTGCTCCTTAAGGGAGGCAGCGATATCGATCTGTCGCGCGATCCGGTCCCTTTCGGGTCCCTATAATTGTAAAAGTTTAATTGTGTTTAATAATAAACATTATTTTGTAAAACTAAAGAACCTTTTTTAAAAAGCCTCTTGAAAGGGATCACGGAACAGTTCGTATCATTATATCGTCCGCTTTTACTTCAGATTGGGCCCAAATAGAAACTATGGTATTGCGAATCAAATGTAAGTTATCGAGATAATATGTGAACGGTAATTTTTCTTTAGGATTTTTTTATAATATTAATCGTCTAGTCTAATTTATTAATATCTTTACTATGTATCTCTTAAGCCTACGTAAGCTATGAAAATGAAAAATTCTTGTCGTCATGATTTCAACATTTTTTTACTTATATAAAAAAAATAATTACGATAAACTATGTGAAAAAATACCTGATTGAAGGTGAAAACTGCATCACAGACAGTTGCGTGGTTTAGAATGAGTTAATGGATAAACAGACAGACACACAGAGCAAGATTTTATAACAGCATATAAATGTGTAAAAAGGACGAAGATCTATCAACAGTTGTAATATTTGTTCTTAACCTCTACATACAGTTTTTTTTTCACGGAATAAGCTTTGTGCATTGATCACAGTCTCACCTGATGTTAAGTAACGATGTGGTGTAGTATGATAAACACACTAAGCCTAGAGGTACTGGTTCTCAAGTGATGCTGCCGGAACACACCTATTAGTATTTGGCGACAGGTTTTCAAACTTGAGGATGGTAACTACCCAGGCGGGCATCATTAAAAAATGCCTCACCACCATGCTATGGTTTCCACGTTTTACGAATTTCACTGTTTTTTCAAACCCCTCTCGTCTTTCTCACCGCTAATCACATTTACGAGACAGCCCTTAATTTGTGGATACCTCTTTCTGAAAAAAGTTTGTACAGACCTCGTCATCAAAGTTCCAAGGGACGAAGGAATACTGCATCGCCGGTAGAAAGGTGTTCGCTTGCACCCATCGTATGAACAATTCCTTGGTAGGCAGGTCTGCCTGGTCGTGGTCCAGGTTGAAACCGTTCCCGCCTATCATGTCAGGCAGGACGAGGGTGTACCCGTTCAGGTTCATCTGGATCGTGGTCGTGATGATCGTCGAGAGGCCGTTATTCAGGCCCCAGATAGAGTCGCGGTCAACCATGCGGACGAAGATCGGCAACTCTTGGGTTCTGGTGGAATTCAATATACATCGTTTGGTGGCAGGGTAAGGCATTTAGCTAGCGGGGCTACTATGTTCCCGTACTCTTGTTTACTTACCTTTACCTACCTACCATTACCTTGTTGAAAATTACGCTAGTGCTTACGTCATTATGTAGAAGGGGGTAAGAACTTTGCTTACAATACTGACAAGGGGGAGAGAAGAGGTTAAATTGACCAATTTTACAAACGCGATATCTACATAATAAATGCGATATCTCACTACATTCCCTCTCCCCCCTAGTGGTGTTTAATCTCACTAAATAGACACTCCCTAGAAGCCTTGATGATTTTGTAAGCAGCACATTTAAGGACATTTAAGGCGCACCCTTACTCCCTGATCATCGCGCCGCTACATGCTAAGAAAGAAGCTTCAACCAAGCGACTTCATTTGTCGGTCCTCGGCGAGCCAATTTTAAAGAATAACTCGCGTAATGCCCCGTACACATCGGAGCATCCTATTGATTTTTTAGAGTGCCGAGGTTTACTCCACGTTGGATGCACTCAAGGACAGATTTGAGGCTACCGTTAATGGGCAGAAACCTGAAGCAATTTCCCCGCATTCCTCTATGCAGTGTACATTATACTATATATCTATCTATTCAACCATTAGACGTTCACTGCTGGACATAGGTCTTTCTCAATAGGAAGTTCTTGCCATAATCGCCACGCTTGTCTGGCGGGTTGGCGATCGCAGTAGGTGTTTGTGTTGCTCAGAGGATGCTGGTTTATGTCCCTTAGTCACCTTTTACGACACCCACTGGAAGATATGGGGTGGTGATATTCTTAGCCGTCACCACACGGCACCATTACTTACAGATCTTTGTAACAAAATTGTTTATAGGTAGATTCTAAAATTGAGGCGATGTGTGAATAAGTAAAGTAGAACAGTTAGTAATAGTACTATTTACATGGTATGACTAATACAGAATATCGATAAATAGTTAAAAATATCTTGTCCGTAAAGATACACTTTCAGTTATCGTTTGTATACCTGAATCCAGCCCGAATTTCGATCATGTCTCCGAACCGCGCGCAAGTTCTCGCATACGCGTCTACAATGTGATGAGGTTGTAAGTCGATGTCACCGGTTTGTACGGCTATCTGCAAACAATAACGTTGTGGTAAATTCTGTGCCGTTTGATGCCAGCTCAAAATAGTACCACCCCATAACTTCCCGTGGGTGTCGTAAAAGGTGACTAGAGGACATAAGCCAGGGGATAGGCAGCAGCATCTTCTGAGAACCACAAGCACCTACTGCGATCGCAAAGCGCCTGACAAGCGTGGTGATTGTGACAATCACCCCTCCTTATTTGGGGGAGATCTACGTCCAGCATTGGATGAATTATGGTCGTTTTAATTTCTGAATTATAAATCTGCTAAAATAAAAATTTATTTAAAACAAATTACTAAAAAATATCGATCGACAAAATAAATAGGTAGTTGAACAAACCGTTATCTACCTGACGAACATTAAAAAAGGTCACTTATGTATTTTATCAATGATCGTTATTTTGTTGTGTACTTTTCGCGTCGTCATGATAATATGTTGACTGAAATCCACGATCATGAAAATTCACTCATTTCACGATTTATTATCTTTGGTGTTATAATTATAGTAACAATTATCTCGTGTTAAAAACAATTGGCATTTTGCTTTTAGTGTGCTAAATAAAAATATCCCAATAATTCTTATCTTTAAAGTATACAGTATCTCTGTAATTAGTTTAAAATTAAGTTAAATTAAGGGCTGGATATACAACTTCATTATAAGAGCTGTCATATTGTATGGATCAGAATGCTGGGTTAATATGATGATGGATGCAAAACGATTGGATGTCGCTGAGATGGATATGTGGTATCACAAGCGTAAACAATATCATAATGGATACTTCAGTGAATATATAAGAGGGAGTTTGATAGTGACACCTTTGGTAAAAAAGTCGAAAGGTAATTGTTTTTCTTGGTAAGAGAAGAGACGAAGCGCATGTGGGTTAAATAGTAATGAATATGAATGTAGAAGGATAGAATGTCGAGGAAGACAAAAGTAAGTTAAGGAGGAGTGTCCGCCTTCTTAGTATTTAGACATTGAGAGGAGGTGGTCTTAGCCAATGAGGCCGCAAAGCGGAAGCGAACCCGCGGAGGCGACGCTGGCAGCGACGCTGAAAGCTACGGAGCTGTCCTTTCATTTTGGAGTAGGAGTTGACGGAGGACGATCTTCGTCTTTCGTCCTTTAAAGCCACTGGGGCAACGCGGTAGATTGCCATCCCATATTATCATACACAAGGTGGCGGGAGGATCCGGGGGGTTTAGTATTACCGGCACTTCTCGCTGGGCGAATCCCACACTGATGTGAGAGTCCTCTCACACACTTCCCCTATCAATCTCTCTGGGTTGTTAGGGAAGTGCGTAAATTTATTCCCCTTGTCAAAAAAGGTTGTAGTTGGACCACTCTACAAGCGATGACGCAAGGAATGGATGCGGGTTCGAGCCCATCCATTCAACTGTCATCACATCAAACCTGTCGCCAAATATCAATAGTAGTGTTCCGGCAATATCACTTAAGAACCAATTTGGACCACATCGCCACTTTATATCAGGTGAGGTTATGGTTAAAGGACTGACCCTATACCGTGTAAAAAAAAACATAAAACACAACATAAGGGAGATACAAAAAAAAGTTTATAAATATGTCGGTCATGTAGTCGACTCTAGTAAATATTTTTTTAAAAACAAGCGCTGGTGATAACCAGGAGCACTGCCTTTCCAAAAAAATCAAGCGAGAGCAGCTCGTGATACATAAAGTAAACTTAATATAAATATCATGTATCGTGACACCACTACTTGGCATTATAAGCAGTTTTTTACTACCCACGATCATCGAATATGGAATTAGCTACAAAGATGTCTAAACTAATAAATAAAATTCCAGCGTATGTTTGTAATATCAAAATAATAACTATTTACTAAATACGTATGAATGTTTATACGATAACTAACTAGACCAAAACAATTTTTTTTTTATATTTTTGTATCTAATCTCACGAACTGCTGGACCGGACCAATTTTGACGGGACGGGTAGATATATCTGGTATTTTTATTTTTCGAAAAAATAATTAGCGTTCAGTGTAATAATAATAAAAATCTTGAATCGTAAACAAAACGCTGTGTATAATAATGGCCAGTACCATCAAAACATTATTTTGTAATGATTATTTAAAAACTATATTACGCAATGAAAAATGTACGAAACACGGGCAAAGCCGCGGGCACACAGCTAGTGTGCTAATAAAATGGCTTTCTCGTGAAGTCATGAGATGGCTACCCATCTGAGTACTTCAGCGGTTCCGTTGTTTTCACTAGATATAAATAATTTAGGGATTTCCGAATATAAAAAACCTTATCTAATTCTGGTTTTTTTAATCATAAGCACGCTAAGTATGACGTAAAAGTTAATTTCCTAAATTTCAATATATAGTGAGTCATAGTCACAAATATATTTTGAAACATTTTTATGGCGCAGGTATATTGCGGTCCAAAGGGCACGAATGCCTTATCACATTGTTATCGGCGATTATTCCCTTTAACTGACTAATGGCATATGACTAAGTGGTCTAGATTTATATCCTGTGATTAATACATTACTTAACTTTTGGATCCAAGATTAGTTCTGATCAATAATAGATTATATTTGACTCTATAGCCATGTGATGTCATTTTATTTCCAGCATTAATAACTTTTCTGTAGTGAGCTTAATAGATTTCATTTATTTGATTTTCATAAATAACATTAACCGTTTTTTTAGATCAGTATAAAGTAAATATTGTAATTATTACCCTAAATAATTTTATATTGTCTAAAATCGATTTTTGCTTATAATAAAATTCTAAATTAGTAACTTTGTTTCGAGTTACCTTTTCAAGGCTAACCTTTGAATCGATCGCAATAATTATATTTGGGATAAATATAGTCTGAGACCTAAAAAAGGACACAGAATTATTTTCTGACTATTTAAGAGAATGCAGAGAGGTTTCGTTATCTATACTAATAAATAAAATTGGAGTGTCTGTTTGTACCGTCAAAATTATTTTGTAAAACTTTTTATAAATTTTAAATAGGGGCCAACGTTTTTCAAACATAACTAACCTGAGGTGTGAAACTGCTTTCTCCGGCGTCAAACTTTTAAGCTCTCGATTTGGTACGTGTCGATGACGTTCTTAACTCGCTGGTACCACCACTCAGCCGCTTGGGGGTTCGTGAAGTCAATAAACCCAGGAATAGAACCGTTGTTGTTCCACCAAGAACAGTCCGGACTACCGGACTCGTCCAATACAAAATATCTGGAAGGTTATTTCTTTTTCACTACCTAATTATAATGTTAACCTTTGGTATATATTATAATCCTGACAAGACTAAAGAAGTTGTTATCAAATTCGGATTTATTGAAAATTAGTTTATATTTCGTCTTTTCTTTGACCACTTTCGTACTGGAAATTTGAAAGATGAAGCATGATAAAAATCAAATACTAATGTAAATACGCTTGCTACTATTAGCTTACGATCAATAAAATTTTTAAATCGTTTAGTAAAAGGAACATTATCACTTACCCGCTGTTCAAAGCTTCGGAGTACCAAGGCTCACAGTTTCTGTTGATAAACGGATGGATCCAGAGAGTGACCCGATAACCCAAAGCCTTGATATCTTGAACGGTTTTAGTAAAATTGGGGAATTTATTCTCATCAATAGTGAGTGAACCGTAACACGTCTCCCAAAGATCATCGATTTCGAACTGCGAATCGGAGAAGCCGTGGTTTCTGATCTGTTGAGCGAAGTCTAATAGTTTGCTCTCATTAATATCCCTCGAATATTGAGCCCAGGTCGACCAGATAGGATATTGGACCATTCGATAGTCGGGCAAGCCGCTCGGCTTTCCTAGATAATTATCCACGGCATGCTTGTGGGCTTGTTTGACGTCAGGCAGGAACCAAAGGTCATAGGCGAGTGGTGTGTGATTTCTGCGTGAAGAGTACGGTTCTGCAATCTGTGCTCCGAGGCAAAGATGGTTGGGGTATAAATTGTGGTAATCAATGAACAGTGGCACTTCGGAGTGGACGTAGATGTATTCTCCGGCGGAATTCAACCAGTAACGTTCTGCTATAGCCCCGTTGTCGTATTCCTTGGAGTACGATGGGGAGTAGTGCTGTTCAGCTGTCTCTATCGGATACACTTGATCGACTTGCATAGGGCCAGCGTACCAGTGTTTTGAACCTGGGATAAATGTTTCGAGTTTAATTGACATTCACTTTATAATTGTTATTATTCCTCGATAAATATTTCATGGTCATTAAGTACTAGTACAATAAAGAAAACCTTTCATACCAAAATCAATACAATCCTCCAGTCTGGTCAGTGGTCCAGCATCCCAATTGAATTTGACTCCTCGAGCTTGGGTCTCCTCGTCGTATAGTGTGTGGATAGTGAGGTTCACAGCACCGACGTGGATCTCCACTCCACCCTCTATATCTACCACCGAGAAAGCTGAAGTAGAGACTATAGTGCGTCCGATCTGACCATAAACTGTACGTTCGTCATCTGCAAATGATATAAAATTAAAAATTTTAGAGCGAAATAAAGACAAACATCTTTGCCACTAATTATTGCCTAGAGAAAAAGTATGTAACTCAGTTGTAATTGGTTTTTATAGTCAATTTCTGAATATTTGCTTCTCAATATCCTTGAGATATTAAATTACGATACAAAATTAGCCGTAGGCGAGTAACGTTGCCTATAGAACCGATGCCTAAGGAAGCCAATAAGCTTTTGAATGGCGGTCACGTATCGGAAGACACAGCGTGGGTAGGCCTCTAACAAGGAAAACCCACGGCCGTCTGAACGCATGACCCCCGTTGTAGGAGGGCTATGCCCAGCAATGTACGTCTTTCAGTTAAGACGATGATGAAAATACTTAAAGTGTATTTTTGTTAGATTAGCTGTACCCGCTACTTTGTTTGCATGTAACGATTTTGCTATTCATTACTATTCACTGTACTGCACATCTCTAGGAGCCGCTGATCTCAAAAATGAGTACAGTTAATATCTCCAAAATCTAATCGAGTGTACGCTTCCAAATCTTGCATTTTTGCTAATTGAGCAACAATCATATTTGCAGCACAGATGTTACTTACTTCAATTATCTGCAAAGATGCTTTAGGTGTATGTTAAATCTCTAGTAATATAATTTACATAAAAAAACAAACATTTCTGTTATCCGTTAAGTACCAATCAGTCGATAAAAACGATTCTTTTTATCTTTATTTCTTTATAAAAATAAGGACTAGGTACATAAGCACTAACAACAATATGTAAATAAAACGAATTCACTTATCATTAATGATTAATACAGGTGACAAATATTTTCTAAATATTGCAATTACGCAATTAGTAGCAATGATAGTAGATAGTAGTTTAAATGGAGTTTTTTTTTAGACTGACAAAATGATTGTACTTCATTAGAAGGATGACGAGACGCGATAGATGAGGATCTATTTATAGTCAGCATCATTATCCTGGACTACATCTACCCTGGGTAAAGCCTCCAGGTAGCTGATCGAAGAACACAATGCACCTTAACGTTATATATCGTTACAGAAAGGCACTGAAACCTTTCCACCTCCTAAAAGAAGGTGTCATCATAGGCCTAGATCATCTTTCTTGATTACTAAAAGCGGAAGCTCCGTGTGGGGTGGCAACTGTGATTATGACTAAATAGGCCGATTCGGGATCCACAGTTACGGCCACACCGGTGGGCTATCTGCTCTTGGGGAATCGTGAGAGTAGCCGCAATGTGCATTCTTTTATTAGCACGCCTGCTATGTTTTTAGAGCACCTCAAATCAAGTAATCTTGTGTATTTTGAGACCATTTGTAATGGTTTTATTCCACAAAGTCAAATGATACCATATCGGCATGATGACCAGACGGTCACTTGGCATGAGCTATTTAAAATGGCTAGCTACCTAAAAGAAGGTGTTTAGATGACTTACAATATTGACGGCCTCGTTCCTAACTTTCGTAACGTGATGTTTGTATGACATCCGCTTGTCTAGGGTAACACCTAGGTACTTGATTTAGGTAACCCAGGGGATTCAATTGATACTAAAGGTCTATTAAGTTTATTTTACAGTAATTTAAATCAAATGGTATGGCCATGATCATTCTATCTATCAGTAAACGCGAAGTAACAAGCATAAGAGTTGACGTTAACTATGACACAAACGTACTTTCTACTTGGAATAAGTTTATAAGCATTTCGATACTAATATTTTTGATACAAATATAATATCAAAACATTTGCAAAAATCAAAATTGCTATTTTTCTTGTAAGGACAGGAAGTTTTCGAGTTGACGCATTTATTGTCTCTCTGAATTCAATAAACAACCATTTATTTTTAACCGAGTACATTTTTTACAATGTGTTTTAATTCCACGATAAATTTGTATCTAAATCGGCCTATTATAATGAATATGGTGTTAATATTTCTACACTGTAAAACTTATCATATACCTAGTTAGGTCATAAATGGTGCAGGGGGCGACGCGGTGCTTGCGAAAGCCACCCCGTGTCGCCCCCACCCCAAATGCAGCGGACGGCCCCGGGGGGTTTTAGTGGGTATTTCCGGGTGACTCTCGCCCGGGTGAGTCCCACACTGCACGGAGCTCGTCACTCCGTGCCCCTTATCTAGTGTACTGGGGGACTTCGATCCCCTAAGTACAATAGATAAGGGTAGTGCGTAAATGCATTTCCCCCCGTCAAAAAAAAAAAAAAGGTCATAAATGGTGTCAAAAACATTAAATGCAATTTTTTTTTACATCGTACAGGCTAAGTGCTTTGACCACAATTTCAACTGGTGTTAGTGAGGATTAGTTCCAGGATGGTAAACACACTACACTTAGAGGTACTGGTTCTTAAGTGGTGCTGCCGGAACACATCTATTGGTATTTTGGGAAAGGTTTTTCAAATTTGTAGGTTGGTAGCTACCCATGTGGGTATTATTAGAAAATGCTGTACCACCATGCTATGGTTTACTCACGATGTTTTCCTTCGCCGAAAGCTCAGGCTGATTTGAGAGTAGGATAGGTGGGCTTGAACCCGCGTCCATTGATGCGGAATCCAGCTGCACTCTTCACTGCGCCATGATCACTTTTTGATAATTGTTTAAATGTTAAAAAATCTAGCGGTATTTTTTACCATAACGAATTTTGGGATTTTTTCATACACACTTATACACTCGTACGAAAACGTCGAATTTTTTTTTTTACGTTAGTCCTAAATTCTCCTATAACATTATTTTGGGCCGTGGTTCTGCTTAACCCCATTTGAAGAGCTAAGATTTTTGCGTACGCTCAGGGCTAACGTAAAATTAGTGCCTTTACTGATAAAAGAAGTTTTCTAACTGTCCTAGAATGGCTGCTCGATCTTCGAAGCTTAAATCTTCAGTGTACCATTTGATAGTGCATGCAATAAACAAACTGTAGTGTTATAATAATTTTTGCAGAATATTGAAAATGTCTGTTTGCGCATAACCACAGCGGTGGAGCGCGATAAATGCGATTCTATCTTCTTTTTGTAATTCCTAATGTATTAATTTTTATTTTCAGAAGGGGCGATCAGCTTTTTTTTTCTAAAATAAGTCGAATTATATCTGGCAATGTTCGAAATTTAAAAATTTTAAGGTTGTGACAGAATTTACTAGGACATGTTTGTGATTGAAAACTTACCTTCGATGAATATAACTTCAAATCCTCCCGTAAGGAGGGGTTCCAGGGTTAGAGTGACATCATCGGCACGTGACGACGGGATGGAAACACTAGCTGTGTGCGCACGCACACCCAATGTCAACGCCGCTGAAAAAGAAACGAGGTATTTACAAAACACAACCTCATTACTCAAAGTGATATCTTGTAGAGGTTTACAAATAAAGTTGTACGAGATCACACCGAAAATTCAGAAACTGTAATCTTTAGTATTTACCTTGCAGCTAAATTTAAAAAACATAACATAAGCTCACGCCTGTTATCCCCGAAGGGTTAGGCAGAGGTGAAATAGCGAACTACACCACCCACATTTCGCGGAGCTTAGTTCCGTCCCAGATGTGGCAGGGGGCGAGCCTGTCGCCATATCGGGCACAAATTTCAAACTCCGGGATGATATTGAGTAGAAAAAACCCAATACCACTTGACCCGACCCGACCTCAGAACGACAGTCGCACCGTAATACAACTGCGCCACCGAGGCAGTTATTAGGTTAAATATTTACATTTTTCGATTTCATTGTGTAAGGAGGACGTTAATAATTTAGTTAACGTTTTCGTAAATTGAATATTATTGAGACGTTTCTCAATTCTATCAGTGATCACTAGAGTTAAGTACTTAATAATATCTTTATAATATAGTAGATGGATTATGAAATGCGGTGAAATTAAAGTTTCGTGAATCCTATTCATCGTTCGGATATTTGTGTTACAAAATTGCAGTGCTTGTAATTCTGTGTTTTGGATCTATACCAGGTTGCGATTGGTTGGTTATTAATGACTTCAACTTGATTACAAAAGTCCATTCGGTCGTCATTTATTATAAGCAATGGTGAACGTTTGAGCAGCGCTGGTTTCACATTAGGGGTGTGCGGTGCTAGTGCTCAGGGCGGCAAAATTCGGACGGTGAGCATAAAAATGTTTTCGCATAATCGGAAATGGTTTTTTTTACAGTTAAAAAAGTTTTACAGAGTCCAGGGGAGGCGCTAAGGTTAAATCCGGCTCTGCGGTCAAGTATTATACATATAAAGCAGGGTTTAGTTTTATCTCAAAACCGCTGACAGGAGAAGCGTGGGGTCATATTTTGAATACGTTAGATAACAAATTAATTTTATAAATTAAATAAAAAAATAAATATTAAAAATACATTTATTATAATTTTATGATATCCGTTATCAGGGGCGGGGCAAGACTGTAATGTGATGTGGGCGAAGTACATTTCGCTCCCGGATGCAAAGGCGGAGCCGCGAGCATTCAACTAGTAATTTATATTTAATGGGTCCTGGCGCGGGGCCCCTCGGTCTGCAAGGCCGTAGGCGGTCACCCACGTCGGCCACGCCTTACGCCGCCTCTGTCCGTTGTTTCATACTAGGAATAAAATTTTAGGTTTTCCGAAAATTCACGTAGGTACGTCTTTCCGAGTTTTTTTGAACTCTACAAATTAATGATTTTGTATTATAACTTCAAACTTATAAATACATATACCATCCGTTATAATATATAAAAGTTTCAAATTCAAATAATTTTATTTCTTTTATTTATTTGAAGGCACTTATGAACGTCAAAACACTACCTCCGGTTCGAAAAACAATCCAGTCATCGAGAAGAACCGACAAGAAACTAGATTCTTTTCTGAATGTTTTTTTTTTTTTAACTTTAAAAATAAATAAATATATATATTTTGAGTTGTTTTTTTGGACTTTTTAAAGTTACGGAATTAATTTTTAAATTGTGCTAATGTGTGTGCAATAAAAATTATTCTCATTTCTATTTCATTTTATTAAAAAAAGAACTTGATATTAAAAATAATTTACTTTGTTATTTTTTTATATTTAATAAAAGTATCGAAAAACATTTATCTTAGATTACCTTATCATCATATCTTGAATGTTTTCCTATTTTCCCTTAACTTACGTAATACGTGAATGCCCCCGGGCTGCGATGATCACTTAAAACCAGAGAAACTGCATGTGTATGAAACGCCCTAAAATCCCTAGTACAAAGCTTTGAATACAGTAACTGACACTTACGTTAAATAATGAGTAACAAATATCGTGGTTTATGTACATTGATGTGTTATTTGTACAGTGCAATACAGTTTTAAAATATATAATATAAATACGTTAGAGTAATAATAATTATAGTGATTAAAAAAATAAAATAACTGTTTTATGACTCACCGAAAAGTATTCGAAGGGCTGCCATGATAGTTCGACTCTACCTACAAATGTCGACTGTTGCATTTGAAGCGAGATTATCGTATCGCGTTTGATGATTTATCAACGCTTCACCAGATCACCGAATCAGATACTTGAGATAAGAATTTCTTGAACTAATCACCTTATCCGGCAGTAGCCTTGGTGATACGGATAACGTAACTGTACTATGCTTTTGTCTTATGACTCGGCCCTAACAAGTAAAAAGGTAGTAACAAGTAACAAATAAAAAACCTGAAACCCACGTTGACAATAAAACGACATTTTTGTTTTTCTCGGAACTGATTTCGGCGTTGACATAGTGGGGTTCAGCTTGAACTTTGTGGTGAACGTTAAGAGACATTTAGCGAACATTTAGCTAAACATTCAATTACGTAAATAGAATTATACTTGAGTTTTTTGGCGGGATCTCAGTCTGACATGTAGCAATTGTTTTCTTTAATTCATTAAACTTGTGTACTTGACTCTATATCATGTAATCTTGGTGGTGTTTTGTGTGAAATAGTTTAGTTATTGTGTTCAAGTTAAGTTTATTATAGAGGACAACGCGTAGCATACATTCTGAGGTGCCGACAAAGCTCCATGGAAAGTTTGAGCAGGATAGGCCACCGTTCTGTTGGAGCTTGGTAACGCTGATACAAGATTGAAAATCTTACCTACATGACATTGGCACAAATTGTGTGTACACACAGATTGCCATTAACTAAGAAGAAGAAGAAGAAGAATTATACTTCTTAGAACATTATGGCTTAGGACCATATTGGCCACAAATGATTTAGGCAATATGACTATAATACTAAGCCATTAAAAAATATGTAAGAAATTAACTTTAGTGTCATACAAAAGCGCAGAACATAATGTCAGTGTCAACATCTGATTATTCTTCATGAGCTCACAATGCATTTTGAATGATTAATCTATAGATCGATTCTGTTGTTCATAAAATAGAGGTTCTCGCATTACATACACTTCTATATAACTCCTAATAAGACTTTCGTCAGAACTGTCGTCGTACAAGATTTAATTTTCCTCCTTCGACTAGACATTCAATATGGCATTCTGACCATTTGATATATGGCGAGCAATAATGTCCGAAAGGACGTTTTTGACATATAAAAATATAATCTAATAACTTATGAATGTATGCTTTTAGATTACAAAACAATGGCCAATTGAGAAATTGGATGGAGTGACTTCATACTTGTCCAAATTCTAGATAGTTGCATGTACTAGACACACGCGCCCGCGTTGCTATATAGAGGTCGAATGAGAAGCCGATGGGAAGGGCAAGCCCGGATCTTGGGGGAGGAGGCAAACCGGGGCCTCTGCCCCGTGCATCAGTTTTGGGGGGTTGGGGGACCAAAATCATAATATAATATGATTAAAAATAAACTTACTCAATAGAGCGCCTAGTATAGCAAGCTTGAATGAAAATTTAGATGTAGAAACATAGACCAATAACAAATGTTAACCATTATGTATTTTTTCATCCATGTGTATTTGTGAGTTTCTTTAAGTAATTTATTTCAAACGCTGGAGAGAGGGGAGTCGCTATTAAGTTTCTGTTGCGTTTCGAAAAAATCGTAGATCCTCTGCTGGGGAAGAAGCACGAACAAATATAACGAATACATACATATATCAATGGTGTTGGATCGCATTAGAAAAAGAATACAGCCGACAAAGTTCTATTTATCAAATATGAACGAAGAACTTGATTTATGGACAAAAGCGAGTGTCGGTTCCCAGCGTGGGAATATTCAGAGAAAAGGGTACGGCCCGTTCGGTGAATTTAAAAAACCAGTGCACTTTGAACACATTTACGTGGACATCCTGGGCACGTGAAAACACTACCGCAATCTAACGATTACGATCGCAATCGGCCGAAGCAATACCTACTCGTGACATCACTGCTGACACGGTTGCTAAAGTGATATTTGATGGTTGGACACTGCGTTTTGACTACTCATTATGTGTGACACCAGACCAGGGAAAGCAATTCAAATTCTCACTATTCAAGGCGTTAGTGAAAATATTCAGGATCAAATGTATGAAAAACTACTGCATTTCACCCGTAAGCAATCGGTCGCATCGAATGCTGGCATCGAATTTGCAATTCGCCTTTATGGAGAGAAGCGCCGTCGCGCACTGGAACGTACGCGAAGACACAAAACAAAAGACGCTGATGACGTATGAATTGCCACTTAGAATATCATCAGATTTCTCGTACCTACTACATAGGCGAATAATGAAGACGCAGAATTCGTCCGTCAAATGACTGATAAAATGTCAACACTCTCACCAAGCAGCAAGTTGCACGGAAACAACACAAGTTATACGTTCGTGTATAGAGAATTCGTGACGTGCACACATGTTTTTTTTTGAGCAATGATACATTGCGAAACGTGTTAGCACCTTACGATGGCCCATTCAAAGTCATACACTATTCTGCGATCTGCAGTGGTCTCAATACCATACTTTTTTTTTTTTTTTTTTGACTGGGGGAAATGCATTTACGCACTACCCTTATCTACTCAATACCATACCTACCCTCTCACCAAGAAGAGACTATCTATACCTTTTTTTTTTTTTTGACGAGGGGAATGCATTTGCGCACTACCCTTACCAATTGCATTAGTGAAACCGAAGTCCCCCAATGCAATTGGTAGAGGGGGTGCGGAGGGATGTCTCCGCACAAGTGTGGGACTTACCCGGACGTGAAGCGTAAGAGTCTATACCTTTTTTTTTTTTTTTTTTTTCTCGAGGGGAATGCATTTACGCACTAGCTGTCCAGCCAGATCTGATAGGGACCCCCCCCTTCCAGATCTGGCTGAAGCGCGTCTGAAGATGTGTGACAGTCTCTCACACGTAAGTACGAGGGGCTGTCACACAGGATTAGTGTGGGACTCGCGGCGAGAAGCGCCGGTAACCACTACCCACTAAACCCCCCGGTACCTCCTGCCACCTAGTTGGAGCAAGCACGGGATCGAACTGGTGCATGCACCGCGAATGCTCCAGTGGCCGCCAAGAGTTACAAACCTAGACACAACCGGGAGAGGGTAGAGAGAGTGCCTCCCCCCCCCTCTCCGAGTACCCTCAACCCCCGGCATCTGTGGAAGAGTCTATACCTAACACTACAATAGTAACATGCGCGCAAATGCAACAACAAACATCCAGGACTATGAACGAAGAAGACCGAGAGAAAAATGACCAAAATTTTGCTTACGTCATGTAGTGACTGATGTTGTGGTACACGACCGAGTCACACGTTTCCTTTGCTATACTAATATAATATAATAAAACCATCCACTAAAAATATCACTGGACCGGTAAGACTGATATAGTAATTCTAATAACGCAATTTGAATATACTTTTAACAAAATACGTTATCTCTCCCTATCTTTAATAAATTCATCATTTCTACTATGTCATGGTATCGCCATGGTTGGTACCTGTCATTCGTGTACCCACATCGTTATCAAATCAATAACATCAGGTCATAATGAATTTATTATTTTGTAACTTCAATTCATCGAATTATATGCCTTATATGATCAAGGTTTCAGGTAAAAGTGTTCGTTATTACTTTGTCGACATCGTCCATTTATTATACTTTTAATTCCTTGTCAGAGATTAAAAATATCTAATGATTTAAAACAAAAATCATGTTATCGAATAGGACGTTCTAGTTAACGAGTAAACAGACAGGAAGAAAGAGAGTTTTTTTTTTTTAAATGTTAGGAACGCGGAGGCCTAGTACTATTTGTAATATCTAAACGGGCCTATTTCTTTTTCATACTAACTGTGAGGGTAAAATATCTCTAGAACTTTCTCGTACTAACTGTGAGGGTAACAATATCTCTAGTACTTTCTCATACTATCTGTGAGGGTAACAATATCTCTAGTACTTTCTCGTACTAACTGTGAGGGTAACAATATCTCTAGTACTTTCTCATACTATCTGTGAGGGTAACAATATCTCTAGTACTTTCTCGTACTAACTGTGAGGGTAACAATATCTCTAGTACTTTCTCATACTATATGTGAGGGTAACAATATCTCTAGTACTTTCTCATACTATCTGTGAGGGTAACAATATCTCTAGTAATTTCTCGTACTAACTGTGAGGGTAACAATATCTCTAGTACTTTCTCATACTATCTGTGAGGGTAACAATATCTCTAGTACTTTCTCGTACTAACTGTGAGGGTAACAATATCTCTAGTACTTTCTCATACTATCTGTGAGGGTAACAATATCTCTAGTACTTTCTCGTACTAACTGTGAGGGTAACAATATCTCTAGTACTTTCTCATACTATCTGTGAGGGTAACAATATCTCTAGTACTTTCTCGTACTAACTGTGAGGGTAACAATATCTCTAGTACTTTCTCATACTACCTGTGATTGTAACAATATCTCTAGTACTTTCTCGTACTAACTGTGAGGGTAACAATATCTCTAGTACTTTCTCATACTATCTGTGAGGGTAACAATATCTCTAGTACTTTCTCGTACTAACTGTGAGGGTAACAATATCTCTAGTACTTTCTCATACTACCTGTGATTGTAACAATATCTCTAGTACTTTCTCGTACTAACTCTGAGGGTAACAATATCTCTAGTACTTTCTCATACTATCTGTGAGGGTAACAATATCTCTAGTACTTTCTCGTACTAACTGTGAGGGTAACAATATCTCTAGTACTTTCTCATACTACCTGTGAGGTTAACAATATCTCTAGTACTTTCTCGTACTGTGAGGGTAACAATATCTCTAGTACTTTCTCGTACTAACTGTGAGGGTAACAATATCTTTAGTACTTTCTTATTCTGAGTGAATACTAGGACTACTGAAAATTATCGATGGTAATTCAAATAAAAAATGTAACTTAAATAAAGTGTATTATATTTAAATTCAAATAAATAATTATAATTTAATCTTCGAGAGTGAAGTAAGGTAGGACGTCCAGCGGGGCGGGGTAGTCGCGCAGCCAGACCGGTCCTTCCACCAGGTCGCCGGTAACTCCGTCGCGCCAGGTGCCTCGCGGGAGGTAGATATCGCGACTCCTCGCACCCTCCTCAACAATAGGGGCGGCGAGCAGTTTTCTCTCCCAAAAGGAACTCTGATTCAAGAAACAAAAAACTGTGTAAATTCTCCATAATAGAATTTTTACTTCTTCCTTCCTCTTATATCGGTTTAAAATTTCAAAGACAGTAATAATTTTACTAAAAGGGCAATGGTTAAGGGTTATGCTGTGAGTTTCATTGCGTGTCCAAAGTCGCAGAAGATTCATATAAGAACTTAGAATCCCACAATAGCTGATGAATTGCGCCAAACTAAGGTGCTAATAGGCTGGGGACATTAAATAGCCGATGGAGCCAACGGGTTCTCGAATGGCTACCATATACCGGAATAAGCAGCGTGGGTAAGCCTGTATCAAGGTGGACTGACGATCTAGTGAAAGTCGCGGTAATCAGCTGGATGCGCGTGGTGCAAGGCCGGTCGTTGTAGAGATCTCTGAGAGAGATCTATGTATGTCCTGCAGTGGGCATTTTCTGGTTGTAATGGTGAGGGTGATGATAATGACGAATACACAAACGCTCAATCTTAGTGGAACTTCAAAGGGGATCTTACAATGCGCCTAAGTTTTGCTGGAGGAAAAACATCGTGACTAGACTGTGGTATTTATTTTAGTGGCCGGCTAGCTACAATCCTCAAGTTAAAGTGTATTAGGTTACATGTTTATTTAACAAGTGCGAATATGGTTAACAAAGATTAGTGTGATTGGTGTTGAAGGAGACCCTAATTGGTTGATTTAGAGAATTAAGGAACTGTTCAAAACAAGGTATTACTTAAAATTAATTTCGAAGATGATTTGAGTTCCTAACCTAACCTAACCTAAACGTTGCAAAATAAAAATTAGGCATTTTTAATTAATTGATAAAAGCTTGATATATCCATTCACCCATTCAACAGAAAGACGTACACTGCTGAACATAGGTCTCTCCCTAAGGTATATTATTATATTGTCATTTTTTTTTGCATTGTTTCTCGGTCTTCTATTCAAATTTCTCATGTCATTGTAGAAATTAAACTTATCATAAGTGTGCGTCATGAATTCTTATTATACCGTAAACGGAAAGAGAAAAAATACCCCGTGATGCTCTTAAAACCGAAGGTAGAATTTTAAGACTGTTAAACGGATAGACTGAATGTAAAAAAGTATATATTACCATCCCAAACACCGAGAGCTTCTTCATCAGTAGGGTCGAGCCACCAGATTGGAGGGTTCACCGGAGCCCCGTGCTCCACCGAGGCCTGCATGGCTTGCACTATCACGTCTGCGTAGTCAGCGTGAAGTTGTGTATACCGACGGCAGATTTCCACAGCCTGGCACACAAACGTTCTTATTAATCCCATAAAATTCTCTTAAGAGTTATTAATAAATTTGAAGAATAGTTATTTCAGAAATCTACAATTATCGTGCTATACTCCAATCAAACGAGTTGAAGGAGGAAACTACAGGATGAGAAGATTAAACCTATGGAAAATAGACGAAAGTATCACTTTGTACTTGCCTGTTTCCTCCTACAAAACATAACCGATTTTAGTTTTGTAAAATAAGAAAGAAATACTTTCGTCGAATTTATGAATGAAAATCAATACATATTGTCATTATCCAGAGAGGAAACGGAACTACGCTTGTATGGACTAAACATCGCCCGCATTTTCTCTTAACTTCCGAAGTCAAATTACATGATATTTTAAGAAAGGCACTCAAAGGCTATCAAATTTCATTGATAAACATAGTCATTGGTGAAAACAAAACAGAGTAAGTATATCGATAAATCTAAATACCTCTTCATCATGATCCCACGGGACGAAGGAGTACTGCAAGGTTGGCATAAACACGTTAGCCTGGAGCCATCTCACGAACAGCTCCTTGCTGGGCGATTCGTTGTATCCGTTACCACCGATCATGTCTGGCAACACCAACGTGTAGCCGTTAAGATTCATCTGGAGGAGAGTGGTCACGAGTGTTGCCAGCCCATTGTTGAAATCCCACAGCGTGTCTTTGTCGACCATACGGATGAAAACTGGCAAGTCTTGAGTCCTATGTATATTAATTTTGTTTAAAACGAATTACATTAGTTTAGTCTTAATTAAAAAAAATGTTCTTTTAATAACTAAAAACAAATATTGTATTATTTATCGAAATAGGATGAGCTATTGCCAATGGCTTTCCTCTCATTTTACAGTATTTATTAGTATTATGGAAGAAGTCTTACCTCATTCCAGAACGGACTTCAATCATTGGACCGAACTGTGCGACAGTTCTAACGTAAGCGGAAACAATGTGCGACGGGTGTAAATCTATATCACCAGGCTGTACGGGGATCTGGATGGAAATGATAATTCTGGTTAAATTGTTATTAAGTACTGTTTTTAATGGATTTGTTGTTATAACAGTTTCTATTAATTTCATCGATTCCATCTCAATTTTTATAGAATATCTTTAAGACAAAGATAACTACATGTTTTTTGTTTCCCTATCAAGTCTATTATGGTAGAAAATATCTATAACATTATTATTATTTCGCATTTTCATTACCTGAGGAGACCAACTGGATTCTCCGGCATCGAATTTGACGCTATCGATGTCATAAGTCTCGATCAGGTTACGGACTCTATCAGAAAACCAGGAGGCAGCTTCAGGGTTCGTAAAGTCGATATAGCCGGGGACTGAACCATTGTTGTTCCACCAAGATGTGTCGGGACTGCCTTCCTCGTTCAACACTAGGTAACTGTTTCGAAACAAAAATTCTAGTTAAAATACCATATCTGCATTCAGCATTTGCATTATTACAGAAATTAGTGCTGGAATAATGGAATAATATTCTAAAAATGTTAAATAAATTGGTAAGTTAGGACGTTTTAAGTCAAACTTCTTATAGCTAAAAAAATACCATATCAAAAAAAAAAAGAGGAAAGAAGTACTAAAAATAAACTCACCCATTTTCTAAAGCATCCGAGTACCAAGGATTGCAGTCCTTATTAATGAACGGATGCACCCAAATAGCAACCCTGAAGCCAAGACCCTTGATGTCTTGAATCAATTGCTTGAAATCGGGAAGTTTCCTCTCGTCTACCGTCAGGGATCCGTAGCAGATTTCCCAAAGGTCGTCAATTTCAAACTGTGCGTTGGGGAAACCGCTATCATTGATCTCATTAGCGAAAGCCCACAGTTTGTCCTGATCGATTTCACGGGAATACCTCGCCCAGGTCGACCAGACTGGATACTGGATCATTCTGTAGTCGGGTAGGCCGGAAGGTTTGCCCAGGTAAGTGGCAATAGCGTGCTGATGAGCAACCTTGGCGTTTTCAAAGAACCAAATGTCGTATTTGAGGACATTATGCGTGCGGCGCGTGGAGTAAGGTGCAGCGACTTCAGCAATGAAGCAAATACTGTTCTCTTGTACATTGTGGTAGTCAATGAACAGTGGTGCTTCGGGTTGCACGTAGAAGTATTGACCGGCTGAATTGACCCAGTATCTTTCGGACACAGCAGAGTTGTCATCCTCTTTGGAAATTATCGAATATTTCTGGAGCTTACCGTTCTGTAATGGCCAGTATTGTTCTTTCTGTTCCGGACCGCCGTACCAGTGGTAAGACCCTGGTTAATATAAATATGTGAGTTTTTTTTATCATCTGTAGTTTAGCGGCCACGATGGCTGATGAAGAAGGGCTTCAACATCACCAGAATATAAATAAGTGAAATCGAGAACTGATAAGTTTATTCTGCAAGGTGATAGTCAATTTTTAATGCATTAATGTTTATGTGAAAAGTAAAAATATGTAAAGTAATATAGATTTGTTTTAAAACTATATATCATTTAAGCACAATATCATTTATGTAGCCATCGGTGGTAATACGAGCCTAAAAGAATAGCTCTCAAAGACATATAGGCCGAAAAAGAAAATGTATTACCACAATAATGGTTTAATTTCTCAACTATGTTTTCTTTCATTTTTATTTTTTATTATTTAAATTAAACTATCTGCAGACTCTGGGTCCGCACCTTTTTTTAGATTGGAGATTTAAATCGACTTGCGTCGGAAAAAATTGCCTATAATAGCAATTCAAGCGGCTATGCAGTTAGTAATCTTCTTTCGCATATGTGAGCTTAAATCTACTTCTATTAAATTTTTTATATCTATATATTACATTATTTTATAAATACTTTGTTTTCTTTCATTGAAAATTCAGACTACGGCCTATTACAATAGAGTCTATTTTTACTGACCGAAATCGAAGCAATCTTCGAAAACTCTGTCGGCGGGTCCGTCCCAGGTGACACTGACGCGGTAACCGCCGCTTGCTTCGTCGAATGCAGTGTTAATCTCGAATTCCACTTCGTTGTCGTCAGTGGACACCTTGCGCCCGATGTGTCCGTACAACTCAGCCGAACCGGATCCTGGAGACATCATTCGTTAATATTTTCCACCGCTTATTAATAGAATCCTGGGCTGAGAATATAGTCATCACGATGATAGCACAACGACGAGTATGATAAACACAAAAAAATTAAAACCAAAAGATAGGAAAGATGTAACAAAGATAGAGAAGGTGATTTAAAGTGTGTAGAATGTCGAGTGATCTGCTATCTGTATTTTAAGTATTAAAAAAACCTTTTTCTGTATGCATCATTATGTACGTCATTCACATACACATACGATATACGATATACATATATCGTCATAACTTAAATCTTTACTAAAATCTGTTTAGAGAACAATTTCTAGATTTTAAAAAGAATATCATTAATTTTTTTTAAGACCACAAATAACGCATAATCATTGAGACTTTATCTTTTGTAATTTTTTTCTCTTGTATTATCGTATTATGTCCTTTTGTGTACCAAGGATTTACCAGTATTAGTTCATGGAAGATTTCTTGATGTTTGATTAAGTAGTTAAAGCATGGAAGCGTTACAAATAAACAAACACACGTTTATATTTATAATATTCGTTAATAAATTTTTAACTTCTCTAGGTTGCAAAAAAATATCCTAAAAGGAAACAAGGTGAAGACTGGTTTTTGAAATATTTGATGAGCGGTAGAAGATTACTGAAAGATCAAGTCCTTACTTCCTATTGCGGTGAGGAGAAATCCACCATCTTCGTGCTCGTCGATCAAGAGATCTCGTTGCGTTGGACCCCTGGGGACCGCGCACAGCGCTGCTGTCACACCTATCATAAAATCGTGATATAGTGAAAAATTTACCTCATCACAAAATTTACACAACGATCACTATGGTGAAGTTAGTAGAATCGATTCCTATTACTGAGACTTCCAGTGGAGATTTTCCCTTCTAATTATTTCACTGCTAAATTAAAAAAATAGTTCTTGTGAAGTTTACCTTCATATATTTTTAACATTGTTGATACCCCCCCCCCCCATCCCAAACCCTTGTCACCAACAATAATCATAGGGCTCAGTCCCCCCAGCCCTCATGATTACTTAAGTAAAGATTGCCTACATTTTGAAAAAAAAAAAAATTAAACATTGTGTACGTAATTACTATTCAGACCCCTCCACCCCCCATGTCATCAACAATAAGCAAACCATAGACCCCCGCCCCCATAAAGATGCTTACGTAACACTTAAACTGCTTCTTTTCTTAAAAGGTTTGAAAAAATATACATTATCCATTTTTCGTGTGATAAAACCCACTCGAAGTAGTTTACGTGTTTCGATATTATATGAGATAATGTAAATAAATATCTCACATCTTGAAGAGTTGATCGATGCTCGAGACTTGACAACACTGATAACGGAAGATAACAGACACAAAAATCGTATTATTTCTTTAAAACGGATATAGGTATATGAAATTATGATCAGTTTTTCAGATTCTTAACCCTGGAATTTCGTAGCATGAGTCATTTGACTAGGTATGTTTATGGTAAGTGAAATTGGGTTTGTAATCTACGTGACGTAAGGGCCACCTCAGCTTAACAATAACCGACTTCAAAACAAGACACAAAAAAGTTGACCCTAAAAACTGAAGTATTCCATTTCAGGGTTACAGTCCAAGTTTATGGATTGGTTTGAGTACCGACAAAGCCCTTACGAATGTAACACGCGATCGTTAAAACTGCTTCTTTCTAGTAGAAATACCATTGTTATTTCCTAAGTTAATTCTTTCATCTAACGCGTGTAAATCGTTTAAATAGCTCTGTATATACTTTGAGTTCTGGATCCCCGAACATGTCATTATGAAGGATTTTACACAAGTATACAGTAGTCGCGAATTAGTCGCCCTTAATTGCATTACCATCTCCGTATACGAGAAAGAAAGCTTTATTATACGAATATTAATTTAATTATTTATGCTCGTTCATTATTACAAATAATGAATCAAAATAACCTAAGCATAGTTTGATGCCCAGTGGCAGAACTGGCCATGCCATGGAAATGCCACGGGCGACGCTTCGATCGGGCGCGAACTCAGAAGTGTCGTAAAATATCTAATAAAAATTTTTTACGGTGAACCCATACAATGAAATTGCCACGGGCCTCAGGTGGCATAGTTACGCCATTGCTGATGCCTACATAATACCGAACAGCCCCGCGTAACACTGAATAATTTATTGATCTTATCCACGTTCCTTGCAAAGTAAGGTTTTCACAACTTCATATTATTAAATCAAAATTGACCATATTGATATGTAGAATCGATATTACATAAGAAATAAAGGTTTCCTCAAGAGATACAGTTTGTATAGTAAACTCACCCGCCAAAAAGACGAGCCACTTCATCTCGGATCACTGTGAGAGAAACGACTGTCCATAAGTAACAGGTATATCTATTTATTTCACTTACTTATCAATGGCTATCGCTTCCACGTTTCGCTTTTTGATATGTTAGAGATCATCTCAAAAGCCACCAGGAGATTATACAGGTTGTTCATTTTTTAAGAGTTACGCGTCGAAATTATTATTCAAACCATATATCTATATATATACATAAGCAAAGTTTGTTTTGTTTGTCCGAGGTAAACTCGAAAACTACTGGACCGATCAGCATCAACCCACAACCATTCGACGCGGAATTAATCGTAGATGGTTATAGGCTATATATTTATCAAATTCTATGAGCCCTTTGCCATGTTTTCTCAATTTGTTTGTTTATTAATTTATTTGCTCCCATAAAACAAAAGACAGGCATTTATCCTTGTAATAAATAGAAGGAAAATGGGGGGTTCCTTTGACGCACCATCACCTCAAAACTACTGAACATATCGGGATAGGACTAATACCTTTCAACGCAGTATTTTTCATAGACAGGTATTTTTTGGATTCCACCGATCCTCTCTCATTTTTTTTCGATTTACTCTTTTGTACATTTTCCACTTCAATTTACGCTTATATACATTCTTTCCGGTAATAAAAATAAAATACTCTTACTTTTATTCATTCATTTGTTTTTTTAAATTAGGTATAAATGAAACGTCATATGCACAGAACATATGAAACGCGGGCGGAGCCGCGGGCACCAGCTAGTAAATAAATAAATACTTAGTTAAACCAAAGACTAGTTAAAAAAAGAAACATTATTAAGTTATGTAATGATGGTAAAATTGTTTTTGTGACAATAAAGGATAATTGTCATATAGGAATCTATACACGTTTTTTTCTAAATGAGTAAATGCTTTAATAGCTTTGACAGGTTCATCGAACTTTTGAGGTGAGTGCTAATGGCGCTCAGCCGGGAGAGTGGTAGCTAACACAAGGGCACTACAGTAGTACGGAGCACGGCTTAGGCTGCTATTTGAGAGGTAAATTACGTGGAATTACTGATCTCATGGTCTCTTACAGAAATTACGTACCTACGTATAGTGTGTAGGTGTATGGGGTGAAGAGTAATAAAAAAAAAATCTTAAGTTGAGAATCGGTACATGTACTGGGCCGCTGCCGAAGTATATTAGAATATAACTGAGAAAGCAATTTATTTATCAGCTATACCCTCTCACATAATAAAAAGCCACGTCTCAGGATGTGTGTCAGTTTTAGGTTAATAAATCTAAAACCATTGAAGCGATTTATATAAGTCCTTCTCTTAAATATGTATGTAATCTCCGGCCATATTCTAAAATATATTATGTAATGAAGGTGATTTAAAAGTCTACACCATCGCCTTCCTTGTAATGCTTTGTAGTTAATTTATTGAATAATCACTAATCCCACTGTAATGCAGTTTTCAAATTAATATATGGCTAAACTCGAGAAGCAACTTATGATGCATATGATTGAGTCACTGGGGCGGTGATCACTATTATAATGTTATAATTGTTTAGGTGATAATTAATATTTTCCTCAATGGACATGACAAACAAATTATCATTTTTTTATGTTTAAAGCGTTCAGGCAAGATGGCTGCACAAGAACTGTAAGCATAGTTTTTATAGAGACGACAACGATTGTCTGAAAATGTGAATAAAAATCCAGAGACCTAAGTCGAATTTGATACAATTTTCATTACTAGATCATTACGTATATTTCAAGTAAAAAGGAACATTCTATAGTTGGCTCAAAGATGTTGTTATGTAAAGTTCGAAGCTGGATTTCGTTAACCCTCCCCGCAACGCCTCCTACAAGGGAAAATGTCGAGAAGTTGCACACTTAATTTTAGTTCGATGTTATCAATTGATAAGATATATCACTCATAAGTCACTATCGAGTATTTTGTTTGTTATATGACATATTGTATGACAACGACTTGCGAATTTTATTACGTTTCCTGACATGGAATATTATACGACTTTAAACTATGTGTTTAAATTGTTAATATCTATTTATACTGTATCTAGGCATTGTACAATTGTTTTTTATTCGGGCGAAGTTTGGAATAATAAATATTTGTATTTCGTTTAATATAATTTCAGTAATAATAAATTAGCGGGACTATCAATATTGTTTATCTTCAACAATTATATGAAATGTTCTAAAGAAAGTAATTGCTTTTCTGAAGAAATAATCATTTACTGAATAATTAACATTTAATAAATTAATAAAACAATGTTGAGGTTTATTTCAAAGAACTATGAAAATATGAATTTGGATAGTAGATGATCATCAACATTTAAGACGATGTCGAAATTACATTGCTTTATTACGTTTTAAAATAATATACTTTAAATTGCTTTACGTGACCTCATTTTCATACAAACTTTCTTTTATATAAATGTTACTCCTTTAGAAAAAAATTAGTATTGACTCTATGTAGTATCCTGTGGTTTCAAGCTAAATGTTACAATACTTCTCTGCACCAAGAAACCAAGACGAGACGACGTTCATGTTGAACAAAACATACAGAAATGTAACCCTTATTTTTAACATAACATAACATAAGCTCATATGCCTGTTATCTCCGAAGGGTTAGGCGAACTACACCACCCGCATTTCGCCGAGCTTAGTTCCGTCCGAGATGTGACAGGGAGCGAGCCTGTCGCTATATCGGGCACATATTCCAGACTCCGGGATGATACTGAGTAGAAAAACCCAATATCACTGACCCAACCCCGGGGATCGATCCCGAGTATTCGGGTGGCGACCCAAGACGTGCCTCGTTCCCCATCTGGGGAGGCTCTTGACGTCGCCGATACAGTGACACTGCCCATACATTGAGCATTACACGCACAACACTGCATACACACTCCTGCACATAACACGTAGGTACATAGGTCCTGTAAGGAACCTTTTTTTTAATTTAAGAACTAAAAAATGTAAGGTTTAGCTATGTTTAAATTCCTCGGGAATTTTTTGTTAGGTAGCAGCCAAGCCGAGGTTCGAACCCTTGTGCTAGTTACCTTTATGCACTCGCCCCCAAAGCTCGGTGAAGCTGTAAAGGCCACTTTGGTCAACAGCATTAGCTAGTTTAGAAAAAAAAAAGATCGATCCCGAAACCTCAGAACGACAGTCGCACTGTAATACAACTGGGCCACCGAGGCAGCTTTTTTTTAAATGCTAATATTTGACTCTATCTTCACAATATTGGCGGTATTTTACGTAAAATATTTTGGTTTAATGTGCTCTAATACATTGCTATTGCATATGCCCTAAAAACTTGTCTGAAAAATTCCGGAAGGGTAGCCCCAATTACGCTAGAGTGTCGAAGTGTTAATATAAGACTAGAAAAATACTTTTCCCACGTGACACTTTAGAAAATTTGCCATGTCATTCTGAAGTTCCCATCATTGATTTAAACATAATTTAACTAATAAGAAAAAAGAACAAAGTTAAAAAGAACCTAAGTTTGTCGACCAATAAATGAAAGATTGTACTGATGTGTTATTGCCAGATTTGGTCTTCATTTACTATTGACCAATTTTCGAATTTTCTTTTTCGTATCATCTTTTATATTAGTATATAATTGTAATAGATAATCTTGGAAGCCGATTTTCCCAAATCAGTAGATTAGACGTGTTTAGTAAAGTGATGAACAATCTATGTATACAAATAAATAAAATTGAAGTGTCTGTTTATAATATTAAAATTACAACTTTTTACTAACATATGGAGGTAATATACGTTATCAAAAGAAATACCGAAAGAATAATTTTAATTTTTTTTGTCTGTATTCTGTTTGTTTCGGCAAATCTCCGGAACCGCTAGATATATTTTTAGGAAATTTTCTGGCACATAGCTAAAGTAACTCTACGAAAATCTTCACGTAAAAGACACTAAATTGCAGAATATGGTTTATTAATAGTACATTATTGCAAAGGCCGTTACGGCTCGGCCTAAACTAATACGAGATAGACGATTGAATTTAATTAAAATTAAATAAAAAGTACGTTTTATTTTATACATTTGACTTATTTAATATTAAAAGTTACATTAGTATCAAGACGAATTTTCACCTTTACCGGCAATTTTTTATTTATCACCTGTGCCGAAAGGCAAGCGCATTTATAGCTATACAGCCACGTGAACGCAACTTGTACTAACCAAACAGACTTACTTTGGTATGCCAAGAATGATAAAAGAGATCCAATCAAAGAGTATTTAATAATTTAACCCCTGCACGTCGTTTCATACACCATTGCTGGAGCGTTGTTAAGTTCCAAATTCAAAAAACGCTTCTGCAATGGATTTGATTTTCTTTATCTGTAAATTCGATATTTCGTGTGTTCTTTTTTCAAAAATAATGGCAATATTTCCATGCATCTTTGAGAACATTCATTATAATGCATTCATGGATTCAGTTAAAATTAAAGCTTTGAAAAATTAATCAAAGTCCCGCCAATAATAACGAATGTGAAACAGAGCACATAATCCTTTAGTGTTGTCGGTAATTGTTTAAATGCTTGGTTTCAATTTCAATGTATGCAAGTAATATACGTAAAAAATAAAAATACATAAGTAAAACAATTAAAAAGCCCTAATATTATAAGTACTTTATTTATATTCATTCCTGTTAGTTTCATTAATTTAATAACTTTTATTTTTATTTATCATCATGAGTCATTGTAACAAATTGTATTATGTCATTGTTTCTTTATTTATCTATAGCAGTTGTTGCGGATTAGCTCAGTTTTAGGTGAAAATCAGGCAAATATTATGATGGAAAACAGGGAAAAAAAAGGCGATATTCGGTGTATCTTCTATGAGTGTATATTACTATCTGTTATTGACAATACATTGAATTCTTATATTAAAATACATTTGTTTTATAAGTAAAAACTACACAAAATAAAAAAGGTTATTTTACTCAGACAAAAAAGGTATAAAAAGGTTGGATTCTCAACATCCTCCTCTTTTTTTTTAAATTGGTTATGTAGTAATTACAATTAATTTTTTAAGAGGTCTCCTTAATTGGCAGCAGATGTGGCAACATCAGCCACTCTGGAAATTCCATCCTTGCCCTTATATAGGGATATGACTCTCCCTTTTGGCCACACACCACGAGGTAAATTACTGTCAGCTATAAGAACAACATCTCCCACTTTAATATGAGGCCGCTCTCCAGTGCCTGTAGTGGGGTTCAAAAGAGGTAAATACTCGACCAACCAACGTCTCCAAAAGTGGTCCGCCATCCTGGCTGCTCTTTTCCATCGAATTCTACCGTGAAGATCGCTTTCTTCTACTTCGAAAGGTATGCGATTGATTGAAGACGTCCCAATAAAAAATGAAAAGGAGTGAGTGCCTCCGGATAGTCAGGATCAGGAGAGACGTGTGTGAGAGGTCTACTATTTACAATCGCTTCTGCTTCTAGGAGAAGAGTTGATAAAACTTCATCAGTAGGTGACTTATCTTTGAGTGTCACTTTAAGCGCAGTCTTTATGCTTCGAACTAAGCGCTCCCAAGCTCCTCCCATAAAAGGAGCAGCGGGTGGTATAAACTTCCACTCTATTAATTCATTTGCTGCGAAAGTTAAGATTTGTTTCTCGTACAGTTTTTTGAGCTCTCTACTAAGGCCGACAAAGGCAGTTCCGTTGTCTGAAAAAATTTTATGTGGTAATCCGCGTCGAGCAATAAATCTTTTCAGGCTCATCATTGCGGCATCTGTAGTAAGGCTGTAGACTACCTCCAAGTGTACTGCTCTTGTGACCAGGCACGTATATAGAGCGACGTACCGCTTTTCATGTCTTCGGCCTACGGTAACTTGAAGAGGTCCGAAGTAGTCTACCCCAATAAAAGAAAAAGGTCTTTGGTGGTGTGCAAGTCGCTCATCAGGAAGTTTTCCCATAGGCGGATCTAACGGTTTAGCTCTTTGATGTGTACAAAATAGGCAGTCGTGAGCTACAGAAGGAACTGTGGTTCTCAGATTGAGGATCCAGTAGCGTTGGCGGAGTTCGTTCACCACTGTCTCATTGTTCGCATGTGCAGCTTTTTCGTGGTAACGCATTACTAGTAGGCGGATAGCTGGATGTCTTCCATCGAGTATAATGGGGAATTTCGAAGGAGTATTGATGTGTATAGTAGCGCTGATACGTCCGAATAGGCGAAGTAAGTTGTCATCGCTTAAAGTGGGAGATAGTTTAAGCAATCTACTGTTACGTGGTAGCGGTGTGTTATTCTTTAGGCAAGAGATCTCTGTTTTAAAACAGTCTAGTTGACTTTGCCATAAAATATGAGTTTCGGCCATTTGTAAATTGGACGCTGTTAAAATGCAAGGAATTACGGCGGTGTTATCTACTCTACCACGTAAGATAAGAAGTTTACGTGCAAATAAATGTGCTAATGCTGTGGCTCGAACTAAACATAACCATTTACTTATGCGATGAGGACTAACTGAAACAGGAGCCAGTGGATGGAACGGGTCATCAACAATCAAATGACAAATTAATCTATCCTTTGATTTTAGCTCAGACTGATCGACTTTGAAATTAGTTGTTGGTTCACTCGGCCACTGACTTGAATATAAAAACTTTGGGCCAACAAACCAGCGTGACTCTATGCTCAAAGGATCCCTTTTAAGGCGTGTAGCATCATCTGCCAAATTTAGTGCAGTTGGAACCCATCTCCATTCATTTACATTAGACAGTTCTAATATTTCGCCTACGCGGTTGGCAACAAAAGGTTTGAAATTACGAGCGTCATTGCGAAGCCATCCGAGAACATTCATAGAGTCACACCAAAAGACTCGTTTGCATGGTTTTAATTTGTGAGCGTTGCAAAGAGCATCAGCTAAGCGTGCAGCTACTAATGCGCCTTGGAGCTCCAAGCGTGGGATTGAGGCTGGTTTTAATGGAGCTACTCGAACCTTGCTACCTATTAACACTACGTTAATAGTTCCGTCTGGAAATATTAAGCGCCAATACGCTACAGCGGCATATGCAGACTCGCTAGCGTCACAAAATAAGTGAAGTTCTCTTTCTATAACTACATCATCAAACACACTGAGGTTGTACCGACGTGGAATTTTAAAATTATTCAAAGAACTGACGCAAACTTCGTGCCATTCTTTCCACGCCGCGGTATCTTCCTCAGTAAGCTGATGGTCCCAATCAACAGCTTTACGCCAAACGTTTTGAAACAAAATCTTAGCTCTCACAATAAGCGGGGCTAATAATCCAATTGGATCATATATGCACATCATAAGTGACAGTGCTTCGCGCTTTGTAAATTTTGAAGAAATAGTCTTCTTTTTAAAACCTTCAGCGTTAAAACTAAGGCAATCTTCAGTAGGCTGCCAAACTAAGCCTAAAGTTCTAACAGATTTAGCTACTCTACCTAAATTGACGTTAGCTAAATATGAATCCGCTACAGACTCTTTTGGGATGAGGGCTAGGGCTGTAGGTTCATTTGATACCCAAGAACTCATCTCATAACCTGCATTTTTATGAATGGTGATAATGTCTGAAGCGAGACGCGCTGCATCAGCCACTGAAGGTGTAGATACTATACAGTCATCCATGTAATGATCATTGAGGATAGCATCCACAGCTTCAGGGAATTGCGTCTGAAATTCAATTGCGTTTTATTTTTAATAAACTGTGCAGAAAAAGGACTTGAAGCTGCACCGAAAATCATAGACGCCATTCTAAAAACTTGAATGGGTTCACTAGTGGAATTTCGCCACAAAAAACGTTGGGCATCCCTGTCTTCTTCGCGTATTTTTACTTGAGGGAACATTTCCCTAATATCAGCAGAAAGGCCGACTTTGAATTCACGAAAAGCGCAAAAGTATATCTAAAATTGAATTGAGAAGGTCCGGTCCAGTAAGTAACATAGAATTCAGACTTACTCCTCTAGACTTAGCCGCCGCATCATGAACTATACGAAGTTTATCGGGTTTATTAGAATTGATAACACCGAAATGGGGTAGGTACCAACATCTTTTAACAGAGTGTTCCACACTGACAGGGCCTTCTGCGTAATTTTTATCAAACATGGCCTGCATATTTAACTTATATAGTTCGGCATAAGCTGGCTCTTTGCTCATTTTTCTTTCTAAACATTTAAATCTAGACAAAGCATGCCCGAAGCTGTCCGGAACTTCAAAAATAAGATCTTTCCAAGGAAGCCCTACCTCAAACTTACCATCAGGTAAACGACGTGTTGTTTCTTCCAAAATTTGTATAGCTTTAGCATCATCATCACTTAAACGCTCCTTTTTAGTAATACCTAAAGAATCTAATTTATAATAATTTTGAATAAGCATGCTTAAGTTTTCAGAATCGTCATTATCAGTAAGGTTTACATGGTTGACAAAATTCACGGGCTTAGTTCTGCTTGAATCAAAACCAAATAATACCCAACCTAAGTTAGTTTTAATTGCAACTGGCTGAGACCTAGTGCCAATCCGAGACTCCTTGGAAATCAAAAGATGCCAGTTATCAAGTCCAATAATTAATTTAGGTTCACCTGCTTCGCAACAAAGTATGTTGGATAAATCTCTTAAATGCCGAAACTGTGTGATATCATCAATGTGACTTTTTTGTTTTGACAAGCCTAGATTTTCAATCGAACGAGCGTTCCGAATAGAAAATATATCAGTGGAATGATAACCTTTAATTTTGAAGTCAACATGCTGAGCCTTAATCTTTTTGCCTAAGCCACTAACACAGTCCAACATAATATCTGACGTAGGTCCTGTGATACCTAGTTGCTTACAAATTTCGGAGTCAATTAGTGTAGCTGTTGAGCCATCATCCAATAAAGCATTCGTATTAATGCTGCCTAACGGCCCCATGATAGTTACCTTTATGATTTTTAACAGGGGTCTAGAGTAATTTTGTTTCTTAGATAAATCAGACAAAGAAGTTTTATCAGACAAATAAGTCGTGTGTGTAAGAATTTCGTTTGGTTGTTCGTTAGAAGTACAGGCTCTACTTTGTGAAATTGTATAAATGTCGCTGTTAGGTTCATTTTCAGCAATCGTGTGCGTAGCTAAAATATCCGCGTTGTGTAAAAGTTTATGGTGCTTATGTTTGCACTCCACAACGTTGCAAATCTCTTTAGTGAACTTACAATATTTATAACTATGAGAACCTTTTTTAAGACATTTGTGGCAAAGTTTATTTTTAATTACGAATTGCCACCTGTCATGAATTGGCATTTCTACAAATTTGTCACATTTTGACAAATTATGATTTTCTTTACAAATAAAACAAGTTTTAATGTTTTCCTTTATAGAATATGCGTGATTTTTAGAAGGCTTTTCTGTAATAGTGGACTCACGAGAACATTCCGAAAATGATACTGCATGAACTTTCTCAAATCTTTTTGCAGGAACTAAAGGGTCTGGAACTAAACCAAATTTTAGGTGCAACTCGACTTCCCGAGATAAAAATTGTGATAACAACTCAAGCTTAGTCTGTCCCTGAGGTGAAAAATGTATCATGCCATATTCAGTCCATTTATTACGTAACAGAGGTGTTAGTTTAATTAGAATAGCTTGAAAAAGCTCTGGAGATTCTAAGTAACATCTGTGGTTGAGAAGCCTTATCACTTCTACACAATTTTGAATTCTACATGCAAATTTATTAAGGTCATAACTTTCAGAATTTAATTTTGGTAAAGATCGAACGGAAACAATTTCATTAAGTACTATTAACTCAGATCGACCAAACCTCATTTCTAAAGCATCCATTACTACGGAAGGATCATGAGCTGACACGAGAAGAACAGATACTGCCTCCCGAGCCGCTCCTCTGAGACTCATGCCGATGCGAGTTAAATTCTCCGTCGCTGAGAAGGTGGCCTTGCTGTCCTCAAACATTCTCTTGAAAGCTAGCCAATCCAAAGGCCTACCGTCAAAAATAGGTAGCTTTCCGTCTCCACATTTGACCTTGCTAGTAACCAACGATGTAATAGCCTGCGCTAATAAAGAAATGTCAGTGGGTTGTTCTGTTTTAATTTCAGTAGTGTTATTTTGTATACTATTAGTTACATTTGTAGGATTGTTCGCTGCGGCAGTAGATTGAAATAGCTTTGGTAAGCTTCTTCCACCAAAATGTTGCGGATTAGCTCAGTTTTAGGTGAAGATTGGGCAAATATTATGATGGAAAACAGGGAAAAAAAAGGCGATATTCGGTGTATCTTCTATGAGTGTATATTACTATCTGTTATTGACAATACATTGAATTCTTATATTAAAATACATTTGTTTTATAAGTAAAAACTACACAAAATAAAAAAGGTTATTTTACTCAGACAAAAAAGGTATAAAAAGGTTGGATTCTCAACAGCAGTGATGCCAAAAACACTGTAATTTTAGTAGATTTGCTGTAATTTTGCTCCGTTTACTGTCCACTCTATTACAGAAATACAGTGTATCAAAACTACTATAAAATAATTCATGTTAAGAATGTAGGATTCTCTGCATAAAACAAAACTTTTTACTAAGTGTTACGTGGTAAATATTAACAATAATGAAGAAATCTCTCCCAGAAATATTTTTAAAATTTTTTATTTTTGCTAGAGACTTACTTACATAGATCATTATCATTCAACAAAAAGTAAATATACGTGTTTCGTTGTTTTCTTAATTTTGCGTGATTAATTACGTATGTGCAATTTGGTTAAAGTGTCGAGTACCCATAAAAATGAAACAATAGGAACACAATGGAAAGCTGGCGTAAACGCCGGGAAGGTGCTCAAGGGGTTAAGTTTGTTTATTTATATACATTATTCATTATTTTTAATGTGATTTAAACTATGTATTTCAGGCTTATCGTTCATGGTGTAATGCATCGACAATTGCCGACAGCGTAGCATTAATGCGATACAGCTAAGGTAATAAATATATCTTTAAAGCCTAGTATTTAAAAATATATTGTAAATTTAGAGGATAAATGTAGAATTGCAAAAATAAAATTAGTAGCATTTATGACTGAATATAAAATATCTCACAGAGCTATTGATTATTTAATAGATTTAATTAACAATATGTTGGGTATGAGTGAAAAGAAGGATATATGTACAGATCTGAAACGGCAAAATATCTCGACAATGGTTGAAGAAAGTACTGATACAGCAACAGTAAATAGTGTAAATACTATGTGTATAGTTGTACAATATATTTGTCCTGGTTCTATGGTGTTTAGGTTTTGGGACCTAATCCAATAATCAGCTAACAATAGCCAACAGAATGGGAAAATTAGCAGGTTATTGTAGCAACCCAAGCCAAAGTGGAAACTATGGTGCCCTTTTGCTAGCTACCTTTTTCACCTGAGCACCTTAAGCTCGTTTCAAAAGTTCTATGCAGCTGTCAAGACCCCTCAGCTCAATATCATTTAATCAGTTAGAAAATAAATACAAAATATGTATTTTGATTTACAATGTACTGTAGTTCTGTTCCCATCTACTGTAATTTCACTGTAAAATCGGGAACAAGCTTGGCAACACTGATCTATGGTCTCTTTGTCGAAAAACAAAAGCGACACATTTCAACGATGGCAGATCCCAGAATTCGACAAATAAAAATAAAAACCGGCGTTGTGAAACGCATTACTAAAGAGAAAATAGTTTACGAAAAGGAGGCTGAACAGCAGAAAAATAGAATACAGAAAATAAAGGACGAGGGCCAAGACGAGCATAACATTAGAAAGCAGGAGGAGGTACTTCAAGAATCGCTGATGATGGTCCCAGACTGCCAGAGGAGGTAATTTACCACCCGCTAAGAATTAATTACGAGTTTTAATTTTATCACTTTGTTGTTAATTATTGAAGGTATTCATACATTCAGTGATATTAGTGGGAGAAATCACAGATGTATTTAGGGTTATATTCGGTCTTTGTTTGCACATGACTCAACCTAATAAAATACAACGCAATATCTTTTTGTAATTGTAAATTTTAAAATTTGACATTTTTCAGTAAACGATATTGAAAATGAGAAAAATACGAAAAGTGTTTTATTTTAATTACCTTAAAAGTAGTTTTGAATGAGTAAGCTGATAAAATGTCAAATGTGTAATGGTAGTGATCTTGTGGAGATTAACTAGTTACTTCTACTATCAAATTATATTTATAAAGACTTAAATATGGAGTTCTCATGCTATTGAACTCATAAAGAAAAACTAATAAGAAACTCCCAAGGTTATGTTTATGATAAAAATTTCCTTTTAATAGTATCTAGGTGGTGCTCACAACGTTGTTCATGTAAAAATATTATTAGTGCTCCATAACAACTACATATCTGGTCTCTATACAAGTTACTTAATTAAATTAGTGGATTTTAGTTATTTTAGCTATATTTTTCGTTACTGTTTTACTATTAATTTTATTATTATTTTAGTATTTATATGAAGTCTATATATTTGGGTCATATTGTTGGATTTTTATATTTATTATTAACTTTAATATATATTTGAAGACAAAATAGTCTAAAACAGTGAGAAATCTTACATTATCATTTGGTTCTTTGTTCTGCACTACTTAAGAGGACATTCGGTCGGCAACAGATTTGAAAACAATGTATTTCAGAATCTGTTGCTATCACATTTCACCTCAAAGAACAAGTTATAAAAAATGAAAGGAACAACTGCAGCTCAAGCTGATTTTACTTATGTAAAATAGACAAAAACATCACTTTGTAGTACCCTGTTTCCTCGTCCAAAACTGAACCGATTTTTAGTTTTCTTTCAGTTTTAGAATAATAAAGACTTTAGCTATACCCCTAAATTTTATGCATTTTTTAATATTATTCATCAAATTTGTTTTACAAGCTTCTGAAAATGACAGTAAAAATCAAGTATTTTTTCATTATCAATGGCTCCTAGTTTCTATAATATAATAATTAATTTATGGCAAAATCAAAATGTATGGGGATGGCAGTGGTGAATATTTATACCAAATAATAACCATAATGCTATTATCCATGGAGGAAACATGCGGCTAACATATCCTCTTAATGGTAGTAATAATATCAGCTTGTAAAGTGCCACAGTTAGACAAAGTCTTTCTTTGAATAGATGTACCGAGGCTAGGTACAGGTAACTTTCAATGTGCCAGTCCGGAACATAATATTATAGTAATTTTTTCACATCATTGTGTCATCATGAGATTGATTCTTGAGAGTTCAGGTTTCTTCACATTGTTTTCTTTTATTGTTTCCATCAATTAGATTTTGTATATTTATGTGAATTCCAAAATTCATGCCATTTTTTGACCATTTTTCCATAACGACTTGGATACTTTTAAAGAAATATTCTTGTATTTCAGATTAGCAAAAGCATTTACAGATCTCAAGAACATATTAGAAACAGAACAAAACCTTAAAGAGCACGAAGACTACATTGCAGCTGAACAAGTGCTGAAAGAAGCAGAACCCCAGCTGCCAGAGATAATAACTTCATAGGAATCATTAATATACTCTTACAATTTTTGCTATTATTTTTATATAATAAACTAATCATGTATAATTCTAATTATAATCATTGGTCTGGAAATAATTTTACATTCCATCCCACAAATATACCACCACCACCGCCTCCCCCAAAATTCTTCATACCATTAAATCCTGGTTTTTGCCAAGAGATCAATGACAAAGAGATTATTCAAACATTTGAAAGTAGAATTTGCCCAAAACAAGCAGCACCGAATAAAGCAAAAAAGTCTATTTCTCAAGTGTTTTTTCAACTGAAAAGTATTGTGATAGAAATCCAGCAATTGAAAGATAAAAATGCTATATTAAGTGAGGAAATATCTTCTATTTCTGATAAGGATTGGAAATTGAAGTTGGAAGAAATTGAGAAGAATAAGCTTCAAATAAATGACATGCTTACACAATGTAATGATTTAAATTTGAATGAGCTGAAGCATCTCCTAGCTAAGAGAGCGACTAAAAGATTACGCTTGAGGAGAGTTAAGGCAGAGAAGAAAATGGAGAAAGAAAGAAAGTTAAAGGAAATGCAGGAGACATCAAGAAAAATAGATGAACACTTACAGAAGATCAAAGATGAAGTACTCAGGGCTAAACAGGTATTAGTAAAGATTTTTGAAATATGGTCTGGTGTTGAGTTGAAATTCTAAGATTAGAGGAATTGGCTCTCAAATTTTGTTGATAGAGTATAATTGTAGATGTGGTTTGTGACGGAGATTGCCATCATGCATTAGAAAATGCACTACCACAATGCAAGTGTAGTTTTTTTTTTGTTATAACTTCTGTGATATGATTTCACTATTCAGCCAGTATCACTGTAACACTACAACTAAGTATAATAAACTGACCAGCACATAAAATAAGCAGAAATTAATTAATTGATTTAAAAAATGAATATTAACTACTCTTGAGTTAATAGTTTGGTTATTTTATTTAATAAGTCTCATGCTAAACACATATACTAGAACTCTTATAATTCTATTGTTGATATGACTTTATGGAGTAAAAAAATGAGCGCAGATATAACATGATTTGTTTATAATAAAGTTAAAGTGATAATAAACCTCCATTATTATCACTTTTAAGATAATAAATAACTATTATGGTTGCATCACACAGCGGCCCAGTTATTAATTAAACGGTAGTGATGTCTGGAAATGAGACCCATCTGCGGTACCACTAACTACGGTTGTAACTATAATTTCTATATTTTATATATATATAAGCAAAGTTTGTTTTGTTTGTCTGAGGTAAACTCGAAAACTACTGGACCGATCAGCGTGAAACCGCAACCATTCGACGCGGAATTAATCCTAGATGGGTATAGGCTATATATTTTTTAAATTCTATGAGCCCTTTGCCATGTTTTCTCAATTTGTTTGTTTATTATTCCTTTGACGCGCCATCACCTCAAAACTACTGAACATATCGGGATAGGACTAATACCTTTTAACGGAGTATTTTTCCTAGACAGGTATTTTTTGGATTCCACCGATCCTCTCTCATTTTTTTTTTATTTACTCTTTTGTACATTTTTCACTTCAATTTACGCTTATATACATTTTTCCGCTAATAAAAACAAAATACTCTCACTTTTATACATTCATTTGTTTTTTTAAATTAGCTACAAATGAATCGTCATATACACAGAACATATGAAACGCGGCCGGAGCCGCGGGCACCAGCTAGTAAAAATATATATGTATATTCAAATTTATAACAAAAGAAACCAGATCTAGTTTCTTGCCGGCTCTTCTCCATCGGGTTGTGATTATCCGGTGAGGATGATCTGGTGATAGTGTTTTGACTTTCACAAGTTCATTCTCAGGGCTTTAGGCCCTGAATGTTTTTTTTATTTTGATTTTAGAACTGCAGGTCTCATGACTTTGACTTGCAATTACTAATTTCAAATGTGGCCTCTCGTTTTCTACACTATAAGCTGATAATGTTACCAAGTTTAAATTGATTAAAGTACACAAATTCCGCTAATTTCATTACTGTGTTATTATGGGTGTAAACAATCCATGATCGATTTTTTTGGTTTTAGATAAATATTTAGACTGAACTGTATTTGTCATTAATTTATTATCCCAGGAGGAAGAAGCTAAGGTACAAGCGGATATTATCCTGAAAGAAGTGTTACGTAAGAAGCACGATGCAAAGAAATGCATCACAAAGCTGGACGCGCTGGTGAAGCTGCGTAAAGCGAGACAGAACACTATGAAGGGAAGAGGCAAGAGTGTATCGGAGAGTGAAGCCAGTTTATTCAACAATAACATTCGTATGTATATCCACATTCAAACTTGTTTTGCTTCAATAGACAATTTTTTTAAGTCCGATGACATTTAAACCTCCTTTTTTAAGATTATTTTGTATTGATCCAACCAGAACATGCCCAATGCTGGACAAAGGTCTTTCCAAAAAGGGGAGAATTGCCATAAACGCCACGTTTGGCAGGCAAGTTGGCGATCGCAGTCAGGTGTTTGTGGTGCTCCTGGTTTATCCCTTAGTCGTCTTTTACGACACCCAGGGGGAGATATGGGGCGGTACTATTCTTAGTCGGCAAAATTAAAGTGTCTGTAATGTTAAAATTATTTTTTTTTTGACAAATAAATATGAATGATTATAGAAATGACATTTTTAAAATTTTTGTCTGTCTGTTTGTTTGGTTGTTCTGGGTAATCTCCGAAACGGCTGGACGGATTTTGACGGGACTTTTTTTGGTGTATAGCTGAAGTCACTCCGGATAACATAGGGTGCTTTTAATTTTTGAAAATAATTAGGGGTTCCGCGTGAAAAAATTAAAACGCAGTGAACGATATATTATGAAACGCGGGCGCATTCGGGGGCACACAGCTAGTGTTAAATATAGTACAGTCTAGGAATAATGAGGATCACTGATAGCTGAGAATCTATCAACAGTTCCCATGATATCAATAATAAAACTACATCCACCACTGCTTATGTTAATTTGCTTATGTTAATTCTCTCAGCATTCATGAGATTGATTTGACAGCTGTTATTCTAATTCTAATTAAAAATACATGTATTTTTAGGTATGTAAGTAAAAAAACTTTATGGCGAAAACCATCATCAGATCAAGACAGCTTGATTTTTTTATTATTCATTTATACTTTCATCTAGACCATACTAATTAGGTTTTGTACTTTAAAAAACAATTAAAGAGCTTAATAAACTAATTACAGACAAGTTAAAACTACTCTGGACACAGAAACTGGCCGTGTATGACAAGGAGGAGTTGGAATTACGGAAGAAGTTGGAACAGGATTCAGAGGATAAAAGTTTAGAGGGGAGAGAAATTGAGAAGAAGACGATGAAGAACTTGGAGGAATGGCGGTTGGCTTTGTTCGGTGGGGGGGTGCCTCAGGTGGACTTTAACGGGGATATCGCAAGATTTATTCATGTCAGGTATGTGGTAATTATTTACAATTCTATCGGAGTTTATTATAATTACTGTGAATTTAATGAACTTTGTTACCAATAGATGGCGCTACATGATGTTTTGATGGAGTTATCGTTTTGTCTTGATTGAATGACATGGAGACATCATTAATGCATAGGGCCTAGTGTTACCATAACCGTTATATTGTAAATCCCATCCCATTCTTGTGTACTTGCAACCCAGATTACCATACAAGGGTTCAATATGCCCATGAAAATTTGTTATTAATTTTGCCTAATACTTTAACAGCAGTTTTTTGTAGTATCGCGTAGTTTTTGAGATGGAGATTAAAATTGCTATTTTATACGATGTGATGGATTGTATAAATTAAAATATAGTCCGAAATGTGTAAGCTCCAGAACCACTCAGTGTAATGGGGTTTATCATGTACGTGGAATTTAATCATGGTTCCTATCACTTCCTAGTTTATCATCTACGAGTGGTTTGGAGTGCCTGAGATATTATTTTATATTCACATACTCTATATATAAATACATCTGACATAAAAAATACATGCCAATAAATATATCCTTTTCTCAAACATGCATGGAAATATTGTCATTATTTTTAAAAAAAGAACACGCGAACTATCGAATGAAAATGGAATCCATTACAGGAGCGTTTTTTTAATTTGGAACATTACAACGCTCCAGCAATGTTTTATGAAACACCGTGCTGGGGTTATTAAATACTCTTTGATTGTATCTCTTTTAACATTCTTGGCATACCAAAGTAAGTCTCTTTGCTTATTACAAATTATGTTCTCGTGGCTGTATAGACATAAATGCGCTTGCCTTTCGTAACAAGTGACAAATAGAAAATTGGCGGCAAAGCTGAAAATTCGTCTTGATTTGTTATTTACACACTTAATAAATATAAATTCAATAATTGAAATGAGTTCCAACGATTCAGAAAGTGACATGGTGATTGATTGTACTCCACCAGATTTTTAAATCGGAAGGTAAAAATGACATTTTCTTTTAGTAATTGCCCTATTATGACCGATGTAACTTTTATTATTAAGTAAATTAAAAGTATGTTTTATTTCCCTGCATTTTTTTGAGAAAAGCGATTTACCTCGGCGGAAATGGCGATTGCCTGTCTCGTATTATTGAAGTCCTCGTCGTACATAAATTCCAACATTATTATTTCAGATCACAATGGGATAAGTTCATAAATGTCGATGGGACAGCAATACCAGTTGGTTGGGTCACACCATGAACAATTGATTTGATAGGCTGCTCATAATATTTCCAGGTCTCTTTAATTGCTTTTTGGACTTTCAATTGCATTTAGCTTTATTATACTTTTAATATATGATTTTTTTTAAAATAAAAATTACAATAAAATATTTTTGACATTTGTTTTTTTTTACCTTCTGTATATAGGTATAGTTTAAGTGAGAAAGAAAGGGGGTGTTGGGGGGGGGCGGGGGGGGGGGGGGTGGGTGGGGGGGGGGGGGGGAAGGGGGGCGGGGTGGAGGGGGGGTGGGGGGGGGTTGGGGGGGGTGGGCGGGGGGGGGGGGGGGCGGGGATGGGTGGTAGGGCGTGGGGGGGTCGCGGGGGGGTAGGGAGGGGGAGGGGGGAGTGGTGGGGGGGACAGGGGGGGGGGGCGGTAGGGGGTGGGAGGGTTGCTGAAGGGCGGGAACAGAGGCGGCGGGGGAGGGGGGGGGGGAAGGGGGGGGGGGGGTGGGGCGGGCGGGGCTGTATTATAATAAGGGTAGTTTAAGTGAGAAAGGGGGAAAATAAACACAACAAAACACATTTATTCAAATCTTATTATTAAAAAAAATGTATTTACTAAGAAAAGTACATGCGAGTTGTACAAAATTAAGGGTGGCAAAATTGAAAATATATAATAATACAATAAAAATGTCTATCTGGGGATATAATTACAATGTATATATTTTTTTTAGGAAAGTGCGGATCAGAACAAATAGTCTGTATTATTCACATCATAATTTGAAACAATATTGCGTAGGCTAATAGTGAGGCGAAATGAGCGCATTTAGCGTCGCGTAATTTACGCTGCATTCGATTTGCTTGCTGTTTCACACGACTTAAAATGAGTTTTCTGTCAACTCACAGATGCAACTGAATTGCAGTCGGCTTGTGCGACGACCGGGTACAGGGGAGTGAGGGCAGAGAGAGGGGGAGAGAGAGAGAGTGTTTGGCTTCACCCAAACCAGGGTAATAACAAATGGACGGTCTTGTCCACGACATATTACCGATTCTAAAAACCGATAATCTACCTACATTGTTTTATTTTGAAACTTCGAAACAATAGTTTCGATTCGAATTCGATTTGTTGACAATAAACCCAAGAATTCGAATGAACTCATTAATAATATGTATGTAAGTTTTCCCTTTCATTACGTTAAATGAGAACAAATTTCGCGTGATGTTAAGTGACTCGAGGTTGATAACTTTTAGGCCTATAAAGAGATTACAACGAGCACCTCTATGAACACATCGAAAAGTCGGTACACACGTAACAAAAAAAAATTATTTATTGCACTTTTGTTATTAGAAAATGATATTTATTTTGTGGACAGAAAATTACTTCGTTTACTTCAAAAATTGAATAAACAAAAAAAAAAAAAAAATAAATAGTATTCTTTCAATCTATACAATAATCATAAAATATTTAATGTAAGAATAAAAAAATGAAACTGCACTTTATCGAAGTGAAATGAAAAAAATTATTGCACAATATCACATGTATTTTCGAACTAGATGACCAGGTCAACTTCATATCTCCTGGTTTATAACTGTCGACAGATTTCAAGGAAGACAACTCTCCTGGATTCCGTCGATAGATGTCGTTACGTTTACAGTTGATATTTGAATGATTATAACTCGTATATTCTAACCAATGGCGGGCGTAACTATACCATCTGAGGCCTGTGGCAAATTCATTTAATGGGGCCCGAGTAAAAACGTACTGATTTAATATTAATACTAAATTTATAATTTTTACTAAAAAAAATGGGTGCGTGTACTTATGTACGCGCGTGAGAAGTTATACTTCTTTGGCGTCATTAAAAAATAGTTTTTAATTGCACGCAAATAATTAATTACAATAAAATAATAGAAGGATTGGAAAAGGATAATCAACAAAGTTCATTTTAAATTTGAAAAATTAAATTAAATAATTTAATAATATTTAGTGTTAATTATATTAAATAAAAGTATTTTAATTTATATCAATAAATAAATAATACATACGGATAGTTAACCTCAATTATATTGGAGCACTTGAAAAAGTATATAAGCACAATTTTTTTCACTAATATTCACAAATAGTAAGTGATATCAATCAAAATATTCAATTTAAATCACTACTGAATATAATTTATTAGCACATATATAATGTAGCAGTTGTATGAAACTAAAACACGTGTTGTGAATGTATAAACTAGAAACATGTTGATGGTGACGAGCGTACCAACATGCGCGACTAACGAGACTTAATGAGCGGTTAAGCAGTCAACTTCATACTGTTAATTGGGTGTCACAGATGCGCGCGCATCTTAAAATTTCATTCTCATCATTTTTTCATAACGCGCCTAAAGAAGTATAACTTCAAAAAAATATGACACTTCTAAGTTCGCGGCCTCTCGGGTCGGGGGCCCGTGGCATTTTGCCAGCTCTGCCCCCCTATAGTTACGTCATTGATTCTAACGTTAGTCCACGGTTCGTATGATAAAAGACACTGCGTTATTTCAGACAAGAAGATTCTGCGTAGCGATGCGTTAGCCTAAGCCACCCATTATAAGGATCACCGTCCAATCGTTCTGTCGTACAATGCCACCCACAAATTCCAAACTGGAATAAATCAACATTAGCATGTTGGTACTTTACGATAGGTTTGTGGTTGGTACTTCCGGAGTCAATCAAACCCGGCTTAGTTTCTACCATTCTTGAAACCATTTGGAAGTACTTGTTCCCGCCTATTTCAAGCGGTAGCTCATGAGTCCCAGGGTTGTGAGTCGAACCCCATGTCGGGCGCCAATGTAATGATTAGGTTTTCGGTTAATCAATCCTATTTAATTAAAAAAGAAACGCGAAGCTCAAGTGTTTTTGGCTACAAAATAGTCGCCACTCCAATATTTCAAACAAATAACTAATTAATTTATACCCTATCTAATTTCAATAAACCTATATATCGTTATAATTACAAAGACTCAAATCCTTACAATTTTATAATATATATAAATACACTATATTAGCAATAATATGTATTTGAATGTTGAGCTTTGTCTTAGTTCACGTTAACTAAACCGAATTTACCATGAAACTTATATATGCACTACGCATTATAATTAAAAATGGAAGATTTTCATTAGAACTATGATATGTATAATTTATCGACTAAGGATTTATAGTGAGGTTGAATTTTAGCTTATAGATTCTCATAAATGTTATATAATGCTGATAAATAAATAAAAATATAATATTGTAAGTTATAATTATAATCAAATAAATAAATAGATATATAATTAATTTTAACGACATTGTATTGTAAACGATGCGTGAATTGAAACGACATACAAAAATAATATTTAAATTCGCTTAGGGATTTTTTCGGCGGGAGTCTGTCATTTATTAATTTTTTTATATTATTACAGTAATACCCCGCTTAGCGCGACCCCGTTACGCGCGGTTTCACTATAACGCGAATTTCAAATTTCGCGCTCAAATGCCTCTCATTACGCAAAAGAGTGCGTATAAACGTAATGTAAAGACAATAGATGTATTTTTCCGTAAAAAATAAGAGTATGTATTGCATAAAGTGTTCTTAGAATTAAAGTGATTGATTAAAATGATTTGTTGTTTTTTTGTATTAAATTTTGACTATGTTTAATCATAAACCCCGATATACGCGAGTTTCAGTTAACGCGATTTTTTCGGAACGTATCCCTCGCGTAAAGCGGGGGTATTACTGTACACTGAAAACTTATTGTATTTAATTCTGTGTGTCATTTTACGTGTTATATTTTGATTACTGTGCACAAGCCATGCGTATTAGATACATAATACATTCGTTAGTGAGTGAACTCTGTGTTGCCACAAAATTGACTATAATTACCGTTTTATACAAATAAATGTATGGTTTAATATATTGAGGTAATATGGCTTCCGCTAATCTTTTGCTTCGTAACCTTTTGACCCTTACGGAACTGTAGTTAAATAAAAAAATATTTCCAATTAATTATATACGAACGCGTTTGTGATTACGTTATTACTTTACCGGGGTTACCAGTTAAAACCAAGAAAAATACCTTAGGTATTACGTAATCTATTATTATCGAGTAAAACTTCTCATTAAAAACAGAAACGGGAAGAATAAAAGAAAACAATTTTTAATGTCTCAATCATTATTTTTTATATTATTTAAAAAATAATTACAGTAGGAGTTAGAGTATGTATAAAAAAAAATTAATAATTCTAATCACTGAGAATAATAAAATGTTTATTTTCAAAAACCCCATCGAAGTTTGAGGAACTAGATTTTTAGGATCTTTATTTTGGCATAGCTGTTGTATCATTATTTGATTTGATATTTACTATATTATATTTTTTTTATATTCTTAGAAATTTACCTAATTTACATGCGTTTAATACTATGCAAATTTAAGATATACAGACTATGGTATTTTTTTAAATATTTCATCTGGCAATACAGTCTCCGTAGAGGTCAAAAGTTTAAAACAATACCGTCCCTTACATATTACATAAAGGAAATCCACCTACGTTTTAACGTTTTTTTTTGTTTAATATGAAATTAAAAAAAAAATTCTAGTTACATAGAATTGTAGATGTTTTTAAATATTTTTTTAACTTATAGTTCATATAGAGGGTTTACTGTAAAAACCTGCTAAATGTAACTTAGATGTAATTTACTTAGAGTATGCAGGACTTAGTGATATTTTAAACTTTCAAGACTCGATTTTTTTTTTTAAACTACCCGCACTGCTCTAATCATATTTTATCTGTAAACCATCGGTTATCACAATCCTTGTTGTATACAGTGGTTTTTTTCTTCTCATAAGAAATCGTACTAGATATAACGTGGCAACACTGAAACTTGGTCACAAATGATATTATTTCTTGACAAGTTTTCTTAAATACTGGAACGTATAAGAGTGTTGCAAGAACACGAAAACAAATATACTAACTAATTTTTGGTTCATGCAACACTAGTAGCCCCCCTAGAAAAGGTAGGGTTATGTTATGGTTGCCGAATAATTTCCAGTGTTGCCACAATACAAAAAGGAATTAATGAAATTAATCATTACAATCGAAAGCATATACGTAATGAACGACAGTTTTGCGATGAGTCGAATTAAAAAAAAAAAAAAAACAACATATATTTACATTTCCGTTCTTTAAATTACATTAACTTATTTGGTTAGATCAATAAAAAGTCCGAATAACTTTTCTAGTTAAAAAAAAAAAAAATCTCACTCGACGCAGTTAAGTTTAAATATGGACGCGTTAATATGTACTTATAAATTTAATTTAAAAAAAACAACAACACGTGATACAGTTTATTATATAGATGTATTGGTTTTTTTTTAACAAACATAAATACTGTTTCGATAACCGTTAATATGGTTTTAACGCAAACAATCTAATGAAATGAGTATGTGAAATAAAATAAAAAAAAATACCATTTCGAATAAAAAAATTGCTCTGACCATTCCATTATTATATGAATTTATATAAAACCTAATTATTTATATATATATATATACATACATACATTAAATAATTCACTAAGCACTTGGAAGAATCTCTCTGTTATCGACAATGTCTTTATGTATGTATTATTCAAATTCATACATGATATGAATCAATTAGGGGGTTAAATTCACCCCTAAAAATAATAATACTAACGTTCGACAATTTACGCGGCGACGAAAGTTGTAAAAAAAAATTAACGATTCAATTGCAATAATTAAAACAGTTCAATACATTTCGTTTTGACAATCGATTAATTTATTTCAATTATCGATATGCTTTATAATCGATAATTATATATCGATATTTTTTTCTGTCTCTCTACGTATTATTATGTTATTGCTTCGATTGTTTCATTAATTCATAATAGTTAGTTCCTAATAAAGGCATCTATCAGAGGTATCGAATAATATTATTTAAAAAGGCAGTTCCGCGATCACGTGAGCGCTCTTTTGTCCGAATAAGGGTTTTTTTTTTCTGGACAATTATAACCGGTTTCTCATTCAACTAGCTTCAACTACAGGCTTCGTTCGCATTCTACAGATATTTTTTCATTTTTATCGCTTAACATAATGTATAATTGTGGTTCTTAATGTCTCATGTCCCTTATAGTTTTAATGATTGGTGTGACGTCACTGCTGGGGTAGTTAAGTACCGTCTCGGATGTGATCCGGTGCGTAGTTCCGTCTCGGATGTGATCCGGTGCGTTGTACCGTCTCAGATGTGATCCGGTGCGTTGTACCGTCTCGGATGTAATCCGGTGCGTTGTTCGGTCTCGGATGTGATCCGGTGCGTTGTTCGGTCTCGGATGTGATCCGGTGCGTTGTACCGTCTCGGATGTGATCCGGTGCGTTGTACCGTCTCGGATGTGATCCGGTGCGTTGTTACGTCACTGTTGGCGGTGCGGTGTGAGGGCAGATTGTGGGTGTGTGTGTGTGACGTCACTGCCATAGCGCGGCGTAGTTGCCGTGGAGGGGCGCCGGCAGAGGCCCCCCGGCGGCGAAGACGCGCGTCCCGCTGTCGTCGTAGCAGTGCGTGTAGATGGCGGGCACGTGCTTCACCTGGCCCCCTCCCTCCACCTCCTCCTCGCCGAACTGTAACACAAACACAACGTCTGGGTTCTCTCGCGTCTCCTTTACTCATGTGCTAACATTACATTGCATTTATCGTATCAATATGTTGTAGGTATTACTCAAGAAAAAATCTCTAGGTAGCCCTTGATACTGGACACGTGACCTGAATCAACGAGTCACTATGACGGATTTTCGCGTGTACGGTGGTCGCGAGTCACGCACGAAAGGCACCTTGTGATTCATTTTATGAATTAACTTGTGATATTTCTATTGAGATACCAAATAGCATTTATTATTGAACCAAAATCAAAATCACACAACACTAGGGGGTCCCAAAGCCTCTTACGTACTGACATATATTATGATACTAGCTTTGTACCCGCGGCTGCGCTCCCGTTTCATATGTTCTGCGTTTTAATTTTTTTTTTTTAAATATATAATAAGTACTAAATATTAAAGTAAAAATATTCGTCATAGATTCAAACACTTGCTTACAAAACTGCGAATCGAATCGGATTTTATTCAATTTTATTTTTTTTTGAAGTTTTAATATTTTACAAGCAACCCTAATAATATTTTCGAAAATTAAAAGAACCCCAAGCTACCCGGAGTAACTTAAGCTATCTACAAAAATAAGTGCCGTCATCATTCCGGGCATTATTCAGAACAAACATGACATTACAAACAGACACTTCGATTTGATTTATTAGTATATATATATATAAAAGATAACGTGGTGCATGTTACTCACGACATAGCCTCTGGACGCTTTCAACGTGACAGTTTTTGATGAGTGTATGTTGCTCTCCAGATACTTTCCCGCCCTCAAATCGTAAAACATTAGTAAACCTGGAAGTGATTATAACGTTCTAGTTTAAAACAAGGCCATTGGACCTTAAACGTTTCCACGTCATTCTGGAGCTTGTTCGCTTCGAGTGAATTCGGGGCGCGCGGGTCGACCCGGTCAGTTCAGTTTGAACTCAACATCGGAGTGAGGAACAAGAGAAATGCAGGCGTTTTACAAGTCGATAGTGATGTGTATTTAAACACTAGCACTTATGTGACATTTTAAGTTACCCATGTGTAATTTTTTTCAATAAAAATAGGCATCCTCATGTATACCACTGTCAGAAGTGAAAACCCAAAACTTAAGAAAACTGTTTTTTTTAATGTTTAATAAATTGATTGTTAATTGAAATGATTAACATAGCCTAAAATTAGTAACATTGGTTTTTACATCTATTGGCGTTCCGAGCAATAATTATTTACATTTTTATATTGTTTTATTTATCTCTAAGCGCCAGCACTTAAACGCCATTTTATACTTGAGATACAGTAGTATATTGAGAGATGACGTCATAGCATTGGTAACATGAATCTATTACTTTCCCCCCTACCTAGAATCTCACAACGCCGCCGCTAAAGGAGTTTTCACTTTAAAAAAGAAACAGACGCAAAAGATAAGTAAATAATGCCATTGGAATATTAAACCAAGTGAGATTGTGGTCAAACGTTGATGGGCCATCCATAAATTACGTGACACGTTAAGGAGGGGAGGGAGGGTCGAGGATTTTTTATTTTTTCGTGAAGAAGGACAATGATAAAAAAAAAATCATGAAATTCGTATGGCATAATATATTACCTAGTCCAGTGCCGACCGTGAGCATCGTGCCCTGGAAGCTGGCGGATCGGATCCCGCACCCGTTGTACCGCGAGGTGATCTTCTTGACCGACTGCAGCGTCCGGCAGTCCAGCAGCAGCGTGTACGACTTGCAGCCGATCGCGTACAGACCGTTCTCCTGCATTATTTTTACATTCACCTTAATATATTACACATTATTTACGTATTTTAGACAACTCATAGATACAGTAATAACCCCCCCTCCCCCCGCTTTAAGCGAGGGATACGTTCCGAAAAAAAAAAAATCGCGTATATCGGGGTTTATACATACTCTTATTTTATACGGAAAAAATACATCTATCGTCTTTACATTATGTTTATACGCACTCTTTCGCGTAATGCGAGGCATTTGAGCGCGAAATTTGCAATTCGCGTTATAGTGAAACCGCGCGTAACGGGGTCGCGCTAAGCGGGAGTATTACTGTACTTGGGATTTGGGGTATTACTGTACTTATATGCGGTGCGTAGAAAATTGCTAAAGATGATAATTCAAAAATAACATAATTCAATTCAGACCCTAATAAGGGGCTTGTAGTCATCGAGAATGTATTTTTGAAGAATTTTTTTTTAATATGTTTTTTAAAGAAGAATTAAAAGGTTTTTTTTTAGTAGATGCATAGAGAAGGTTGTCATTCGAATATCATCGTTCACATAATTATCGAACCTATAAACTTCGGAAATTAAGACTGATTTGACTGACTTATTGTTTGGTAAATCGGTAATATGCTTTAGGATTTTATTGTAAAACCTTTTTTTTTTTTTTTTTTTTTGACGGGGGGAAATGCATTTACGCACTGCCCTTATCTATTGTACTTAGGAGATCGAAGTCCCCCAGTACAATAGATAAGGGGCACGGAGTGACGAGCTCCGTGCAGTGTGGGACTCACCCGGGCGAGAGTCGCCCGGAAATACCCACTAAAACCCCCCGGGGCCGTCCGCTGCATTTGGGATGGGGGGCGATACGGGGTTGCTAGGCATGTCACCGCGTCGCCCCCCTGCAGCGAACCCACCGGGAAAGCGAACCCACCGGGTTTATTGTAAAACCTAACATTATTACTTAGAAAACTCTTTATTAGTTTTACTAAGTCTGAAACATGGAATTGTTAATTTATGTTTATTCCTTGTATTAACGTGTCGAGTACCCGTAAAAATAAGGCAATAGGAGAATAATGGAAAGCTGGCGTAAACGCCAAATAAGTGCTCGAGGGGTTAAAGCTGTGCCGGTCATTTACAAGGTCCAGCTTGTCTAAATGTTTGCGGACGTACAATAAGTTATCAAGAATATATCGAGAGGCCAAGATTTAGATAATTATATTCTGGAAGCTTGTTTTTAAGTGACTCGCGAGATCCCACATTATAAATTCATTAGAACAGCTTGTTTTTATAAAGTACTAGCTGTGTTCCCGCGGCTGCGCCCGTGCTTTCATATATTCTTTTTTTTTTGTATTGATATAAAGTAAAAATATTTTTCATAAATTCAAAAACTTAACCGTAAAACTGTGCACTGAATCGGATTTTTTTTTTACCAATAAAAGTCCCGTCAAAATCCGTTTAGCCCATTCCGGAGATTAGTCGGAACAAACAGACAGATGGACAAAAATAAAAAAAAAATGTATTTTTGGTATAGGTATCTTGTATATATTCATATCTATCTAGTAACAAAAAATTAATTTTGATATTGTTAACTTTTGTTACACTTGTTAACTTTCCCGCTAAAATTTATATGTGTCTACCCTCCATTGTCGTTTACCATCGACTGTGACATCTGACAAAACAGTACTATTAACCAAGCTAACTTAGTTACTATCTCGTCATCATTCTTATACTTTAACCCCAACTCGCTTGGTGTCGGAGCAGTATTTTTTTTCTTCCATACGTCCCTATCAGCCATCATTTCTTCATTCGCTCCTTTTTCTTTCATATAATTTCTTACACACTCTCTTTGACCGTCCTCTTCCATCCTTCCACATACATTTTCATTACTATTTCCCCCCCCATGTACCAATATCATCCATTCTTATGACAGCACACATCCATCTCAACATTCGCATCTCAGCTACGTCCAATTGCTATGTTTTTTTTTTAAAGTAAAAACTTCTTTAGATTCGTTGTGATTTGAAAGTCGATGAAACGAAAAAGCGACAGTACGTTTCTGATGGAGGTCGGATTTGTTCACGAATTTCTTGAGAGCGCAGTTAGCCCGATGGACTAATCCGGTCTCATAGACGGCATGACTGAAAGGTCAGATGTTCGAATTCAGGGTGGGTAATACAATTTTTTTTTAAGTTTCATTTCTACCTTGAGTGAATTCCACATATTAATTATTCTTTATATGTTTATAGGGTCAGTGGTTTGACCACAATCTCACCGGATGTTAAGTGACAATGTCCATGAGGTAGTCGTGTACGAGGACAGGGGTGCAGACCTCGGTTTTTTGGTTCGCGACAAACCAACAAGGGAGCCTGCCTTCTCCGACCCCAACGTCGAGCTAAGTGGAGCCGAACGACTGCAATTAAAGGTAGCAGCCGAAAAGGAAGCCGCAAAAAAAAAAAATCTGTAGGCGGCAGTCCAGAGAGAGGACCATCTTGGGCCATAACACAAACTTTAACAACCCAAACACACACGACCTTTTATGACCCACAGCAGACCGCTATAGACCGTCTTCAAAGAAGAGTTCGGATCCCGAGACCGGACCCACAGCGGAAAAGGACCAGAGCTGACATGGGGCAGGTGAACGCACCCCTCCAAACCCCAGTAGTGGGACCGCTGGACCATATGGAGAATGCGATCCTGGAGTTTAAAGCAGTCTTGGAGGCCACGATAAAAGTCAATAAATTGACATGTACTAAGATCCTAGAAGACCATCGTCTGGGTATCGTGGGCTCCTTGAAGGCAAGACTCGAGGAAGCAGAAGCGGCCATCTACAATAACGATACTGCCCAGGTCATCGCAGGGAGTATGTCGGGTAGTTACATGGCCGCTTTCAGTTCCACCAGCGGTTTCGTGCTCAGGGAGGAGGAGGAGTCGCAGGAGCCTAGCCCCCAGCTCAGGTTCAGGACACCTTTGGTTGACCCCATCGTCGTGGTGGCCCGGTGCACTAAGATCATGCTGGATGAGAGGATCATCGAAAAGGTGGAAACCGTATCGAGGGTCCTCAACACTACGGCAGTGGAATGCACCGAAGCAATACCCACGATTGAGTGGACCAATGGGGTCCCAGGCTGTGGGAAGACAACGTGGCTGGTGAAAAAAACTTTGATGTGGAGAGAGACGCAGTCGCGGCCACCACAACCGAGGCGGCTAAAGATCTACAGGAAAAACTGGTGCAGACGCACGGCAGCAAGGCCGAAAAGAGAGCGCGCACCATGGCCTCGATCCTCGTAAATGGTTTTAAAGAGTCCGAGAAATGTCCGCGATTAATCGTGGAGGAGGCTCTTATGAATCATTTCGGGGCTATCCTGACCGCCGCCCGGCTGGCGGGAGCAAACGAAATCCTCCTCGTTGGGGACTTCAATCAGCTGCCCTACATCGACCGAGAGAACCTCTTCGAGATGTCTTACTGCCGACCAACTGCAGTCGCCGGTATCACAAAACAACTTCTCTGCACTCACAGGAACCCGATGGACGTGGCCTATGCATTCAGCGAGATCTATGACGGTATATACTCATCCAAACCGATAGTGAGGTCCCTGAGACTCGGGGGTTACTCGGGAGCGCAGATACCCCCACACTCCACCGATACTCTCTACCTAGTACATACTCAGGTAGAGAAGAAAGCCCTTATAAACAAGGGCTACGGAACAGGGGAGGGGTCGCGAGTCCTGACGATCCACGAGTCGCAGGGGTTGACATTCAAATCGGTGGTGATCCTCCAGACCAAGGGGAGGAAGCTACAGATTCACGATAGTGTATCCCACGCTGTTGTGGCCATCTCGAGGCACACGGAGACCTGTGTCTATTATACCGACGTGGCCGACGACGCAATAGGCCGCTTCATTCACCGAGCGGTGAGCGCACCGGAGCGCACCGGCGGAGGACATAGCGGATTATAATTTCAAGATGGCCATAAAACATGGAGACCAAAAGGTCATACAAGCAATAATTGCCCAAACCCAAACTATGAGGTAACTATGCGGACACGGACCTAGTTCTGCTTGGCTTGTTACGACCGTTAATAAAAAAAAAAATAAAAAAAAATTTAAGTAATAATTATGTAATTAATAATAACAAAATAAGTGTTTACAAAATAATTGAATATATAGATATAAAAAATTTAATAGAAGTAGATTTAAGCTCACATATGCGAAAGAAGATTACTAACTGCATAGCTGCTTGAATTGCTATTATAGGCAATTTTTTCCGACGCAAGTCGATTTAAATCTACAATCTAAAAAAAGGTGCGGACCCGGAGTCTGCAGATAGTTTAATTTAAATAAAAAAAAAAAAAAAAAAAAAAAGTGATAATGTGGTTCAGGATGATGAATGCACTAAGCATAGGCAAGCGGTTCTCAAACGATGCTGCCGGAACACACCTATTGGTATTTGGTAGTTACCCAGACGGGGGCCATCGTCTTATTGAAGCGTTACCTGTGTGGCGAGACAGACGAGGTCCTGGCACGAGGGCAGTTTCCTGGAGAAGGTCTGCTTGAAGGTTTCCGCGTTGAAGACGTGGATGTACCCGTTGAGGGTGAGGGCGGCGATCTCGCGCCACCGCGAGTTGAATGTCAACGCTCTCACCTTCTGACCTGAGACACACTTCATCTCATATATTTCCCGGTATCTTTTATACAGTACTTCGACTCTTATATTAACGCTTGTTATGTATCTTATAAATGTAGAAGTTTAAAAGCGATGGCGCAATGGATAGTGCGGTCAGAATCCGCATCAATGGACGCGTGTTCAAACCTGTCCAATTCTATAAACAGTCTGTGTTTTCGGCGAAGGAAAACATTGCGAGGAAACCCTCAAGTTTGAAAACCTGTCGCCGAATACCGATAGGTGTGTTCCGGCAGCGTCACTTGAGAACATCGTCACTTAACATCCGGTGAAATTGTGGCTAAAGCACTGAGCCTTATACCGTGTAAAAAATAAATACCATAGATTACAATATAGATGATGCACATTATCTCGTAACATAATTCGAATAAATGTAGACAGGAAGGATAAAATTAACTAAATATTAATTTTTCCTGTTTATATATGTATATACAGTTAAAATATGTTATAATGACATCGAAGGGACTATTCATATTTAGTCGTAAAAACCGATAATCGTAATAAACGGTGACGTTTTCAAGATACGAAATCCTATTTTTTTTATGGAGTGGTATTATTGAATATGTATTGTGCATATGTGTAAGTCCATAGATAACACCGGCACATAAAAAAAATTAAGTGGAATGTGCATTTGACCGCACCTACCTAAGGGTACGTGTTAGCGACGCTTCAAGAATTTAGTATTAAGAACTAATTGTAAATAAAATAAGAACTATACGATATGAAAATGTGTAAGATGATAATAAAGATATTAATTCTCTAGTTAGGTTAGTGTATACAAACGTAGTGCGCTGTATTATTAAGATAGCAATTATTGAGATAAATAAATAAATAACAACGTGCATAATAATAATATTTGACCATACAGCGCGCTACAGTAGGGGTACGCCAATGAAAGAGTTTCTCGCGTACGGGGTGCCGACTAGCCGGCACAATAAGAATGGGCCATATGGGCCGAGAAAGGGTAGTCTCGTTGCGATCGTCAAAGAGAAGTTAAGTTCAAGACAAGTGATTTCTTTGTAATAGTTTAGTGCGACAATAAACAGCGTGAACAATAGACAGTACACTGCGTTGTTGCATTTTTCCCGCCAACGACCCGATCCACGTGCTCTACTGCGTCCCTTTCGGTATACAGAATTGTCAAACTTATACCATCCTGTTTCTATGCTGATAGGGCGTGGCAGAGCAGTCTACGTAATAGTATATACGAACGCTCATACTCGTGTGTCCGTCCGTTACAGTACGTATTTTGGTCCGCTGAATCCGAATTCGAAGTCAGGGTGTCACCCTCGAAATTTCGAGAAAACTTCGAAAAACCGTAAAAATGATGAAAATCGGCAGTTTTAATGAAAAAAAAAAAAAATTTTTTTTTGGAACTAAACTAAGCGTGATTTTCATGTATTTAGATCCGCTGAATATGAAACGAAACTTTATTGAGACCACGAGCCGTTTTAAATGTAAAAAAAAATCACACACAGACCCTCCAAAATTCCGAAAAAATATAGTTTTCATGATAAAAAAAAACTTTTTCTGGTCCAATTCAGATAAAATTTTATATCTCTTGATATGGTAATTTTTACAATTTTTTCAAATTTCTCCAGCTTTAGAGGGTGAATAGACTAAAAAAAATTAAGACGCGAATCGAAGACATCAAAAGATATAAAATTTTATCTAAATTGTACCAGATTTTTTTTTTTTTTATCATTAAAACTGCCGATTTTCCTAATTTTTACGGTTTTCTCGAAATTTCGAGGGGTCAAAATGACCTCTAATTCTTATTTATCGGACCAAAATACGTACCCTTAGGTAGGTCCGGTCAAATGCACATTCTACATAAATTTTTTTGTGTGCCCGTGTAATTATTGGAAAAATATATTCCTGAATAAACTTATAAACTATATTTAGTTTATTTCACATAAGACGTACATACAATATAAAAGGACAATACATTATTTTTACATATTCCCTACGGCATTCCATTTTTTACATAATACAAAAACACCATATTCATTTGCCATGTCTTTGTTTGGAATTCCGCTTGATTAATTGATTATTAATTGCGACATGTTTTACAAATAACTCGACAATATGTTTTGGCGTTACTCGTGTACCGGTGAGTAACAAACCAACTGACGAGATATGAAGAAGCCGGTGGGGGGGGGGGGGAGCGGGGGGGAGAGGGGGGGTCCAAGCTGCGCACTGTTAGGGTCCTCCAGTGTACCTGAAAGGGATGACAGCGCTACCGCTCCGCGTCAGCCCCTTTGCTTAGTAAGCATTATAACCCTTCATATGCAAAGTCGCGACAACAAGAAGGGCAGTCTAACTACACATCTCTCGCGCGATCCGGTCGCTTTCGGGTCCCTATCATTATTGTAAAAGTTTAATTGTGTGTATTAATAGACATTCTTTTGTAAAGTTTAAAGAACCTTTTTTTTAAAAGGCCCCTTGAAAGGGACCCCCGTAACAGCACGCACGATGTCTTGTTCCTAAGAATTGCAAAAGACCCTGTACTCTACCCATACCCATTTGTTTACTTTTGCGATTTTAATAGCCATTGATCCATTAAACTGTGCCAGATGTCGCGATACCTATTGAAATTGTCTACGTTTCAGCGTAGCTGGTCATTCTGGCAGATCTAATCCTCTGAAAATATTAGCGAAATGTAGTCGTAATGAGTTATGTCGTAATAAGCGATGTCGTTATAAACGGTTTTGACTATATATATTAGTAATAAATAGCTATATAGAGATTATTTTTATACTAGCCCTATAATTGAGTTGTATTAAACCTTAGTATAAAAGGGGGGAGAGGCGAAGGTGACGTAATCGTCCAAACCACTTTCAATTGGATAGTTTCTACCTGAGTGACAGTCTTTGATGGCCAACGGTGCTACATAGTGGTGGTGCGGTGCTGTCAGCGTGTCGGCCTGTGGGGGGGAGGGAGCCTTCCACAGCGCCAGCTTCGAGTCCCGCGACCCGGTCACCAGGGGAACTCGTCATCCAACCAACACATGTCCAGGATCTGTGCGTTCCACAACACGTGGACAAGTCATTACCTTTTTTGTTTTTTTTTTGACGTAGGGAAATGCATTTACGCACTACCCTTACCTATTGCATTAGTGAGACCGAAGTCCCCCAATGCAATAGGTAAGGGGGAGACAAGTAATTACCTTTTTTTTTTTTTTTTTTTTTGACGGGGGGAAATGCATTTACGCACTACCCTTATCTATTGTATTTAGGGGATCAAAATCCCCCCCATACAATAGATAAGGGGGCACGGAGTGACGAAGACAAGTAATTACCTAGACTGCCATATGGCACACAAGATGGCGGCGCGTAGCTTAGATACCCATCAATTATTAACAATCTTTACATATTCCAAAAAGACAATATTTCTCTTTCTGTCTGTAAATCCGGTAATAATTCAAGAGAACCAATAGGCCGATTCAAATTATTTCACTTTTAACCCCTCGAGAACTAACCTGGCGTTTACGCCAGCTATCCATTGTTTTCCTATTGTCTCATTTTTACGGGTAACCGACATATTAAACCACAGATATATTATCTGACATGGTTTAGTATCTGTACACAGATTAGATAAGATGAAATTTTTCTCCTCAATGTATGAAATTTATTATACATATTAATTGTATTCAAGTTTTTTTATCATTATTAAAATTTGTAGTTTCTACCCCCCCCCCCCCCCAATTTTTCAATCGACAAACAAATCCTCGCCACCATTTTCCCTTGGAACATTTTAACTAGTCCACTCAGTAATGTTATTATATAAGAAATACTTAGAGAAAGTAAATATAAAACTGTAACACAAGTTATTATAAGTGATCAAAACCGTGAACAAAAGTAATCTTATTTTTTATTTTTAAATTTAATTATCAATAAAACATATTACAAAAAATATACATCTATAAAGCGCCACTTAAACCTTTAAGGTTTGTCTGTGTGGCACTTAAAATAAAATAAAAAATCCGTTACAAATATATAATGCAGTTAGGGTTTTTACATATGAGTAAAATTTTTTTAAACGAAATTTGCAATTTCTTATATTAATATTGTTGCGTAAGGATGTGGATAAAGAATTTAAGAGTCTAGGAATTAAGTAAGTAGTTGTGCCCGTTAGCCATAACAATTACAGTAATACCCCGCTTAGAGCGAACCCGTTACGCGCGGTTTCACTATAACGCGAATTTGAAATTTCGCGCTCAAATGCCTCGCATTACGCGAAAGTGTGCGTATAAACATAACGTAAAGACAATAGATGTATTTTTCCGTAAAAAACTAAGAGTATGTATCGCATAAAGTGTTCTTAGAATTAAAGTGATTGATTAAAATGATTTGTATTTTTTTGTAATAAATTATGACGTATGTTTATTCATAAACCTCGATTTACGCGAATTTCAGTTAACGCGATTTTTTTCGGAACGTATCCCTCGCGTAAAGCGGGGTATTACTGTATTGGCTGAGTGGGTAGTTAACATATATACTAGGTTTCGATAAGACTCACCCAGTCTTTGTGAGCTTCACCGACGCATATCGGGTCTAGAGTGGGCAAACTATAGACAGCCAACTCACAACTGTTCTGCGCTCCGGTCGCTAACAGTGTTCTGAAATGTACGCATGATGCACTACACATCGTATCGATAATCTATAGCCGCGAGGATTTATCGACATGTCGATAGGGAGGAGCCTTGGAAGTGAAATATAATATAAGGAAATAACCCACATCTCTGTGCTTCCGCTAACATTATTAAAACTACGATTTGTATAGTTTTTTATATCACAAAAAAATAATGATATATATTATATTTATGAAAAAAAAATAGAACCAGATCGAGTTTCTCGCCTGCGCTCTTCTCGACTGGGTTGTTTTCCGAACCGGTAGTAGTGTTTTAGACGTTCATAAGCGCCTTCTTAGGGCCTAAATTGAATAAATAAATTTTGATTTTGATTTATCGACATGTCGATAGGGAGGAGCCTTGGAAGTGAAAACTACCAAATGTGATCATTCAGAACAAACTTTAATACACTTTCAATTATCTATTCTAATGGCCTAATATTAGCACTAGTGACTAAGTTCTCATATATGTATGGATCTGGTTATTAATTTAACCCTTTCAGAGGACCATAAGTAGGCGGAGAGTAAATATTACCATACAACTGTTTCTTTTAGTTTTTTAAACATACGTGTATAGGAAAATCACAAAATGATGCATTTGTAAGTCGGATCTCTTTTAGAGTTTTGTGGGAAACGTTTTTTTTGAATATTTTTCAAATTGAAATTCGAATATTGATATAATTAAATAGACAGCTGCCAATTTTACAATGGGAAAAATGTTTCCCCTGGCCGTGAAAGGGTTAAAACTAAGCTAAGTAGGAAATGTCCTATTTATTTTTTGTAATTAACCATCTCTGAATTTTTTTTATTTATTTATTTATGTATAAGAACTTCACAGCACATTCATAGTAGTTATAAAAAACATTAAAATATAATTTTAAAGTGCCAATTAAGAAGTAATACAGATTACATTTTATAAATAAACAATATGCATTACGCGTGTATGGATGCGAGTGTATATGTGTGTGTATAGGAAATGTTGAATGTGTGTGTCAATTATTAGATATTAAATATACTAATTAGTTATACTCAGACATGATCCGAGAACTTATTTTCCATTCGCTTATATCTAGCTTTATTAAAATCATAGTCGTAAGTTTTTTTTTCTTTTACTTTTTAGTCTTACTATTTTTAAGAAAGAGTCTAAAGAAATTTTTTTAAACTTCAATCTATCCTTACATTGTCAGTCTTATCTATTTCGTTACGAAAATTCCAAAATTGAATTTATTTTATAGTTTTTAATAATCTTTATTATTTCTGGCTGGTTGATTTCTCTATTTTTTTTAATGTATGTTTCGTATTCTAGTCAATAGGGAGTAGTTTGTCCTGGTATGGACATGTGATGCGCAGGGGAGAGAGAGAGAATGTTGTAAGAAAGGTATTGGATATGAATGTGGACGGTTACATGGGAAGGGGAAGACCAAAGAAAAGATGGATGGACTGTGTGAGAGATGATATGCTTAGGAAAGGAGTGAATGCGGAGATGACAACAAATAGAGAGGAATGGAAGAGGAAGACATGTTGCGCCGACCCTAAATAAAAATGAGAAAAGGGTAGGGAGATGATGATGACGTATGTTTCTTATATTATCCAAGTGTCGTGTATTTTGTTTATTTGTTTGTACCACCTCTGATTGAACAATCATGGTGGAATGTAGGCATGGTATGAACCATACCTGGATGGGTTGATCTGTAACGCGTGGATGCCGGTGTGGTGGTCGGCTCCGGGCCACGCGGCCCGAGGTCTCAGGGTCGGGATAGCGTCCAGTGCTCTTCTCCTCACATCATACACCATCAACTACACAGTAAACAATTCCTTGGGGCATCCAAACCGAATCTACTTAATGGTACCCGAACAAGGGACAAGTCCATTAAACGATTCCTTGAAGTGAAACATCTTTTAACGCGTCTTATTGTGTTAACACACGCACGGACCGGACCGCGGACATAGTACGACTAAGTAGGGATGAGAATCTTTTCCAAAAAAGATCAATTTTTGTATCGATTCGAATCTAAGTTTGATGGAATCAATTTATAAAACATCGAGGCCCAAAAGATCGATCTTTCAGACGAATAAAGTATCGATTATTGGAGTGTCTTTTTTCCTATGATATGATGATCGTCTGTAAATAGGCAAAAATAAAATAGTTCAGTGTCATTTTTCCTTAGCAGGTTAGGTATTCTTCATTTTTCTTCAGTTGCTATTGATGACCTTTAGTGCTTTTAATAAAAAAACTGCATACAGTTTTTGTAAAAAATTACAGTTATAGTCTAATTTTGAAAACTGAAAGAATACTATTTACGAATTAACAGTCAAATAAAACAAATTGAAAAAGGATTAATCTCTTCGACATCGATATTTTGTGAATCGAATCAAAAAATCGATCTTTTCCCCCCATCCCTACTTAGGCGACTGATGACCTCGGCTGGTCGACGTAAAATGTCCGCGGTGCGGTCCGTACGTGTGTTAATAGCATTAGCAGTAAAACTGATTCATATGCCGTGACGACAAACGGTACGACTTTTGACTTTTTTTTTATAGTTTCTTTTACCTGTTCATTTTAGATTATAAAAATGATTTTTTTTTACTAAAGTAAAGAAAATATTTATTGTAGATAACTTATTGGTAGATGGGAAAACTCTGTATTAATGTAATAAATAGAGGTCCATACTTATAAGTGACGAAACAAAATGGAAAAAGTTATAATGTCACATTGGTAGCATATAGAGTAATCATAATATAAGTTTAAATTCCAGGTTATTGTTTCCGCGCGACGCGGTGCCTGCGAAAGCCACCCCGTGTCGCCCCCATCCCAAATGCGGCGGACGGCCCCGGGGGGTTTTAGTGGGTATTTCCGGGCGCTTCACGCCCGGGCGAGTCCCACACTGGCACAGAGTTCGTCCCTCCGTGCCCCCTTACCTATTGCATTGGGGGACTTCGGTCTCACTAATGCAATAAGTAAGGGTTGTGCGTAAATGCATTTCCCCCCGTCAAAAAAAAAAGAAGTTTATTGCTTCCGCATTGATATATTAATTATTCTGCATTAGTACTTTGACAAAGATAGAAATGTAGAATCTCTTGGAATCGCGGTAATTTATTTATACAGTACCTTTAATTATTACGTAAATGTGCAGCAAAGGGGACGTTGACTTAAAGAATCTTAGGATTCGTCATTACATCATTTGAAATAGTGACTTATGAAGGGTTTACTGAAAGATATATATATTACCTTGTTACATTTAGTTCCGAATACGACCTGTCTGTCTGAGAGCCATTGCGAGCAGAACACCTTGTTCATGTTACCCAGATTGACGGGTGTCTCACGGAACATGTCGTGGGTGAGCATGTGACGAGTCGCATATGAGGGGTCCCACAGAACGAGGCTGGAATGGAAATTATAATAATTATATTTAATTACCATGCTCTTGTCCTTCATATTAAAAAATATATATATATTTATTATCTGCTGTTAAAAAGAATGAAGTTCAAGAACGATGGTGATCACTAATAGAAGAGAATCTATTAATAGTCGATAATATTATACCGAATTACATCTACCCAATCTATCTACACGTTTGTTGATCTCGTCAAACAGCGAGCAGATCGGCACGGCAGCGGGAATATTCCCGACTAATAAGTTCAAGTATTATATCAAGCAAGTTTTAATCTCAAAAGGTTATTACAGGGCGGATCATTACGTGAACGATAGTGATGTCTGGAAATAACCCACATCTCTGTGCTTCCACTAAAAACTACGATTTGTATAGTTTTTTATATGACAAAAAAAAAATGATATATATTATACTTATGAAAAAAAAAAGAACCAGATCGAGTTTCTTGCCGGCTCTTCTCGACTGGGTTGTTTTCCGAACCGATGGTAGTGTTTTAGACGTTCATAAGCGCCTTCTTAGGGCCTAAATTGAATAAATAAATTTTGATTTTGATTTTTGAAAAACGTCGCGACGAGCGCTACTACTAGACGTTACAACTGCTCACGTCACGCTCGCGTCTTTCCGTGGTTCCGTTCCGTCCACTGTGCGACGAAACCATTATTTATTTTAGGCCATTCATATAATCAAGCTGTTTCTAAACAGTTTATTGCGCTTGCGGAAACAACATCTTTTTCAATCACAGATTATCCTATTGTTGATCGAACTGGATCTATAGGCATACTGACAAAACATCTATAATACTTAATTGTGGTAAATTATCTCTTTATTAGAATGTCATCTCTTTATTTACATTTTTAATAAAAACATTATGCAACATGCATGTGTTTAGGTAGAGTAATTTTTTTCATATTACTTGAATAATAAAAGATATGATTTTAAAAAATCTCACTGATAACAATACATTAGAGACCTAAATTGTTTATAAATAATATGGGTATAAATAATGACCTTTATTTCAATGCAAAATTTTCTGAATATTTAAACAAGCTTTCTTTTATTAATTAATGTCTAGATTGGTACATAGTTTAACCTTTTTTAAAAACTGACTATGCTGTTAACCTGAGCACCTTCACCTGGCTTTTTTGGCTAGCATTTAGAAAATTGCTAAAAAATGGAAAATAAAAAAATTAGAGTCTACATAAATTACAATCAAACCTTATCTCAAGGCTTATATGCCAGAGTGATTCATGATTTTCTTTGACCTTTCCTACCTACATATCACTGTATTTTTTGCATACAAACTTAATCTTATCTTGTTATCATTAATGCACTTGATGTTTTTACAATCGCTTGTAATGTAGCCCCAAACTCATGATATTAACAGTTAATGTAATTTATATAGCTGTTTATTATTCAATGCCGAAAATTGCAATTATGAATCGTTTTTCTATAAACTATGATTATATTCGATTATCAAATAAATTTAGAACTAGTAAGAAAACTAAATAGCAAAATAAAATTTGCTCTTGATTAAATTAGCAGATAGAATTTAAGGCAGATTGTCATTACTCTAAAGTAACTACTCCATGATAAATCACAAACATTGCACATATTACTTCAAAAATAATAAAGCAATCAATTTAAACTGAGTTTACAAGTATAATAGTTTATAGAACATAACCAAATAGTATTAGTAAGCTTGAAAATTGGTTAAAATATTAATGGACGTTATAAATTCATTCACATAATTATCAAGTTTCAAATTTCTATTTTTTTTTTTTTTTTTTTCTAACAAATCTTTCAGATGAAAATCTTTTCAAAATCAAAATTTATTTATTCAATTTAGGCCCTAAGAAGGCGCTTATGGACGTCTAAACACTATCACCGGTTCGGAAAACAACCCAGTCGAGAAGAGCTGGCAAGAAACTCGATCTGGTTGTATTTTTTTTTTATAAATATAACATTTTTTTTTTTGTCATATAAAAACTATACAATCCTTGTCTTAATAATGTTAGTGGAAGCACAGAGATGTGAGTTAATTCCAGACATCACTATCGTTCACGTAATGATCCACCCTGTAATAACCTTTTGAGATTAAAACTTGCTTGACATAATACTTGAACTTATTGTCAGGTAAATCGGTAATGTTACTTGGGATCTTATTGTAAAACCGAATACTATTGCCTATAAAGCTTTTATTACACTTACTTAACCTAAAGCGTGGTTCCGGCCAACTTATCTTTACTTCTAGTATTAAAAATATGACGATCATTCACTAGATCTAGCTTGTCTAAATTTTTACGAATATGCATTAAGTTATCGAAGATGTATTTCATAAGAACCTGCCTATCAGTGTTTTCCTATTTCACTTTGAAACCTCCTTTATTTATAGACGCAACACAGTACAATTTGCCAACAACAATTTAATCTTGCTTTTCTTTAATTTTATTAATAAATTAGCTGTGTGCCCATGGCTCCACCCACATATCATATTTTCCTTCACAATTTCAAGAGTTTTATTTATAAGGAACCCTAAAAGTTTTCCTGAAATTATTTTTGGTACTAACAGGAAGCAAAGATATTTCTCACAATTTCAAACAACTGCTAATAAAATTGTGCATTGTATCAGATTTCATTCACAATTTCAAGAGTTTTTTCACTAAACTCTAATTATTATCAAAACATAAAAGTACCTAACAAAAAGCCTAAGTTATGTGGAGTAATTTCAGCTATCTGCCAAAAAGGCACATCAAAATCGGTCCAGCCGTTCGTTAGTTAGCCAGAACAAACAGACAGACAGATAGTATATTTAGTGTTTTTGGTATAGGTATCAGATATACATTTAGTAAAAATGTTCTCACTAACAGATATTTCATTTTTATTTATAAGTATAGATTATGTAAATAAATCATTTATTTTCTCAAAAGCAACTTAAATGGGTGGTTTTAAACTAATCAACATGCATCAGCTAACATTGGAGTTAAAGATATAATAACAAAGATTATCAGGGAAGATATGTATTACCTCAGGTGCTTGTATTTCTCTAGAACGTACATAATCAACAAAGTTGTATGATGTTGATAGTATTTGATGCTGTTGTGTGGGTGTTTCTTCATCACTGTCACTGTCTGAATAGCAGACAAAATCCTCTGGTTTGTCTGGCTTCCTTTGTTGTTCTAACCTGTTAATTATACATTTTATTTATTAAAGAGAGCAATCAAATCAAATCAAATGCTCCTGTACCTTTTACTGTTCATGCACTAGGATAATACAGGATCCCACAACCTTGCACACTCCACACAGTTATAGGGGTCTTATAAGGAATCTCGAGATCTGCAGTAGACATGACCACTATATATTTATCTAGGAGAAATTCCACAAAATTCATATCAGGTAGCTACCTAAGCAGATGCCAATATCACTTGCTGACTTGGTATTAGCTACCAATATCTATATTGAATCAGCAACAAGGAGATCCGCCAAAGTAACCGGAATTGCCTGGAGCATTGCTAAACTTAAGTGGCTTTGGTCTGGGTACATTGCTTGCAGAACCGATACCAGATTGGCCCAATGGCTACCACGCCCCGGGAGACGTAGGGTGGGTAAGCCCCCTACAAGATGGATCGACAACTTGGTGAAGGTCACGCAAATTCAATGGACATGGGTGCCGCAACCCTGATTGTTGTGGAGATCTTTGGGGGAGACCTACGTCCAACAGTGGTTGCCTTTCAGTTGAATGGATGGTTGGAGCACGCTAAGTGCTCACTGTAAAAGTTCCATGAGCCTGTCAAGGCCCCTCTAGTCAACAGTATTTCGTAAGCATGAAAAAAAGTATTTATATAGAAATTTAACATGGTTTATAAAAAAATAAATACAATTTGAGTTAATAAATTATGACAATTAAGTGCAAAAGCAGCCAACTATTAATTATCTTAAGTTGAACTGTATTTTATTTTGACTTTAGTTGTAAACGGCTATGAGGTGTTTAGGGGGTGACCACTTAATATCATATCTCTTCTAATGCCGGGAATATATCTTCATATCTTGGAACATAAATTATCACTGGAATGAACTCTCTTTGTACTATAAAATATAAATTACAGGGCATATTACAAGACTGTTTGTGTTTTTTTTACTATCAAATATCTAAATTGTTATTTAACTATGAAATATTATTTATTGGAGTAACACAAGGCATTATTACTGTTATGTTGTAAAATAATAATGGTAGCCTGTGTTTTGTTCACAAAGTCACAGACTGTGCAATAGATGTAAATAAATATGGTTGATAAATGTAAACAACAATAGATCTAATTAGAAAAATTAACAAAACGTGGTAAACAGTGATTACAATTAATATTTACCTTAGAGCCCTGGCTTTTGCCCTTCTCTCCTTGATCCTATTCGGTAAGTAACATGAAGGATATCTGCCTTCCACGGCCCTCCGGATGGTCTGCGCCATTTTTATTACAGAACACAGCCTATCGTGACAATTTAAACCTCGAATATCACACGATCACTTTCGTTTAGTTCGACTGTACACAGATCCGTAATACTGCATTTTTCATCACAATGGAGTCTATAGTTCTAAATTTAACTTCGATTTCACACTTCATTCATCAACTGAACATGTTTATTATGTTTGATTGTAAAACTAAAGTATGTAAAAAAGCAATAAAAGAGAAATCTCTTTTATTTTCTATATTCTCATAGAATACAATGCTGACGGGAAGCTGGCTGTCAGTGGTGTTGGCAGAAAAAAAAACATTTTTTGAATACCATTGTATAATTTAGATAAGAAAAATTGTTTACAAAGTAGGCTTATTGATTTTATTTTATTTAATTTTGATTTTAAATATCTATTACCCAATATTAAAGAGGCATAATAGTAGACATCTTAATTAATAGCAATTGTGAGTATACACATTTCTGCCAATGTCATGTTCATAGAATTCCATCATAATTTATTTTTTTAATTTTCATACAACGTTTCAGGATATTTTGCTACATCTATTGAAGATATTGGTATGGATTATATTTTATGTCAGTAGATTGAATTAATAAAAGCCATTTTATTGTATATTTCTGTAATTTTATATATCAGACACGTTACATGGCTGTCTTAGTAGTGACATTTCTTCATACAAACTTTTATATTTTATTACAATAGGTTTTAATTTGGTCAGTAACATATGTTGGGCGGTAGTAAAATGAAAATAATCTTATTATCTACGACAGATATATTTTATAACGCCCCACAATACAATCTTTTTGTTATTATTTGCAATACTCTTCACTTGTTCATAACAACCAAAGCATTTCACTAAAGATTCATTAAAATACATCATAGGTATCGGGTAAAAAAAAATGTTGATGAATGATTAAGGTGAATACACAACAAATAAGAATGAGTATGTAGTAGACATAGCTCTTATTTTATTTTGATCTCACACATACATAACAGGCAATATATCTGCATAAATATTGAAGCAGACAGAAAAATCTCCAATGGAAAATAAATCAGTGTCACTCTTATACGAATATTAAACCGATGTCAGCTGGGAAAATCTTCGTGTGCGAATGAATTGTTTATGCTACTCTGATAGTAATTCTTATCTTGCTCAATATATGAAGAACCAGAAAAACATTTTTTCTTACTAAACATGTTTTGAAATGTAATTTCATGCCACCTTTTTTAAATTATGTAATTATTATAAACAGTCATTTCCAGAGTCTCCAAGAAAATATTTAAATGATTTTTATTTTTTTTAAACTAGGCTATCATGAGGAGTGCCAACAGAAATGAAAACTCGAAAGATCAGAAATAGTTTTTTAATTTTTAAGTATGGAGTTTGAGTAATTCAAATTTTATAATTTGTTAATTTAAATTATTTTTAAATAACATTACATTTAATATATAACATTTGACTGGTATTTATATAATCTATATTAGCGCTCCAAGCAATAATTCTGTACATTTGCATATAGTTTATTCATAATTGAAATCTGATCGCCAGCACTTAAACGCCATTTTATACTTGACACACTGTAGCATGTTAACGACTGACGTCATATTAATGGTTTATCCCCTACCGAGAATCGCTCAACGTCGCTACAGAAGTTTTCACTTTAAAAGACTTCTTTAGAATGGGTGGGCGCAGTACCGAGCTAGCGAGTTACCGCATTATTTTAATAAATTACCAACTGCATTTTGTTAGAGTAAGTAATAGGTTTGTTGATTCGGAATTATATCTGATAAGTAACATCTCCTCATTGTGTATTATTATGCACCACATCATTAAAGTAGAAAAATATATGATAACGAACGCTGTTTAGAAAAAAATATGTTCAAATCTGATCATAAACCTCAGCATTCAACGATAGTGAGGTTGTATGATATTTGGCCATCTAAACGATGCTTTCCAAGATAACCACCTTGATATTCAAAGTCTCCTAGTAATTAGATTTTTGAATCTGAGCAATCTTTTTACTTTTAGCAAAATATTATTACCGAATACGTTACTATTTATCAATCAAGTTACATTACGATATACAGTAATTATAAAATGTATAAAGCACGGAATTTAGAAAATAAAAAAGTAAAAGTAGGTAACATTTTAAATTAAATTGTGGTAAATACTGATTGGTGAAGTAAAACCGCAGTGCTGTGTCGATGACCCGGTGAAAAACATTGATAGAATGTGGCGGGTTCCGACTTCCGCGGTAAAACACTAGGTGGTTACATATTTATGGCTTTGTCGCATTACTTCCTATTTGTTAATGGTGTAATTTTACCTACCACTTTTGTAAACGTCCATTTAGAGTTGTAACTAATATTTTGTTGGTATTTCATATTCACCTTAATAATTGTGGATGCCTATTGTACCCAATCAATCTATAAACTAAACTGCCATTTTGTTATCTAAAGATGTATTGCTATTAAAGAAATATTTGAATTAATATTTGATCAAATAATCTTAATTAATAAAACTTTTGTTTTAATGAAGTTTTGCAATATTTTGTGAATATTTATGCAGTGGATACTTACTGACGCCCGCTACTTCGCCCATATTTCAAAAAAGCGTATTGATATGTAGCCTAGGTTATAATATCTCGGCTGTGAGTCCTAGGAGTGATCCGGTTTTAATTTGATAGATTTTTACACTCAGGTAACAGCCAAGTAAAGGTTCATACCAATTTGGTAATCCTTGTGCTAACCTCTTTGCTGCTTGTGCCTTCAACACTCGCCCCCAAAGTCACGGTGAAGGCCTTCCGGTCAAAAGCGTTAGCTAGTTAAAAAAAAATCAAAATGATTTAGTAGTTTTCTAGAGAAGGAGGTTTAAGGACGGAGAATATGTTATATAAATACGGGTTATGTAATATTTATGTACGACGAATAAGTTATTTTTACCTATAAAATAATTTAATACAACTGTGATAAAATGTTCCGTCCGGGTAAAATTTTAAGATCTGCCAACACTGAATAATTATCGCTGCTAAGATCGCTGTGCATTCTTGAGACTTGCGCATTACATACATTCAATACTTTCTTTAATTATAGAAATTTTATTTCTTTTATATAAATAGATTAAAATAAAAAGCGTTTATATACTTATTTTACATTACATAAATAACTCTAGTAGTAACGATGGTTGTAACGGACGGACACACGAGTATGAGCGTCCGTTTATACTATTACGTAGACTGCTCTGCCACGCCCTATCAGCATAGAAACAGGATGGTATATGTTTGACAATTCTGTATGCCGAAAGGGACGCAGTAGAGCACGTGGACCGGGTCGTTGGCGGGAAAAATGCAACAACGCAGTATACTGTCTATTGTATACACTTTTTATTCACTGACTAAACTATTACAAAGAAATCACTTGTCTTGAACTAACTTTCACTTTGACGATTGCGACGAGACTGCCCTTTCTCGGCCCATATGGCCCATTCTTATTGTGCCGGCTAGTTCGGCACCCCGTACGCGAGAAGCTCTTTCATACCCCTACTGTAGCGCGCTGTATGGTCAAATATTATTATTATGCACGTTGTTATTTATTTATTTATCTCAATAATTGCTATCTTAATCATACAGCGCACTACGTTTGTATACACTAACCTAACTAGGAAATCATCTTTATTATCTTACACATAGTTCTTATTTTATCTACAATTAATTCTTAATTCTAAAGTTCTGAAGCGTCGCTAACAATCTCCCCCTCAGTGCTCGCTCCGCCGTGCACTCCAACTCCAGGTCGCGACGCTGCAGACACGATGATGATGAGGCGTGACGTGGGACGCCTCAGCACTCCGCTTCGCGAAGTCCGTATGTCTGCTACTCGGGTTCTGACATCCGGCCTAGGGTAGCGCGCGTCGACCTCTCCCCTCAGCCATGTGTTGCGGGGAAGCGATGCATCGGCGATGATGGCGTTGTCACCGGGCTGTGGTGACTGTGCTTCTTTTCCGTTGACTCGTCTCGGCGTGAGTACCGGCAGGTACTCTTTTAGCCACCTCCTCCAGATGTGGTCGGCCAGCTGCTGCGTCGTTCTCCAGTCGGCTCTCCCGACCAGAGTGTGCTCCTTGAAAGTTCTGTAGACCGCGGAGTCACCTGAGCGCCCAATGAGGAAGTGATTGAGCGTTAGGCCTTCATCGTCGGGACTCGCCCCCAAATGAGTGAAAGGGCACGAGCTGACGGTGTGTTCGACCTCTATCAACAGTGTATGCAGGACTTCTTCTGGTGGGTGTTTTTCGTTTAGTACCCCCGAGAGAGCGATCTTTATGCTTCGTACTATGCGTTCCCAGGCACCGCCCATGTTTGGGGCACCCGGGTGAATAAACTTCCAGCGTATTCCTTCGTGAAGTGTCGCGTGCGTAGTCAGGCAGGTGAATAGAACATCCAGTTTCTTCTTTCTTCGTCGTCCGATGATCATGTACCTCGGCCCAAAGTAGTCGACCGTGGTGTACGTGAAGGGTGGTGCTTCCGGTTTGATTTTCGAACCAACCTTAACACGCCGAACTCGTCGAGTTGAACATCAATTTCGCGTAATCGGCTGCTCGTTTTCATGGGAGAACTTTTGTTAACGTTCTCCGTTTCCTCGCCAAAGGAATCGCGTTGACAATTTTTTAATATTATCATTTCGGCCTTTTGTAGGCATTCTTCCGGTATCGGTAACAAATTCTTGTTATTTTCCATGCTTGTGTTCCGCCGTTTGCACGCAACTTCATCCTTATTTTCGCTTTTCAGCGTGCTGATCAATTCTTCGGGGTCGGAGGCAGCGAACATAAGCCTCCGAACCGTTTCCTTCGCGCTTCCGTGTATGCAGTGCCTCAGTCTTGCTAGGTTCTGTACATCGTTGAACTGACCTGCCGTATCCCGATACGTGCGTATGAATGGTAGCCATTCCTCCGGTGCTCCATTGAAGCTAGGCAATTCGGCGTACTTCTGCGGTGCGACCGGCGTGGCTGATTTTGAGACCTGCACAACGGTGATGAGCGCGTTCGCTAGTTCCTTGATGTCGCTCCCTTTAACGACATCATCTTTGTTTTGAATCTTCTCTTGTTCATCGTGGAACGTAGCGCTGTCGTTGACCCACTGTTCAATATGCGTGGATCCGTCCTGTTCTTGGAGTTCGTCGTCGTCAGACTGACACTGAATCATTTCTAATTCTATTTGTGCCAGTGCAGCGGCTAATTTTGCCTTTTCCAATTTCTTCATTGCTTCAAGTTCAAGGCGTCGTGATTTCGATGACTTCATCGATCTTGATGTCGTGGCGCGTGGTACAAAGGGTGCGTCCGGTGAGACCTGTTGATGCTCTCCAATGTCCCTAAGTACCGTACACGTCGGTTTGCCGGCGGCGGGAACGCACGGTGAGGTACGTGTCTCTCCAATGTCCCTCGGAGCCGGCATATTCGACGCGTCTTGCGCTTGCGACGGCGTGAGCGCGTGTGCCGCAGCGGCAGCGGCGACGGCGCCGCGTGTTCGTACCGGCGCGGATGACGTCGATGGCGCGACGGTTCGCCTATTTGATACCGACGTCATAGCTGCGGAGCTAGTTTCCGTAGGCGTCGACCTAACCGGAGACCGCGTTGTTGGCATTTTTAAGTGTGTTCCCGATCCGGCAGCGAAGGACCAAAAATTGTAACGGACGGACACACGAGTATGAGCGTCCGTTTATACTATTACGTAGACTGCTCTGCCACGCCCTATCAGCATAGAAACAGGATGGTATATGTTTGACAATTCTGTATGCCGAAAGGGATGCAGTAGAGCACGTGGACCGGGTCGTTGGCGGGAAAAATGCAACAACGCAGTATACTGTCTATTGTATACACTTTTTATTCACTGACTAAACTATTACAAAGAAATCACTTGTCTTGAACTAACTTTCACTTTGACGATTGCGACGAGACTGCCCTTTCTCGTTTTTTTTTTTTTTTTTTTTTTTTTTTTTTTTTTTTTTTTTTTTTTTTTTTTTTTTTTTTTTGACCTAGCTAATGCTGTTGACCGGAAGGGCCTTTACAGCTTCACCGAACTTTGGGGGCGAGTGCTGAAGGCACTCGCCGCAATAAGGTGACTAGCTCAAGGGCTACCAAAGTGGTACGAACCTCGGCTTGGCCGTCACCTGAGTACTCAAGACTCACTCGCGAGTTGTATCCTAGCTATCCCTACATTTTTTATATTAATATAAAAAAAAAAAAAAAAGGTTCCTTACAGGACCTATGTACCTTGCATGTTATGCATGAGTGTGTATGGAGTGTTGTGCGTGTAATTGCTCAATGCGTGGGCAGTGTTACTGTATCGCGCTGGCGGCGACGTCAAGAGCCTCCCCAGTTGGGGAACGAGACACGTCTTGGGTCGCCGCCTGAGGGGGACCCGGAGTGTGTGCGGGAGCAAAGTTAGCCGCCTGTCCCCGGCGGCGGGAACGGCGGTTTCGCGGGCGTGGGCGCTGGCACGCATTCGTACGAGGTAAAGGAGGAAAGATCCTATTACTACGGGTTATGGTATCGTCGCGGCACGATAAGATTCTCTGCGGCCGACGTATACGACGCGGCTTGCGACCTGGCAAGTACGAGACGGCTCGCACGATGAGGGGGTTCGAGTGAGTCTCTGCGCGTTCGAAGAATGCGCGACTCTGGGTCTTAAAAACGGACCTAATGGAGGGCAGGTTGAGATCCCTGTGTAAATCCACAGTTCTCTCGAACCATTGGGCACCTACTGCCTTCCTTACAAAGCGATTCTGAATCCTTTGTAAGGCGTGCATACGGGAACGAGTGATGTGACCGAAGACAGGTGCGCAATACGTGATGATGGGTCTGACCACCATCTTGTATAGGGTAATCTTATGGCGGAGTGCCATTTTGCTCTTGCTGTTGTAGAGCGGATAGAGACGACCTAGCACCATGGAGGTCTGGCGCTTCACTTTCTTAATGTGAGATTTGAAAGAGAGTCTGTCATCTAACTGAACTCCTAGGTACCTGACTTCGGAGCTATATGGGATTTCAGTACCTGCGTACTGTATGGGCTTGGGGGGGTCTTTCCGGAGTTTACTACTTCTAGTGAATAATAGCGCGGCGCTCTTACTCGGGTTTATCGCGAGACGCCATTTGAAATACCAAGCGCTGAGTTGGTCGACAGCGCCTTGGACGTATTTACGCAAGACCGTTTTCTTACGAAAAGCGAAATAAATAACTGTGTCATCCGCGTATAGACCTAGCTGAACTCTTCCGAGATCAGGGAGGTCCGCTAAGTAGAGGTTAAAGAGGACAGGCGCCAGAATGGAACCTTGGGGGACTCCTGCGCGTATTGGGTGGGCTATAGAGAGAGCGCTCTCTACTCTATAGCGGAAACTACGATCGGTGAGGTAATCGTGTATGATTCTAACTAGGGTGTCGGGGATACCTAATCTAGTGAGCTTGTAGACGAGGCCCGTATGCCAGACCTTGTCGAATGCTTTGGCCACGTCGAAGAAAACTGCGAGCGTATGCCAGGATTTATTAAACTGAGGGTGATTAATATTGGTGAGTACGTACTCCGTGAGGCGGAGCACCTGATGCGCACAGGAGTGTCTGGCTCGGAAACCAAACTGTTGGGGAGGCAAGAGATTTTTGTCCTCTATCACCTCTATGAGACGGTTCATAAGGATCCGCTCATAGAGTTTGCCTAAGGTGTTAAGAAGGCTAATTGGACGGTAGCTATCGGGTTGCCTGGCGTCTTTGCCAGGTTTGTGTATCCCTATAACTATAGCTGCTTTCCAGGCGGCTGGAAAGTGGTTGTTTTTGATGGCCGCATTGAAGATGCAGACCAGCAACGCGACCAGAGGCGGAGGAAGAAGTTTGATGACTTCGTTCCTGATTCCGTCGGGACCGGGGGACTTTCTGGGCTTAAGGCCCTTGATGGCAGTCGTAACCTCGTCACAGGTGACAGGTGAGAGGGGGACAACCGGAGTAAGAGCGAGGGAGTCCTTCACAGAGGATTCGACAACAGAGATGTGTTCGATATCAATGTTGTCGGTGACGGGAGCGCATTGATGCTCGAGGCTATCGGCTAAGCACTCGGCTTTTTCGATATCGTCAAATGCGGGTTGAAGACCCTGCGTATTTCTGTCCAGGGGGGGCATGTTAACGATGGTACGGTCCATCTTCATAGATCGTGCGAGCTTCCAGTACGCGAGGTGGGAAGGTTTCAGCTCTCCTAAGAGGCTGTCCCACCTTTCATTACGGATCTGATCTATGCGGCTTTTCACCGCTCTACGCAAAGAACGCAAGCGCGCACGATTCTCCTCAGTCGGATACGTGTCGTGGGCGCGGGTCGCGGCGTTTTTCTGGGTGAGCAGAGCTCTCACGTCATCGGGGAGTACAAAGCGGCGATCGTTCGCCGCTTGCACCTCTTTCGAGGTCTCCTCGATGCCGATCTTGAGGTGCTCAACCAGAGCATCGATCGCGAGGTCCGCGTCCGCAGACGTATCCAGTACATCTGGGATCCTATCGAGAGAGGGGGTGGACGGATGGTCCTTTAAATAACGGCCGAGCTTGTAGTAGTCCGCGACTTTTACAACTGGCGGGCTAGAATTAGAGTCATCCGTGTGACCTAACATCAAAACTACTGGGCGGTGGTCGGAGTCGAGTTCGTGTACGACTTGTATAAGACGCACAGGAAGCGAGACTCCTTTCAATACAGCAAAATCTAGAACCGACGGGCGACAGTTCGGTTGAAAATGGGTGGGCTCTAAAGGCGCGACGACCTCAAAATCGAGCTTCCGTACTAAGCGCATGAGTTCCGCCCCATTGGGCGTAACGCACGAGCTGTTCCAGAAGGTGTGCCCGCAATTGAGATCGCCGGCGATAATGACTGAGTCGCCTAATGCGAAAAGCTTCTCTAAATCTGACCTTAAGGGTCGCTTACGGGGGGGGAGGTATGCAGACACTAGTACGATTGACGGATGGCCAGTCATACCTATTCTACATACCGAAACTTCCATATTGGTAAGCTCCGGAGCTTGTAACGGCGAGCAATAGAGTGACCGTTTATAATAAATAAGGGTACCACCGCCCCTATCAGGGGTCCTATCATTACGTACTATATTATAATTCGCAATCCCGGGATTGCGATCACTTGGCTTCAAAAAGGTTTCCTGGACGAGAAATACGTCTATTTGACGATCGCGGAGAAAGTTAGCGACTAATTCACGCTGCGGAGCTAATTTCCGCGCGTTAAAGAATGAGAGGGAGAGACCGCGAGGCTTGAACTTAGCCATCGATTACGGGTGAAGAGAGACGCGTGCCAGACCTTGAAGGGTCATGGCGATGGCAGGGAAACGCGCGATAGCCTCGAGCTCGGCGTTTCCCGAGCCGCTGTTCAACATTGCGTTGAACGCGACTACTTCCTGCACATCATGGATGCGCAGGAGAAATAAAACCCGGTCTAAGCCGGTGGAGTTGGCCTGAGGGGCCTGGGGGGGGGTAGCCAGGCGCGGCTGCGCCTTGGCTTGGGGCCTAGGTGCCCACGGAGCCAGAGGGGCTGCGGGGCGGGGGGCGGCAGGACGGGTCGGCACCGCGGAAGGCGACGCCGACGTGCCTGGGAGGCACGGGAAAGACCTCAGTGTCATAGGCGGCACTTGAGGTTGGAGGAGGAGGGGGGCAGCGTTCCTCTGAGGAACGCGTCTACCGCCTCTATTAGGCTGGTTGCGTCTTACCTTGGGCGCACACGGGCACCCTCGGTAATTGGCGGGATGACCCTCCTGCCTGCACAGAACGCAGCTTGGAGGGTCGGAAGTGTCCTTGGGACGGGGACAGTCGGGGGTGAGATGATCCCCGAGACACTTGACACATCTCGGAGCCATATAACAGCTCCGAGAACTGTGTCCGTACCCCTGGCAACGGTGACATTGCGAGGGGTAAGACTGTTTATGTGGGACTTCCACAGATATCCGGGAGAGGCCGCAGAGGGTCTTCAGACCGAAGACCTTCTTTCCCTCTTCCGTGGCGGACAAAGAAACTAAAACCATGTTTAAATGGCTTCATCCTATCTCTTTGAGAGTGCATACGATGCACCTCAATCACGGGGAAGTTCTGCTCCTTAAGGGAGGCAGCTATCTCGTCACACGAGAGTTCCTTGGGAACTCCTCGCATGACGACCCGAAGGGACTTTTCCTCCTCAAGTGCGTGTGTATAAAACGCGTACTTGGCCTCACGGAGGAAACTCGTGAGGGCACGGAAGGTGTCGGTATTAGCTACTTTGACCATGATGCCCTCTCGGACATTGGTCGCCGTGGTGAAATGTATATGGCGGCTCGAGAGAGCCGCCGAGATCTTCGTCCAGGACGCCTTGTCCTGGATCGTGACAGGGGGGGGGGGACGTACCTTCCTGGGCTGCACCTGAGACGGTGCCGCTGCAGGCTTGGGCGCTGCCGACTTCGCGGCAGGCAGCGGAGTCGGCTGCCGTGACGCGTCCTCTACGGCGAGGACCTTCGGGACTGACTCGGAGGGCGGCGGAGAGGCCGGCGCCTTCCTCTTATTTTTCCGCTTAGGGGTGGTGAACTCACCCCCCCCAGCGGAGGGAACGCGGTGTCCATCTCGTCCGAGTCTGACCCGGACGACGAATGGACTGCGGGAGCGGCGAACCTAGGCATCAGGCTCGGATGCCTGTCTGCCTGGCTCGGGGGGGAGAGCGGGGAAAAGCTATTCCCCGTACTAACATTAATAACGTCCGCTGAAGGCGGGCGGAAGGGGGACCGCGAGCGCGACCGGGATCGCGACCTGCAATCCGAGAAAGATGAATCCCTACGCGAGTGAGACGCGGGCGGAGTACGCGGACGCGAACGCTCCGGAGCGTTTATATTTGCGACAGGTTTACGCACTTTGGGACCCGACGCGGCGGTTGAGGACAACTGCCTCTTAAAATTTTCGAATTCTCGGGCTAGTTCAGGCGATCTTTCGCACAAAATCCTAACAAAACGGCTTAGGAGCTGACGCTCCGCAGCCAACGAATCGGCCATCCCGCGATGGCAGAGGGCAGGGGGGGGGGGTGAACTACCTCCCTGCCTGAGGGGCAGGGGGGCGCGCCAAAAATCTATGAGACTACGCGAGTCTCGCAAGTGACCGTTGAGTCAAAGTGCAATGACTCAAGGTAGTTGGGAGCCTACGGAGCCTAGGGGGAAGCCCTAACAAGCCCTAGGGCCGAGGACGTGGGTCAGACGCCCAAACAGCACCCAGGGGATGGATGTGACGCAGGAGCGGAAGTCGGGTAAGAAAAAAGGAAACCCGGTGTGATCACACACCAGATTCCGGTATTTGGAGACCCCAGAAGGGGGTCCCCAGGGAACCTGCTAAACCCTACACCACCTTAAGTTGGCACCGTTAGGTTTCCGGTGATGACCACAATCAAAAGAGAGTGGGTTTTAATAATGTCGAGAAGCGACACGTATCCTCACCTTAAGGGTGAGTATACGTAAAACGCGCGCGTACTGAAAAGTACGTTTTTCGAAAAAATAATACACGAAGTTATAAATGAGATTTATAAAATCGAGTATTTAACGCTCGCAAAAATACCGCAGCGCGGGAAACCCACACCGGGTACACGACGCGGCGCGCGCGCTTGCGTCACCTCAACCGTTAAATAAAATTTAACGGCTGTTGCTACGCAAGCGAACGAACTTCGAAGGCGGCGATAAGCGAGATCGAAACACGTATCGTATTTGTGCGAGCGACCTTAGCGTGCGTGCGCACACTTCGGCTTACCAAACGGGAATCCTACTCTACTCCCCTTTCTCGGCCCATATGGCCCATTCTTATTGTGCCGACTAGTTCGGCACCCCGTACGCGAGAAGCTCTTTCATACCCCTACTGTAGCGCGCTGTATGGTCAAATATTATTATTATGCACGTTGTTATTTATTTATTTATCTCAATAATTGCTATCTTAATCATACAGCGCACTACGTTTGTATACACTAACCTAACTAGGAAATCATCTTTATTATCTTACACATAGTTCTTATTTTATCTACAATTAATTCTTAATTCTAAAGTTCTGAAGCGTCGCTAACAATGGTGGTATTTTATTTAAGATCGCTAGGTTATTTGTTTTATTTATGTAACAAAAAAGGAGGCAATTTAAAAATAGTTTTATAATGTTCTATTACTATACACAAAACAGCTAAAAATATACCTTTTCCATGAATAAATTACTGCATTTTGCCAAATCCCCCTTCATTTCATTCCAGTTTAGTTCCCAATCGTATTAATAGATGGGGTTAGTAGTTTTTAAATCAGGACGAAACGCAATAGGATATTGATTACCCGCAAACTATTTTTATATATATTGTACGTGGTACATAATACATACACCATAAATCTTATATTCACACTTGTAAAACATCAAACTTTGGGAGAAATACTTATGCATCTACGATTAATTACTAATTGTTGTTAATGTGAATTCACTCTTAATTTTCTAAGAATACAGGTACGATAAGTTATAATTAAATTAGACATAGTAATTGATAATTAATACGGAACTCTAGCGGCTAACGTGATACACAATGAAAATCTTATTTTTAATTGTTTAAACAGGCACAGGCACAATCATTCAGCCAGAATACATCGATAATTTGTAACTATATCAACGAACTGCTGTTCTATTTTTGCCTCCTATTAGCCGGTGGTAATATGAGAACGTTAATCAAACTTATTCTGAACGTCTTGTCTCCATTGTCAGCTAGTAAATTCTAGTGGTATTAATCACTAAAATTAAACTTATATATAGATCTTGTTGGTATTTCACATATCTCTTGGGTTTTGGCAGTAGAATCGATTCTTATACTGTGACGGCAAACGGCATGACACTCGGATCGGCCTCGCGACAACAGCGCTCGAGAATCCACAGTGAAACAGTGCGGGGAACCAACAGGTGTTTGCTAGTGCAAGCACCTGGCTGGTTCAGCAAGGCATGCGTGCTAGCCTTAACTAGCACGAGCAAGGGAAGAAGCCGGGGGCAGCTCTCCAGAGACGGCTGCCCTCAATATTTCTGCGCGTCAGCGATCCAAATATGAAGCCGGTGTCCTCTAGTGAGGAACAAAAAGGCCCTTATCAGGGCCAAAGAAGAAGAAGACCTAAGCACAAGAAGCTAACCACGCCGGCGCGACCAAGATCGCGCCGCGACACCTCAAGCGTGGATTCCAACCCGACCTCCAGCTATACCACTGACTCCGAAGAAGCCGCAAGAAACACGACGACACACAGCCTGACGAAGGAGAATGTAGCGCGTTACGAGCGCTACATGCGGGGTGAGGCTACTACACCCCCCCGCGCTCCATCTACCGCCGCACCCAGCGGCCGCCAAGTGCTGCCACCTGCGGGGGTTGAGGCAAGAAGCATCTTGCCTCCCCCCGCACCGCCAAGCGGCAGCCGCATGGAGCTGCCTGCTGCGGGGGTCGAGGCGAGAATTATCTCGCCTCCCCCCGCACCACCAAGCATTTCGCCGAGCGGCAGCCGCGAACTGCCACCATCTGCGGGGGTTGAGGCAAGAACTATCTTGCCTCCCCCCGCACCATCAAGCGGCAGTCGCCGCCAAGTGCTGCCATCTGCGGGGGTTGAGGCAGGAACTATCCTGCCTCCCCCCGCACCGCCGAGCGGCAGTCGCCGCCAAGTGCCGCCATTTGCGGGGGTTTGAGGCAGGAACTATCTTGCCTCCCCCCGCACCACCGAGCGGCAGTCGCCGCAATGTGCTGCCATCTGCGGGGGTTGAGGCAGGAACTATCTTGCCTCCCCCCGCACCACCTACCGCCGCCCCGCGTGACCCTCGTAGGCGACCACCTGCGGAAGCAGGGCCGAGTTTTCGTTCCCCCCTCCCGCAAACCCCCGCGATTAGCAGCGGCCCAATAACCGACGTCAGGAGGGACATCCCGCCCCCCCCGACTGTCGAGGTGCCTTCGCCGTCACCCGCAGCACCCTCACCTAAGACCACGCAGGAGAGAGACACTATTGTCCTCGCCCAGTTAGTAGAAACTGGGCTGCTCTCCTTGGGGATGCTGCGGTGGATGGCGCTGTACCTCCGCATCGCGGAGGCTGAGGCGGTGGGCTGCTCTCCTGGCGCCGACGATGTCGCTGCGCTGCAGATGGCAGCAGTCGGGGTAACAGCACCCCCCCCCATCCCCGCGGCAGTGCTCGACCGCAGCCCGGTCGGCCGCGCGGAAGAAGGAGGAAGCGGGAGGATGACGACGAGGACGAGGACGAGCGACGCGTGAGGAGGAGGACGCGGTCGCTACCGTCCCCCACCTCATCCCCCCGCACGAAGAAGAGGCCGAATGCGTGGGCAGCTGCGGAGCGAACCGCTGACAGGAGCGCTAGCTCGACAGTGCCCGTAGGGCCAGGAGAGCCAGCACCTCTAGCCCTATCGGCTGACCCGCTCCCGCAGCGCCCGCGCCACCGACAACAGCCACCTGCGGCTCATACGCAGCAGACGCCAGCATTAGCTGGGATTGCGCGCGCGACGCCGCCCGCGCGACCCGGACCCGGACCCAGCGTCGTGAAAGTACGGGTGGCAGCACCCGGGCGCACGACGCTGACACCGACACCGGCACCACCACGAACATTCGCGGCGGCGGTCGGAGGACAGCGTCAACCGACGCCAGGGACGTCGGCACCTCCGACCGCCCAACGCCAGCAGCAGCAACAGCAGCCACAGCCGGACGCACCGAAGGGGCCTTCAGCCCCCAACGTTAAGCAGGCACCGGCACCCAAATATCCTCCACTGATAGTGGAGCGTCTGCCAGATTGGCAAAGGCACTTCAAGCTGCTGACCCAACAGCTCGGCAGAGCACCGAACGCGCGCCCCTTTGGGACAGGGGTGAAGTTCGTGCCGGAGAGTGTAGAAGAGTACCGTACGGTACAACGCTACCTCACCAAGGCGGAGTACGAGGAAGGGGTAGCCTGGTTCTCGTACTCATTGCCTGCCGAGCGAAGCCTCAAGGTGGCTCTGAGGGGACTACCCTCAGACACGGACCCCGCTGATGTCATAGCCGCCTTACAGGAGCGAGGCTTCGAACCCGAGTTCGTTAAGAACATAATGGCGCGTGGAGGTCGCCCGGGTTCAGTATTCCACGTCGTCCTGAAGCGGACACCGACATCCCCGGACATCTACGCAGTAAACGAATTACTGTGCATGAGGGGGATCAAAATAGAAGCCTGGCGCGGTAAGACTGGTCCCGCCCAGTGCCATAGATGCCAACAATTCCGGCACAGCTCGATGCAGTGTCATAGAACACTCGCTTGTGTCCGGTGTGGAGAACCACACGCTGCACGTGACTGTGGTCGCTCAGCTGAAGAGCCACCGACCTGCGCCAACTGCGGAGGACCTCACCCTGCCAATTATAGGCAGTGTCCGGTCTTCCGTAGGGAAGCCAGGTACCGGACGGCTGGCGTTATTACGCGCACTGGCGACCACATCTCAGGACGCGCGACGAAAGGGTCAGCACTACCTCCGCGGACAACAGTAGGGGAGACGGCGTCAGCGTCGCTGATGGCGCCGGCCAATGAACCTACAAGCCGCGGTGCGACGACTGGTCCTGGGAGAAGACGCCGACGCCAGAATAAGAAACCCGCGGTTCAGGATCGTACCGCGGGTGCGTCGAGAGATAAACCTGCCCCTCTGGTACCTCCATCCCCCCCCCCGGCTCAGCAGCTGGACACTTTGACTGCGACCCTCGGTGTCCTGCAGGAGATCTTGTCGGCCGTTAAGGAGGGTGAGAAAGGTCAGAAGGCCACCCTATTGGGATTACTGAAGCTCCTAAATCCCAATGCTTGAGTTAAGGGTGTGCCATTGGAATGCCCAGGCGCTCACGGGGAAGAGAAGGCTACTGATAGCCTTCCTCCGTGAGCAGAAGATTGACGTGATGCTGATATCGGAGACTTTCCTGCGTCAAGGCGAAGAGTTTCGGGTCCCTAACTACTTCGCATACAGGAAAGACGAGAGGAGTCCGACGAGTGGCCGCCCGTACCGAGGACTTTTTAGTCCTCGTCAAGAGGAATGTCGTACATCAGCCAATACCCTTTAAAGAGTACCAGTCACTCTACGCTCTGGGGGTATTGTTGCACGTCGATGGTCGGGACTTGAAGGCTTATGCCATATACCGACCAAACTACCAGCCCACTCAGATGCTGGAAAGAGAACTTGAGGAATTAATGGCGGGAGGTACGCCAACGATCATGGCAGGAGATTTTAACGCGAAGCACACCTCCTGGAACTCCTCATGTAATACGCAACCTGGTCGACAACTCTTGAAGCTTGCTGAAGACTATGGCTTTGATATCCACGGCCCAGATGAGCCAACACATCATAGCCCGAGGTCGCAAGACGTTTTGGACATAACGTTAATGAAAGGGCGCTTGAATCCACCGAGGCAGACAGTACTGCCGGATCTACCCTCGGACCATAGACCTGTCCTTCTCGAAGTCTCCGAGTCACCTACGCGAGTACTATTCCCAGCATCACGTACGCGGATTGATTGGGCAACATTCGTGAAGGAACTAGAGAGCACCACACCGACGCGAAAGATGTCCACGCCGGAAGATGTGGAACGGATGACGGGTGAACTCACCCATTGCATCCGCAGCGCCCGAGAAAAATCTACTCGCACCATTCCGACGGAGTCGAGGCTCAAACCTCTTCCCCGGCGGATTCAGGATCTCATTAAAGAGAAACGAGCGCTGCGGAGGGAGTGGCAGAATACCCGTTGCCCCTTCACGAAGACTAGACTTAACTCGATGGTGACACGAGTTAAAATTGCCCTAGATGACCATGCAGCCGAAGCGTGGGAGAACCATATAGACGAGATTATCACGGACAGCTCGGTCCCCTCAGTACACCGTCTATGCAAGCAGCTATCGAGCACACCGGAGCCGGTCCGCCCCTTATTGGGCGAAGATGGCTACCCACGCTTCACAGCAACTGATCGGGCGGAGATCTTTGCTACGTGTTTGGAGGAACAGTTCTCCCCGAACGACGAAGCGGACCTTCAGCACGTCTTCAATGTGAACCGACACCTAGACAGATACTGGGCTGAGCCTGTAGTCGGTGGCAGCCCGGCAGACGCCCTGTTCTTCACCCCGGCCGAAGTAAATCGCGTGATCGGGAAACTGAAGCCCAGGAAGGCCCCCGGCGCGGATAACATTACCACTGCAATGCTGCGTCACCTGCCGCTGAGAACACTCGCGGCGGTGACGCGGTTATTCAATGGTATTATCCGCTCGGGGCACTTCCCGAATGACTGGAAGCTCGGACTGGTCCGCATGTTACCGAAGCCCAGGAAGAACCTGCAAAGACCAGAAAACTACAGGCCAATCACTTTGCTCAGCACGCTGTCTAAGGTGTTCGAGAGGCTCGTGCTGGCCAAGATGCTGCCGCACATGAACCTGAGAGCCGAACAGTTCGGGTTTAGAGAGCATCACTCTACTGTTCTCCAACTCACGAGGGTCATTGATATAAATAGATACCGCAAGAAGAAACAAAACAATACGTCGCAGTTGTACTACTGGACATGGAGAAGGCGTTTGACAAAGTATGGCACCAGGGGATGCTATACAAACTGTTAACGACCACCACGATCCCTAGGAAGATTCTCCATGTCCTAAAGTCTTTCCTGGAAGACCGCCGCGTCCAAGTAGTGGTCGAAGGCCAAGTGTCTCGGGAGTTCCCTATGAGAGCCGGAGTCCCGCAGGGTAGCTGCCTCTCTCCTAGCCTCTACGCCGTCTACACTAACGACATGCCCGTGCGCGGGTGGACAGAACTCGCATTATTTGCTGATGACGCCGCCTACTTTCATGTAGATAATACGCCACTAGATGCGCAAATAGAAACCCAGCGTTTACTTGACACCCTTCCTGAATGGCTACGGAGATGGAGGCTGCGGGCCAACGTAGGGAAGACACAGGCACTCATGACTAGAGTGATGATGAGCAGATTACCACCTTGCTTGACGCTCCAGGGAAAGACTATACCGTGGAAGAGAAAAGTCAAATACCTGGGAGTCACTATAGATCGAAACCTGACTTTTTCAAGTCATGTAGGAGATGTGATCGCGCGGACAAGAGCGGCGAGGAGAATGCTGCGTCCAGTGCTCACCTCAAGGCTACCCTTGAGAACGAGGCTTGGTTTATATAAAACCTATTTGAGGTCACGATTTACCTATGCCGCCCCTGCATGGTTCAGTCGCTTATCGGAAACGAACAAGAGACGGCTTAGAGCCCAACAGAGCATCACGCTTCGCATGATCGCGGGGGCACCGCGATACGTTAGCAACCACGTACTTGCGCGTGACTTACGTGTAGAGAGCCTGGATGCGTTCATAAGCAGCCTTGCAACCAACATGTTCCGAAGAGCGGACACGTCGGCGCACGTTCACCTCCAGAACATCGCGCCGTTGCACGCTAGACCTCCCGACAGCCGGAGAGGGAGAGGTGAACACTTGTCATTAGTATATAGGCCTCAGGCGCGCGATCTCATACGCCGGTCCTCGCCTAGCTGAGTAGGTAGTTGAAGGAGGACCGTGTTTATGACCCGTATAGATCGGGTGCATCTCCCTGACCCCTCAGAGTCCGATCGATAGCAGGATTAGCTCCCAGAACTCAGAAGATTACTCCACGAGGGACGCACCTGTGTGCCTCACCCAGCAGACTTGTCCGTAGGCGCGGACAAAGGAGAGGCCACCGTCGAAGGGAATAGCCCTGATGCGGTTTCCCCGTGTCCCCTATTAGTTCGTAAGTTTAGCTTAAGCGTAGTGCTGTGTAGTTTCTCTGGCCTTGTTTACTTTTTTTTTCTATTTTTATTTTGTATTTTTATTTTTTAATTTTATTATAAAATGTATTTTATTTGTGTAAATTACATCTGTAATAATTTTTTAAATAAAGAAAAAAAAAAAAAAAAAAAAAAAAAAAATAAAGTTAGGGAAAACACACGGCACGTCGCTGCTAGACTGCTGAACAATAAGGAGCACGAGAAGAGTTGCTAGTAGGCATGACACTCTTTTATGCCGTCATGTCTTACGTCACCGTTCTTAACTACTTTGTCCGTGCGCTTAAATACGCTTCGTTGTTTTTCTTTCTGAGTTGTGTGTGTGTTTTTTTTTCTTTTTTTATCTAACCAGCTAACGCTATTCCTCGGAAGGGCCTTTACAGCTTCACCGTGACTTTGGGGGCGTGTGCTGAAGGCACTCAGCCGCAAAAAAGTAACTAGCACATGGGTTACCAAAATGGTACGGACCTCGACTTGGCCGTTGACTGAGTATAAAAAATTCCGCGGAATTTTGAACGATTGATTTTTTTAACGTGGGAAATGCATTTACGCCTGCATCCGGGAGTATAATCTCTCCGGATTAGAGACGCCAGGCGGGTATGTGAGACACGCTGGCGTGAAACGCCGGGAATACACTAAAACCTTATTTTGAACCTAGCTAAGCCCTACATTTTTTATTTAATAATGAAAAAAAAAAGGTTCCTTACATAATCTGTTTACCTACGTGTTATGTGCAGGAGTGTGTGTGTAGTGCTGTGCGTAAAATGCGTATAATACTTTGTTTTATTTTCTATTTAACTATTATATAACAGCGTTTCCCAAAGTATGGTTCGCGATCTACTGGTGGTGAGCGGCTTGCTGTGCATCATACTCCCAAAAAGCACTAGACCGGAGCGGCCGCAGTAGTTCGCGATCAATATATTACTCTTATATTTTTTATATAAATAAAACTTATTATGTCTTACAATAAACATTCGTTTTATTCTAAACCTCTGCTTAAGTTCACCGCTATAAGCTAGGTTAGGTCTACCTATCTCCAAGGCCGAGGCTCCCGTCGCCGCCGCGAACGGCTGCGGTGGTTATTACGCTGCGGCCGGACGTGTGGCGAGGGGGCTTACGTATGGGCAGGTGTTGGCGTACATGAAAAATATTTAAAATTATGTCTCTGTTTATTAATGACCATCAACATTAAGCTTTGTGAACCATTGGATTATAGTATACCATAAAACTATTTATTAGTTTTTTAAGAAACTTATAGATTTGCGTTACCAATGTTATGACGTCACCGACAACATGCTACAATATGATAAGTATAAAATGGCGTTTAACTCCTGAAGCTCAGAGATAAATAATAAAATTCATACTTACGCTGCCTATCGTATGTTTTGATTATCGAATAAACTGTATGAGAATTGTAAATCATTATTGCTCGGAACACAAATAGATGTAAAAATGTTAAATGTTAGGTTATGTTAATGATGGTTATGAGGATGTCTTCAAAGTTCTGGATTGGAAAGGACTTGGCATTGACATAAACGTCGAGTACATAATATAGCAATATATAATATAGCAATGATGGCTGAGACCGCAGAAGACTTAAGCACGATGCTCGCTGACCTAAGTAGAGCCTCCGAACGAGTTAGGCTTAAAACGAACATGGACAAGACGAAATTTACGTCTAATGTCCACGTTGAACCAACTCCTATAAAAATCGGTGTCTCTATGCTCGAAGTTGTTGATAGTTATGTTATATACCTGGAACAATATGTTCCGTTGGATAGATGGATGGGATGGATGTTAATAATTGGAGTTAACAAATTAATGAATTTAAACTTAAAAAAATAGTTTTTCTAAAGTTTCAAGTTTTCACTTCGGCAGTCCCCCTGGCTGCCTAATTTTTATAAGTTCTATTAATTTTAATTTATGGGTTGTAATGTTTTTTTTTATATCACTACAGAAATAGCAACTTTATGGCAACGTAGCCGGCGATACAAAGACGGAAGGTCGAGTATCAGAAAAAGCCGTTGTATAGCACTCACTTGACCACATTCTAAGCTATTCAGCAATATTATGCACTTTTGGCTCACATCTGGCTCACGTCCAACAACGAAGGGTTTCAGTTCAGAAGATGAAAACGCAAACTGAATACTTTTTCTTATGTGATCATTGTATCACTACATAACATTATAATTTACCAGGAATAGTATTGCAAATTGACATTCATAAATATATGCCTTGTCAAGGGGAAAAAAATAAACATAGATAATTGAAGTAATGACCGATGAAGGTGTGTTAATAACTTTAGCTTTGACGTTGAATAACCGTTATTAAATATAATCAGTTATTATAAGAATTATGTTGTTTACTTAATGACTAGAATGCTAATGGTAAAGCGTTAAATCATAAAAACGTTCAAGTTTTTATTGTCCATAAATATGATGAACGGAAGCATAATTGAATGATGATACAGAATATTTACGCCAAATGCAGGTGTGGTGCACAACCATGATGGTGATCGGGAGATATTAAGGTGTTCTATAAAAATTAAAAAAACTAGGCAGGCATGGGTACTGCGGATAGAAGAGAAATCTTTTAAAAAACTTAGTTGAAATTAATAATACATGGGCAAGAGTTGGGAGTCTTATTGAATGCTCGTAACCTTATTAATAAAATCAGTGGAATATTTCGATAGTATTCGTTTGTCCTCGAAAATTGGCATTCGGGTATTTATGGGCAAATATTTAAGTTGTGGCAAGACAAAAACGTCCACTTAACCGCTATCTTATATTTGACAGAATTCAGCATGTTCCAAAAGATTTTTGTGACACTTTGTTATACGTTATAGGCTCTGTGCTTTGACCACAATCTCAACTGATGTTAAGTGACGATGTGGTCCAAAATAGTAAACTCACTAAGCTTAAGAGGTACTGGTACTCTAGTGATGCTGCCAGAACACATCTATTAGTAATTGGCGAAAGGCTTTCAAACTGGAGGGTGGTATCTATCAGGCAGGGATTATTAGAAAATGCCCTACCACTATGGTTTCCTCACGATGTTTTCCTTCACCGAAAACTCTGGCTGATCATCATTGCTTAATAGTGTAAAATAATGCATTAACGCAACGTCTATCTGTCTGCCTGTCCGTACGTATAAGCGAGTGGAGCAGCAAGCACACAGCCAATAGAAAATATAATAACGAAAACTCTGTAACTTGTCTTGAACTGTGTCTTGTAAGCTATACTGTACGTTACTTCACTTCTCGCTAGCTAAACAGATTCGAACGATTTGTTTGGATACAAGTTGAACGTGTTTCAGTGGAAACTGCTAGCAAAGTCACGCGGCGATTTGCGGTAGCGCTAGTTTGCAACGCGTGCAACAATTTAATAGAATTCCAGGATACCAAACGATATAAAGTTTCGACACGGGCGTCTAATAATGAGTTTTAGATTGAACTAATGGTGCCCGAGACTCCGTCCGCGTGGAGTAAAACGACTATTTCAATAAAATATACGATAATAATATTCACAGCTTTGATATTAAAGTAAACAAAAATATTGGAGCAATATATTGTAAATCCAAATCATCAAAATTATTATTATTAGGCTAAGTTAGTTCATAAATTTATAAGTAAGATTTTGAAATGACATAGAATATATACAGTGTAATTTAATTTTAATTTTAAGTAAGACTAATAAAAGATGAAAAGAAAAGAAATAGAAGTAAGAAAGGGGGGAATGAACGAATTATTTATTTATTCAGAGTTGTTAATACCAAAGTCCCTGATGACGTCAGGGAAAAAAAAGAGATACGACTTAAATATGCATCCTACTTTCATCTACTTTCAAAAAGCATAGATATGTGTTCTGTTACTGATTTTGAGGTCACCTTCGAGTACTTTTTCATAAAAATAATTAATCCTATCTACATATTTCATTTGTTTACAGCTTTGTTATAATTGTTACATTCATTTAAATTCATATGCTCTTTTTAACGAATATTGTATTGTTCGACAAAGAGCTTCTAAATGGCCGATTATTGGGTAAAGGTTCCTCCTAAAGAAAGGCACGTTTATATATTTTTCTCTTTTGTTTATCAATCAATTTTAATTATTTTATTTTATTTAGAAGCTGTTTATGAACTCATTAAGTTAATTAAGTATTTTACCGATAAAAAAATTGTAATCAATATTTTTTGTTTCTTACAATACAATACATTACTTACAATAATTATGGCCGAATTCAATACTAATTGTAACTCTAATCTAATAGTACAAATAAAAAAGAACTATCTAGTCTTAACAATAACTTAAATAAGAGGTCCTATTTATTTATAGGCCCCCCAAGTGTGGACTGACGACTTGGTGGTTGGAAGGGTGGAAGGTCGCGGGAGTACGCTGGTAAGAGGTGGTGCAAGAGTGGTCGTCGTGGAGATTTTTGGGAGAGATCTATTTCCAGCAGTGGAATTCTTTCGATTGAAATGCGATTGATATGTTCTCATTACGAGATTATACATTTTTTATTTAACAAGGTTTAAGACGCAATGTATTCTTTTAAATTTAGAGCCATAAGAGAATTTCAAAAAGCCAGTGAGCACCACACACACCGACCCACAGTATAAAAGCGACATTGAAACGATAATCCCTGACATTTATTTCAATAAAAAGATTCTCAAGTTGAAATGCAACAGTAAGGGCGTGATGCAATCGATCAGCTGGCGACCTTGCCCGAGGTCAACGTCCTCAACGAGTGAGTGGGGTGGGGGGAGGAGGTTGGCTCCCCGGAGGGTGAGTTCGGTGGATCCGTATTGAAACAGGTAGATTGATTACTTTTCAAGTTATTACAGTCACCTCTTCCTATGTTTTAACAAAATGTTTACAGAAATTAGAAATTAAGTAATGATGTCTCAGTGGTGAAGCAATATTTTAATCTGTCACTGAATCTATATACAGTCCGTACACTATAACTTGTCCCTTGACTCGCTTTTCTTTATGTTGGCACTATAAGTCATTGGAAAGTTAATCGATTCTGTCAAATCCAAATGGTGTAATTTTAGAGTAGATAATAAATCAAGACGAATTTTTAGCTTTGAAGCCAATTTTCTATTTATCATCTGCGCCGCGTGAACGCAATTTGTACTAAGCAAAGCGACTTACTTTGGTATGCCAATAATGGTAAAAGAGATCCAATCAAAGAGTATTTAACGTTGGCACGCCGTTTCATACAACATTGCAATGCGTTGTAATGTTCCAAATTCAAAAAAACGTTCCTGTAACGGATTTCATTTTCATTGTCCGTAAATTCGATGCTTCGCTTGTTCTTTTTTCGAAAATAATGACAATATTTCAATGCATGTTTGAGAAAACATACTTACATTCCCACTAGCCTATAGTTTTTTTTACACGGTGTAGTTTCATTCCTGTGACTAACAATCTCACCTGATGTTAAGATACGATGTAGTTCAGGATGGTAAACACTAAGCCTAAACACTAAGGTACTGGTTCTCAAGTGATGCGGCCTAACACACCTATTGGTATTTGGCGACAGGTTTTCAAACTTGAGGGTGACCCAGGTGAGCATTAGTAAAAAACGCCCTACCACCATGGTATGGTTTTCCTCACGATGTTTTTCTTCACCGAAAGTTCAGGCTGATTTTTATCGTTGCATAGGTGGGCTCGAACCCGCGTCCATTGACGCGGAATCCGAGCCCACAATCCACTGCGCCATCATCGCTTCCGCCCATCGCCCATAAAACATTTCACGTATGAAATAACCTAAAGAATTTTATCGTAACATTGGAATTAACAATAAAAATTTCTGTCATAACTTAATACGATTTGGTAATTCATTTACATAAGTAACGGACCCATTAGCGGGATCAATATCGTAATTTCATAAATGGGTAATGGGATAATTAAAATGGATTGTTGAAATTTTCTTGTGTCAGGTATTTTGTACCGTTTGCTTTGATGGGCCTAAGTACTCGATGGCAATTTTAATCATAATGAAACCATTGCCAGTGCGCTGATTTTAAATGAATTTTACCTACTTCATTCTATTTTTGTAAAAAATTTCATTTCTTACTGATACTTTGTACTTTTTCTACAGTATTTATTATATACTTCGTATCAGTTTACAGGTTAATAAAAAGGATGTCCGAACGTTCTGATATTTAGCTCCGAAAAGGATAGACTTCTAAGTTAAGTTTTATTATTGAAATTTCTATTTTAATCAGTCGTAATACGGTATTCATGTATTATATTACATGTAATTATACATACCATTTATATATTTTCACAACTAACATTAAATAAAATAGTGAAATATCTACAATTTTAAGGTTATAAATATTTCAAAACACTTTCCGCCATGTTGATTTATTTTTTATCATTTATGACTTAAATATTGTAAGAACGCGCACCTTTTTGGTGTTCTTAAATACATGAACAACCTATATATTATATATATTCAAAAACATAAATTTTATTCAGATTAAATATAAATTCACAATGAATTTTTGAAAATTGTACAAATAACCCAAACAAAGAAAGAACATCATGTGAAATGTCGAGGATGCATATTAACAAATAAGGTCTATGAATTGAATGAATGAATACTTTAAAAGTTCGCTATTTGGAACAGACTTAAAGAGGTTTAGACGTGAATATTATTCAGTTTAAATTTTATATACTGTCATAAGTTAATATAAATTAATGTGGACTAGGTTCGACGGTGCGGTAAATATTATCGGTTTTCAGGGCATAAGGTCAGAGTTCACGGTGATGTAAGGTTTCTGGTCTATATCGCAGGTGGACTTTAGTGCGGGCCACGAAACAAGCATTAAGTACGCTTCATATCTATACTTACATTAAACTTTATGATGAAAAAACATTACATACATTATCCCCGAAAGGTTAGGCAGAGGTGAAAAAGCGAAACTACACCATCCACATTTCGCCGAGCTTAGTACCATCCCAGATGTGACAGGGGGCGAGCCTGTTTGGTTGTGTGAAATAAGAGATGTAACATAGAGATATATAATACTACATGTTAATTTACTTTAAAATTTCCTTGTTTATTGTGTAATTCGTTCTGAAATCTACCGTTTTCATCAAATTTTTGTTCAAATTTAACCAAGCAGGATAGTCCAGTTCGCAAACTCCAGTTTAGTTGTGGAACAGACTCTCTATCGGCGTACTCTCTTCTTTTTGTGATATCGGTCTTTAAAAGAGGCGTGGAGAAATGTTTTTGCACTGTACCGCACTCATTGACGGGGGTGCGATCTAATTCGTCGATTCCGCGGAAATTGCGTTAGTTAAACCTACGGTGTTTAAGGGAACGGTTCCTTACAGAACCCATGTAATTGCGTGTAGTGTGCAGGGGTGTGAGGTGCATTGTTATGCTAATGAAAGTGTCACTGTATCGCCCTGGTGGTGGGTACAGGGTCCTCTTTAGTTAGGGATTGGAGCATGTCCTGGGACGGTATAAGGAATAGAAGGAATTTGCACGCCGCTGTAACATTGTAAATTTTTATTAAACATGTTTAATAAGTGGATGGCGAAAGAAAAATGACAAATACACTAGACGCTGTACTTATGGCCAGTATAACACATTTGACTTGATATAGGCGCGTATCACGCGACCAACTAATAAAGCTGGGTCTGGAGAGATATATTTAGGTTACAGGGTGTTGCTGACACGCCCATTGTGCTTGTATCATAGGTGACATGTTGGTTAAACCAATTATTAATATCACACCATAAATAGTGCCATATAAATATTTCTATAAATAGTGTTATGAGCTAGCCACTTAATGATAATTAATTGAAATAATAAAATATTGAGAAATATTAAATATTAGCCTTGCTCGCGGCTTTACTTGCGCTTAAACTATTTCTATCTTTCTGGATTCTCTCTAAAAATATTCTAAAATTTATTTAAAGATTGTGTTTGTAGTCATTTTTGTCAATTTAATTATCTCATATTTTTATAAGTTATTATATATAATACAATAGTGTTATAAAATATATACTAAAAACCTAACTAGAGAATTCATGTTCAATTAAAAAAAAAGAATCAACCCTGTTCGGTGATTTTCGAGTTATAAGCGCACTAATCAACACAAACATGGAAAACCTTACATTCTATTGTTTATATGTAATAAAAAAAAGTGTGTGTGTGTGTACTTATGCACGCACGTAAGAAGTTATACTTCTTTAACGTAATAATAGAAAAAACTAAAACGTTGATAGCTAACTTCAGGGTGTCGTTTTTTCGTATAGGTGTGCGCGCGCATCGTCAAAATTTACTCTCATAATTTTTCCCTAACGCGCCAAAAGAAGTATAACTTCAAAACTTTTTTTTTGTTATACTTGCCGTCTATTATAACTCGAAAACCACTGAACCGATTTTCACGTATCTTAATAAGAAAAGTAAGCTTAATTAAAAAAAATAACTTCATAAAATGAAATTCTTTTTAATAGAAAAAAGTATCTTATCCTTAGATAGTACCTCTAGGCTTAGTGTGTTTACCATCCTGGACTACATTGTCACTTAACATCAGGTGAGATTGTGGTCAAAGCAATAAGCCCATTCCGTGTAAAAAAATGAAAAGAAAAATAATCTTATTTAAAAAAAAAAAACGCTTTACGTAATTTTATATTTCAGGCGAACGGACAATTTCTTACACATTTTTAATCAACGGCACAGCTATTATTTAATTTATCGAACAATTTGACGGTAGTGCAAATTAAGGTAACAATAAAACGACCACAAAGAAATCCTTTGACTAAATTATATATAAACACACACATTATATATATGCAGTGTAAAATTATGCGGAATAGAAAATATAGTATGAGGATTGAGCCGGGTGCAAAGGCGTGTTAAAAAATATAAGGAGTAAAAGCTCAGGATGTATGTACGCAAAGACTGCGGTATTGTTCATGAGATTTTTTTTATTATTTTACTTTTGTATTCCATCGTATCTATAGACTCGTAGTTAATTCTGAAGATAAAGGCGAAAACAATCCATGTGTTTTTATTCAAGGCATTAAACAGACGTGCCAAACCGCTCGTAGTTGGAATTATATAACGATCGAATCGTCGTTCAGTCTAGAATCTCTAGGTAGAGTAACGCTTTAGAGGTGTTTACTGTAGCTAAGTTCGTTTATTTTTTACCTTCGTTACCTTTTATTTTTTACTAGCTGTGTTCCCGGGGCTATGCGCTGACTGTGTCATATGTTTTTCATTGCGTTTTAATTTTTTATACGGAACCCTAGTGATTTTCCTTATTTTAATACGGAGATAAATCAAAATGTTTATCTCAAGTTCAAACACTTGCCAGTGAAACTATTCATTGAGTCGGATTTTATTCGAAATTTCATTACTTTTAATTTTATTACGCGGAATTCTAATTATTTTCGAAAATAAAACTATAAATTACACGGGGTAACTTCAGCTATCTAACAAAAAAAGATCCGTAAAAATCGGTTCAGCCGATCCGGAGATTACCCGGAGCGAACAGATAGAGAAAATTAAAAAAAAATGTACTTTTGGTACAGGTATCGTATATACATTCAAATGTATTTAGCAAAAAAAAAAAATCTATTTTGATATTATAAACACACTTCAATTTTATTTATTAGTATAGAAGTATAGAAGTTAGTCCAAAACGTGTGAAGTTTTCTTCAAATGTGAAATTTTCAATTCGGTTGGGTTAAGTACATTCATAACAATAGTTTTTTTTTGATGTCAAATAACTATTGAATGCTGAATATAAAGGAACCATAGACCGTCGGATGTTGCAATCGGCGTACTCTATTTGCTACTCTATTCCGTAAAAAACAAAGTATAAAAATCGTTGACGACAATTTCCAACAAATACAAGAACTGGAGGCGAATCTATAGTAGTCGTAACTCTCCCCACATAAGTAAAGTAAAAATAAAAAAATATATACGTTAAAGAAAGTTGGAATTATTTCACAGAACCATACTTTGGATCCATGTCGTTAAAGTAAAACGTATTAATAATAAAAATATAATAAACAACTCGACCAACAATGACCGTATTCTGGTTCCCCGGGTTCGTATGTGCGGAAATTGCAAAGCATACGAAATCACCTAAATATTTGGACGTAACATAATTTTTGAAGAAAATTTTTCTATGAGCACCACCGCGCACTGTAACCCTGTGTTACGGTTCAATTATAAACTTCTGTTTTATTTATGAATGTCGCATTCGTTTTATTTCGCTATTTGACTTTAAAAAATAAAACGTTATTTTAATCAGCCGCATTGAAAAATATATCACCAGTCCCGACGTTCACCATTATAATACGGCTTCATATCCATACATATCTTAATTGTATTGTCTTAATTCATCCTCTTTGCTTGCATATCTTTCCTTATATACCTTATCAATCTTTTCATTGGCTCTATACTGCTTTTTATGAACCTATAGTGATCTGAAAGTGATCTAATAACATGTCTATTCCATAGGATTGTGTTGTCATATATAGGGTTGTGTAGCCTTGATTTAAAGTAACAGTTTATCAGTTATAGTAGTTACCGAGAGCGCCGCACGAGGTCGTTATTGATTTCACCGGAACCGTTCGAGCTCTACTAAGGACGTGTTGCAACTTGACGCACCTCACCTCGTTTCCGCTTATTGTCGTAGTCGTAGTAATAGGACCTTCCCTCCTTTACCTCGTACAAATGCGTGCCAGCGCCCACGCCCACAAAAACCGCCGTTCCCGCCGCCGGGGACAGGCGGCTAACTTTGCTCCCGCACACACTCCGGATCTCCCTCAGGCGGCGACCCAAGACGTGTCTCGTTCCCCAACTGGGGAGGCTCTTGACGTTGCCGCCAGCGCGATATAGTAACACTGCCCATACATTGAGCAATACACGCACAACACTCCATACACACTCTTGCACATAACATGCAGGTACATAGGTCAATGTAAGGAACCTTTTTTTTTAATATTAATATAAAAAATATAGAGATAGCTAGGACGCAACTCGCGAGTGAGTCTTGAGTACTCAGGTGATGGCCAACTTGAGGTTCGTACCACTTTGGTAGCCCTTGTGCTAGTCACCTTATTGCGGCTGAGTGCAAAAAAAAAATAAAATATTGTCGTAGTCGTCAAGAGGAACTCACGGTCTGCGCAGACGTTTACGATTTAGCCTATATTATAGATTTGGTCTATGTTGGAGAAGACGTCTTTCGAAGTGTTCGATAACAATTAATAACCTTCACCCATCTAATAACCAGATGAGACATATTTTCTATGAAATTTTATTGATTTATAAAAACGCCTATGATAGTTTGTCAACCAAAAAGTGTCCATTGCTATTATTAATGAAATTAATTTTAATCATTTGTTTTCTATAACCTTCACTCTTTTGATAACCTAACAAATTGAGTTTCAACAGATAGCTTTTAACATGGAGAACATCCCTTGGTAGGCTTGCCTACTTTTTCCTGTCCATGGCTACCTAGCAAGCAGGTAAAAAACAGGTAAATCAATATAATCTATACTAATAAATAAAATTGAAGTGTCTGTTTGTAATGTCATTTTTTTTAATAAATAGATATGAATGTATATATACGATACCCATACCAAAAATACAACTTTTAAAAGTTTTGCCTGTCTGTCTGTTTGTTCCGGGTAATCTCCGAAGCGGCTGGACGGATTTTGACGGGATTTTTTTTGGTAAATAACTAAAGTTACTCTGGGTAACTTAGGGTACTTTTAATTTTCGAAAATAATTAGGGTTGCGTTCAAAAAAATTAAAACGCAGTGAAGAACGTATGAAACGCGGGCGCAACCGCAGGAACACAGCTAGTAAATCAATAAAATTTCATAGAAAACATGTCTCATCTGGTTATCAGATGGGTGAAGGACGATTTTCTACGTCTCCTCTACTAAAACGATTTTCTTTCAGCTTTTCTACCACTGGTGCCGCTTTCAAACTGCCTCTAACATACTCATTTTTTCACGGCATCCATCTATCTCAGAGTTCGCTTCTCTACTAGATTGCAGTCGTTTCTCATCCATCTTCGAACTAGCCCAACCACTCTGATCCATATAGTATGACAGTATTAGTTAAAATAGGCCTTTTGAAAAGTGTTGTTAATGTTTTTAAGTGACTGCGACATTGGGGAGTGACTTGGCTAGGCGCTCCGCCATCCAGTCTCGACGTCGAGGCGGCGAGGCCTCTGCAACTATTTCATGTATGTTTGTATACAAATTATTCGGTTCTATTTACCTCATTGTTGAGGGAAACGATAAGTTACTTTTTTGAAAGAAATTCGTTTGATAGTGCAGAGTAATATCTCTGAGTAAATCGGCCTGAGCATTCGGTTAAGGAAAACATCGTGAGGAAACCATAGCATGGTGGTAGGGGATTTTCTAATGATGCCCGCCTGGGTGGTTACCACCCTCAAGTTTGAAAACCTGTCGTCAAATACCAATAGGTGTGTTCCAGCATCACTTGAGAACCAGGTTTAGTGTGTTTACCTTCCTGGACCACATCGTCACTTAACATCAGGTGAGATTGTGGTCAAAGCACTGAGCCTATATCGTGTAAAAATAAAAAAAGGGGACAGGTTTGAAAAAAAAAAACATTAAACACAATTGTGGACTTCTCAATTTCTCTCTTCTGGGGAAACGAGGAAACTGGTCAGGGTTGTAGCTCTTTTCAGAGGAATCGTCGCGTCCAGTGACTACTGCATGGTCATTAGGGTGGTCCGCCTTCGGTGGTTGGTCTTCATTATGGATAAATCCTTAAAGAAGAGGAACAGAACATTTACCGCTTTATGTTTCTTAACCCCTATAAATAACTACCTTGTTAAGATAGCCAATCAACAACAAGCAAAGACAGAAAATAACATACCTACACAATATTTTTGTTACGTGTTTTCTTGTTAATTATGTACACGTGCCCCTCAGTATTAATTGTTTCATCCCTTGCGACAGACACGACGAGACAATGTAGGGTGGAATATTTATTTTCTATTTCCGAAACGACCTCACCGTTAAACCAATCTAAAACCTTATATCTAATACGTTGCTGGGTAGATTGACACAAGTGATATTGTTCCCATGAATCGGCCCTTAGTTATATGTAACTTTAACTTTATGGTTTTTATTAAGTCCTGATAAAAAGAAATGTAAATCTATTCCCTTAGTGTTTGAAGACAAATTATTACTTTCAATTCTAAGATTCTGTTGTTACAGTGAATCGATCAAAAATCCAAGTTTTTTAACATTACTTGTGTTGGTGGTACGTAGCATTCATATTTTAAATAACGCTTTTAATAGATCATATTATTTTATTTTTTTCAAAATATAAACTTATTAAAAATAATTGTTGCCGTAATTTAGTATTGTGTGAAACGAATTATTGTAAATTAATTATGATCCCAACTTTGAATTTATTAAAATTGTATTTAACCCCTTGAGCACCTTCCTGACGTTTACGCCAGCTTTCCATTGTTTTCCTATTGTCTTTCTATCGTTTCATTTTTATGGGTACTCGACACATTAAAATATGTATAAATAACAAAAATGTAACCGTTTCTCTAATTGATGAAACGACTGAATTTGTTTTAACGACTAGCTGTGTGCCCGCTGCTCCGCCCTTCTTCTCTGCGATTTTAATAGTTTTGATGATCACTTTTTTTAAAGTATTAAATTGTTTTTTTGATACTAATAGAATGTAAAGGTCATTTCTCAGAAATTCATTTACAATTGCCATTAAAACTGTCCACTTAATCGTACTTTATTCACAATTAAATGATTTTTAATTTTTTTTTTTTTAAAAGGAACCCTATTTATTTTTCAGAAATAAAAGTAGCCAAGGTTGCATGCAGTAACTTTAGCTATCTGTCAGAAAAAGTGCCGTCAAAATCGGTCCAGCCAATCCCGGGATTAGCCGGAACAAACAGATACACAGAGAAACATGATAAAAATTGTGTTCTTCGTGTAGGTACCGTGTATACATTCGTAATGTGTATTTAATATTATAATAAGCTGTTATTTTGATATTACAGACATATACTTGAATTTTATTTCAATTTGTACAAAGAAACATTGGAATATCAGTTTACATTATGTAGGTACGATATTGTAACGAATAAATTATTTATTTAGTTCGTCCTTGTATCTAATTTCGGGGTTGATCGATAGGGTAGTGCTCTTGGGTATTGTCGGTTCCATTTTTAAAGGCAAAACTTATTTTGTATGTGTCGGGACTTTTTTTACTTCAGGACTTCAAGACTTTATTTGTGTTGTTTTGTTTTATACTGTATTGGCTTGATGTTAAGTGATGATGTGTTCCAGAATGGTAAACACATTAAGCCAGTCAACTAAATAACTAATAATAATCCTATAATATAATATCCCAATCTATAATAATCCAATATAATATAATCTATACATATAATAAAAATGTAACGGATCGCTGTCTGTACATGGAAGATATATGAGAAAAAATAATATTAGGACCTTTAGAAACGCAAACAGCACCCAAAACAATGCTTCTTAAAATTTTTGTCTGTTTGTCTGTTTGTCTGTGCGTTTGTGCACGATAATCTCAGAAACGGCTCATCCGATTTAGATGTAGTTTTCACTAATATATTGTAGTAAGCTTCACTTAACATTTAGTGTTTATTTCATGTCAATCGGTAAATAAATAGAAAAGTTATGTCAATTTAAAGAATCACGTCGAACATTTATTCTATATAAATTCTTTCTCTGTTCAGATGCATTGACTGAAACTTTACTAAACTGCATAATAATGGTCTATATAAAAGTATGATTATATAATAATAATAATATGATAATAAATAGAAGTTAAAAATGATAAGTTTCGGAAACTTTCGAATTCCAATTAAAGTTGACCTCAGATTTATATCATCATTCATATGAAATAGGGGTCAGGTTAGGCTGGAATTTGTGGGTTGTTTACATATCTATACATATAATAAAAATGTAACGGATCGCTGTCTGTACATGGAAGATATATGAGAAAAAATATTATTAGGACCTTTATAAACGCAAATAGGACCCAAAACAATGATTCTTAAAATTTTTGTCTGTTTGTCTGTTTGTCTGTGCGTTTGTGCACGCTAATCTCAGAAACGGTTTATCCGATTTAGATGAAGTTTTCACTTATATATTGTAGTAAGCTTCACTTAAAATTTAGTGTTTGTTTCATGTCAATCGGTACATAAATAAAAAAGTTATGTCAATTTAAAGAATCACGTTGAACATTTATTCTATCTAAATTCTTTCTCTGTTCAGATGCATTGTATGAAACTTTACTAAACTTCATAATGGTCTATATAAAAGTATGATTATATAATAATAATAATATGATAATAAATAGAAGTTAAAAATGATCAGTTTCGGAAATTTTAGAGTCCAATTTAAATTGACCTCAGATATATGTCATCATTATTATGAAATAGGGTTCAGGTTAGGCTGGCAGTAGGTTGTTTATATGTGAATAGATAAAGCACGCCGAGAGCCGGGCCGCTTTCGGAGGCGCATGGCGTAACAGTTGCATTCGATAACAATGACTGTTTGCTTATTTTATTTATTTATATTTTAGGGTTTGTAAATACATATTGTATGTATATAGTATAGGTAAATTAGTTTTCAAATTAGGTAAAACTGTAAATTTTTATGTTTAAAAAACAATTTAGTAATTTGCGATTAATTAATACATAAATGTATCTATCAGACATTTCTTTTATTTTCGATAATTAATAGGTTAGGTTAATACGTCTTAATAGTTATTAAACTGTAATAAAGTTAAACTGTGTAATAATCTGTAAGTATTTAATTTTTTGTTTGTTTTTTTTTTGTTTCATCATAATGAGTAAGTGTTTACTAAATAACGCTGAGTTAGTACTAATTACTACTTATTATAAGAATGCCTCGAAAAAGATCCGACCTCTCCCGGTGCAGCAGAAATGCTATAAGGATGAGATTAGTTCTCATTAGTTCACTGCATTTCAGTAACGTCAGGCCAGGTTTCATGTTACAGATACTTCAGCTCAGCGAAAATCTCGATTGAGTTCACATCGTTTTCGAATGATGGCCACTTGAGTTAGGATGAACAGGGAACAGCGTGAGGCATGTTTGTCCACCGATCGCAAGGCTCATGCAATATCGCGTGAGTCTGAGACCTTCGCTGATAGGGAAACCCGCCTGAGCTCTCAAAAAGCACGAACTTTGCAGTCTAGATAGCTGGAAAGTAGTTTAGATCGTGAATCTCGATTAACAGCTGATCGAGAAGAAGAAAGAAACTGCAGAACATCGTCAGTCACGACTAAATGCCGATCGACTTTGGCATATACTCAATAAAATGTTATCAAGTTTGATAGAAGACCCAGAAACTGGAGCGGAAATTGATATCCTTCCATGGATTACCAAAGAGAAAACAGGTTATTTGTATTCGCCCAGAATTGATTACTTTGAATTCGCATCTATAGTAGGTATGGTGGTATGTTTTCAGTTTTGTAATGCTCAAAAATGGAGAAAAGAACCAAATGGAATATGCTATTCAGGTGGCAAAGTGCTCATTTAAACTTCTCATGAGCCCCTTTATAAAAGTTTTACTAAATAGACTATATAAATAGAATATACTAATTTTACATTTTTAGACTATATCCGTTTATATAATAGTGTATTCCAAATGACATCTTTTGGGGTCAAACATATCACAGCCAACTTTAAAGGTGCAGGGCTAATTTATCACTTGATTGGATCTTTGCTTCTCCAAAATGAGCCAAATTTTTCTTTAAATTTATTTTGTATCAAATTACAATGAACATCATAACTTTCCTCACCTGAACATCAACTTTATATTTCAACTTGAGAATATGTTACATCAAGTAAATCCGTATATCAGAAGTTTCAAAGCCGCAATAGATTCCATCCCAAAAGGCCAAAATAACAATTATAAAGTAATAAATAAGGCTGATAGACGTCCTGCGGAAGAACATCGTGAAAAGTACAATGTCCCCGTTGCAGACGAAGTTGCAGTAATATTAGTCAATCAGGAATGTGATAGACGTGACATCGTGCAGCGCACTCATGATGATCGCTTACAACGTATTTATGAAACACACCGAGCATATGATGCTCTGCAATATCCTTTGATATATTTCCATGGTCAGGATGGGTACAATTTCAGACTCTACCAAGTTAATCCAAGCACTAGCATAACAAATTATGATAAAAAATATCAGCCTTACAGTTTTATTCATACCAGATACAAATTAGATGAAATTGTTGTATCTATTGCTACTATATTTTCTTTATAGTAACTTGAGATCGGTAACGGTGTGTATCCGCAGGAACAAGCAAAATTTGTTCTAAACGCAAACCTAAATCTAAATGCTGCGAAGTTTCATGAATGCGAGCCCTCATATCATACGTGTATGGAAACGCAACGCAAATACCAACTTGCGAAAATTCATGGCTTTGCAAAAGAGCTATTTTAAGTCCACGAAACGACCAAGCAGCAACAATAAATGCTGAATTTTGAGCTTTGTATCGGGGGATAATGTAGAGTATATCTCCATTGACAGAGTTATGAAAGATGAAGAATCTACCAATTACCCAATAGAATTTTTAGAATTCCTCAGTGCTCCTGGACTACTAGCTCATAAAATAAATTTAAAGTCGGCGTACCCATAATGCTGCTATGAAATTTAAGACCGCCAAAACTATGCAACAATACTAGATTAAAAGTGAATTATTCTCTTTTAAATTTCTGATTCTGCGAAACTTGATAGAAGCTTCAGCTTTATGTGGCTTTATCACATGTTAATAATTCTATCAGCCTGTATGCTTTGTTCCCCGATGGCTATACGATGTAACGACGGTGATTATAATCCAGAATAAACCAAAATCCGAAAAATGCTGCCCAATGTCACTATTCCACGCAGACGAAGTTGCGGGCACAGCTAGTGTATATATAAAGTACGCCGAGAGCCGGGTCACTTTTCGTTGCATTCTATAACGTTATTAAGCCCATGGTCAGACGCTAAAAGTTGTGGATGTGGATGTGGATTTAAGTATTAGCTGTTTTTGCACGTTCAGCTTTATGTGGCTTTGTCACATGTTAATAATCCTAGCAGCCTATATACTTTGTTCCCCAATGGCTACACGATGTAACGACGGTGATTATAATCCAAAATAAACCAAAAGATACATCCAAAAAATGCTGCCCAAAGTCACTATACCACGCAGACGAAGTTGCGGGCACAGCTAGTCTAATATAATAATCCAAAATAAGCCTAAGCTTTCGGTAAAGGACAACATCATATCGTGGTGGTAGGGCATTTTCTATAAAAGTTCTTTTGTGCCACCTTCCAGGTTGAAAATCTGACACCAAATACAAACAGGTGTGTTCCAGCAGCATTACTTGAGAGTCCGTCTAGGGTTGGTGTGTTTACCATCCTGACCTACATCGTCACTTAAGATCAGGTGAGATTATAATCAGAACCTATATATGTAGTATGAAAATATAGTGAACGGATTCGATGCAAAAATATCCACTGTCGCGTTAATATTACAAAATCACTTTAAGTAATCTGTGAAATATATTAGAAATATAATGTCTTTTTAATTATAATAAATAGTAAAAACTGTTATGCGCTAGCGGAGCCGAACGCTTATGGCGCTCCGTCGGGGAGAGCAGTAGCTAGCACAAAACCAAAGTGGTATTGACCACAGCTTGACCTGTTACCCCAGACGTTAATTTATCTTGGCTATATCTAAGGTATATTATAAGGATCTGAAGGTTCCTTATAGAACCCATATATCTGTATGTAGTGTGCAGAAGTGTGTGATGCGTGTTATGCTTGAAATTGGGATTATATCCCACTCGTGGCGGCTACAGTAGCTTCCCCAGTTGGAGATCGGAACATGCTCTGGGTGTGTTCCGGAGGGTGCCTCGGGAAGTTTTAATACTACCATAGAAGACATGGGTTTCATTTTATCTGGAAAATTCTAACGATATTGCAACAAAGATTATTGCTTTTGTTATTTTAACGGGAAAGCGGTGGAGTTCAAACTCATAGTACAGAAAACGATACATTCAATAGTTAGTAAAAGTTATGACAACAAAATTGCTCGACGTAAATAACGTGCATAGTGTTTGGCTAAGGACGTCGTCAAGTTACGATTAAAAAGCACAAAATTTGTACAAACTCGTTATGTTAACAAGAGTTGAAATTTAAAGAGGCTGGCTTCACTGCTTCGTAGCGTTTGCAGATAAATCAATTTTCAATAAAATACAAATAATTTCACGCTGATTATAATGGAAGCACGACCGTTTTTTATGGATCGGCTTAATAATATTATTTTTAGATTAAAATTACAGCCACATTTTAAAATCTGTTACCATTCCTGAAATCTAAAAAAGAATGTAAATAATTAATTTCTGATTTGTACCTACTTTCGAACGCTGTAGTGAATAATCAATTATTTGCGCCCAGTTTTTTTTTTAATTGAGCCTCTCATTTCTACTAATCTATATAAATAAAAATGAAGTTCCTGTTTAATGTATGTCCGTCCGTTTATCTGTTTGTTGCTAGACCTATTTTGACGGGACATTCTGTGGCAGATAGCGGAAGTTTGACGGCGGAACGGTTATATTTATTGTTTGGAATTAATTAGGGTTCTGTGTTAGAAAATTAAAACTTTTGAAATTGTGAACAAAATAAGATTTAATGGATAACTTTACTGGTAGGTGTTTGAATTTGTGAGAAATGTCTTTGCTTTCTATCAGTACTATTAAGTGAAACTTCATAGAGTATATTTTGTATACGATAGTGTTATTTCCGGCACTACCGTTTAGACTCCGTGTATCTTCTATTATATAGAATTGAAAATTTCCACAATGTTGATTATAATTTAGAGGATATAAATTAAAATGTATGCTAATTAATGTTTAAGCTAAATTAATTAAAAATATCGACTTCCAACTTATCTGCTTTTATTTTTCGATTTCCGCCAGAGCGAAAGTCGCTTGCACAGAGGCATAAGGAGCAATATTGATCGAACCGTCAGAGTGGTGACACCAGAGAAAAGGCTTTGTTTTATGAATGTTGGCTTTGGCTGAGCTACTGTGGTTATTGTAAACGTTATACTGTGAAAGTTGAGATAAATTACCAAATAAATCTTATTAAACCCTGAGCTGTGTTTGAAGTTAAGGTATCTGCTCACTATACCGTACCATACCACGACCGTGCTATGAATGTATCAGGGATGTAAAAAAGCACGACACGTAGTAGTGTCCATGCCCACGGTAACATATCGACCGCGTTCTATGACCGTATCATACCCGTATATAACGGGGTTTATGCCCGTATACTAGGCGTAACTAGTGTGACCGTTCGGAATATCTATACTAACTAGCTGTATGCTCATGGCTGCGTCACGTTTTATGTATTCTTCAAAGCGTTTTATATTTTTTTATACGGAACCCTAATTATTTTCCTAAAAAAATTCAGTACTAAGATAAAGTAAAATATTTCTCATAAATTCAAGCACTTGCCTGTAAAATCGTGCATTGAATCGGATTTTCTTCAAATTTTTTATGTTTTAATTTTATTACGCGGCTCCCTAATTATATTCGAAAATCACGAGTACTCTAAGTTACTCGAAGTAACTTCAGCTATCTACAAAAGAAAGTCCCGTCAAAATCGGTCAAGTCGTTCCGGAGATTACCCATTACAAACATACATTTTAAAAATTGTATTTTTGGTATAGGTATCGTATCTACATTCATATGTATTTGATATAAAAAATATGTTGACATTACAAACAGACACTTCAATTTTATTTATTAGTATAGATTTCTATTATCTTGCGTCAGGTAGACACAGTATGCCCGGGTGAGTCCCACACTGGCACGGAGTTCGTCCCTCCGTGCCCCCTTACCTATTGCATTGGGGGACTCCGGTCTCACTAATGCAATAGGTAAGGGTAGTGCGTAAATGCATTTCCCCCCGTCAAAAAAAAAGGTGCGTGCACCTTAACGACAACGGTGTGGAAGCGATGACGGCGCAGCAGGTAGTGAGGTCGGATTCCGCGTCAATCGACGCGGGTTCGATCCCCAACTATCTGACTCTAAAATCGACCTGAGCTTTCGGAAAACATCATGAGGAAAACATGCATAGCGGTAGGGAATTGTGTAATGATGCACGCCTGGGTAGCTACCACCCCCAAGTTTGAAAACCTGTCGCCAAATACCAGTAGATGTTTTCCAGCAGCATAACTTGAGAATCAGTATCTCTAAGCTTAGTGTGTTTACCATCCTGGGGCACATCGTCACTTAACATCAGGTGAGATTGTGATCAAGCAATGAGCCTATTCCGTGTAAATAAGAGTCGCGTATGACACGCGCACGGCACTGGCCGCATTGGCATCGTAATGGTGTGATACGGTCCAGTGGGCAGATTCCTTTAGGCTAACCCCTAAAGTTCCAAAAACAATTCAGGGTTAAAAAAAAATAGTGTCCATCGAAACATTATTTTCCATTGATCTATATAATAAAATATAGCTTTGCAAACTCTTCTTTCCTTTTCTTTCTTTTTCCCTTGTATTACAGAAATTTTATCTGAAAAAAATTAGAAGTAAGATGGTGTCGTACAGGGCGGTTCTTTAGCGTGGAAGTTATACTCGCCAACGTAAGAAACTGCTGTGACATTTCAATATATGTAAAGCCAGACATATACATTAGATTATGTTAATAATTACAATTATGAAATTTAAACATTAAAAAACGGGTTTTCTAAAGTTTCGAGTTTTCACTTCTGTCTGTCTTCTGGTCTGTTTTTTTTTGTTAATAATATAAAGATTTATTTAACCCAATAGCAAACTACGAGTATTTTTGTACATTTGAAGAAAATTTTATAATGTACAATCTTTCTTTCGGGAGTCTAGAATAGAAAAAAGTTTGACTACCATAAGGGTAGTACCATAATGGATTAGTATTAATAATAAATATAATGTTTCACCTGCCCACGGTACAAGCCCCGGGCCGCGTCGAGTGCTAAAATCTCCCCCGGCTAAAGACGTTGGCCTAAGTTATAAGATATTAAGTCTGATTGATTTAAAATATATATTATAAATTAAAATTAAAAAAAAATGAATAGCAACCTGATATTTATAATTTATATATTATTTTATTTATTATTCTTATCCACAATTTAATTTGCTTTGCTAGAATAATTATAATTGTTTACGTGCCGATCGCCTGCACAAAAAGTGAGACATTCAATAATGTATCGAGGCTGTGGCAGACTGAAAATAATCGTTATGTGGTAATGCCGGATAGCGCCAGCTGAGCCTGTCCCATTGCCAAAATATTATATCAAACCATGTTTATGTTTTAAGTTTACATAATATATTTGGGCAATAAATTGTTTAATATTATTATTAAGAAAAAATTATAGAAAGAAATCCTCTTAAGGAAATTATAGGGCGTTATGGAGTTTTTAAACACTAGAATAATTTTAAAGAGTAGCAACCAATATAAGGTTGGTCTGTCTGTAATGGTTCGGCAGTTATAGCCAGAATGTTCTCTAACTTCGTCTATAGACTGTATTTTAAATATCACGCAGTTAAAACTATTGCCATTTGGTAATAGTATTATGGTAAAAAATTTTATATTCCAAATAATATATATCTACCATCGTCATGCCAGTACGTTGATTTTTCCATGAATTAGTTATTGTAGAAACTAGAAGACTTTGATAATGAAAAAATTGTTTGATTTTGGTTCCGTCATTTTCAGTCGTTCGTCAAATAAATTTGATGAATAAAATTTGAAAAAGAAAGAAACGCACTGGTCATGGATCGCCATTCATCCAGAAGGTGAGGGTGGAACTTAAGTTTATGGCGCGTTGTACGGTGGTGGAGGTATTAATCCGAACAATGACTCGGAACACTCCTCATGGTAAATTCTATATAATATACATAGAGATCCCACGTCTCTTCGCAATCGGATAAAGTCGATCGTAAAGAACTTGGTTGTTTACAATTCGAGACGCTCTGCGTTGAATGTGGTCGAATGGAAGAAGCCGGTACTGGGGTACCCCTTGCCCAGAGATGAGAACAGTATTCCATACGAGGTCCGAGTTGAGCTTTGTAGAGTTTAAGACAGTGGTCCGACGTGAAATACTATCTCGCTCTACTGAGCACACCGAGCTTATTGTAGACCAATTTTGCCTTGCCTTCCAGATAACCAGGGAACTGTACTTTTAAATACGTTTAAATTTTGTAAGATTATAAAAAATTAAACCAGAAAAGATTTATTTTAACTCTGTCAGCTCATAAATTGGGCCATAACTCGGAGAGTACGTTCTAAGCTCTAACTAAAGCGCAAAATGGAAATGTCCCGAGGATTATAAAGGTAGGGGTAATTCATTACGGAGTTTTTTTTATTATTCTTTAACTTTAGCCGCTTCTGATGCTTTATTAAGCAAAAAGAAGTCTTAGCAGGCTCTTGATTTAAAAAAAATAAGGAATTCACCAAACCAAAAACTTTTCTCTTGTCGTGACAGAATGACTTCTAAATGAATAAGTATCCGTCAAGTTTCAATTGCTCCTTTTTTATTTTTATTGCAAAGTTTCATATTCCACTTTTGATTTTAGATACCTATTTAATTAATTTAATTGGTAAGGAAGTCACAATTATTCCAGAGAGACCAAGGGGTGAAATTAGTGAGAAATTGAACCCTGACGTTATATAAAAGACAACTTTTATTTGAAACGTAGACACATTATCTAGTTTTAGTATATACTAGCTGTGACCGCGGCTTCACCCACTTGGAATTCAGACAATTTGTATCCTATATTCTCTCCCTGGATGCAATATACATATGTATGCATTAATAAATTTCATCGAAATCGGTTCAGTAGTTTTTACGTGATTGGCGAACAAATTAATAAACAGACAGACCAACAAAAATTTGGATACAAAATAGATTTGGCTACATTGGGTAGAATTATCCCCCCCTCTAGTGTATTCCTTGTAATATTTTAACTAAACCAACGAATATTTAAGAGTTTTAAATTTAATAATTTTTAAAAACTCTTAATATACAAACGGTGAATCTCACACGGACGTAGTCGCAGGCACAACTAATAAATTATATTAGAACGTATAATAATAATAATAATAATAATAATAATATATATTTATTTCAGACAAAAGTCCATTTGGTTAGTGTACATAGAACTTAGAAACTAGTGTTAGTACTTACTACATTTCTACATTTCCACCAAATAATTATTTTTATAACGCCACAGTAGCATGTAGGCGTACCCAATGTCCCAGTATGGGGCTGTCCCACCTGTCAGCTAAAGTATTCAGGATGCTGTTGGGGCTGACGCGTACCCTGCTCATGAGAGAGGCGCATCGCTTGCGCATGATGGCATGAAAGCCATCAATTCTCGCCTCTGCGAACATCCCTGAAGCGCTGCAGTACCGCGGCAACCCCATCAGCACCCTGAATGCATTGTTGTATTGTACACGCAGAGCGTTGTATGCCCTCTGCGTGTAGTTGACCCACAGACCGCATGTGTACAACGACTGACAGTATGCTGTGAACAGCGTAGTCTTCACTGCAGTCGAGCATTTAGCAAATCTGCGAGCCAACATATTACACCGAATAGCCAACGCTCTGCGCTCACGCTCAATGTCCAGGCTATCTTTTAAGTCATCGGATACCCAGTGGCCCAGATACTTGAAACTAGTAACTTGCTTTAAGGGGCATCCGCACAGACTCAACTGTTGTGCAATTGGGTAAGTCTTAGTGCCTGCCTTAAAGACTAATACCTCACTCTTCTTTACATTGTATCTGAGCCCATGGGCCTCCGCGTATCTTTCACATATTGTAAGCAGAGCAATCATAGCGTTAATCGAGGGGCTCAGCAACACCATATCATCAGCATAACTAATATTGTTGACGCATACTCCGTCTACATAACAGCCTTGATAAGTGTTACTGAGCTCAGCGATCAAGCGGTTGATGTACAGACTAAAGAGGCGAGGAGAACTCAGGCCGCCCTGCCTCACACCGCACTGCAGCCTATAATCATCCGACAACGATCCTGCCCACCTAACACAGTTAGTCTGATTGTTTATACCAATACTGTAGTATTAATATAATTTCTCTATCCACTGATGTGTCTTTTAGCAGTTTCTGCCACAATAAATCGTATGACACCAGATCAAATGCTTTGGAAAGGTCTAGAAAACACGCGTAAACGGGTGTTTTCCTAGACGTATAATACTGAACAGTATGCTTGAGAGACAGTATGGCACTTTCGGTGGAAAGACCCGGTCTGAACCCAAACTGCGCATCCTGTAATTGGATGTGGGCTTCCATATGTCTGTCAAGCAAACCATCCAGCACCTTAGCAATGATAGTAGCAAGCGATATGGGCCTGTAGTTCGAAAGATCTGATGTGTCCCCAGTCTTATCTTTTACAACAGGCACAACCACTGTTTTCATCAGATCACTGGGCAGATGAGCATGACTCAGACAGAGCGAGTAAAACATTGCCAACACCCTAGGCAAGTGAACTCCTGCATGCTGCAGGTGCTCGATGCTGAGGTAGTCATGCCCAGGCGATTTGCCTCTAACCATGCTTTTTATAAAACTAGTTATCTGTTTTGCTGAGAACCTGACGTTTAACTCCGTCCGAAAATCCTCAGTATCGACCACCTGCGATGCTGAACCAAGAGGAGATTCAACTTTAAACTGTTTTACAAACAAGTTTGCGATAGCAGTATGCTCATGTTGACCTGCTACGTTCACGGGGATGCCAAGCTTCGGATTCAACTTATTCGTATTTTTCCAAAACCTTGAAAAATCTTTCGATTTATGATTTTCAGCTATTATGTCCATTTTTATTTGATCCTGATTATTTTGACACCATCTTAATTTTGATTTAAAGGCTTTTCTTGTTACATACATATGTTTATACACAGAACCACAAGTCGGTTTACCAGATATATTCCAGATTTGAAATGCAAGCCGGGCATCCGCGTGCGCCCGCTTAACATGCCTATTCCACCCAATAACAATTTTACCTCTTCTACCCACTCTCGCAACCGTATTACTAGGACATTGGGCAGCCTCTGTAAGTATACCTACAATGTTTTTATACATGTTGTCTAATACCAGTTTGTGATTGGCATCCGTACAAAACCCTCTAGCACATTCTGTAAATTCTACCGGAAAATGAATTTCCCGTAACTTAGTGTGACAACTTTCTTTATATTTCCTTATTTGACTAGCATCCCGTTCACCCCATATTACAACATTTTTGTTCAGATTGGGCGTTATAATAATAGGTCTTATCATTTTAAAATTACACTGTATCTGTATAGGCATGTGATCCGACCAATACGTGTCATACAATACAGTTACACTAATGAGAAGACGCCTCGCGGCCTCGGTCACTACACAGTGGTCGAGCCAGCGGTGGCAACCGTGCGCATCACTCACGAAAGTATACGTATCTTGCGATAGTAAGTCCAGGTCCGCACAGGTCCAGCACTGATCTACACAAAAACTCAACAATTCATTGCCGAATAACTCGCCCGGATGCGCGTTAAAATCACCGAGCATAATCACTGATTGCACATTATGACTTTCTATTATAGCACTAATTTCACTAAGGCAGTCTGTAAACACGGTTACATTATCGTTCGAGTCCGTAGGCATATACACCGAAAAAATTAGTACGGAACGATCCTCCGATACTATCTTAATAGCTACCAGGCGAACGTTGTTACAATCAATTACTGTGACAGATGGAAATAGGCTCTTTCTCCACAACAAAGCTACACCTCCATAAGGCCTCCCACTTAGTATTCCCTCTGAGGTGTCAACTGCTGAGTTGCCAAAAAAGGCGAAATCATCATCGATTTGTCCTAGAAAGGCGACATCATGCGGCAAAAGCCAAGTTTCTTGTAACGCGATAACGTCAGCCGATACACACAGACGCCTCACACATTCAACAGATCTTTTTATACATTTACAATTGAAACTTATTAAGGTCGTATTATCCATTTAAATTTTTGCTAATATTCATTCTCAGAGTCATTTCTCTGTCTGTTTTCTTTTTAGAAAAGTCTATAAATTTACGATATGATATACCTTCAGGCCAAAAATCATCATTCATGAATATGTCACATTTGTGTTTAGGAACCGAAATCTTATATGCATCGTAACTTTTAGGCACCTTCATTATCATTTTCTGCACATCCACCTGTATTCTAGCTTTTTTCGTCAACATACTTCGTTATGTCATTCTGAGTCACTTGTTTATCCACATTGTAGATATATAACACTATTTTTTCATTTACAGCCTTAAAATTATTTTTTGGTTCTATAACTGCTTTTCCTATATTTCCCACAAAGCGATTTCTCAATTTCTTCTTCTGTTTCTGTACCAAGGTCCACTCACCTTTACTTACAATTTGAGCCATCGTCTTAGGTTGAGGTTCCGAAGTAGGTTTGACGAACGCTGAGACCGTGTGTCCCGAGCACCTCGCAGTGTTGTTATTATCACTTTTATGCGACGCGTTCGCGGTCGCATGCACCAACCGCGGCTCGGTATTGTTGTCGATGCCTAGCTCTGAGCCTAAACCGGTTTCGCACTCATTCTGACTATGCTCATTCATTATATTTATGTTCTGTATGTTATGATTAGCTGATATTGACGAGTTGTGGGTAGGCGAAGATAAAGTTTCATTTTGAATTATTGAACTCTGATCAGTTGTATTTTTGTTAGTAATAGAAACATGTTGCAATCCCATCGGCCCGCTATCATTATCACACCTGTCTATCATATGGGTTCCACCTCCTCGTTTTGCGTTTACATACGAAGAACATGTACTTTTTATGTTCGTCAACTTTTTCAAATCTGCTATGTCACGCTTGATTGATTCAAGTTGACTAGCAGACGCATATTGTGATTTTATTTCTTCAATTTCGCTTTTCATCCTTGTTAAATCTTTCAGTAGTTTTGTCACATCTACGTGATCAAATAGTACTGGGGGTAGTTTTTGCAAATCTTTTGCAACGAAAACTGGCCGGTCGTCAGGATGGGTTACTTTCAATAAGCTAATAATATCCTCGATCTCACGTACCTTTTTACCATCTTTCCTCCTCACAATCTTTCGTTTCAAGGTTGTTGTTGTTATCGCATCAAATAGCAAGTTTTTTGCTTCTACAATATCACTATCAGGGAAAGCACTAGTACATATTCGAATTAGGCTTTCCTCGTCCATTATGTCTAGTTTATTACACACGAAAGCTAACACTTCGTTAATAACGACATTACAGCTCAAACATTTTACTATGTTAGAGGAATCCATCCTGCGCTTAACTAAACACACTTGTGTATAAGACGTTTGCTCTCAACAACAAAACGATATAAAATGACGCAACTACCGCCGACGGTACTTGTCTCTCAATGGTGACCGTTGATTTGTACTGCATTAATATTACGCGAGAAACCTCTACTTTATAACAATAACTTAACACACAGAAAAAAATTAAGTCCAAATAACTCTTCATCGAGTGAAGAATCTACCCTCTATTTTCTGCATCTCTTTGTAGATTTTCTCTCGATAACTTAGTAAAGTTATTTTTAGAAATTGAGAAGCGTTTTCTACGCTTATTAAAAGTCTATTTGTCTAAGATAAATGTGTAGACATAACGATATTTCTAGAAATTCGTTAGCAGGTACCTTAAAGACCAATTAATATGACATCTGGCTGTAAAATGCTTTGACCTTTAGTTGTTTGGTTATATACACATTTATTTTTACTGTAGGTATTGTAGACTCAACGCTTTGATGTTTGATCTGATGTGAAGTGACGATGTGTTCCAACATGTTTAGCCTGATATGCCTACAGGTACTGGCTTTCAAATAATTCTACCGGGTTACACCTATAGGCGATTTGATGTACATTTCCAAATTTGCCGGTTTTTCATTACAAATCCTTACGCTATAGTTTCCTCTCCATGTTCTCTTTCACCAATAGCCCAGGCTCTGAAGTCGAAGAGATGCATCACGTGTTGGTGAAATGTGTCCGGAACAAAGTGGAAATGAAAAGGGATGTAGCGTACCATGGTCTCAATATATGGGATCAAGGTACTTTTTACAGGATCATTTCAGAACCGAGTGCAGTTGTGCAGAGTGCAGAGTATAATGAGACCGGCGTAACCCAAATGGTTAATGGCAAAAAAATATTTGGAAATAAAAAAAAAACGAAAACTCAGGCTCATTATAGAATAGATTTATTCGGACCTACGTTCATCATTCTTGAGTACTTCATAAACACATTAGAAAATATAATTAATTAGCAATTTGTATATTCCACTTTTATATTGCCCATTACTTATTAAAAAGCATAACCTGGGTCCATGACCTGTTAAAGATACAGAATCATATGTGTCGACAAGTTTGATGCTTGCTGATGGTTTCAATAAGGCTATTGTTTAAACATAATGATTTTTGTAATGGCTTAGGGATGAAGTAGCTGTAAGTTGAGGGGACGTGTAAAATCTTTGTTTATATTGCTATTTACGGCTGGCAGTTGTACAATATTATGTTCTTATATTTAAATATTTTTATAGATTTTCTAAAAACAAGCGTTGTCACGTAGTGTACACATTGTCATTATATTATCGAATATATCGAAGTCTTTTTAACAATTTTTTCCTAAAGGACTAAGAATTATAAACATTTTTTCAACCTGTTTAGTCTTTTAATATTACCACAATCTCATCTGGCCTAAGATTTTAAAACGGTAAGTTAGTAAGACAGGTATTAAAATGTCGTCCCACCATTCCATTATGTTACATGAAGATGTTCTCTGTCACCGAATTCTCAGGTCATTGGAGGTTATGATTGATAATAGTTTTTAAAGACGCATTATCAGACCATACTATCAATAAGACGTAGAGTTTTAAAGTCGATAAATAAAAGTATTGGTATGCAAAAGCAACTGATTATTATTATTATAATTATAATCAATCATAATCACGATTCCGGGCAAATTGCAGTCGGTTGACTAATAAATAATAAAAAAAGAATTGTGCGCCGCAAATAAACGTGTCCCAAAATCAGCTGTTAAGGAAATCGCGTGCCGCTGCCGGCGCGGGCCGCATTGCGACGCGCGATCAATAGCGCCCGCGCGCGTCTAGTCCGCACACGATATCACGCTACTTGTAATTGTGTTACCTATCGAAATTGGACAGGTTATCGTTACTTAATAGGAGCGAAAAACTTATTTTTACTTTGTAGCGCAGTGCTAAAAGAATTAGTTCATTAATCGATATATATATATATATATATAGGTAAAATAGTTCAAGAATTTTTCCTCTATATTTATAAACTCAGGCGTTGCCCTCCGGCAGTGACCCGAGACTTCGATCCCTAATTGGGGATACTATTGCAACTCTCATCAACGTAATACACTGCACTTACTCTAGCATATAAATAAATAAACTAAAATAAACTGCCTCGGTAGCGCAGTTGTATTACATACGACTGCCGTTCTGAGATCTCGGGTTCGATCCCCGGGTCGGGTCAAGTGATATTGGGTTTTTTCTATTCAGTATCATCCCGGAGTTTGGAATTTGTGCCCGATATGGCGACAGGCTCGCCCCCTGTCACATCTGGGACGGAACTAAGCTCGGCGAAATGTGGGTGGTTGTAGTTCGCTACTTCACCTCTGCCTAACCCTTCGGGGATACAGGCGTGAGCATATGTATGTATGTATGTATAAATAAATAAATAAATAAATTACACGCAGCGTTGTTGTTTCACAACGCACGAGGGTACGGTGAGGGACTTTCTTTTTTACAATAATAGGGATTATATAGGGCAAATTCTGTGGAATTTTTCATTCGGGTAACGGCCAAGACGAAGTTCGCACCATTTTGGTGCCTCACAGTAGTTAGTTACCTTCTTCGGCTGAGTGCCTTCAGGACTTGCCCCAGAGTTTGGAGTAGTTGTAAAGTTTTTCCGGTCAACAGCATTTGTGCGTTAAAGAAAGTCAACTGATAAGTTAGTCACTTGTAATTTTACAAAAAAAAAAAAAATGTAAATGGTTAGCTTTTAATTGTCAAAAATTTCGATGATAATTATGGTTACATTTCGACCACTAGGCGGCCACTAATTAAGAATAAATTTATAAATGCATTCAAATTCATTTAATTAAAAAAAAAACACTAACAAGGTACCATAATTTTACCAACTAGTGAAGATTGAAATGTGAGTAATTCCAGTAAGGATTGAATTTGATTTAAAGATAAGAACACAACAATTCGTACTTTTCAAATGATAGATGGAGGCAGGACATTTGAATCTGACTGAATGGTGACCACCAAGTATTTTTATGAAGCAATTTGGCTTGCCGCGTTCGGGGTAAGTCAACAATTTCTTTGTGGAATTATGAATATTAACTTCACTTTAAAATACTACAAAGAAAGAAAAAGAAATTGTTTCTCAAAATAAGAAAAAAACATAATGCATATACTTCTTAGTTGTATAACGTGGGCTGTCTAAAAACACAGTGTCTGCGGGCTTTACCAAATTGGAGCAATCTATTAATAGACATATATAGATGGGTAATGAACTGTATCAAATAGGATTAAGAGCTAATTTCGTTGGCTTCCGTCTGCTGTGATGTCGCTGGTATATATATATAAAAAAAGAAATTTTTAATTAATGGCTTAGGTATGTCTAATTTTATAACGAAACTAGCTGTGCCCGTGTTTGTTAACATAACAGTTTCTATTCTTTGCGATAGTACATTTATGTAAATGTTTCTTAAATATCCAATTGTCAGAACTTATTTGGCAATCTTTACTTTAAATCTATAACACAAAATAATTAACAAGGAAAAGACATCAGGGACCGAGAGAGATAAAGAAAAATATGTATGCTCGCTATCTAAAATACAGTCACGGACACCTCAGCTTCCTAAAAATTATAGCACCAAGAGGAAAAAACATAAATTGTCTAAAAAATACAATTTAACAAAAAAGTTTAGGTTTTTGTAATATACAAAATTATGGCGCTAATTCTGCACTTAACATCTAGACAGACAGATGGGCGTTGCACATTTAATACATCTAGAAGGTAACCTAGCGGCTTCTTCTGCTGTTTTTCTGGAGTCCTTACAATTGTAACTAAGTAATAGTCTAGTTTAAAGTTATCTCTATGGTTCACATAAGATATTGTGGTGTCCTGTATCACAAGATGTTGTTCTACATCCACGTAGTTTTTTTTTATTCTCTATAGTTTTTAATAATATATTGTTTAGTGATGTTATAGCTGACATTAAAGGTACCACATAAAGTTTAGAAGTATTGAAGTTTGAAGCGATGATGGCGCAGTGGCTAGTCTAGCCGGATTGTGCGTCAAACGACGCGGGTTCGATCCCCACCTATCCGACTCTGAAATCGGTCTGAGCTTTCGGTGAAGGAAAACATCGTGAGGAAACCACAGCATAGTAGTAGGGCATTTTCTAATGATGCCCGCCTGGGTAACAATCACCCTCAAGTTTGAAAACCTGTCGCCAAATACCAATAGGTGTGTTCCGGCGGCATCACGTGAGAACCAGCACCTCTAGGGTTAGTGTTTACCATCCTGGACCACATCGTCATTTAACATCAGTTGAAATTGTGGTCAAAGCACTGAGCCTATAGACTGTAAACAAAAAAAAAACAAAAAAAGTAAAAATATTTATTTTAATGTTATTGAAAAGTTGTTTGTATAATTTGAGTTTAGTTTTCTTAAATGTTCTACAATAATGTTCAGTTTCGTGGGTCAGTAATCTATGTTGTAAGGTGTTAACAAGAGAATAAATAAATAAATAAATAAAAAAAATTTGTTAAAATAGATCGATCACCGGACGAACAAGAGTGTTAACAGTAAATAAAAAACTGGTGGTAGAAAATACCAAATGCGGGCTGGCCGGCCTCCAAATCTCCTATTACTTGCCGAGGGTCTGGTGACACACTGGGTCGCTCAGGGCGAAAATATAAAGAATATGTCCACTTACCGAGCAATCTCTCGTGCACATCCAATCCCGAGGATCCTGCAGCTTACGCAATGGCGTGGAAGCGGTGTAACGCGTGATGCGGCGATATTGTGGATTATTATAAAATTTATGCGGTTTGCGTTGCTGAGCGCGGTTGCGCGTGCACTTTTAAACCAACTGTCAAAGTGTTAACTCGCGGCGCGGATTGCCAGACACGAGAAAATCACTCGGCAAGAATGACAGTGATTCCTGACATTCTCACCCCAGCAACCGAATGATTTACCAACTGGTTTCATAAAGCGTTTTATTTAAAAAATTACTAGACCATAACATATTCATTTTATAATATCAAATATTAAGTGACAATAGAAAATATATTCATTCTTTTCGTATACTGTTTATTTCTCTCATATTTTATCATTCAATTATACTAAGTTAACTCTTTTATCCAAATTAGTTTCGTCTTAATTTATTTGTTCTGTTTCTAGGATTCCGTAATTTTTCGATTTCTAATCTTCCCTGGAGAATGCCGGAAAAGGTGCTATGTTAGCATATGTTTATTGTAGGATTCAAACCCCAGTTAATGAACGCGATGATATAGAAGATTCCTCAACCATCATCGCCACTCATCGCTTCTGATAGCGTCAATTTTGTTACCACAAATACGATAGTTTACACAATTCCTTTAATATTATTTGTTTAAATCACTGTGAAAGTATGTGAGGGGTTTTAATTGTCGTTTGTGAGGAAACTGTTGACATCGTATGTCATAAAGGATTGAATAAAAAAAAACTTTGCTACAAAGCGTGCAAAAAATGCTGGCCGAACTCTAAGGATACGTGCGGACGTTTTGCTTCCACGACACTAATACTATCATGATAGAAATTTTGCGACAGTTACAGCGTGTCTGTCAGTGCGTCATGCGGTAGATAGTTGGCTTTTCTACTATTATAAGCTCAGCATTTTGAACACAATTTCACATGAAGTTTAGTAATAATCAAGTCCAGAATGCACACTAAGCTTAGAGTTACTACCTCTCCAGTGATGCACCTGAATATACCTATAAGAATTTGTCGATAGATTTTCAAAGTTGAGGGTTTGGCAGAAATTAGAGCAAGCCTTACTGACATGCTGTGGTTTTATCAGGATGTTTTACTGCACAGAAAACTTGTTCATTATTAAATTGGACAGGTGGGTTCGAACTTATATCCGTCATCACAGAACACGAGCAAACAACCAATGAGCCATCATTGCTTAAATGTTTGACGAACAAATGAGTGTTGCAGATCGAATCGACAGCTGTATCGGCATCGCGTGTTATTGAATCAATTATGAAGACTATCTCTTGTAGAATCTATAACTAACTCTATTTATTTTGTAAAAACAAAATACATTATTTACACACGCAAAATATTGGAAAGTATAACGAATGCATCGTATTACTTTTTTCTCGTGGTTTATTATGGCACGAGAGTAATTTGTTACAGAAGCTGATGATAGTTTCCATTTTTAAGAGAAGCTTAATGCATATTACTAGAGGATATTGTAATGCCTGCTTGGTTAGTTATCACTTCCATCATCAGCCAAATCTTCACAAAACATCATGTGAGATTGTGCATAAGACGGTAAATGTACAGTTTAAAAATACGTTTAATAAATTAAAGAAGTTAAACCTACATAGTACATACATAATACGCCTTCAAACCTGTCAACGGCACAGAGCGACGCAAAAAGTATTAAACTGCGCCACGATTATGTCCGCAAAATTTTACGATCCCTTACTATATGCGAGTGTCGACTCGCATGCATCTCACTTGTGTTAATATTAAGAAAGGCTTTTATCTGCCTACAATGACCAATGGTTATAATCGCTGAATAGTAAAACTTTTGATATTAATTCGCCTTTTCTTCTACAACTGCGTGCATAACTCAATTTTAATACTATATATTACAAGCGTTAAACATAATGTATTAGCTGTTCTCACACATAATAATACTAACTTAGTGCCCGCGGCTCCGCCCGCGTTTCATATGTTCTTTAAGTGTGAGTGCATATAACATTTCATTTATACTTAACCTAAAAAACAAATGAATGAAGAAAATTAGTGTTTCGTTTTTATTAGCGAAAAAAATGTACATAAGAGTTTTGAGGTAATGGTGCGTCAAAGTAAACCCATTTTACTTTTATATATATAAATATATAGATTATATCTTCCTTTATATATCTAAAATAGCGGTTTGGATAAACAGGATAATTATTCTCATATCTCAAATATAAACTTCCCTTGGTTTTCATTCAACGTCTCTTATCACGGAACACTAAGGGGTATTATTTACATTTCTGAAAGAAACCCATTATTGTTCTGTAAGAAAATCGCTTGTAGCAGCATTTACTGCTGTTTTTTGAATAGGTGATATGGGGGCACTGTATACTACTTTTAAATTTACTTTATTAAAGTAATGATAATTATGCCTCTTTTTTACTGGATGCGAGTAGCAATTGACTTTTTTTTTTTCGAATTATTTAAATGCTGTTGACTGAAAGAGCTCTGACAATTTCACCAAACTTTTGGGTGAGCGCTTAGGGCGCACAGCCGAGAGAGTGGTATTTAGCCGGAAGGGCACCAAAGTGGTACGGAGACCGGCCTGGCCGCTATCTTAGACGTAAATTCCGTAGAATTTGCCCCGGATATATGTTGGCAGCTGGCCGAGTTTGAATGAAGACTGATTTTTAATTCAAAAGAGCGGGTAAATAAAGCTAAAAGTAAAGATTAAAATTACCCAAAGGGTAGTGGAGAGAGATATGCTCGGAGTTTATCTGCGTGATCGAATGAGAAATGAAGAGATCCGTAGAAGAACCACTTTGGTTCTTCTACGGATCTTCTTTTGGTTCTTTTGGAACCTACATTGCCAGAATAATTGCTAAACTTAAGTGGCAGTGGACTGGGCACATTGCTAGCAGAACCGATGCCCGATGGTGTCAACGGGTTCGGAAATGGGTACCACGTACCGGAAGACGTAACATGGGTAGGCCTTCCAAAAGGTGGACCGACGACCTGGTGAAGATCGCGGGAGTCCGCTGGATGCTGGTGGCGTAAGACCGTTCAAAATAAAAATCAAAATTTATTTATTCAATTTAGGATCTAAGAAGGCGCTTATGAACGTCTAAAACACTACCACCGGTTCGGAAAACAACCCGAGAAGAGTCGGCAAGAAACTCGATCTGGTTCTTTTTTTTTAATAAATATAATATGTATCATTTTTTTTGTCATATAAAAAACTATACAAATCATAGTCTTAATAATGTTAGCGGGTGCGCACAGAGATGTGGGTTAATTCCAGACATCACTATCGTTCACGTAATGATCCACCCTGTAATAACCTTTTGAGATTAAAACTTGCTCGACATAATACTTGAACTTATTGTCAGGTAAATCGGTAATGTTACTTGGGATCGCCGTGGAAGATCTTTGGGGGAGACCTATGTCCAGCAGTGGACATCTTTTGGTTGAATGGATGGATAGGTAAATAATAAAATAATAATAGTAATACCCGGGCTTATGATTATTTTACTCATAAATCCCCCTTTTCACCCAACCCTACTCTTCAGAATACCCAGCTTGCAATGCGTGACAGACTAAATATCCTGGGAATGGATATTCGGAGCGACCTAAACCTCAAGGACCACATTGAACATGTCATCTCCACAACATCTCGGAGACTCGGAATCCTAAACAGAGTGCGACGGTTTTTCCTGCCCGACCAGCTGTACCTTCTTTATAAGGCCCAGGTTCGGCCGTGCATGGAATACTGCTCGCACCTCTGGGATGGATCCGCTAAATATCTCATCGATGGCTTAGACAGGTTGCAGAGGCGCGCTGTACGCATTGTAAATGATACAGACATCACCAACTCCATAGAACCGCTTCAATTGCGCAGGGACATAGCCTCTCTAAGCGTATTTTACCGCTTGTATCATGGCGAGTGTTCTGAAGAGCTCTTTGACCTGATCCCTTCCTCTCCATTCCATAACAGAACCACGCAGGCGGGACTTCGGTGTCACGGTTTCACGGTGACACCCATAACTTCAAGAACCAAAAAGTTTGCTGACTCTTACTTTTGTCGCACTGTGAGGTTATGGAACCGTCTTCCTGTCAGCGTGTTCCCTCCTTCATACGATATTGGGTCCTTCAAAAGAGGCGTGAAGAGGTACTTAAGCAGGCCAGCATGACAGCGGTGACTGGCATTGAATTCTGTTCAGTGCCAGTCGCCGCTGTTTTGGATTGTACTGTACTTACCATCAGGTCCAGTACAGTCACTGTGCTGTGCATTATAAAAAAAGAAGAAGCTATTTCTATATTTTAGAATTACAGAAACATTTCAAAACAAGAATAAGTAAATCATAACGAACAGCCCTGATATATTTTAGTTGTCTTAATTAGTTCTCAATCTTTAATTAATTAAAGCGGACATCAACAAGTACCTGCATAAAAACATTAATGGTGCAGTTTCTTCTCTACATTACAAAATAATGTAAATAAAGTATTGGATTTAGAATAAATCGATCTAAAATTAATTATAAACTACAAATCATAATTTGTTAAATTGCATTTTATGTATAAGAAGTTTTACAATAGGAAGTTACTGAAATATTACATTACATTGCTTTGAATGTTAATTTTTGAAATGTAAAGTATTTTAATAAAATTCTATTCCAAATAAATTATAAGCAATTTATTATAATTTATTGTCTTAAATCTTGATTCGGGATTTGTCAATAAAATTTAACGGAATAATGAATAATTTTAGCTTTCTTGTGACTAAATGACGCTACTGTTATAACAGAATCAACTAAATGTATAGCGCCCACATATAAATTATAGGATACTTCGGATCTCAAGAACCATTGCAGATCCCGCGTAACTCTGCGTGTAGTGTGCAGGAGTGTGGGGCCCAGGGTAATACGCGTTATTGTTGAGCATGAAAGTGTCAATGTGTCACGCTGATGGCGTGTACAAAGCCTCCCTAGTTGATTTTCGAGTTTGAGCGCCTTAGTAGAGGCGTATCCGACAGTTTTGGGTCAGGCGTTAGCGAGACGGTTGTTTGGCGGCTCGCTATTGTCGCGAATTGCCGAGTACGTTGACTTATGATCGATTAGTGAATTCAATATGATATTTACGAACTGGGACAATGAATTTTAAATTTATCCTTACAACTTGAAAAAGGTAATATCTGTCTTTCTATACATTTATGCTCTTATAACTCCAAATACAAAGAGCCGATAGATATGATTTTTTTTAAACTAAAAAGTAGAAACGGGAGTTGGTTCTAAAATGCATCTAATACAACACTCGAAGATTTTTGTGAACTGAAAACTTCTTTAGTGGCGGTGAGCAATTCTGGGTAGCGAAAAAACTTATAGATTCGCGTTACTAATAGAAAGTGACATTAGCTGTCAACCTGCTATCAAGGACATTTTTTTTGGTTCCAATTATTCTTTTTTAAGGAAAAGGCAAAGTTACTAGTACACCATGCAGCCAAGTCAGATGTTCGGAACACTATCGATAAATGAATAGCGATAACAAAATGGTGGCCTTTTATTAAGACCACACCGGGAATGATTGGGAGATTTCAGAATTCAAGCTCCGTGTCATTATTTTCACGTCACGTAAAATTACACCAAAATTACCTAATACATAGTCAAACACTGCAAAATAATGAATTAAAAATATGCACGATAACATAACAGACCAAAATCGCGCCAAGCACCCCGCTGTCAACGGACATGGAATTTTCCATAGAAAGTTTTTTTTACTTTTCTTGGCGTCGCAGAAGCATTTGCCAAAGTTCTATTAATTATCTCTGATGGACAAGAATGTTATGTAAGTATGATGGCAAATTCCTAAGGTTTTGTGTTGCCACGTCTAAAACATATTCCCCTAAATGCCCTAATAGATAAAGTAACAAAGAGTATATCTTCATTCTATGCAGATTAATTTTACTTAACTTTAATAAAAAACCAGACAATTTTAATAATTTCAAATTATGAAGTTTTAATTATTCGTGATATCATTTAAACAACAAAAGAACACATCGTTTTCAAAGTTTTCACTTCTGTTGACTGTCTTCATGGCTGCCTAGTTTTTTTTTTAAAGTTATGCCAATGTTTTCGTAATAATGGGGTAGAAGAAATACAAAATGTCGAAAATTTTGCTAACCTGTTTAATATTGAACTGACTAAGCGATTAGATATCGCGGTGCTTTCAGTGGGGCAAACAACGACGTGTCACTATATATCAAGCAGACGTATATAAATATACTTTGTAAGCGACTTTCATAGCATTGATAAGAAATCTTGGAGACTATGACATAAAGCGCTCCGTGTACAATGTATACAATCAAAAGTATGGTCTATCAGCGGTATTAGCAAAAAATTGTTTCTTTTTATCGTCTGAAAAAAGAACCATATCAGCTGATTTATTAATCATTAGCGGTAAGTTATTAATTATAAACCAGGAATAAAAACGGTTCCAAAATCGATCCCTGTGGAACACTGATTCGAACTAATGATCCAGTGGAGGTAACCCTATTTACATTTACTTTCTGACAGCGGTTTGTTAAATAAGAGACCAGGAACGAGAAAGAGGTTTCAGAAACACCATAATGTTTTTGTTTCACAGTATATGTGTAGTGTGATCAACGCAGTCAAAAGTCATTGAGAGATCGTAAAATACACCTATTGCATTCTGCCAATTTTCAATATATGACTTATTAACGTTGCAACAGCGGCAGTGGTAAAACTTCTTTATTTCCATCTTTCATCTCCACAAACAATACAACTCTTGTTTTCTTCTTTACAATAATAAAAATATCATTTTTACTTTATTCAATTGGACAAATTAATATGAAAACGTTTAAGATCATAATTTTTAATAGTTAACAAGCATAATGTCTTGAAATTTAATTACTTGAGTGATACTAACTCTAAACCATTCTTTGTAAATATTTTCTCTCTAGTCTAGTTTTCTCACTACTATAAAATGCCCTCTAAAGCAATTTCTGTTTTGACGCGCAGTTTGTTTATAGAACGGATGCGCTCACGTTAGCGCCGGAAGTTAGAAGTACTCTGTTCGCCTATTGACTTCAAACCGAATATAATTATATTAGAACCGGAAATCAGCACCGCGACGTTAAGACCGGACACAGTCAGTAATTTAATATTTAATACAGGTGGTCGCTCAAATCAGCGTTAGCTCGAGGCTGTGAATGGGCACATTAGCCGTGTGGAGCCGGCTTAAGAATAGTACCACCCCATTTCTACCCGTGGGTGTAAAAGGCGACTAAGGGATAAAAACCAGAGAATGGGCAGCAGCATCCTCTGAGGACCACAAAACACCTACTGCGATCGCCAACCTACCTGCCAAGCGTGGCGATTATGGCAATTCCCCTTTTATTTTTGGATAGATGGATGGGGCATATCGCTCGTAGAACCGATGAGTCATGGGATTTTCAAACGGCTACCGCGTACTAGAAGACGCAGCGTGAGTAGAACCCCAACCAGCTGGACTGACAAACTGGTAACAGTTGCGGGAATCCGTAGAATTTGAGTGATACGATGTCACCGTTATAGAGACCTTTGGACGGGTTTGTCTTTCGGCCTAGAAAATGATGACAGAATGCTATTAATACATTTTTAATGCTAATCTAGCTGACTACCACCCTTATATTTAATATATTTTTGTAAAGTGTAAGCAATATTGCACTTTGATCACAATATGACATGATGTTAAGTGATGATATGGTTCAAGATGGTATTCCGCTTTTTCTCAGCCTAAACTCCAAAAAATCAAATTTATAGTCGTAAGTTTAACAGTTGCTGAGCAATGATTAAGTCATCGAATTCGACGAATTACGGAAATATTAATTATTTCAATTGTTCGAGCTCGGCAAAAGGTCTGCAATTCACGTGATGTAAATAAAAACATGGCGACAGGGAACAAGTAAAAAACATTTTAGTACTTTAAGCGATGATACTAAATCAATTTATAATTCAATCGGTTTGTATGCACGTCTGAGTGACAGAAGATGCGTGCGAGCATTTCATTACAGTATACAACAAACACTAAGATAATCGTTTACTAACATGATGAACGAACATAATTGGACTCTATAAACACTGCATGCATATCTGATACTATCTAGATTAGACTGTTATTAATAGAAAAAATATGAAACGAACATCAAAACAACTCATATATTTTCTTAATAAACTTAAGTTACAAACACTCGTTCCTAAGTGATGACGCAGAGAAGCATTTGTTAATAATTAAGCTTTTAACTAAGTACGCTTAATGTAATCAAGGTTTTTGTAATAATTATACATGTGCCAATGTTATAGGTTAAAGACCAGTTAAAAAGTAAAATAGAATTGTAGGCCCCCATAGACAAAACTCTTTGACCACAATTTAAGTAATTTTACTTGATATGCATTTGTTTTACTTACGAGCACCGGGAAAATCCGCAACACGCACGATTGCCAGGGCTGTGTGAAATTATTGTTGCGGACTGTTACTTTAAAAGATCTTCAGACCACAATCTTATTTGATGTTGAATTACTATGAGTTCCAATATGGTAAAAATGAAAAGTCTTGTGTGTGTGATGCGATCTTAACGATATTTTCAACATAAGGGTCGAAACTAGCCAGGAGTTAGAAAAAGCGCTCTGCGGTTTCAGAACATTGTTTTCTTTCACCGAAATCTCAGGCTCATTAAACAATGCCCCCCGGACTGATGACCAGACGGTCATGCCTCTTTTCAAGAGGCGGGCTAAGAGGTGGAGGGGAAGTATTCTCCTCCATCCCTACCGGGCCATTGCACGGACGTTGCCTGGTGGGTTCGCTGCAGGGGGCGACGCGGTGCTTGCGAAAGCCACCCCGTATCGCCCCCATCCCAAATGCAGCGGACGGCCCCGGAGGGTTTTAGTAGGTATTTCCGGGCGCTTCACGCCTGGGCGAGTCCCACACTGGCACGGAGCTCGTCCCTCCGTGCCCCCTTACCTATTTCATTGGGGGACTTCGGTCACACTAATGCAATAGGTAAGGGTAGTGCGTAAATGCATTTCACCCCGTCAAAAAAAAGGCTCATTAAACAATAGGGTAGGCAGTTTCGAACCTACATTTATCGACACTGTATCCGACTACAGAATCTCGGAACCATCATAGCTTTAAATAGAAATCAACGTCAAATTAATTTCACTACGTGAATGACGTCACCGGCGAAACATCGCCGCGCTGTAAAAGATTATCGCATTTTATCTTGTTTGTTTACTGATGCACCGTACATGTGTGCAAATTACATTTCAAGGTCACGAAGCGAGACTTCTTTTCAATATGTAGAACAGTTTTTTTTTTTTTTTTCATTCTTACATAATACATAGATACCTATATAATTTTATTAGCATGTATTATTATGTTTTAAACATATCATCAATTACATATTTTTTTGTTAAACGTTATCAAGCCTTAAGATGATGAAAATCGTTTTTTTTTTTTATTATTTTTGATTTTTATTGAATACCAACCGATGGCTGTACATTTAGAATTGAAAATTCTCTCTTATTCGATGATGGATTTGTTAACATCCTCTATTTACATTATCGTCAGTTCATTTTTTTATTTGTGAGTTTTATACGCCACACAATTTTTGTAGGCCACGAAAAATATATCAACCGTAGTAGAGGTGGCTGTGTGTATAAAATGATAGTAAAAATAATAGTTTTTAATGTTTGTTTGTTGTTATAGCAGACATGTTTTTATTCTAGTTGGATTCCCAATTCTTTGTTAATTCGCGCATTTGCGTAGTGCGCATTATCGGCGTTTTCAACGTAAATAGGAATCGTAAAGAGGGGGTTAGTGTCCCGGTCAGAATGACTTTTACGTTCGTAACCTAATAAAATGGTTATCTCATAAAGAGATCACCGTAAAATAGGTAATCGTAATTATCATGTTATCGATTATAAACCTGAACAGCTGAGGTTTATTTTGCCGGCGTGTTTCGACGCAATGCAGATCACGTGTGCGCCGGGATAGACGAGGTTTCTGAGCACGCCCTTATTTAGCTCCATCTTGCTTGTACTAATAATGTTTGAATAGGGCGCGAACGGGATAAGGCGAAGGGGATGGTAACGCGGCCGCGGCGTCTGCGTGTCGCGCAAGGAGAGCGGTCGATGCGAGAAATGCGCGCGCCTTGCCACCTATCCGTCGAGCTGTAAGCCATTCCGAGCGGAGTTCTCATATCGAGTGGTCGATTACAACACTCGAACTGGCCGAACCGTCGGCAGTCGCGCCGGCGCCGCCGTCCGCGATGGACCACGATGACGATAGGTCCTTGTCCTTAGGGACGGAGGTCTCGACCTCCGTGCCCCCGCCGAGCCCCCTTACGGGATGCTATCTACTGGCTGTGATCGGGGAACCGCACACCAATGAACACAAGGAGATTATACTGCAGCGTCTAGTCAAAGGTAAGAAGGCTGTATAGAGTTTTTACCTTTGCCCGAATGTCAGAGTGACAGGTGTCAAAAATCGCCGGGTCGCGCTGTCGACTGAAAGAAATTTGTAATTGAACTTTCTCCGCTTTTTTATTGACAATTCGAACAAAGATATTGCACGTCGCCGCCGCCGCGGCGCCGGTGTTTACGGAAATGTTTTGCCTTTTTTGTTTTCATTTTTTAAATAAAAATAGCACCTTTTTAACATAAATTACGATCTATTTTTACTTATAACGTAATCGATGTTCCAGAAATCGCTTTATCGTTTCGCCGGCACGGCTGCGTTGTAAATTTAATTATCCATAATCTATTTGAATTTACAGTTTCAAAATTTTATGTATTAACTACCATCGACTTATAAGTTGGGAGAGTAAGTTATAAAAGTTGTGCAAATTTTATTTATTTAAAGGTCAATTATATTAGCAAAAGTATGTAAAAAAGGTGCGCGATGAATACCGGCTTTTCTCTTGTTGTTCTGTTACGTCATAGGTGATGTCATTATGGCTTAATAAGTAATTATACTGAAAGGTAAACTGCGGTATAATTACTTGAATGTAACGGTTATGTAATTTTTGCGCATGAAACAAACAAACAAACATATTGCAATTCAATCGTTAACCTATATACATAGGTATTGCACTCGTATATTATTATTTACAATAATAAATATATCAACATATATTTTATAGCGATTATCATGTCTGTTTTGTTTGCTTGTTACATTATCACGACTAAACCTCTGAATCGATTGGAACGAAATTTGATAAGAGGTAGCTTAGGGTCAGGAGGAGGATATGAGTGACTTCTAATCTTGCAAATAGTCAGGATATATGAGGAAATATAATAAAAAAAATGTTTTAATAATTAATCAAGACGGAAAATTGTTACATTTAAGCGCGTGCTCTAGATATTGCGGTAAATTTTTAATTAAGTAATTAACAACCAAAAAAGCTTACAGATTTTAGTCGCGATAAAGTCCACATTTTATTTAAAAATAATTATTTTATTATTGCCGTAACAAAATAACGAAAAATTATTTGGATCACATTTTGCGAGTTGTTTTATTTCAGCAATTTATTTACAGATAGACTAGGATTATTATGTCATAGATTAAATATCCTTACAGAGAATATAAAGTTTCATCGTAACCTCTTACAATAATATTCCAATTATTTGTCGTAATTCAGTACTTTCACTTAGGTATTTGTAAAAAAAATACGATTATTATTTATGTTTGTTTTATTGTAATCCTTACATTTTAAATCAATTATTTAAGTAAACTTGTTTTAAAAGACTTTCTGTTTTTAGATGCATTTCATATCGTATTGGGTCTAAAATGGAAATACCTGAACTCTATTGTTAGGAACTGATAGTTGATCGATGATAGAGTTTCTATTTCAAAGACGTATATTAGAAAACTTATTTCTTGCAAATTCTATTCACTTCAAGCGTCGGAAACTCTGTATAATCTTAATTAAAAAAAATAGAAGTTAAAAGAACTTCAGCCGTCCATTATGAATCATAACAAAATATTATTCGATTTTATTACCCATTATTACTATCCTTTTTCTCTCCAAGATAATTAATATCGTCGTCTATCTCTATTAACTATTTTTCTTAACAGTAAGTAATTATTTTTACATCAGTCAAAATATTTCTTTCTCTATATATTTACGTTATTGGTCCTATGAGTCGTAAAATAACCAGAGTAAATTATATGATTTTCTTTTAAGTCACACATACTGTGCTCTGACAAGGTAATTATTATAGAAAGTATTTCCCTAAATTAGGTAACTAAATGGAGCAATTATTAAGGATAATAATGAATTAAGTTAAAAATCTCTTAGCATATATTTTATTGTAATACTTTAGATGTTTACGGTAAATATTTAACGGTTATAAGGTAAAACCGGTAAATTTTATTATTGTTTTGTGTGCATTAATACTATATATATATTTTTTATTCTCAGTTGGTCTTATCAATATCATTACATTCCTCTAGATTTAACTATTTTATTTCTTTATTGCTTTTTCTTTGTTTCTTTTCTATTAATATGTTTTACGAATAAACATTACGGAAATTTTGATAATAGTTTCTCATCCATTATTCTTAACTTTCTCCGGTTGTTTTTAATAGTACGTTTGTGGTTATTTATAATGCATTTAATTTTATTATATGTATTATGGCTTCCGTTTAAGTCTAGTTTCTCTGATAAACTAAATGTTACAACTCTTATTTTATAGGATGTTGTCTTTAATTGGTCCTGATTTTTCAGTGGATTCAGTTTGTTTGTTTCTATATTTGATTTAATGTCAGTAAGAATCTGTTGTCATATTGTAGATAACGCATAAAGTAATAATATAGTGTGGACGATAGGAATGTCTTTTTATTTGTTTTTTTTTTTCAGTTTTACAAACATTACTTATCGCTTCGGCACGATTCGACTGCGGCGCGGGACCATCTTAGTGCGATACCTTTGAAGTGAATTTGCGTTAACATACCAAGTTGAATGCACCAGGCCGCGAATATTGTTTGTTAAGAGATGCATTTATAAATAATGCTGGTTTTAAAAGAATTCCGTCGCTTCCGCTAAATATAAGCTGTAAAAATATATTACAACTCACGTCATATCCGTTTGGACGTAAGCGGTGATCATTTTGGGCTAACGAATTTTTTTCGGTAACATATTTTAAACACGTAATTAGTTTATACTTAATTGTTGACAGCATAGTTTATAGAATAACAAATTCGGAACATATTTTCGCTTAGAACAATACTTTTGAAACTAAATTATAATACATATGAAAACGTTATATGTTTTTATTTGCCTATTTATTAAATAAATTTTGTATTGGTATAAGCGATGAACACAGAACACGTAATGTTAGGTTAGAACTCTAACATTACATTTATCAGTTTTAATATAACAAGTAATATAACTGTGATATTTAATGATGTTGTATTGAAAGATAAAAATGAAATGACAAGAGGAAGGAGATTTGCTCTGAACGACAAATGAATGAGCTAACTTTGAAGTCTAGATTTTGACACGTCCTATTCTAATGCAGACTCTGGCTGGTAGCCTATTATAAATTTCACAAACACACCTTTTTATATAAATTGTTTATAATTCCAGCGCGCTTAGTTGCAAAAGAATGTCTAGGCAAGGTCCCTCTGAAAACATAAAATGATACTACAGACAATATTTATATCAACTTCGAAACGATTACATAAAAACCTATAGTCATTATTATTTAATAAAACCCAAACTATACACGTTACAATAACATTACAGAAAATTTTATTTTGGAAAATGTTTATACAATATTCACGGCACCTAGTTAGTTCAACTTGGAAAACTCATACATAAAATACATACATATCATCACGCCTTTCTCCGGTGGGGGTAGGCAGAGATTACGTCCTTCCACTTGCTACGATCTTGGCATACCTCTTTCGCTTCCTCTACTTTCATGAGCGCTTTCATACGTGCTCGTCGGTTATGAGTACTTTTTACCTGGCCTTTATTTAACACGTGATCGATTTGGTCTAGATACGTTCGCCTAGGTCGACCCTTACCGACTTGCCCATTCGCCTTCGCCTTATAAATTCGTTTCGTTAATCTCCTCTACATGCCCAAACCAACTAAGCATACCTTTCTCTATTTTGGTCACCACATCCTCTACCACACACCACACCAAAAAACTCACTCGTACTTTAAATAAAGATGAGAAAATGAAAGATTATCAACGTTAACATAATACTTCAGAAACTTGCCAAGCATTTTACTTTTCTTTAAAGAGAAATTCTCTCGCAGTACTGTTAAAGGAACAGTTCAACTAAAACATTGCCAAGAATATGTGGACTGTTTTGTAATATCGAATGTTTATGAATGAAAATTTATTCATACAAAAATATATATGTTTTATCTTAAACACATACACATTAGTTAACTAACATGTGGATCGTGAATTTTTTTTTATGTCTACGTGTGCGAGAAGTACGTTTTATGCACTATCGCGTAATGATCCGATAAGGCGAACGCTGATAACGATAATATTATAATTGTAGCCGAAATGTATTGTTTTTTACGTTGATGTTATCTTCAAGGTTGCGCTGCTGGGGTTGGGTAGAACAGGTAATTAAAACTACTTTAATTGTCCTTGGAATTTGGCAAAGACATCAAGACTATGATAGAAACTAGACAAGATATGTCTCCTACAGTATGTATAATAGGGAGTGCTTTGAGGAACATTACGAATGCCTTCATTGTCTTCCATAACTCGCACCTTCCGTCATTGACTGGCTGTTCCTTTAGGATCTTCCTGTACCTTAAAATAGATATGATATGGTTTCCTTACCATGTTTTCCTTCCTCGAAAGCTCAAGCTTATAGGTTAGGTTTAAATTTCATTTTAAAATGGTACGAATGAACCAACTAATGAAATGGGTATATGTTCTGAGATATTGCCTAACTAAAAGAAAAACACAAAAGTATTTATAGAGACAATGTATGCTGCATCGTGTCTCGTGACTCGTGAGAAGGTGAATACATTCTTTAACCAAAAATTATATAAAAGACAACGTCTGTCTGTCCGTTATTAAGCTTATAACTCGAGAACCACTGAACGAATTACATGATTTTTTAAATTTAAAGTCGTAGATATATTGTCTGGGCAGATTTTGAGTATATAATGAAAGCAATTTGAATTATAGAAGAAAAAAACTTCGTAAAAATCACCATTATCGCATTCCTTCCTTATGTAAAAGGGAACATCTGTCTGCCTGTATGCTCATTAATTGGTTTAAAATTTGTGAATCACTAAACTTATGCATATAATTTCATGTTCAAACTTAGATGTAATACCTGGCTAAATTATAAAGATGACCAGCAAATTATCTGCCAATTGTCTAACTAAACGACTGAATTAAAAAAATGTATGTTGCAGTGCCTATTTTAAAAAAAATAGAAATATACGCGAGCGGGGACGCTGTAACTACTAGTATGATATAAAGTCACGACTGAGCACGGCGCAGTTCCATTGTCAACATCAACGTCGCCGTCCGTTACTAAATATATTATTGCGTTATCCGATTAATCCCAATGTCGGACTTGAGAGTTGAGACGTTTTCCCTAAACTTTATACGAATGTAGACGGATAAAATCGGCTTTCTCTTTTATACGTTACAAGATAGATGCGGCACGTTTGTCGGATTTGGCACGCGTTAAGATGATTTTACGTGGGTTTTTTTTATATGTTGAAGCGTTAAAAGGAAATTCGGGCGATGTTTATTCCATACAAATGTATTCCTCTGAAGTAAACAGATGATGTTCCCTGGATGATGACATCATAGTAATTTTTTTTATATCATACAATATGAATACACCACGGCCATGTGCTTACGCTTTGGTTTTTTCCATAAATGTATTGCGACTAAATGTTGGAATAACCTGCCTCCTCCAATCCGAAATGCTACGTCTTTAAATATGTTTAGGTCAAAACTCAAAGATTTTTTCACCTGATGTCTATTACTTATATAATAATGTACGTATATGTATGTATATTTATGTGTATGTATGCATATTCTATTTTATTTTACCTTTTTCATCAATAGATAACTAATATTGTCGTTGTTCCCTAAATAAAGTTAAGACTAAGGACACACGCACTCGCGATCGTTGCGCGCACAACACTCTGGGCGTCGAGTGAAAATCAGCGCTGGTGGCTTCACCTCCCTTCAGCATATATGCTGACTCGACACCTTTTTGTAACACACACACACACACACACACACTTATTTTATCTTTGCTTTCTGTGTTTTTTTTTTTCTTTCAATTTTTTTTTTTGTTATATTCTTTGTATATTAATTGTATATTATGTGTGTAACAAATAAATTTATTTTCTTTCTTTCTTACTATTATTATAGAGCATTCAAAAATGATAAAAAAGCGTTTACCGTCGTCTTCAGACGTCCATCAAATAAATTTGACGAATAAAAACATATCAAGCGTATGAACGGAATCAAGTCTTTCTTATTTTAAAAGTGGAAGAAAAGTTAAAATGAATCTAGTTTTGGAGGAGGCTGCAGTTGTTGCTTGCTTGCTTTAAAACTCTTTTATACGTGAAAAGAATTTTGAAATATCTATTATTCAAATCTGTTGCCGACCGCGTACTTTTTTTATCATTCAGGCGACTGAAAAATTTCCACTACTGGACATAGGTCTCACCTATAAATGGGGGCAATTACCATAATCGCCACACTTGGCTGGCGGGTTTGCGATCGCAGTCGGGTGTTTATGATGCTCAGAGGATGCTGGTTCATCCCTTAGTCGGCTTTTACGTCACCCACGGGAACGATATCAGGCGGTACTATTTTTAGCTGGCACCACACGAAACCGCGTATATATACAATTTAACTATGTTAATGGTAGTTAAACAAACAGGGTATCTCGTCTATTACGACTCCATTAAGTAATGTCCTTTCAACTAGAGTGCAAGCTCGTTCTAGAATTACAGACTATGTTTTTGATAATGTCTGATCGCGGATTCACCTGAGTGAAAACTTTTCAATAACACAAGAAATAAATAAATGATTACTTGAGTTAACATATACATAAATCTCATAACAATAATTGCTTACCTGACTGATTGATTCATCAAGGCAGAGCCTAAACCGTTGGGCCTACAAACTTAATATTTTAACAGTAGATACCTTTTATGATGAGACACTAAGAAAGGATTTCTGGAAATTTCACCTTTAAGGGGGTAAAATAAGGGATAACCCGTTGTTTGAAAGTCCGTCATTTTCAAACTTAGAATCACGAAATTTTACTTCTGGTTAGAATTAAATGTAGTCGTATATCCTAATTTTTTAAAATGTTACTTCTAATAGAGTAGATTAGGGGTTGCAAGTTGAATGGAAAATTCGACATTTTTAAAGTATGAAGCATGAAATTTAATATACAAATTTAATATACTTCTGATTAGATATCAATGTATCGACAATTTTCAAAATGTTGCTCCTAAGGGGGTGAATTAGTGGCTGTAAGTTATAAGTTTAAGTTAGAACCATGAAATTTTACCCCTAAGAGTATAAATTAGGCACGAATATCAGGGGGTAGGATTCGATCAACTGTTGTGTCACGGTTAAATCTTAGCTGTAAGGTTTACTTGAAAACGTTCAAGACGGACAGACGATATCCTTTATTTATTTAATTGGTATAGAATTAATGAAAGCTTCGAGTGAAAATTTTACTAATTCTACACAGATGAAGTCGCGTGCACCAGCTAGCTTTGATTGTATTTCTGTTAACTTTTTCAACTAAACCTCAAATAGATTGTTATAATATTTTGTAGTGAGATAGATTTCAATCAGAGCGAGTAGGTTGCAAATTGTCTCAATTCCACGCGAGCGAAGCCGCCGGTACACCTAGTTTCACGATAAAACACCTTTAGTTTATTCTGAATTTTCCTATTCTCTGGACATTGTTTCCCATTTTTGTTTTCCGTAAAAGATATGAGTTTTTGCGAACTTTTTTTGACTTTTAATTTAATGCATTTCAAATAGTCAATTCTGTAAATCAAGTGATTTTTATTTTAAGTATACGGTTATATTAAAATTGTATATACTATTCTATCTATTTGTGTTGATTATTATCGGCTTATTGTAATACAATAGCGGGTGTGAAGTCGAGTGTAAAATTAAAAATCAGCGGTTTCTGTATTTTAAAAGCCTTGTTTGTTACACAGTCTTTCGACAATTGTTAAGCGATCGTCCATTAATTACGTGAGGCTCGAATAGAGGCGAGGCTGTTAGGATAAATCACGAAATATTGCAAGGGGAGAGGGGCAAAATATCACGTTGTTAGTTTAATGCCAATTGGAATCGACGTTGTAACCTGTCCAGAAATTGTCGTCACGGAGTTAAATTTTCCAAAATTATATCAAACGTATATTTAAAGATATTGATTAAAAAAAAAACTAGACAGCCAAGAGAATTGCCGACAGAAGTAAAAACTCGAAACTTTGGAAAAACCTGTGCTATTAAGTTTTTATTGCTTTTATAGAAATTCGGTACTTTTTTTTTTGGTACTCGTCATCAGTTACATTTGTACTTTGTTTTATAAGGTTGCTAAAAATATCACGTAATTAATAGACTTCCCCTAATGAGTGTTTGGAGTTATTCGGTCATGCTATTCGCTGTGCGAAAAACAACGGCTATGCCGAATAATTGAATGAAGTGTTGTGATGCAAATTGACGTACATTCGCAAAGTGTCGGCCATTCGAACGCAGGCGTCTACGCGTGAAGATGTTTCAATAGATAACTTTATAAGATACTAGTGACCCGTCCCGGCTTCACACAGGACTATAAAATTTTCTAGTATAAAAAATATACAAATATGCTATATTTATTACTCACTGTAACTTACAACAAATTATATAATTTTTAAAACCGGTTAACTTGTTTTTGATTTTACCTGGTACTAGCTGTGTGCCCGCGGCTGCACCCGCGTTTCATATATTCTTCACTGTGTTTTAATGTTTTTATACGGAACCCTAATTTTTTTTGTAATAATATATAGTAAAAATATTTCTCATAAATTCAATCACTTGTCCGTAAAACTGTTCATTGAATAAGATTTTATTCAATTTTTTTTGGAGTTTTATTTTATTTACGCGAAATTATTTTCGAAAATTAAAAGTACCTTCAGTTATCTACCAAAAAAAGTCCCGTCAAATTTCGTAGAGTCATTCCGGATATTACTCGGAAAAAAACAGACAGACAGACAAGAATTTAAAAAACTGTATTTTTGGTTTAGGTACATTCATATCTACTCCGTAAAAAATATTTAAAGAACTTATAAGGAAGAAAGAGAAAGAAATTATAAGCGTAATTTTCAATGCAAAATAATTAATAATAGAGACATGATGCAGTAAATAAAACTGTATAATATTAGCGATGACGTTGGTACATATAATATTTTTATAGATATTCCCATATTAAACGAAGACTTTATTCCATTAAAAATGTCATTTGATTATATAATGATATACGATTATAAACGGCCATAGATCTACCAAGAGCGCTGGATCGTTTTATTTACCACTCCCCAGTAATCCTATTCGCTACTCGCAAACAAATATACATTTATAGTAATAATGTATTATTATTAAAATATTTTCTATTCAATGAATAAATAGACCAGATTAGTCAGCAGTACAGCGAGCGGTTCTCGTGTCTCATGAAGTTGGTAGAGCGTTCTCAGCGACGGAGCGAAGTGAAAAGAAAGTACAAACGCGGTTAATGCAATTACGTTAGTCACATACCAAAGCTATCGGACGGATCGGCAGGCGTGCGAGCATTTTCATAATTGAAGACCATTTAATCTTATATAGATGCACTACCTGTGCCTGTGGCTTCGGTCGCATACAATTACTTCTATTGTACATAATCAAATTAGTTAACCCGCATTATATCTTTTAAATATTCTTCGTAAAGAATTGCAAAAAAAAAAAAACACATGTCGGTTGATGGACATTTTTTTGTAGATTCAATTTCGTAAAATCCATATTAGGAGCTTTTTAAGTATTATTTAAGTATAATTGTAGAAAAATGTTAAAAAATCTACATCTAGGAGTTTTGTTATTCCGCTGAGAGGAAGTTTGTCACGTCAAAACATAAATGTGGATAAATTCTTTGAACCGTTGTCTGTTTTTCTGAAACAGCTGTCTTGAATATATATAATACATCATACTTCAGTCGTGTGTTCATAATGTCGAAATTTAGGCCAGAAGTTAAAAATGGAAAACGATTTGATTGGTTGGCTAGTTACGTAATATTTTTTGCTTTGTTAGGCAAAGGAAATCTCCTATACAGTTTTGCCGTCGCGAAATAAATTTACATTTCGAACGATAAGTACGGTTAGTTATAAATCGCGCCAGACGCGAAACGAGAATCGTTATTGTTTTCGTTTAATTCTTCCATTTTACATGACGTTATCCCTTCTAGTGATGCGTCGTTCGATTCGGGATCAGCATTGTATATCCAGTTACTTTGCTTTTACTGTGGTATTTGCGAACCGGTCGTCATGGCTTTACTACCCGATATCTATGGATGTTCATCTCTCGTGTAGACGGTCCTATTATAAGCGAAGATTTCATAATGTAACTTGGCAAAAATGGAGAATCAATACCTTTCTACAGGGTTTTCTATAATTATAATCGTTTTCAGAATGAATTCAAGGAAAACATTATCATCAATATTTCGTTTAGAAACAAAAGTTGATGCTCATTACAACTCAATAACTGAAAGAGATAAAATTATTTTAACTGTATACATCTCTTTCTTGTTTATATCAGTACACTTTTTTAAATAATTAATTGTAATAACAGTAATTGTAGTGAAAGGGACCCCAAGCCATATATAGATATAAATAGATACACCACATTCGTTTAGAAGAGCGAATAAATATTTTTTTTATCTATATCTGGTGTGCTTAAAATTCATATTCTTACCGTTCTACGTTAGTAAACTTACATCAACTTGAAGTGAACTTTCTTCTTCTTACATTTTCGCTATTTCTTTGTAAGTACATTTAGAAATTGCGAAATACAGAAGCGTTTTACATTATTATATTACAGGTGTATTCTCTGGTAGAGATTTTTTTGTTTAATTATTAATCTTCTATTGTTTTGTGCAAACGGACCTGTAGGCGTAACTAGTATTATATATCCAAAGTTATATAATATACTGCAGAGAAATAGAATCATTAATTTCAACGGGGGTATAAAATACTCAAAGGTGAAGGTCGAGGCGAAGGTCGGCTGACCTTTCAGTCCGACAATTCCGGATGTCGGGGTACAATGGAGACGCGTCGACGCCAATAGAAATGATTAACGCTTATTGATTAAACGGGACGTGTAATCGATTTATATTTACGACATTGATTGATGGTGTAGGCAGAGACATTCAGTTTTTTACTACATCCTTTCAATTGGTTACGATCCTGATACACGTCTTTCTCTCCTTCTATTTTCATGAGCGCTTTGATACACGCTCCTCGGTTAGTTGGATTTTAATGTTCGGGATACTTACGCTTCGGTCAACCTTTACTAACTTTCTCAGTCACTTTCGCTTTATAGAGATGTTTCGTAAATCTTCTTTCATCCATCCCCTCCACATGCCCAAACCAACTAAGTATTCGTTTCTTTGACCCTATATCCTCTACTACGCTTTAAAGTTCATTTATCAAATTAATCCTTTTTTATCTATCATCTTCACTCCAGTTATGATTCTAAGACTTAAATCTGTCGTATAATTTCACGTGTGTTTTATTTTCCATTCTATCTTAGGGTTGGACTTAAGGTTCTTTTTGATTGTTGAAAAAATAACTGCTCGAATCACTTGGCGTTAATTAAGTAGCGTCCGTGAACGATGACAGATAGATAGCAATCTACAGACAGTCAGCATTATCACGCCGGCTTACCATAGCTAAAGATTTTAGTTATGTCTGTATAGTCTATACTATTTATTATCTAAATTTTATTAGTTTAAATAAATCAGCTTCCAAAAGACTACAGCTGAAAATCTTTTGAAGCGGAATTTGCGAAGCGACATCAACAATATCATTTACAATGTATTTCCGGAAAGTAACGCCTTTATCAATCGAATAGACTCCAGTAAGCGGCTCGCCTTTTGTAAGCGGATTGTCTCTCTCTTTTTTAACACTCGGAAATTCGTTCCGCAGTGTACTCTAATCGCGAATTTCCTCCGCGGTCGTCAAATGGATGTGTTTCTTGTCCAGGAAACACTCCTGAAACCCAAGAATCGCAATCCTAGGATTGCGAACTACTCTATCGTTCGGAACGATAGATTGCCCCCCAGAAGGGGCGATGGTTCTCTCATCTATTACAAGCAGTCTCTCTATTGCACGTCTCCATATCCACCTGAACTCACAAACATTGAAGTTTCTGTGTTCAGAATTGGTATGACTGGCCATCCGTCAATCGTACTAGTGTTTGTATACCTCTCCCCCAATAGCGAACTCCTACTATCCGATCTAGGGAAGCTTCTCACCCTCGGCGACTCAGTCATTGCAGGTGACCTCAACAGTGGACACACGATCTGGAACAGCTCGAGGGATTTACCTAACGGGATCATACTAGGGAGTCTGGTACCTGGGCTCAACTATGAGGTCATCGCTCCTTCAGAGCCTACTCACTTTCAGGCGCGCTGCCGCCCGACAGTCATAGACATAGCGATTCTGAAAGTCTCGCTCCCTGTGCGTCTGATACAAGTCGTACATGAACTTGATTCAGACCACCGCCCAGCCGTTCTACACTTAGGTCAACCGGATGGCTCTAATCTGCCAGCTGTAAAAGTCACGGACTATTACAAGGTCGGCTGTTATCTGAAGGACCATCAGTCCTCACCTCCATTAGATAGGATCCCTGATGTACTGAATACTTCTGCGGACGCGGATCTCCCGATCGATTCTACGACTGAACATCTCAACATCGGAATCAGGAAGACCTCGAAAGAGGTGTAAGCGGCGAACGATCGCCACTTTATACTCCCTGATGACGTAAGAACACGCAAGTACATAGGTCCTGTGAGAAACCTTTCTTTATACGAAATAAAAAAATTTAAGGATTAGCTAGGATCAAATTCCGCGGGAATTTTCACACTCAGGTAGCGGCCAAACCGAGGTTCGAATCCTTGTGCTAGTTACCTTTTGCGGCTGAGTGCCTTCAGCACTCGCCCCCGTAGTTCGGTGAAGCTGTAAAGGCCCTTCCGGTCAACAGCATTAGGTAGGTTTAAAAAGAGCCCGCCTTTACGTTTCACGAGTGTACGGTAGACGTAATCCAGTGGGGTTTATATGCCCTACATTCCTACTAATTATTGTGTATAATAATAAATAATATAAGTTGTTTATTAATGGCGAAGTCACGGATATGACTAAATCCATATCAAATTAACATCAAAGACAATTTTAGAAAAATCATTTAGATAAATTGTCGAATAATAAAACTCATATAAACGATCGTGGTTAAATAATTAAAAGATGGAGGAGAAACTGCTATAAATATGAGCTAACAGCATCTGCTCATAGAATAATGGTGCAGGCTGACACACAATCGTTTTGTGCATGATTCACCGAGCACCGGTCGATCAGCGCTAGTGATGTACTATTTATTCTGTCGATATCGAATTAAGTAATTTTTTTTAAATCAAATAAATACTGCATGATCCCCTTGTTCCCTGTTAATAAGGATATTTAAATAAATAGTTTTTTTATAAATGTGATTTTGCTATATTACTTAGTTTGGTTTTTTCTTGATTTACTTAATTTACGTTTTTGTTTTTTACTAACTCATCAATTTTATCGTTGATTTATATATTAAAAACTGGAAATTTTTATTTTCAATACTTAACATTTTTTATATGGAGATTTGATTAAGTGTATTATTAGATTAATATTTATCGTTATTTTTTTCTTTTGTTTCAGGTAATATTAAAACAGTCTCGATGGTTTAAACACATCTCTAGTTATATCCACCGTGCAGGAAGCGACCGAACTATTTCCTTATGAGCTCAATCCGGGACAATTATTCCACCACATCGACGTTACAGGCAACTTTAAAATGTGGCTTCTTTGGGAATATGCAATATAATTTAAAAATCAAGGTTACGACGCTAATGATTAGAGATCTTTACTGTAATTATAAAGGGGAACGAGATGAGGTATCCGGTGATTCATTATGAGTAAAATATTAGCAGTTTAACTGAAACTTTCAACGAATTTGTTCATAATTTAAAAGTAAATTTAGGTTAGGTACAAATTTACTTCACTTTACAAAAGTTGTGTTCCTTATTCCGGAATGACAAGTATGTACAAAGTAATTCAATTTAAATCAAAGTCTAACTTTTGTTTTTTCTTTTTTTATCTATCTCTTTCTACTGTTCGTTTTATTCGCTCCAACCGGATATCACAGTGTTACCACTACAGTCACGTTAATAACGCAAACGAAAAGATTGGCTTCTATATTTAGAGGAATTAATGAAAATTTGAGGAAAAATATAGTATGTATTAATTTATGTAAATGTTTTTGAATTTAATTCCACTTAAGGATTAGTATATGTTTTGTTCTATAATATAATATTTTTTATTGTGAAAGCGATTAGAATATTGAATTTTACTTTAATTACTCATGTTTTCACATATCATATCATAGTTTAGTTGTTTTTTTTTTTTTAGAGTTCTGTAACTCATGTGAAGGAATTAAAACTCTTATTGTATCTCTTTGTTGTCTGTCTATACGAATGGGTTTTTCATATATTCTGTAATGAAATATATCATTTTAAAAAAGCAATATGGCGACATGATAATTTTTTTTACTTATTTGAAATTATAATTGTAATCAAAATACTTATCTAAAATATTAACGATATTTTCTACGAAATGTTAACGGAAATTCTTAACCAAAAAAAAGAGTTAAAATTATTTCGACTTCGTATAGTTGGATGTATTTCTAGATGTGTACATAAGAGCGGAGTGCATCGTTCAACTCCATAATGGTGTACAAATCCGTCTGAGAATTGGTGTTGCCAGATAAAAGGTCTTCTCGAAATGTTACCGATTTGGTCATCGAAATCTGCGTTAGTTTAAAATCGGTTTAGTCACCCTAAATATTGCAACGCAACCGGAAGTACAAAATTGTATATTCGTTTTATGAAATGAATTTCTATATTCGTTTCCTTGTAGGATACACTTAATATAGCATTAAATATAATGAAATAATTATTTTAACTGGAAACGTGTAAAGGTTTTATAACCATTGTTTTTTAAGCAAAAGAAATCGCAGGTAATTACATAAGTTATAGTAAACGATTTAAATAAAATAAATGTAAAATATTATTAATCTTTAAAAAAAAAGAAAGAAATACGCTAGCACTTGAACCATGTCAAATAAGATCGATATTCCATCAGACTACAATCATTCGGCCACCGTGACTTTATTAGGTAGACTAATTCGAAAAATATTACTGCGTTCGTTAATATTATTAGGCACGTATATGGCAACACCGTTGTTAAACTCAGAATAGATAGATACATCCTCGCGAACGTTCAGCGGCGCGTACGCCAGCAACTGTGTTATATTATAAAATTACTCCTGGATTTCATTTCAAAAAACTTCTTGAGTTCGAATCCTTTTATGAGTATAATAAAGTTTTATAGTGCTCACTTGGCTAAATTAGAAATATAGTTAGTTTTTTTTTTATACTGTATAGGCTCAACACTTTAAACACAATCTTATATGAAGTTAAGCGACGATCTGGTTTAAAATTGTAAACACGCTAAACTTAGAGGTATCGGATTCGGATTTTATGGAATAAGGTTGGTGGATTCAAACCTACGTCCATTGAGACATTATCCGACCATATTACTATTGAGCCACATAGTGTTTCGAATCCTGTGCTCGGCAATTACACGACGTTAGACAAGACGTAGGCATAAATTTTGTTTTGAAGAATTACTGACGGTATCAATTAGTCTTTATTAAGATTTGCTTCATAACTAGCCTTCACCCGCGTCTCCGCTCACGTATCATAATTTCTATTCCCTGTATTGTTTTTGAACTTAATATCTCGATTACCCAAAAAATGAGACAATAGGAAGACTATAGGAAAACAATGGAAAGCTGGCGTAAACGCCAGGTTAGTGCTCAAAGGGTTAATATAAATGTTTAAGCAAAAACTTCGCTTGTGATTTTTTATCTCACAAAAGTTAATTAAAACATTTCATTATAATTAACCTGTAAGTAATATTGAAGATAAATAATTTTATAATCATTACCATTTTTTTTTTTTTTTTTGACGGGGGGAAATGCATTTACGCAAAATCGTGAAAGAGCGTAATTATATGTAGCTAAAAAAATTATCTTAATTTATTTTTACCAACATAATTCCTTCGACGCATAATTATTTAGAAAAAAATTTACACGAATACCTACTCAAAAAACACCTGATCTAAAAATGAATAACAATGATGATTAAGAAAAAAGCACATATAACGGTTCAGTGTTTCTGTATTATAAGCCAAAGCGTGGACAGACAAAAGGAACTATTAAACTTTTGTATCAAATGGTCCCAAAGAAAAAAGCACTAATGTAATGTGCGTAGAGTAACATAGTATAAAACCGTGGGTGAACTCAGAACAGCCGTTATATTTCTCTGTACCTACTAAATGTTTTATGGCCGGTCTCGACTTCCATAGACTGGATGCATATAATAATAATTTATACGCCACCGTCATTGTATTTGCGAGAAATGGGATATTTTTAAACTGACTAGACAGTACGCATGCATTTCGAGGTAAATGTATTAAAGGAAATTATTAATCTATTTGAGCTTAGAAACTGAACAATAAGAACAAATTTACCAATGAGTTATTTATATATCTATTCCGTGGTTTCATAACTCGAGCTAATTGAAGCGAAAACTTCTTTAGCACCCTTGTGATTTTAAACTATATGAAACGAAAAAGCGACATTAAACAGAGACGAACATATACGAGCTTGTAGGCTTAGTTGATTTGAAATAAATATAGCTAATTTATTATTTATTTATATTATAATAAAATAATGTACGTCATAAATAATAGAACAAAGCCGTTTTATTTTATTTATCTTGATTAGATTTTATTATTAAATTGTTTGTGCGAGAAGTAAGAAGTCGCCTGCCTTTGTACACGTGGGGCAATCCTTTCGAGTATATTAAATTCGAGTAATATTAACTTTTCGGGGGTAATTTTGCGAGAGAGATTTTTCTATTCTTGTTTTATGTAGTGTTGTCATAGTGTTTTAGTAAAAACACACAAGTTGTGTAGTAAAAAGAGTTGAAAGCATAAAGTTAAAAAATAAGTGTTTTCAAGCGAAGAGACGAAGACTCTGTACATCGATATTAAAAAAAGAGTTTCATTTTTATTTTGTGACCCGTTTTGGTTCATGTTATTTTTCGTTTTAAAACCTATATAATTCAGTACACCTTACATTTTATTCTTCTTAGTTAACTTCCTCACATTACCATCACATGAGAATTTTCTGAGCGTCATAAAAAGGGCGATTAAGGGTTAAATACGCTAGTTAAAGGATTAAAGACTTTTAAATATCGTAACTGCTACATGACTGACTAAGATTCCGCCAAAAATTACCACCTTACCTCTACATAATAGTCTTTGCCTCTACACATAGTTATTGCAATTAAAGTCTTCTATAGAGAGGTTTAATTACGAAATAAATGAAATGAATATGCAAAAAAAAAAGAAGTACTTAAATGACTCGGTTTACTTCGTTATTTTGTTGGTTCGGGAGCATTTCTCTACATCTCGCATAGTGCGGTCCGAGTATTTACGTTTTCATGACTAATCGACTGCGAATTTTCATTCGAATCATATCGAATCATTAAAGGATATATATATATATCTATGTATGGCAGTGTTTCATACGGCAATGTGTGTGTTTATTAAAGCACTAGGCGAAAAGTTTCTATGATTCGCTCAAGTGCATCGCTTACCTGAATAAATTTCTACTTATCTGACATCTGAAGCGATGATAGCGCAGTTGATAGTGTGGTACGTGCCCATCTACCCAACTCTAAAATCAGCCTGAGCTTTCAGTGAAGGAAGACATCGCGAGAAAACCAAAGCACGGTGGTAGGGCGTTATCTAATGGGGGGCAGGAAGGACCTATCTAGGTCATACCTCCTACGGGAGGTGGGCGAAGAGGTGGGGTTGAGAAGTGTGTACACTCCCCCATCCCCGCTGGGCCATTGCACGACGAGGCCCGGTGGGTTCGCTGCAGGGGGCGACACGGTGCTTGCGAAAGCCACCCCGTGTCGCCCCCATCCCAAATGCAGCGGACGGCCCCGGGGGGTTTTAGTGGGTATTTCCGGGCGACTCTCGCCCGGGTGAGTCCCACACTGGCACGGAGTTCGTCACTCCGTGCCCCCCTTATCCATTGTATTTGGGGAACTTTGATCCCACAAATATAATAGATAAGGGTAGTGCGTAAATGCATTTCCCCCCCGTCAAAAAAAAAAAAAAAGAAAGGGCGTTATCTAATAATGCCCATCTGGATAGCTACCACCCCAAATTTGAAAATTTGTCGCCAAATACCAATAGATCTGTGCCGGCAGCATCACTTGAGAACCAGTATCTCTAAGATTAGTGCGTTTACAATCCTGGATCACATTGCCACCAAAACTTATGTCGCGAGGACAATTAAATTAAAATTTAGGCTACGGAATAAAAACGAAATGAAAATAAAACCGAAGGTTCTATTTACATAAAAAATACAACGAATAAAAACTTGGACAGGCAAAGAAACTCGTCCCATATAGCACTGTAATACTTTTTACCAGAATTTGTTGAACGCCTGTGTCTGTTATAGTAATTTTCAGATCGTCTATGAACTTCGCTTGCCTCATCTAAAAATCTGAACGGAATAATGTTATAATGTTGCCGGATCTTTAACTGTCCATCAAAATCAAAATCAAATCAAAATCAAAATCAAAATTTATTTATTCAATTTAGGCCCTAAGAAGGCGCTTACGAACGTCTAAAACACTACCACCGGTTCGGAAAACAACCCAGTCGAGAAGAGCGCAGGCAAGAAACTCGATCTGGTTCTTTTTTTTTTTTATAAATATAACTTTTTTTTTTTTTTGTCATATAAAAAACTATACAATCGTTGTCTTAATAATGTTAGTGGAAGCACAGAGATGTGGGTTAATTCCAGACATCACTATCGTTCACGTAATGATCCACCCTGTAATAACCTTTTGAGATTAATACTTGCTTGACATAATACTTGAACTTATTGTCAGGTAAATCGGTAATGTTACCGATCAATTTATTATATCCAATAAATTGTCTATCTAAAGTCGCTTGTTCTTCATCACTTTCATTGTGTATCTGATTACATTATATAATCACTAACTGATCTCCGCGATTTTACCCGTTTAATTTCCGTTCCCGTGAGATTTTCGAAATAAAAACTATCTTATGTCACTCCTTGGATCTCAAACTATCTCCATACCAAATTTCATCCAAATTGGTCTAGTAGTTTTTAAGTTTATTCGTTACATACAAAACACAAATCTTTCCTCTTTATAATATTAGTATAAATGTAAAAATTGGTTGAAAAATTGTTTTGTTATCCATTCTTACATTCAATGTAAGTAAATTATAAATAAATAGCAAATAACTTAATAATCTTTCTACTCCAATAAATAGCGACATATTTTCACTCTCGACCCCCTTTTCTTAATGAATTAAAATAACAAATATAATGATCACAAATAAATAATAATATAATAAATATTACGAAAACAAATTAAATTAAAACCAATCATTACCCTACCTATCTATAACAATTTTCATATATCTGCACTAAAAATGAATTATTTTATACTGCAGATTTTAGTTACTTTCATAACGTTTGTACAAGTATATAGAGAAAAGCACTCATTATTTTTTTTGCCGTTTATTATTTAATCTCTAGAGAGCTTTCTCCGTTCATTCCGTAGCTCTAGAATTTTCTGCATAATCTCTACTGAGTACATGACCTTTGTTCTCACAAATTAAAGACTCCTGTAAGTGGTGAATTAACGAGACCTTTTAAAAGATTGCCTCTAATATTCGAACGGAAATGTCTCACTAATTATAGACCGAAAAAGCCATTTCTTTATGTTACAGATTAAAAAGGTTTTTTACATTAAAAAAATCTATTATCATAACTTTTGAAATTTTGCAAGTCATATTTTTTTTACATACCTGAATAAAATCACAGTTTTTATGTAACTAAAGAACGGCAATTATAGCAATATAATTTATTTATTGTTTATAATCCTTATGACAATACTGGAAACTAATTTTAAGCCACTGTCAATATCAGTTTCGTAAAATATAAACATTTTTTCCTTTAAAAATTGTTTCCTGTTAATATTTTAGGTATTTTAAATTGAAAATTTTTCAAATATGTATTTTCTATTATTTCTCTTGAAAGTTTTTTTTGTCAAGATAAAATTACTTAGATTTAGATTTTTGCGTTCAACATTAAAATGATAAAAAAACATCAAAAATGTATCTCTGGTATATTTTTTGTTTCATGTACATGAATTAGTACATTCAGTTAATATAATGATAGTACGAAGAAGAAAAAAAAGTACCTATTTATATAGCCGGAAAGTGGTAGAGAAGTCCTAGCACTGCTAATAAGGTCAGCAGATAGCCTCCGTTGGGACAATCACATCGTTAAGTATAAGCCGGTGTACATGAGACACTTTTGTGTTGAGAAAAAAACAATATAACGTTTTTAAAATTCGAATGGAGAGTTTCATTGGAATTTTGGCGCCATCTTAGTATGGGATACTGTTATTTCAATTTTTTGTCAATTATCCTTCTTTATTTATTAACTTTCACATTTTTTTGTTTATACCCTGAAGTTTGAAATGAAATTTATCGAAACATTTATTTTTCTTTTTTAATTTAATTGTAATACGAATTATTTTTAAACTCGTATCTTTTCGACGACACAACAACAATATTCAAATAAGTATCGATACGTTTTTATATAAGCATTATTGTTATTAGTTTTTTTACAATATTAATTAAACCTATAAATTGAAAACAAAATCACTTTTAGAGGCAATTTTATTAAAATATCCCCAAAAATCCCCCCAAAAAATGTTTATATACATGCACATTCATTCGAATGAAGTATACGTGTTTTACTTTGCGTCTCGTAGCTAACTTCGGACTGAAAGATCGGCGTCGTGAATCATGTATCGTAAATGTACACTTTCATCGAAATAATTTACACTCAAAATTAATGATATTATCATCAGCGTTTGAAAGTGAAATATCTCAGTCGTGTGTTCACACAGTGACGATGTTTTCCAATAAAACAGAACGTAAACAATATATTCTTTGTTATATTTAAATTAATTCGATGCTACACTAGAAGAGTAGACAACTAGATTAATGCCACCATAGAGTTAGAAACGTTTCCTTCACTACATCGTATTGAGACTGAATAATATAGTGTGCCCAAAGCGTGATATTAAAAATAATTAGCAACTGATAATCATGATAATATTGTTAAATGGAACTTTCAAGTGTCTATTATGTAAGCAAAATTTTAGACATATGATAGCTGTGACCTGCTTTTTTTTTTTTTTTTTTTTTTTTCGAGGGTAATGCATTTACGCACTTGCTGTCCAGCCAGACCTGATAGGGACGTACCCTTCCAGGACTGGCTGAAACGCGTCTGAATATGTGTGACAGTCTCTCGCACGTAAGTGCAAGGGGCTGTCACACAGGATTAGTGTGGGGCTCGCGGCGAGAAGCGCCGTTGACCACTACCCACTAAACCCCCCGGTACCTCTCGCGACCTTATTGGAGCAACACGGGATCGAACAGAGCATGCACCGCGAATACTCCAGCAGCCGCCAAGAGAGACATCCTAAACCAACCGAGAGGAGGTAGAGAGTAACACCTCTCACCCCCCTCCCCTCCCGCGGTTCACCAATGATGCGTTTATTCTATGCTTTACAGCCCGATCTATTTTGTGATTGCTTTGCAGGAGTGAGCCGAGGTACTTGAACTCGGTTCAGGTTGGTATTGGAGTTCCATCGAGTGTTATGACAGTTGAGGTAGAGGTGCCGCCGAAATCGCAAAATAAATATTCCGTTTTGGATCAGCTTATTTTGCCGTCAGACTCCAGCTTTTGTTGCCACTTTACCAGTTAGACCTCAGTTCCATCCTCACCGACATGGATAAGGATAATATATTAAGTGTAGATACTAACCCAAGCGTTAGTCTATAATGTAAGTTTATAATTTCATTAAAGTATTTTGTAATTTGTGTCAAAGAGCTATCGGGCCGGCTCCGCCGATCAAAATCCAATTATCGCGTTCCGTTGTTCTACGGCTTCCTAGAAATTTGGCAGGACTGCCTCTTTATTCGAATTATAAATTTAGATTACGTAGATACCTAGGCGATAACGGATTCGATTAGGCTTCTTTTAGTCTATCAGAACATTTCAGTTTTAAACCCAATCTCTTTAATACGTAAACATTTGGCAGTGCTCGATTAAAAAAAAATATTATAATTCCTATTAGATTAAGTAACATTAAGTTAAATTAAAGAAAGTGTGAAAGCGTTTCAAATTATATCATCATTATAATTCGACTGTTAATTGTTTTATTTTAATCGTCAATCGACGTGGGATCAAGTCTATCTATCCAACTCTAAAACTATCATCATGAAACCATAGCATGATAGTAGGGCATTTTTAATAATGCCCGCCTGGGTAGCTACCACCCTCAAGTTTGAAAACCTATCGCCAAATACCAATAGGTGTGTTCCGACAGTATCACTTGAGAACCAGTACCTCTCGGTTTAGTGTGCTTACCATCCTGGACCACATCGTCACTTAATTAACATCATGTTAAATTGAGCACTAAGCCTATACTGTGTAAAAAAACAAAATATAAAAACCTAACCAGGAAATGTTCCTATGATTTTAAAATATTAATCATTTAAATCGGATAAGTGGTTCTCGAATTATAAGCCCAGTAATAATAGAGAGACAGATACGAAAACATTGCCTTTTATAACATGTAGTAATTTAATATTTAGGAGAAGGTACATTATTCTCCCCTCAGTCTTGTGTGACACTAAAAGGCGCAATAAATATTAACTATGCACATAAAGACAGGTCATCAGAGTGCAAATAAATGATATATCCCGTCATCGATGCGGTTGACATTTACATTTGCTTGTGTCCGCGAATATTGCTCAAGTCACAATGCAAATATTTGTTTATATCTTTATTTGTAAAACTCAGAATAAGGAATCGAATGTGGCGTCGCAATAAGTTATACAACAATAGTAATTTGGGAATGTATTCTATATTGTAAAAAAAAAAGTCTATGTAAAAATTTAGACAAGCTAGATCTAGTGAATGATCGTCATAATTTTAATACTAGAAGTAAAGACAAGTTGTCCGGAACCACGCTTTAGGTTAAGTAAGTGTAATAAAAGCTTTATAGGTAATAGTATTCGGTTTTACAATAAGATCCCAAGTAACATTACTGATTTACCTGACAATAAGTTCAAGTATTAATCTCAAAAGGTTATTACAGGGTGGAAAATTGTGAACGATAGTGATGTCTGGAATTAACCCACATCTCTGTGATTCCACTAAAACTACGATTTGTATAGTTTTTTATATGACAAAAAAAATTATATATATTATATTTATGAAAAAAAAAAGAACCAGATCGAGTTTCTTGCCGGCTCTTCTCGACTGGGTTGTTTTCCGAACCGGTGGTAGTGTTTTAGACGTTCATAAGCGCCTTCTTAGGGCCTAAATTGAATAAATAAATTTTGATTTTGATTTGATTTTGATTACCCATCAGGTTTGCTACAATTTTAGAGTTGAAAAACTTTTGTCAAACAGCTGTAGGATACTTTGAGAGCCAGTTACTTTTTATTATCCATATTTAATTTAGAGAAAAAAACATGTCAAATCCATCGTAACTTAAAGTTAACAATCAATTATAACTTATGCGAAAACTTTCACAAAATTCTAGCTTTTACGCTTGCAGGCAAAGTCAAAAATTCATGAAAGGGTTAAATTAAATAGTTTTTAGTACCTACACTGTTTTTTTCAGTTTTGTTTGTTATATTTCATCAATAATTGGTGTACATCGTCAAGTCAGTTACTTAAAATCAAATGACTATCGTCTTTTATTATATTAAACAAGGCTTGTACATAAACAGTTACCAAAAAAAACGACCCTCATTCAATGCTAGTGCGAGCGTGCAAGGCTCTTAGGCGGAGGACTGGTAGCTAATGCAAAGGGACTAAAGTTGTACGGACCTTGGTCTGGATTGCTTATCTTAGAAGTAAACTCTACGGAATTTCGCGTTTGACCAACGATGGTTAAGGTTACGGATCTCTGCGGTCCCTCATGAAACCCCTGTACTGCGTGTAGTGTGCAGGAGCTTGAAGTGCAGTGTAATGCGTTTTATGTTAGCGCATGAAAGTTTCAAAGTACATCGCTGGCGGCAGCTACAGAAACTTCCCCGGTTAAGGATCGATTAAAATTCGAATGTTTCACAAAACAGGTTACCATTAACCGCACAATAAATTTCCTTAAACTAGATAAACCGCAGCAAGAAATTTTATATCGTACAGAACATAAGAACGTGCAAATACAAATCACCGGTAATATTAAGAGAGATTACGCTCAATCAGGATCGGTATAAAGCGTAATTTGAACGCCCACAAACATTTAGTGGGATAGCCTGTATTTTAGGATAAAGATAGCTCCGATGTTACCACTGAGTTATTGGATACTTCTGTAGTTCGGGAGAGGGGATACTGTTATAACAATCATGATATATGTATAGCGTAATGAAACGATTATTATAGTTAGTTTTTATAACGGTTTTTATTCATCGAAATCTTTACAATAGAGCGTTTGCTAAAAATGCACAGTTTTATTTATGTCTGTATTTATGTATCATTCCCATAACGGTATGTAGACACTACATCCTTCCACCTGGTACGATCTTGACACACGTCTGTCGCTTCTTCTATATTAATAAGCGCTTTTATACATGTTTTTCAATGTGGTGTTGTTTTATTAACTTGCCAAATTATAACACTTCGCTTCATAGCTCAATCACGACTGCCACATCATAAACTGTCAACTGTCAAAATCGAACTAACTCACACAATTAATACAACAGATTATAAAAATCGATTTTATATACATTTTATATACACATATGTGATTTTTAACAAAGCTAACAGAATCGTTACCGGTTTTTTTTTTACGCAATACATATTATGTCCTTTTACTGTTACTCAAGACTTTCCGGCGGACAGGGCCGTCTCTCGATTCGCTTGTGTCGCGTGTCTGGTACATATATAAATATAAATTACGTTATAAAATGCAATGACTTATATATTACATTAGATACGCTGTTACGTACTGATTAATGATATACAAAATACTAGGTGACTGTCTAACTCTAAAAAGAAACACGCGATAAGTAAAGATTGATTTATTTTTTCTGATTCTAATAACTAGAAAGCATGTTTCGTTTTCATGATTAAAAAAAATAATAATAATATTTATTTACAAAAGAACGCAGACATCTCAATATATCTATTTCACTCGCACATAACGGAATTACGTACATACATACATATCATCACGCCTTTCTCCTGTGAGGGTAGGCAGAGATTACGTTCTTTCACTTGCTAAGATCTTGACACACCACTTTCGCTTCCTCTACTTTCATGAGCGCTTTCATACATGCTCGTCGGTTATGAGAAGTTTTTACCTGGCCTTTATTCAACACGTAATCGATTTGGTCTAGATACGTTCGCCTAGGTCGACCCTTACCGACTTGCCCATTCACCCTCGCCTTATAAATTCGTTTCGTTAATTTTCTCTCATCCATCCTCTCTACATGCCCAAACCAACTAAGCATACCTTTCTCCATTTTGGTCACCACATCCTTTACCCCACCACAGAATTACGTGTGTGCGAGTAATACAGCTGATTAGTGATTATTAATTATATTATGGGTAATGCAGCTAACATGATCCTTACGTCAGATTAAACTGACTGAATTAACAATAACTCACCAATTAATTTGCAAATATAGTTAGGTACCAGGAATCTTCCGGTTCTAGTAATTAAAGACAAGAGTGATACTGTATCAGAGGTACACTCTTCACAGTATTTTACAATACATGCATGCATTTAGTAATGAAAATTCTGTACATATGTCGGGAATGGAACAAAAACGATGAGCTACCCATATATATAACTTCTAGAACTCCGAGGATAAATTTATCCATTTTTACATACCACAATGTCTATCATAGATTAGACTAATTTATTTACGATCTAGAATACTATGACGCAATCGGCTAAATCCAGTAAGGAATTTTAAGAGGTAATACATTGTTTAAACATTACACACAAGTTGTGTTTCTTTGTCATTGGCTTATTTACAAAAGAGGAGAGTCACAGTGTCTCACTTCAATGAATCACGTACCGATATCAGCCAGTGAAACTTAATATTACTACCGTCAATTGTCTTTATATAGTTGTACAGTGCCTAATAATGTAAAATGGAGGTGTTATGTGATCATATACTGGTCATATACTGGCTGATACAAAAACATGGCAAATCGAAATAAGACATAGTGACGAGGTTGTCACTATGCTACCATTTTACTTAATAACTGAACAAAAGCTGGTGATCTTGGAACTAACCACGACTATATGAGTCGCTATGGTGGGTGTTTCACCTGATACTTCAGGGAAGATCGATTCAAATCGAGAGTATTACTCCAAGCGGAGTACTAAGCTATCTAACACCATTTTTTTTTACATGGAATAGGCACAACAATCTCACCTAATGTTAAGTGACGATGTGGTCCAGGATGGTAAACACACTAAGCCTAGAAAAAATATACTCATAAACCCCTATCATTATGATTCTTAAATTGATTATGTCATTTCCGACCATAAAAACACTACCCAGCGTAACAGAATAAGCCTAACAAAGAAACATTATGGATGAGTAAACACCCTCTTAAATTATACGTAACACCCTCGTATAATTCACAAGACATTTATAAGGGGAGTACAAATTAAGCGCCCTCATTGTAATGGGCTTATTGCGAACACCTGAAAACTGGGACAGCGGTTCTCAAACGAAAACAAAGCTTTGTTTTTTTCCCCTCGTATATTTTAAGTTCTACATACTTTTCTCTTTTTTTTACTAATCATTATTTCTAGATGAAAATTTACAAAAAGATAATATAAAATAATATACATACAATATAACATTTCTGATATTTTTTCTATGTGCAGTCTAGTGGATGCTTTGTTTTTTGCAGTCAGTGACATTATATAACCAATTAATCATCAACTAATCTCGGATAAGAACTACACGATTATCAAGATAAATGAAAAAACATCTACATAGATAAATCTAGCATCTAGCTATATGTCTGCTGGGATAGATGAAATAACAGAGTAATACTTTTATCTGTCTTGATAAACGTCTACGTCTTTCATCACATTTAGAATGTTAGTTTGTATGTATGTCTGTTTGTTTCGGCTAATCTCCGGAACGGCTGGACGTATTTTGATGGCACTTTTCCAGCAGATCGCTAAAGTTACACAGCGTAACTTTCTAAAAAAACTTTCTAATAAAATCTAAGAAGTGCTTGAGTTTGTGTGGAATATCCTTGTACAAAAAATAGAATCCATTCTATTTTATGAACATTTAAAAACTATATTACGGAGTAGAAAAAAATTACACGAAGGCGGAGCTGCGGGTACACAGCTAGTGTGTGTATAAACACAGTTATCCTAAATCATTATTACATTCGAAAACCTCTTAAACAGAACACCGAGGGACTCTTTTACATACTTTGAGAACCGCTGTAATGCTAAAACAAAGCCTCCGGGCGCCTAATACCTTAACGTCGCGTTCAAGGCGAGATGTTCCTGAATTGTTAGGGATAATGGAAAACGGGTCTTGCGTAAACAAATTTTAAAAACAATAAATAGAGATGCTGCGAGTAGCACATCATAAACTTGGGTATTTACTGCCTGGAACTGAACACTGCTTACACTAGCATTTATTTTCGGACTCGCCTGCATTGTAATAATATTAGACTAAAACTATATTAGTCGTGGTTGCCGTACGTTTAAGACTAACGGAGTGGCAATAGTAATAATTTTTAATCAACAAAATCAGACCGGAAATAAAGTAGGCGAATAAGAGAAATTTAAAAAATGAAGGGAAATGCGTAATTACCGTGATAGATTATGTAAACTTATGCATATGTTTTTTTTAAACTATTTCACCACTGCGTGTGACTTTATTTACCTATTAGGAAATTATTTTGATGTTTCACTGGAATTATTAAGTGGTCTGTTTACGCATTGTAACGCGATCCTGTGTAATTAACATATAGAAACTACTAGTAACATATTTTCATTTATACCTGAAGTGATTTTTCTCCAATTAAGCTCTCTCTGGAATCGTAATCCGCAGGCTATGTGGAGAGTTTAGAATATATTGAAAAATGCCGTCTCATCCGTACACTTTTAAATCATTGAATCAAAGATCCTTTCCTTTTTTGCTTTGGCCTAAGTTATTAACTAAACATAGTCTATGTAGGCTTCAATAGTCTTGTATCACTACGAATTATTTAGACATAAAAATAATATGTTGTCATGCCTTAACGTAGTAAAAACATGGCGTATCAAAACGCGTTGAAGCCGGCCGGACACACGAACATAACCCCGTTTGGGGTCGAAACTGTGGGACCGTGGGGCCCGAGTGCTCATAGCCTTTTTAAGGATCTCGCGGGTCGTCTAGTCGACACGTCTCGCGGCCAGAGGGCTGGCCAATATTTGGCACAGCGAATTAGCATTGCCATCCAACGTGGCAATATGGCCAGCCTCCTGGGAACCTTCCCGTCTGGCGGCGAGCTGGACGGCATTCATTATTTATAGTATTTTATTTTATTTTAATTTTAAATTTTTGTGTATAAATTTATGTACTTTTTGAATAAATGATATATACGAACATAAATTAATTTATATATGTATCTCAGATGAAAATGGGTAAGCGTTTGACCTATTTCTCATTTGAAATTAAGTGACAATTAACGTGGTGGTAAAACCCTACGCGTTAAAATGACTCAGTTTGTCGGTTGATAAAATGACTTCCCAAATTTTAGTTTCACTAGAATATATCTCAGAAGTTTGTAGCTTTTTCACGATATTCAGATTATATATGGGTATAGAGTGAAATTCGTTCGTATGTCCCGAGGCTCAAACATCCGAACACTTTATGGAATAAATTTAACACAATTATGATTTCCCTTATAACGAAACAGTCGGAGGCAATAAAACAAACAAACAACCCTCAAGCGATTTCGCACGAGTCGTAAAGTTCACCGAGTGTACTGGCATCACGCCAATGTCGCGGTTCCGGGTTCGAATTCCGGTGTGTGTGTTGTATGAAAGTTTTGTTTCAGTCTCGTATTGCTTCCGTTCAAAAACCTGTTCCCGTTATATAAAGCTCACATTGCATATGAACGAGTTTTAAATGTATTTTTATTGGTATATTATAAAACTAGGTGTCTGACCGCGGCTGCGCCCGCGTTTCGTATATTACTCACTGCGTTTTTAATTTTTTTCTACGGAACCCTTTTTTACCCGGAGTAACTTCAGCTATCTTCCAAAAAAAGTCTCGTCTAAATCGATTTAACCGTTCCGGAGATTGTCCATTACAGAAAGACATAAACATTCAAAACTGTATTTTTGGTATAGGTATTGTATATACATTCAATTGTAACTGCCTCGGTAGCGCAGTTGTATTACATACGACTGCCGTTCTGAGGTCTCGGGTTCGATCCCCGGGTCGGGTCAAGTGATATTGGGTTTTTTCTACTCAGTATCATCCCGGAGTTTGGAATTTGTGCCCGATATGGCGACAGGCTCGCCCCCTGTCACATCTGGGACGGAACTAAGCTCGGCGAAATGTGGGTGGTGTAGTTCGCTACTTCACCTCTGCCTAACCCTTCGGGGATACAGGCGTGAGCATATGTATGTATGTATATACAAAAAGACACTTCAATTATATTTAGTAGTATAGATAAAAAGTGCATAAGTCCGACCGTCAGGTAAGCTTATGTGACACCGGCGGGTTAAATTGCGAAAGTGCAATTATTGTGACGCACTTGCAACTAGTTGTGCGCCGCGTATTTGCTTAGATTAGCAATTGTTCGGTTTCCGCGTCGATGGACGTTGGTTCGAACACACCAATCCAACTCTACAACGTCGTGAGGCAACAATAACGTGGTAGTAGGGCATTTTTTTAATAATGCCCGCCTAAATCAAAATCAAAATCAAAATTTATTTATTCAATTTAGGCCCTAAGAAGGCGCTTATGAACGTCTAAACACTACCACCGGTTCGGAAAACAACCCAGTCGAGAAGAGCGCAGGCGAGAAACTCGATCTGGTTCTTTTTTTTTTCATAAATATAATATATATCATTTTTTTTGTCATATAAAAAACTATACAAATCGTAGTTTTAATAATGTTAGTGGGTGCGCACAGAGATGTGGGTTAATTCCAGACATCACTATCGTTCACGTAATGCTCCACCCTGTAATAACCTTTTGAGATTAAGACTTGCTCGACATAATACTTGAACTTATTGTCAGGTAAATCGGTAATGTTACTTGGGATCTTATTGTAAAACCGAATACTATTACCTATAAAGCTTTTATTACACTTACTTAACCTAAAGCGTGGGACGGCCAACTTGTCTTTACTTCTAATATTAAAATTATGACGATCATTCACTAGATCGAGCTTGTCTAATTTTTTACGAATATGCATTAAGTTATCAAAGATGTATTGGGAGGGCAAAGTTAGGATATCATATTCTTGAAACTTGTTCTTTAGAGATTCGCGAGGTCCCATATTGTATATTGCTCGAACAGCTCTCTTTTGTAACGTAAAAATGGTGTCTACCTCTGCTGCTGTACCCCACAGCAAAATACCGTAAGACATTAAGCTGTGAAAGTAAGCAAAGTAGACTAAGTAGCGAACACCCTCAAGTTTAAAAGTCACTTTGCAGTCCAAGCGCTGAGTCTAATCACAATAAAAAAGTCGTATGAAGTTCTTTTAATATACCATCAATCATCCCCCATTTTAAAAGCGCAAATGTGCTCTTTGTATAAATAATCATAATTATGAGGAGAAATTTTTTTTCGGGAGCTTTCATTAAACTCATTAAAAAACAGTAAATAAATGACATAAAAAACCGAGTGATCACCCAACATCTGCATTTCGTTTATATATCGCGAGACGCGAGACCTTCGAGAGCTGATAGCGAGATGAGATCACTCATGGAGGTCACCTGCTGGTGTTGCCAGCCGGTCATACGAATACTCTGAATGTATGCTTGCTTAATGTATGAATACTTAGGGACACACGCCTTTCACTCGCAGAGCCTGGGATCGAGTCCTGCGTAACAATATAGATATATTCCTCTATCCACAGTTTAATCGCTTTTTGATAGTTCTTATTAGTGATTACAACAATATAACATTTATATTATCGACTAGCTGTGTGCCTACAGCTCCGTCCGCGTATCATATTTTCTTCTCTTATAGTTTTCATTGCAAAATAATATTTCGATGGCCACTAATTTTTTTGGCTCTAAATTGTTTTTGGAACTAACAGAATGCAAAGACATTTCTCACAAACTCAAACACTTACCATTAAAGCTGTCTATTGAATCGGATTTCTTTATTTTATGAGTTTTAATTTTTTACGCGGAACTCTAATTATATTTGAAAAAAAAAAAAATAGCTTGACTTACGCCGTGTAACTTCAGATTTCTGTTAGATAAAAGTTAAAAATTCCATTTGACGTTCTGTAGATCAGAAAGAGTCAAACAGATTGACAAAAAAGTTAAAAATATGTGTTTCTGTACTATATCACATCCGGTACATTGATATGTATTCAGTAAAAAAGTGATTATTTTGTTATTACAAACAGAGACTTTAATTTTATTAATTTCTATAGATTCGATTATTGATAATTTGTTTGGAACGATAGATCCATTGTCAATTCTATCTTTTTGTAATTTATTCGTATCTACGCTTTAAACATTACTGCAAATAGGTTTGGCACAAATTTTATAGCCGGTCGCCTGCCTGACGCCAACCCTCCTTGGGACTGCTATTGTAAATGAGGATAGGGATAAGAATAAGATTTGCTGACAGGGACGTATGATAAAGGAATAAGTAGCCATATGGAATGGATACTGCAGTAACCGGAAAAAAGTAGCAACTACAGCAGCTCGGGGTGACCGGGGTCGCGTACTCGAGTGTCCAATTCAATAACTGGCTTGATCATTAAATTGGCGCACCCCCTGATATATGTGTGGTGTGGTGTGGTGTTACAAGAATGGATAAAATAAGGAATGAATATATTAGAGGGAGTTTGAAAGTTGCGTCAATGTTAGAAAAGTTGAAAGGTTTGTCGTGGTATGGACATGTTATGAGAAGAGAGGAAGCGCATGTGGGTAAAATAGTAATTAATATGAATGTGGAAGGATGGAAAAGTAGAGGAAGGCCAAAGAAAGTGTGGATGGAGTGTGTAAGAAATGACATGAAGGAAAAAGGAGTGAATGAAGAGATGACGGCTGATAGGAACGTATGGAAGAAGAAAACATACTGCGCCGACCCCGAGTGAGTTGGGAAAAGGCAGGAGAATGATGATTCGTTCGTATCTACGCAATTCATCATCAGATGAAGAAATTTCAATTTCTGAAGACAACGATTTAATATTAAATAAAATTTATGTCAAATAAAGTATGATGAACTTGAACGTATCTATTTGGATTTTTAATTTTTAATAATATGTGTCACCGTTAAGCTTAATAATATATTTAAGTTTCTTAAATTTACTTGATTTTGAAAACGATTACAACCAACTTATTTGACAACATAAAGATAGATACCTTTACAGTTCTGATTTAAGTGGATCGAGGATACGTTACTGTTTGTTGATCTGCAGCAATAAATTATGATATTTTTTCTTAGATAACTTTACAGCGTTACAATCTGAAGAGGACGAGGTGGATGCAAAGGTTTGACGACCATCAAAATAATGTTTTGATCAAACTCCGCAATGCCATATCTGCGAGTGGTGCAGTGGATAGTCTGACCGAATTCTGCGACAATGGACGTAGGTTCGAGCCCACCAATCCAACTCTAAAATCAGCCTGAGCTTTCGGGGAAGGAAAACATCGTAAGGAAATCATAGCATGGTGGCCATAGTTAGTTGGTTTGTGCATGTAGAGAGGATGGATGAGTGAAGATTAACGAAACAGATTTATAAGGCGAGAGTGAATGGGCAAGTCAGTAAGGGTCGACCTAGGCGAACGTATCTAGACCAAATCGATCATGTGTTAAATAAAGGCCAGGTGAAAAGTACTCATAACCGACGAGCATGTATGAAAGCGCTCATGAAAGTAGAGGAAGCGAAAGAGGTATGCCAAGATCGTAGCAAGTGGAAGGACGTAATCTCTGCCTACCCCCACGGGAGAAAGGCGTGTTGATATGTATGTATGGTAGGCCATTTTTTAATAATGATGAGCATCAGGTTTGAAATCCTGTCGTCAAATATAAATAGATGTGTTGTGGCAGCACCACTTGGTTTAGTGTGTTTACCATCATGGACCACATGGTCACTTAACATCAGGTGAGATTGTGGTCAAAGCTAACGTGAACCTATACCGTGTAAAAAAAAAATTCACGTCGTACGATTGATCCACAATAATATAGTTCAGACTATTTGAGCTAAAATCTAAAGTCAAAGCAGAGACAGGGAACCATAATCAGAAGATAATACAGTATCAAAATTAGTTAATTCATATTAAAACGTAAAAGGTGTAAACGTACAAAAAAATCTACTATTAAATTCTTGTTAATTATTAGTCGAATGCAAGATTTACAAAGGACACAAGTTTAACACCTTCCACTGCATAATGTCGGAGCGCTGTTACAAGTCGACCTTGTAAAAGATAAGACAGGAAGATAAAAGTTAAAAATAATAAAACGTCATAATATTCTGGTAGAGAAATATTACGTACATAGAACGTTGGAAATAAATGCAACTCGTACATCGCGGCTGGATATATTTACGTGAAGCGCCAGAGGAGATACTTGTTTTTTTTTTCTGCATCGAAAACATCAGTTCACCATGAACTGACCTTGGAGCGAGTTACGCCGTGATTCATTGAAGCGGAATGGTGTATGGTACGAGCGAATAGCGATTTTTATAGAAGTGAATATTTTTTTCAGTACGTTTGTCCTGTAATATAGTAAAGACATTTTTTTTGTAATAACTTTCGATAATAACTGATGATACAAAAATAAAAGCAATATAATAATAATTAATGTTTTATTGAAAGATGATTTTCATTTCGGAACAAAATCACATTGTTTATATTTGAAGCATTTTACTCGTTTTTTAATATTTCAGCGGTTTTAATTTATTATTATGTAAAATTTCCTGTTAATTCTACTTTTGAATTAACTTTTAATTAAATATCAATAATCACAGTCATGAATGAGTTATAAAAATACTTTTTTTTCTTCGTTTTTTACTTTATCTAAACATTTCCAATAGATTTCTAAACTTTATAAAACTAATTAATTATAACATTTAGACATAATAAAATCTCTCTGGTAGCCGTGTGTTACCAGCTAAGAATAGTACTATGTCCTATCTTCCTGTGGGTTTCGAATAACACGACCAAGGGATAAACCAGGGAATGGGCAGCAGAATCCTCTGAGAATCACAAATCTACTGCGATCGCAAACCCACCTGCCAAACATGGCGATTATGCCAACCCCTCCATTTTGGGGGAGAATTATATACAGCAGGATTTCTCTCTGGTCCGATTAATTATTAAACAAATTGTTGTATGAATTCAAGATATTAATAAATCGCTATTAACTTATAGATTGCGTCCGCAAGACACTCGTTTGCACAGTGACGTAATCGCCGACAATTTTTGCACATTTTTACGATCTCAAGTAAATTTTAAGACACATTCGTCCGGCTCTGAAGCGAACCTAACGATTGGCAGTTTATTTACATTTATATTTTATGCAAGTTTCCTCTGGACAATGTAAGAATTAATGTTGTAACCTCGCTTTAGTTTGTACATTTATAACTTGAGTAACAAGTTGCAATAGTACTGTCCCTTTCTTCCACACTAACTGACGCTTTGTTGCGTTTATGTTTCTCTTTTTCTTTTTATTCTCAAGCAACCGACCAACGGTATTTTTATTTTTATATCCTAAGAAACATCGTTTGAGTTTTCAAGTCATATTCGTATTCGTCCGCTGCGAGATTTATTTAAATTTGAGATTTATTCAAAATTATACTTAGAATCTAAATAGTTTCATATATAAACGGTGTATATACGTATCGTACTCAATTATAGAGTACTTAAAATTAAATAAAGAATTAATTCTATAATTTAATATTACGTAAATCTCATATTACTCGATGCGGATTTAACTGTTTTTTTCCAGTTGTGCGTACTAGCGGAACATAGGTTAACGGCTCTTATACAATTAATTTTATAACTGCTATTTTAAAAATTATTTGTTTCTATACGCTTAATATTATACTACCGTTGCTCTGTCTGTGTCCGTCAGTCGGCTTATAATTCGAGAATCACATTTACATTATCCGTTTTACATCATTATTTTTTATCGTGCGTTCTGGTCAGAATCTCACCTGACATGGAGTGAGGATATGGTCTAGATAACACTAAATCCTTTATTTATGACAGACATAAACTCCATAGAAAAGGAATTAAGACCTATATTTAAGATAGTTCCTTTAACTTAAGTTTTATCACGGAATTTACGTCTAGGGTAACAGATCAAGCTGTGATCCGTACCATTTTGGTGCTACAATTCGAAAAAAAAAAAAAAACCAATTGATATTCTTTATCGTATCGTCATCATCAGATTTAAAACACAAAAAAGCAAGCCAAAAAACCGAATAAAAAGCAAATTTAATTTTCTACAATAATACGAGAAAAAATCAATTAGGTACGGCAGGTAGGATAGGCAACAAACGATTCGAAATATCGCTGGATCGTACAGGTACTCGCAATCCGATATTCTGAAAGATCGTATCAGATCGGTGCATCCCTATTATGCCCTATGCCCGCTGTTTCGCTCGCGGATTTCTACTTTTTTCTATAATTTTTATGATTTTTTATTTTTATTTATCAATTGTTCAGATTACTTTTGTTACATATATGTAGATACTATTTAGCTCTACAAAATCTGTACTAAAACTTGTTCAGATAATATATCTATGATTTAAAAATAACAATCATGTAAATAGGTCTAGTAGTTCTCGAGTTTTAAGCCAACTAACGAAGAAACAGATATATAGACGTCTACTTTTATATAATGTAAAGATAGACTAAGTGAATTTTAACCTCCATCGATGTGGTATCCGACCATATTTATAGCGCTATGCCATCATGGCTTTATTATGATCCTTGATGCTTTTGTTCTGGTTGCCTTTGTTGGATTTCAGCACTCACCGTCAAGCCCAGTGAAGCTGTCAAGGAATCTCAAGCCAAGAGTCAACAGAAAATATTAGCTTGATTAATTTCACATATTCACATTCACTTTCAACTTGCAAGTATTTATGGCGCCGTTAATGCTTTTATGAGTTCTCATAGTATGTTTAATGGCGTCTATGAAACATATTTTACGTATAAGAATGTCCTTTATGGCTTATTTCGTCCGTTTATGAGATATGATTAGGCCATTACAAGGTTGTGGGGTAGTTACGCTGTGTGATTTCAAAGATTCTTGGTTTCAGTTCTTATGACAAATCTGTTAAGGGGTTATAATAATTTTCATCATCGACAATTCGAAATCAGTTCTACCTTCGAACTGACGTAATCGTTCACTCTAACGCTGAGCTATCAGGTTTTCATATTTGTAAGAATTCCTATAATCTAAATCTTATATCTATAGCACAACTAGCTAATGGTGTTGCCCGGTAGGGGCTTTACAGCTTCACCGTGGCTTTGTGAGCGAGTGCTGAAAGCACTCACACTCCGTATTCGAATCTCATGTATGTTACAGTATAGAAATAAGTAAACATCGTAAGACGTACATCGGCAGTCGACCGACGCATGTTTGTATTGATCGGTTACTCTGTGGCGCCAGATATCCATTCCGACGGCAATAAAATATATTGTGTACGAACTTCCTTACTTAGTGGGGTGATATCTAGAAACAAATAGTATCGAAATAAAATATAGTTAATTTAATTCGAATACATGAGATGACAACCTTGACTTTTCATTAATAATCTAACAAAGCAATTTTCAAAACGAATATAACCGGGATGCCAAATAGAACGAATGTTGCCAATAATAACATTTTCAAATGTAAATGTATCTCAAGATGACAACTGTAATAATTGTCACAATTTAAATTAGTGTTTTATTTATTTTAGGTAACCTAATAATGTATTTACTATAATTTTATGTTTTTTTTTTGTAAAATGTATATAAAGACAGCTCAGTTTATCTATCTCACTTACTCCTTGAATATAAATAATTACATTACTAGGCACTGAAACCGATTTTTTTTTGTTATAAATTTCTTGTATAGTAAAATATATACAAGTCATTGATCTCCATTGTTGTGTCTGATAGAGGTCATATTACTTCAAGGTCAGTAAGGCCTCTCCGACAGTATTCCTGATTCTTTTTGACAGTTTTATAAGCTGTGTAGCGATTCGCTAAGGGAAATATTGAAATCACTAAATGAAAAATAGACTCATTCCTTTTCTACCTGTCCACTAAAACGTGAAATTGCAAATTATTACTAAAAAGGTTTTAAGTGGTTGTTACACGCATTATTCTAATCAAAATTTAGTTAATCATATCGTCACTTGGTAGGTGTAGACAGAGCTTAAGTCACAGAGTAAATACTTTAAGATAAATGCAGAGTAATAATTTAAAAATATTCTTTGGAATAAATCTTGAAGTAATGAATTACAAATCCCTCGTGGAATTATTACTGGATAAAGTTAAATTTGCTGATAATCTCTTACAGTCTTAATGGCTATGTCATTTGGGTCTTGTGATTTTATGATCACGTTGGTTAATGAAATAGTGGAAAATATAATACAGAGCCCATATTTGCGTAACCTATTTGTTATTTGGACAGATTTTTTAATTTTTTAAATCCTTCATAACTTGCCGTTGGTCTTTGTTTTTTTTCCTTTTATACTATATAGATTTACACATGAGAACAATTTCATTTGAGTTTAAGTGCCAACATGACTTAAAATGGTAATATGTTAGGTATAAAGGTAAATTGAGCGTGATGAGCCCGGTGAGCGTGGTGAGCGTGGTGAGCTCGGTGGACTAATCCGCGTGTCTCATAGACGGTACGACTGAAAGGTCGGAGGTTCGAACCCAGGTTGGATAACACATTTTGCGACGCGGTGCTTGCGAAAGCCACCCCGTGTCGCCCCCATCTCAAATGCAGCGGACGGCCCCGGGGGGCTTTAGTGGGTATTTCCGGGCGCTTCACGCCCGGGTGAGTCCCACACTGGCACGGAACTCGTCCCTCCGTGACCCCTTACCCATTGTATTGGGGGACTTCGGTTTCACTAATACAATGGATAATGGTAGTGCGTAAATGCATTTCCCCCGCCAAAAAAAAAAAAAAAAGGTATAAAGGTAAATTGGCTCTAACGAAAAACTACCGCGATAAACATATCGGAGACGATTTTCTAGAGCACCGGGCGAAAATTAATATACTTTTTAAATATATATAACCTAATTTACATAACGCAAGTCTGTTGCATAGTTATGTAAAAATCACGTTCAGACACTACTTGCAGACAATAATGCAGACGTAATAAATATCGGTTTCAATTCGTTTAGATTGGCTCTCTTGTTGTTGCAGTAATAAGTGGGGCATGCGTGAGTCACTCCGTCACTGTATCTCACTTGGTCAAGGCCGTTTAATTATTTCAACGAAATGCGTGATTTATTTTCGATTCCTTGTTAACTAAAAAAAAAAAAACCTATGCTGCTGACAGAAGTTAAAACTTCAAAATGTTATCGAAAGTTTTTTTAATGTTAAAATTTCATAATTTGTTAATTGGAATTATTAAGATAACCTTGTGTTCTAAATACTTCAATTGTGTACTTTTTACATTTATTGGCGCCCCGAGTAGTAATTGAGTACATATTCATAACCAACACATACTATAGGCTGCCAACGTAAGTATAAATTTTATTATTTATCTCTGAGAACTTAAACACTATCTTACATACTCTAGGATGTTAACGGGTGACGTCATAGCATTGGTAACGCGAATGTATACGTTTTTTCCATACCAACAATCGCTCAAAGCCTGAAAAAACTTCACTCGACGCTTGCGAGAGCGTTTTGAAAAAAAAAAAACAATATTAATATTACAAGTAAAAAAGGTGTAGATATAGGACATTTAGGGGTCCTTCATATATAACGTAAAATTCAATCGGGGTCTGAATAGTAATTACGTAAGCAATATTTACTTGTTAATGTTCGTTTTTTTTTTTGTTTCGGTGAAAATTATGCAAATACTTACGTATTCATTGGAGGGAGGAGTTAGGAAGGAAGAGGTTTGCTTACTATCTCTGAGAGGGGGGGGGGGGGAGGGAGGGTCAAAATGACCGAAGTTTTAATTACGCAATATTTGGACGACTCCTTACACGATATTGTACATAACAAGTATCAAAAATTAATACCACCCCATATCTTCCCGTGGGTCTCGTAAAAGGCGACTAAGGGATAAACCAGGAGATGTGTACCAGTATCCTCCGAGTATCAAAAACACCTACTGCGATCGCTAAACCGCCAAGCGTGCCGATTATGGCAATTCCTTTTTGGGGTAGACCTATGCCCAACAGTGAACGTCAAAAGGTTGAGTCAATCAAAGTATCAAAAGTAACAAACAAAATAACATACGTAATCAACACACATACACAAAAATAAATAAAAATAATACACTCGTATTATCTTCAGTTTCACATAATAGATTTAAAGTAAGATGCGTAACGCGTGTCCCGACTTTGTGTGAGAAACGCTCATGAGATTTCTTTTTGACATGTGTCATTTTGTCATACGTCACACACATTTTATCCTTATTACATTATATAAAAAGGCCATGTTTTTTGTCTGTTAATTTATTATTTGAGAACCACTGAACCCATCTACATGATTCTTTTTTCAAACATATGATCTGGCCAAGTATTAGTATATACATTTTTATATTATCTAGTATTAGGAAGATAGTAAATGAAGTAGACACAAAATGGAATCCTGCGCGGACAGAGTCGCGGGCATAGTTAGCTTTGTAAAAACCTTACAAAATTAATACTGAATCCACTAAACGACTTTCGTTAATATTTGGCTACCTATATTACATAACCGATCCACTTACAAACTGATCACCCGCTGATAAGTGTAATAATAGAAGCAAAAAAAAAAAACTCAGTTCCATTGTATTCTTGATAGTAATAACGGAAGAAAGCCACTGTTTGTCTGTTAGTGAAAGTAAATCGAGAGGAATGTTTTTAAACAAATCGTTTGTGATAAATCTTTCAACAATAAGTTATTTAAACAACGACTCTGAAATTAATGTGAGCGATGATTATAAATCAGAAAAGAAACGGTTCGAATTCATTCGAATGACGAATGGTGTTGTTCTAACCAATTGAGTGACATCGGCAGACATCGTTACTATCCTTGTCTGTATCGCGCGAGTACGAGCGGAGAAAACAAAAGTATAATCTTAATAACACTATATTAGAATAACTGCTATCTGTTTATGGTTATTGTAAACCAAGTGACGGGTCTATCACCACCTGGTCAAAGCCTAGTATTCAAAATTAGTTTCAAGTTAGTACCTAGAACAAACTCTGACATAATGCAACCTACCAAACCATCGAATCTCACACTCGCAAGTTACGTCACAGTTTCGCCATTATTAACTTTAAAGCACGTACAAACACATCTCGACATTGCATAACGATAGGTACAGAAGAAGTTAAAGTCAGACATGTAAGTATAAAAAACTGTACAATTTACGCAAATAATTCTGTTAATTTAACGTACAACTTTTGACTGACATAGGTGTACTAATTTATGCAACTCTGGTAAACATAAAAAATTATTCTGGGAAATTTAATTTACGCAAAACCATTGAAATGTTACAGTGTGCTAGCAAATTAGAATATCTGTTTTAAATAAATATCACGCGGGAAGCGTGCGGGGAGCGGGGAGTCTAGCACCTCTCATAGATTAATTAATTACATGCGACATTTATTTGAAAACTAGTTCTTGAACCTTATAATGTAATGTAAATAAGAAATATATTGTTCTGTTTCTTCTATAAAAACTGACAATATTGGTATTAATTCTATAAATATTATAAAAAGGTTACGCCCCTTATCCGTTAGTTTACTTTTAACTGACCATTGGATAAACATATGTTATTTATATAAACTATTGTTCGCCTTTTGGAATTTTACCAAAATAATTATTTTAAAAACATGAGAAAAAAACGAGTTTTCAAAATTTACTGATAAAACCTAAAGTTCGTCAATAGTCATTTATATAAAAAAGAAAAGAAAATAACTTGATAAGCAAATAAAAAAAAATGTACTGTACTGTTTGGTTATCTTTGCCTATTTATAATTTAGATATATTATTTGGTCAAGTTTTAATTACATTTAGTAGAATATAGAAAAAGTTATGACGATAGTAGTGGATTAAGTAGAACCATAATCACTTACTCTCTTACAGTAGTTTGCCCGAATCAATGTAATATTTAAGATATGCATATTATTCAATAGTAAGTAGTTAGTGATTTAGAAATAAGAATAGAAATTGTTATGTAAAGCGAGGAAAGCCGTGGTTGCAAGTCGTATTGTAAAAAAAATAACACCTTCTTAATAAGGATAGATTAACGCAGAGTTGACGCATAACTGTGAATATTTTGAGTGTTTTGTCGCGAGGACAATTGAATAAAATCTAGATTAAAGGAATTAATTAAAAACGAAATAGAAATTCAAGGAATAGTTCAATATATATAAAAAACGAAGGTTTTCTTCTACATAAAATAGGCATAAATTGACAAGTAATAACAAATCCTGGTCTACATAGAAACTCGTTCCATGTAGCACTACAATATTTACACCAAAAATTGTTGTCAGAACTGTATGCCTGTATACGTTTGCCTCATAATAATACATACATACATACATATGCTCACGCCTGTTTTCCCCGAAGGGTTAGGCAGAGGTGAAGTAGCGAAGTACACCACCCACATTTCGCCGAGCTTAGTTCCGTCCCAGTTGTGACAGGGGGCGAGCCTGTCACCATATCGTGTTCTCTTAATGAATTTATTAAATATATAAAATGAACATATCAATAATAATAAAATAATAAATATTACATAAAATAAATTATTTTAAAACCGCATTAGAATTTGTATGTAATTTTCTCAAAAAAGTCTTTTTTGATTCTCCAAAGAATAAATGTTGGTAGATTTTTTTAGATGATTTATTGTCGTCTGACAGAAAGTTATGAAAAATCAAGTAACTCATATTTTAAAAGTCAATCTCCTCTATTTGATTTTCTTCACAGTCGGGGATATGTTGAAGGCTAATAAGTGGGAATAATAAGGATGAGTTTTTGAAAAAAAATCTACCTATTGATTATTTCGAAATTATTGAGGATAATAAATTAATTATTAATTATATGTAAATACTCACCTTCAAATTATTTATACTCGTAACTATGCTCGTAACTAACCGAATGAATATGAATCAGATAATGTATTATTTGTAATATTATTTTCTATTGTTATAAAATCTCTTACGTAAGTAAATGAATTATTAAAACTTACGTTGAATATTAATGGACTCATAGACCAGATTTGTAATACATTTGACATACAAAACTTTATATTGCCTGTAGGCATTATAGTACAATAATTAAATGTCGCATCTGTTTTTTTTAGTCTGTGGAAGAGTAATATCTCCCTTAGCACCTACCACTTGTATTCGATTGTATTATATTAAACATGACTTGTATATTTTCGGGTTTCTTAGATAACGTAATTCCGACTTCAATTACTTACATTTTAAACTAAGTCATAGAACTTATCTATGATTTAAAAAAAAAAGTCAAGTAAATCGGTTGTAGGTTTCTCTAATTATAAGAAAAACGTACATAAAAGTATATCGAAAAAAAAATGAGAAGGGGTCGACAGAATCTAAAAAGCCTATAACCATCTACGAAAAATTCCGCGTCGAATGGTAGTAGTCCCACCCCGATGTGTTTAGTCGTTTTGAGGTTATGGTGCGTCAAATAACCCCCATTTTTTATTATATCTTGTTTTTTTTTTGCACGGTGTAGGCACAACGCTCTGACCACAATCTCACTTGAGGTTAAGTGACGATGTGGACCAGGATGGTAAACACACTAAGCCTAGGTACTAGTTCTCAAGTGATGTGGCCGGAATATACCTATTGGTATTTGGTGAGAGGTTTTCAAACTTGAGGGTGGTAGCTACCGAGGTGGGCATCATTAAAAAATGCCATACCACCATGCTATGGTTTTCTCACGATGTTTTCCTTCACCGAAAGCTCAGGCTGATTTTAGAGCTAGATTTGTGGGACCGAACCCACGTCGATTGCGCCATTATTGGCTTTTATAATCGACTTATTCTTTGTATATATCTTTATTTCTACTTATTTCATAACTTTGTTTATTAGTCACATCTGGACTAATGGTGACTTGACAACCCTAACCCTCAAATTTTGTAGACTAGATAAATGTAGACATTAAACGTATAAAATCATTTATAGAGAGAGCTCAAATTAAAACATTAGCGACCCAAATCGAACGAAAGGTTTCTCTACCAAACACAGTACTGACTCATTAAACTGTGAGTCATTCTTTAAAAAGCTACCAATGTAAGTTGACACGCCTCGCCTCCCGGCTAGCTAATATTCATCAACGCGGGGAAGGGGAATTGAATTCAATCACTCGGGCCTCGTTCTAATGGCCGTCTCTCACGCACGTCTGCCGTTCCGATGTGACCTTAAAGCATGGAAATAATGATGTTCACTGTCTAGTTGACACGGTTCGCGTAACAGCCATGAGGCAGGTTCTATTTAAGATTCAAGTTAATTAAATTATTTAGGAAACATAGTTAATAACATAGTATTTGAAATATACGAGAAATCAAAACAAAAGCGGGCGAAAAAAGAAACGTCTCTCTTCCTCTTTTCATTTATTGGGCGTATATATCGAAAATTATTGAAGAAATCTGTAGGATTTTTTTCTTTACATATATCCTCCGGGAGTTTTAACGTATATTATATTAGGCCATATATAGTACAAAATGCTTATAATGATATTTGGTTTGACATATAAGTTGTTGACCTTGTTTGTAATGTATTAACTTGTATTTAGCGTAATATTATATAATGTTGGTTGCATATTTTTCGGATATTATATTTTTTGATCTTTTTTTTTTTTGACGGCGGGAAATGCATTTACGCACTACCCTTACCTACTGTATTAGTGAGACCGAAGTCCCCCAATACAATAGGTAAGGGGGCACGGAGGGATGAACTCCGCGCCAGTGTGTGGCTCGCCCGGGCGTGAAGCGCCCGGAAATACCCACTAAAACCCCCCGGGGCCGTCCGCTGCATTTGGGATGGAGGCGAAAGACTAAATGTTGTTAACCTGAAACCTTGACAACTTGACCGGACTTTGAGGCTTAAGGCACTCAGGCAGCTAGAGCAAGGGCACCGCCATAAGTAATTTTAGATATAGGTAGGTATATTTGGTGAATTTGGAACACGATGGGCATTACCTAACAAGTTAATTTCCGTGATTTCCATAAGTATACGGTGATCACTATCCAAGCAGACACTAAATCTCAAACACTTCGCTTACTACCATTTAACATCAGATGAGGTTGTGGTCAAAGGGCTTTATATAAATAATAAGAAGAGTCTTCGTTTTATGCGAGCAAAACCGCGGGCAGATCTAGTAACAAATACATTGATAAAAACTTTCTAAAACCTAACATACAGTGTTGCCCAATCTTTAGACGCAAGCCCAAGTGTGACTAATTAATCTAACGGTCATAACGACCTTTGTTAGAACAAGTGGCATTTATCACGACAAGGCAACAAACAAAAGCCTTGCCCGGTATATGCCCGAGTCTAGACTGAAAGGTTAGATCTAGATAAGCTCGGTAGGGAAACTTTCCAACCACCCAGTTCAGGTATAAGATTCACGCAAGCTTTCTATTTAATTAATTGAGTTTAGAACGGTGTACGGTTTAAACTACAATATTATTTATTATTTATTTATTTAACTGCCTCGGTAGCGCAGTTGTATTACATACGACTGCCGTTCTGAGGTCTCGGGTTCGATCCCCGGGTCGGGTCAAGTGATATTGGGTTTTTTCTACTCAGTATCATCCCGGAGTTTGAAATTTGTGCCCGATAGGCGACAGGCTCGCCCCCTGTCACATCTGGGACGGAACTAAGCTCGGCGAAATGTGGGGGTGGTTGTAGTTCGCTACTTCACCTCTGCCTAACCCTTCGGGGATACAGGCGTTAGCATATGTATGTATGTATTATTTATTTTGTTAGGAATTTAAAAAAAAAATCGACATCAATAAATACGTGTGAGAAGTTACACTTTTTGTGGCGTTTTTCTTACAGACATACGACCAATATAAAAATTAATTTGTATACGATATGTTATTCATTAATTCATTCAACAACTCGTCTACTTCTGGACAGAGGTCTCCCCCAATAAAGGAGGGATTGCCATAATCGCCACACTTAGCAGGCAGGTTGGTAATCGCAGTCAGGTGTTTGTGGTACTCAGAGGATGCTGCTGCCCATCCCCTGGGTTTATACCTTAGTCGGCTTTTACGACACCCACGGGAAGATATGGGGTGGTGCACTTAACCGACACCACACGACACGGTGTAATATTATAATATTTAATAGAAACAGTTTATAAAAATAATATATTGTTGTCAAAACATTTAAATTTATGGTACGAGTAAGTTACACTCACACAGGCGAACTTCTCTATCTAACTAAATATATAAATGTACTTTCGATTGAATTTTAAAATAATAAATACTAGTAAAAAATCTGTTAATAAACAATATGTACATATATGATTTATTTCGATTGAAACACAAGAATAATAGTTCATGATCTCATTATAGTCGGTATTATCTCATTAACCCATTAAGTACCAGAACGGGACAATTGAATAGTCGCTCCGGACGCACGTACGTCGCCTTTCCAAATATTATACTCGAGTCGATTGTTTAATAAAGTTGTGAGTCGTACAGTCAGGTGACATTGAAACCGTGGCGCCATACTTTTAGTCACTTGCTAGGTATCTATGACCTAAATGTATTCAATGCCCGCTTCACTTGGTCGTAAATTGCGTCCGTTAACTCGGTAGAGTTATAAAAATATCCTGTATTCATTTCAATGACAAAATGTAACTCCATGACGAATTTAATTTAAATTGGTTCGATCTCTAGAGAGTTATTAATGAACAAACATAACAGTGTTCATTTTTTTTAAGTATTACTTTATGATTTAACAAAAAGATCGGATGACAACAGTTTGACAAGAAACAATATAGGTAGTTATGGTGTAGAGAATCTATGTGAAGACTTTTGTTTACACGATATAGGCTCAGTGCTTTGATCATTATCTCACCTGATGTTAAGTGACGATGTGCTCTAGGATGGTAAACACACTAAACCTAGGTACTGGTTCTCACGGACGGCCCCGAGGCTCGGACGGCCCCGGGGGGTTTTAGTGGGTATTTACGGGCGCTTCACGCCCGGGTGAGTCCCACACTGGCACGGAGTTCGTCCCTCCGTGCTCCCCTTGCCTATTGCATTGGGGGACTCCGGTCTCACTAATGCAACAGGTAAGGGTAGAGCGTAAACGCATTTCCCCCCGTCAAAGAAAAAAAGGTACTGGTTCTCAAGTCATGCTGCCGGAACACACCTGTTGGTATTTGACGACAGGTTTTCGTACTTGAAGGTGGTAGCTTGGTAGCGTGGTTTCTTAACGATGTTTTCCTTTACTGAAAGCTCAGGTTGATTTTAGAGTTGGATAGCTGGGATCGAACTCGCGTCGATTGACGCGGAATCCGGCCACACTACCCGCTGCGCCATAATCGCTTTGGATTCTATGTAATTAGGATTCTTCATGTGACATTTTATTTTATCTTAAGTGTTAGATTTATCAATGTAATTTAAGTTATTTTATATATATGTATGCATAGAATGTCCTCGGAATATTTCGGTAATAGAGACATTCTAACACTTGGTTATTCTGACCATAGCATGGTGGTAGGGAATTTGTCAATATCCGCCTGACTAGGCAGCTGGAAAATTTATGTATTCTTAACGTGTTTGGCCACATTATCACTTCTTATACACTATGACAACATATTTAGATCGTAATAATACAAATTTTACAACATTGCATGCTCTCAATCGCTGAGATTTTAGTGGTAAATAAATTCTCCATAAAAGTATAATATTTGTAAAAGGGTAGATATTTAGACAGGAAACACTTTTTACGCGAAATAACCCCTCGGTAATTATTTCGTGTCCGTTTTTAGGTTCGGGGGGAAGACATTAAGGGTGCCTAAGTGATCGATGCCCCTGTCTTTACGTTCCACGAATGTCTATCCCCCTTTTGTCGTGAATGAGTCATTGTTTAGGGGTTGTTTTAGTTAGGTATACAATAAGGATGTCCTTTTAGGATATCAAATGAAATCACGAGTACTAATTAGGTACCTACTACTTATAAGGTTTTTTTTAAATAAATTTTATTTGTTCTTTTTTCATAACCAGAACAAATGAAGTCTTAAAATGAAAAATTACTTAAAAATTCAGTATGTGTAGAAACTATAGCTTCTCTAATTTTTTTATAATGTGCTTAAGTTTCCTATCAGCTTTTGAGTTTTCAACTTTCTAAGTCATTAAGGTATAGTTGAAAACCCTCGTAGAAACTTTCTACCAATTTAGGAAGATCTGTGGAATATACTACATGACCGCTGCAGTTTAGATGCTGATAGAGATAAGAAGGGTGTTTAAGAAAACTGTAGAAGATACTTGCAAATGTTTTTAAGACGCCAAATTATAAAAAAAAAAACTAAAACTTTATTGGAGACTATATAATTTTTTAATTAATATCATAAAGCTATCCATAATCCATATACAAAGACGATAAAATAGGTGTGTCGGTGCTTATTATTTAAGTATTTTTTATTTTAACATAATTACTTAATTTATTTCATCTTATAATTTCTCTTGAGGATACGATGTCGGCAATAAATTTGAAGAATAAGTATGTGAGAAATCTATTGCTATAGCGTTGTGCCCTAACTAAAGAATGATATATCCCGAAAATGACAATTGTAGCTCGGGCAGACTACACCGTATGCAAAATAGATGAAATCATTACTTCGTATTCCCCTGTTTCCTCCTCAAAAACCTAATCGATTTTATTTTCTCTTTCACTTATAAAATAAGGAACACTTTGGTTATGCATCTACGTTTTCTTTTTTCGTGTTTCCATTCGTTAAATTTGGTTGACGGACGTCTGAAAATCACGGGAAAAATCGGCCATTCTTCTCATTTACGATAGCTTCTACCTATATTTTGCCGTGTAATACCGGCTAAGAATAGTACCGTCCCATATCGTTCCTGTGGATGTCTTAAAAGGTGACTAAGGGATAAAACAAGGGATGGTCAGCAGCATCCTCTGCGCACCACTAACTCCTACTGCGATCACCAGTCTCTACTCTTTGGGAGACCATGTCCAACAGTCATCACTGTTGAATTTCTTCACTCTTAGGTTGAAAACAAAAAACTAATTCATTCATGGAAAAAATCGTAAAACATATGTATGAGCGTGGCTGTGATGGAAATATATTAAAATATAAAATATATAAAAACATTTATTGTAATTACAATATACAACAGGAGGGAAACAGGGGGGAATACATTTGTATGAAATAAACGCCGCTCGCAAATCTAAATTAATCTAAAATTAAATTTTTAATAATAAAATTGAGAAAACCCCATTTAAATCGTGGACGTGCGCAACATACGGGAAAGTTTAAATTGTATCAAAATTTATGAATACATTTGTCAGAAAACAATAAATAACTAAACTGTATGTATATTATTGGAAGTATGTTAAAACAACGAGATGTAGTATCCCCTTATATCCTCAGTGACGCACGGCAGGACGCGACATGGCTCTCAGCTCTGCATCGAATCGTTCACATCTGAAATCTAATTTTAAGCGAGTCGCTCGAAAGCAAATTGGTTCGTTCGTGTCCTCGGTCCTCGCTTACGGGAACAATGATTTTGTGTCTAAAAACGGAACGGCGTATTTATTTTATTTTCCCTTCTTTTAAAATAACAATTCTATTAAATAACAGTGGCGTTCTATCAGAATCTTAGTAGCGTTTAGATATATATTTCAAAACATTTAAATATGATTTTCTTTCTTTGACGATTGCATTAAATGGTGCTTAGAAAAAAAAACATATTTAATTATATTATTAATAATTATTAACGATATAAATAACAATATACCTAAAACAAAGCAACGCAAAGCAAAGACAAGTAAATTTTGCTAAGTACAGTGGTCAGAACAAATCAAAAGATGTCTGAGAAGAATTCAATAGGATATTTTCCAATTGGTAACTGATTAGTTACAGAGAGATTTCTAGTTATGATTAAAAACTGTTTCAAAAGTTTTCTTTACAGACTAATTTAAACGTAATTGAAGAAATATTTAATGGAAAATCTTAAAAAATACAAAATAATTAAAATTAACTAAACGGTTAATAATTACGGTTAAGTCTTTGATATTCTTTGATTTATAAAATACATTTATGAAAAGTGAATCGCATATAAAGATTTTAATGCAATGATTTATTCTTGTTTTATTTTCGTTTCTTCAATTATGAATCGACCGTGGGAATATAAAAACATGTTTCAGTGTAACTCGTAGATAATTATTGTATTGTTTGAAAATGAATTTATTATGTTTTGAAAATATAATCTTGAAATGCTATAAAATGAATCAGATAAGATGATTCCTTAGCATTAATATAGAACATGATAGCCGTAACCGACTGGATTGTGATCACCATGCACAGGATAAAAATTGGTTTAGAGGTGTCGTGTTTTAGGATCAACAGGAGAATGTACAGCTATTAAGTAAGGTAGATAGGGTTTCTATCCCCGATTGGATTGCGACTGTAACATACCTGGCATAGTGGCTCATTTCAGCTTGCCTTATATCGGAAGTACCTAGCAGGAAATCTAAATTTCAGAGCTTCGCAAGCAGGCATAATTCAGCTAACACCGTTATGCGAAGTGGATAAAGTCACATTAAATTAATTACAATAAATGGAAAATTGACAAGTACGTCATCTGTTTGTTAGCACTGTAAAAAAATTAAGTGAATTATATAATATAATACTCTAATATAATACTAATAAAATATGTACAAAAATAATAATGTCCTATATTATTCAAATTTATGGTGTCAATACAAATTAACTAATGACGTATACCCCGAAACATACGTGTTGTCATATTTGGCACTCGGGGACTATATTTCGAGGATGGGCTCTTTCGTTAATTCGTTATTGTGTGCAAATACACTGAACGGAATGTTGTTATGATATTTGTTTCATGTTAAACATTAGCGTCATTGAAATCGCGTCATTTCACGTAAATTTTAGATGTCATTCTGCAATTAGTCTGAGATTTCGTGGAAGGGAAACATAATCGTAAACACTATAGCATGGCGATAATGGCCGCCTTGCTAGTTACCAACTTCAAGTTTGAAAACCTGTTGCCAGGCATATATAAGTGTTCTAACAGCAGTTCTTTTAGACCTTTAGGTTTAATGTGTGTACAATTGTAGAGCACATTCTCACTTAACGTTGAGTGAGATTGTGGTCAAAGCGTTGACACCTTATACAGTATGAAACATTAGGAAACGGGTTATTATATCGTTGTCGTAACTCGAAACTGGCGACGTCAAATTTATGTTCTAATGGTGTAAAAAAAGATAAAACATTATATCGCGAATCGATTAATATTATCAATGATGCATATATTTATTGTGAAATGAATCAAACCAGGCTGTTATTATCATATATTCTGCAGACAATACCGTAATCATATTGAGTAAACTTTCTAGAAATTTTTAGGTAATGTTTTAAGGAAAATTTTGTTAGTTTTTTGTAATATTTTTTGTAAGTTCGTTGTAATGGTTGATTTTGTATTTCTATTGTTAATGCACAGTCATTTAATACGACATTAAATATAGTTTGTACGAATATGTATAGGTAAAAATTTAAACTTCTCACAAATAAGGTATTAACAATCTTAATCGCACAAAATTTTCCGTTTTTGGTTCATTGAAGCGGTAACCCCTCGTATCAATGGTGACGCTTTATACTGTAGCGCTATATGCATTTCCTTTACAGTTAACTGATAAAAAAAATAGTTGCTATCCTATTAAAAAAATCATGTACATCGCTAAATACATACTAGAAAACAATATCCTAAAACATCTCCCGCATGTCGCGTGCAAAGGCAGAGCGAAGGCACGTCACTACGTTGTTTAAGAAAAAAAAAACAGTATCCATGATTCCAGAGAAAGCATCATTCAATATTAAAAATAACTGAGTGCCCAAGAATTACTATGAATAGAGGCCTATTTATAAGCAAAGGGCTGGAGACTGAAGCTTCTGAAGTCCATTGTGCGTCCGTTACCTTTGTTTCTCGTCTACACTTCGGAAATAAACGTCGAAACGGTATCGATCGGGTTGTCATGTAAATAAGTCATAGGCGATGAGCGTTTTAAATTATTTATTTATATCAACATTATTTAATCGTGTTTTATCTTTTATAAATTTCATACCTTAGGTTTATATTTAAGAAACAGTAATTAATAAATGAATCTTAATCACAATCACTTAAAAATAATATTGCACCACTCCACCATAGGAACGATGGCTCAGTGATATAGTCAGACACAGCGTAGATAGTAACATAAGTTCGAATTCACTTATCCTATTCTATAAATAACCTCAGCTTTTGGTGTAGGTAATCATAGCATGGTCGTAGGGCTTCTTGTAATGCTCGTCTAGCTAGTTACCACCTTCAAGTTAGAATATTTTTCACCAAACTCCTATAGGTGTGTTCTGGAAGCATTACTTGAGAGCCAGTACTACTAGGTCTACTGTGTTTACCATTCTGAACTCATGGCCATATATGTGAATAATTTCAATCGCTCAAAGCGTTGATTCTATTCTCTCGCTCTTAGTTACTTCTTTTTTTTCTTGTCTTAGTCCTGCATCTCACCATGTCCTGGTCTACGTGTAATCAATCATGCTACGTAAAACTGTCATTAAAAAAAAACACTTTTATAACAGTAATATTATTGATGAAAATCCCTGTCACTTGGACCACACACCGAGATGCGTCAATACGGTAGTTTTCCGATAGTAAGTGATAGAGCGTCGAGATGCACCGCTCTGATAGTGTCGTACCCGCACTCGGTGATTTGTTAGGCGGGTTGTTCAGAACGGAAAGTTTGTTTCTAGAAAGTTCTTTGTTATTTCTATCGATTTATTAGATATTACATTTACTTTTAAATAGAGACTATTGCTGTTTTTAAATAATGAAAGTACTAGTAATATGGGGGACCACGGTCGATAGATTCGCAACAATGAGCCGGGAATTTCTTTTATAAATCTAATTAATTGGATTATGAACAAGTTTGGCAGTTACAGGTGTATTGTATTAATATCAATAAAAGTCCAGTCGCTCTAGGCTTGACGTATTACTATTTTCGGGCACTTATATCACTTACCATCAGATGAGATTGTGATTGAATGCTAAACTCATATACGGAATCAAAAATTTTTTCGATTGTAGACAAGTATTTAATTATATTGGCGCATAGTGGTGGTAATTTGATCACATAATAATTTACCTATTAAAAATTGAACGAAAAAAAATATTACACGAAAGTTCATCCATTGCTAGGTAGTTAGAAACACTTATATAGATATTAAAAATATTAGAAGTTTTTTTTCCAATGTTCCAACAAATTTCCTCATCACCACAGTCTCCTTTACCACGAGCCGATTGGTGATATAATTTAAATAGAAATTCGTGTAAATTGCAACAAAGAAATAATCGAGTTGCGTGTGTTTATTCAATGAACATTGCTCAGTTATTTAACGGTTGAATTGGTTTATTATAGCTGAGTTTTAGGGTTCTTTAGTTTTTTATATGATATTAGTTTGAACTTGTTTAAATTTCTGTCCTCGTTTTCTTATCGTCTTTTTTTTTTTTTTGGGGTTTTTTTTTGTTGGATTGACTAGGTATTCAGCTGATGCTGAGTGGCCAGAGTCATTACAATTTTTAATATATCATTTTAATAATTTTACACCAGCCAAAAATAGTTCGTTTATTCTAAGGAGAATACTTACTTCAGATCGAAACACAGCAATAAACGAAGTTGAAATAACTTTCCGCAAATGATACTTACATTAATTTTATAATTCGTAATAAAAATCAGCTGGTTATTGAGGCATATGTTTATTACTTACTGTTACTTACGGCATGTGTTGCCAGTGAATTATTAGTTTTTGGAACTAAAAACTTTCACAGACGTGTACCGGCTAACTTGAAACTTAACAAACCTAATTGGGTCAATAGTTTTCGAACTTTCAACAAACAAAACATTAACTTTTATTAGCATAAATTAAAAAGATAACCAGGTGGTTCTTGTTTAATAATTTAATCAGCCTGCTACGGGTTTGGCAAAAACTTCGTCCAGATACACACATAATTTGATAAACTTTTTTATCGTTACGTAATTTTTAAATTTTGCTAATTTCATTCATATACGTAATGTTGATTAGTGGTTACTTTCTTTATGATATTGAACATAATTTTATATTTTTCTAATAAATAAATATAATATTTTCATTATAATATACGGAACTCTGTAAATCATTTATATCTGTAATATAATCTATTTTGTAACCGAATACAGTTTTATCGTCCGGTTGCGTAGAAACGGTTCGGCGAGCGTTCGACACCTGCCAATAAATCGCTCCGTCTACAGATAAATAATTAAACAATCGACATTCATTCATTCATTCAATTCATTCCATTCTTTAATTTATCTATTTAAAATAAAAACAATGACATCTAACGAAATCGATTAAATTAATTATATAATTATGATGATTGGAAGATAATTATAATCTTGAATTTATTTTATCTGTGTTATTATTAGTTTTTACTTGTATCAATTTCGTATATAACTAATTAAGTTAATAAATACATAGATGTTAGGTGATGTGCTTCGACAGCTCCTTGGTAGCAGTAAAATGCGGTTTTGTATCAATATTATTTAATTACTTAAGATTATATATAAAATGAGACGTTCCGAGCGATGCTTGTTAATTAATGAACGGACCAGCTGATCTGTGCGTGGGCGACGGAGTCCTGGTGCGGGGGCGGGTGACCGGGGTAATAAATGTCCTCAGATTCCGTCCGCGCCCCGCTCCCCATCATTGCGTTAACAATAGATTATAAACTTAATCACTATTGAGTAATTTAGTAAGTATCAAAAATCTTTCGCGTGTGAAAAAGTCTATTTTCTAATTTTGTGATATTTAACGGTTTATTATTGGTTTATTCATATTAATATTATTAATAAAAAGTGATTAACGCTTATAATTAATAGCGAGAATAATAACAGCACCTTTATGTGTCGATACTTTCAAACACAAACTCAATTATAAAAATTACACGTAAACTATTTACAACACGACGTAAATGAGCCGTTAACAGACTATTGCGTCAATAAATATTTGAAAAAAAAAACCGATTGTTCAGAAAATTACAGATCTTCGATGCATTCACTTTAATTTACTACCATATATTGAAATGTTTTAATTACCTATGTCGTCTTTAAAAATACTAATAGCGAAAATTCTGGATGGACCCTTTTTCATTAATATTGCGTGCATGGTTGAGTTTGAGATTCGCCATACTTGACATTTGTATGGAGTTAAAGTGCAGAAAGTTACATTATATAAGTAAATTAAATTAATAAAAAATGCATTACACACACTACCATGCACATGGATTATTATTTATTATCTTTGAAATAACCTTTTTTTTTTTTTTTTGACGGGGGGAAATGCATTTACGCACTACCCTTATCTATTGTATTTAGGGGATCAAAATCCCCCAATACAATAGATAAGGGGGCACGGAGTGACGAGCTCCGTGCCAGTGTGGGACTCACCCGGGCGTGAAGCGCCCGGAAATACCCACTAAAACCCCCCGGGGCCGTCCGCTGCATTTGGGATGGGGGCGACACGGGGTGGCTTTCATCTTTTAAATAACCTAGCTTGAAAAATGCATTATCAATCACGTGTCATGGTCAGACTTGACATTTATTTACCGCGTGGATAGTATGTTTACTAAACATTAAGCAATTACCAAGGACAGGAAAAGAAAATTGTTAGCATTTTAAAAATTAATGATTGTTTTTATAAAAAAATCTAAATACTTTAATGATTTGTGGCTGAATTTTGATCAGAGCCGTAGTTATAATCAAATAAAACATAGTATGCTTTATTTATAAAATATATATAGGTATGTTACTTTTAATTTTCTATCTTATATGTGTGTGATCTATCATATTCTAATAATATTTCAATAGACTTTCCGTAGGAAATTGTTCACTTCCGCTCTACTTTCCATCAGAGATAAAGCCTTCTGTGGATTCAACATCTACATATTGTGCGTGGCGCGAGATATAAGAATAATTTATTTATTATTTATTAAATATAAGGATTCATTTATTTTAATGTCTTAGTTCAGTAAATACAAAAAACGAATATAAACACGTTTGTTTATATGAATGATTCATTTTCCATTACATGAATAGCTGAACGCTGAAATATTTAGTTCAAAATTAACTTATCAAAATAAGTCTGAGCATTTATTACAACCGTTTTGAATTTATTTAATATTAAAATTAATAATATAGGAATTAGTAAAAAAAAAGAAGAAATTAACATGCATATGTAGCATAACATGTCACCCTTGACTTGGATTGAAATAATTACATTCTATCTATCATTTCTTATTATTTTTAAGAGCTTACTTTAATTTCTTTTATGTTTTGAAATCGGTTCCAAAAATCTTGCATGTTGTGAAATAAGCAACATATCTATATGTTTCACAGAACTTTAGTAAATCTGTTCAATATGGTTACCAAATGCTATTTAATATAATTTAAAGATTATTTTCACAGAAAAAGAGAGATAAGAGACGTAAAATAAAATACAAAAAATAAAAAAAAAATCTTTTTATTTTATACGTTCTGTTTGTTTGGCGCTGGTTTCTATTGTCAAATCATTTTTACTAGATTTTTAGAAACACACTCTTATACTATATGCTAATATATTCTAATTAAATTCCAAATAAAATGAAAGTTTGTTTGATTTCCATTATTAGTTATTGGATAAGTACAAAATTTTCTTCTAGTTAACTATCTGCAAAAGGTAGTTTAATAATAACGTATCAAAGAAAACCCTTCAATAATATTAAGTCTGTCCGTAAACAAAATGTAAACAATCGAATATGAAACAAAAATTTCCCGTTTTTTGTGTTCAAAGATGCTAGATTTTTTTTTGATCGCTTCCTCTTATAATTTGTACCAAAATTCATTAGATAGCGATATGAAATGGATACGTCCATTTAAAACTAACTTCATAGGGGGTGCGGCGGTCGTATAAGGATATTTTATTAGGTACCTTCTAAGTAAAGTTACCAATATGAGCATGTATGTATGTAACTTTAAAACATATTTCGGTGAGATTCGGGTGAGCTCGGACTTTGCGTCGATCAACGAATTTTCGAGTTATATGAGTACCTTAAGCTTTAAGTGATGGAAAACAGGATAGAATATGGCAAAACCTTTTAAAATGGTTACCTAACAGGCTAGTCTAGTCGTTTGGCGGTTTACCAGCAGTAGTCCTCAGATTCCGTTCTTTCTTATATGCACCGAGTTGTTTTTCTACACTAATTTTAGGGTTGTCGGATGCCATGTTGATTGACGTGGAATTGAATTCATTTTTTTTTTTTCAACCTGACTAACGCTTTTGCCGGAAGGGCCTTGATACAGATTCAGCGAACTTTGGAATGAACCTTGGCTTTACCGTTACCTTAGTAAAAAATCTGCGGATTTTACCCAAGCTCAACCACAGATTGTATTCTTACAATGAGTTTGATCTTTAGGTAGTATTAATTTCATAAATAATATCAGTGTCTACAGGTTTTTTTAAGTGTGATTCCCTCCTGGGATACTCACTCCCGTCGGGCAACTATATCTAATATTTTTGATTATATATTTTAATTTTTAATTTTAATTTTAAATTCTTTAGTATTATTATTAAATTATTCAAGGCGAAAGTCTTCGACTAGTGTGTGTTGCCAGTGATGACATATGGTATTGAGACGTGGCCGCTCACAATATTTCTGCTAAAAGTTGCTAAAAAAACAACAACAAAGTAACCGAAATTGCCCGAAGAAATGCTAAACTTAAGAGGCAGTGGGCTGGGCATATTGCTCGCAGAACCGATGCCTCATGAGGCCAACGGGTTTTCGAATGCACCGGAAGAAAGCAATGGGTAGTCCTCCATAAGATTGACTTATGACCTGGTGTAGGTAGCGAGAATCCGTTGGATGCGGCTTGCGCAAGATCGGTCGTCGTGGAGATCTTTGGGGTAGACCTATGTCCAGCAGTGTACGTCTTTCGGTTAATTGGATGGATGGCTTATTAAATTATAAAATAGTTTTTAAAACGGATTTAAAAAAAATCCATTAGTAAGCAGTTAGTATGATAATAACATTCGTAGTTTAGATACGATTTTTAAAAGAATCTATTGTGCATCGTGTACATTGTATACCTTTCACCGATCTCTCTGTAACTCGCATTTCAACAAAATCAATCATCATTTGCCTTCGACAATTGATTCTTTGTTTTGTTTCCCATTTTGGTGTTCACTTTCACCGCAAAAGAATTCACTTTCATCCATTGAATCATTTTATAAAACCGATTTTCACTTGGTTACTTCGCCTGCTTTTAATTAATGTATGTATGTAGGAAATAACTGGAACAAAGCTCGTAAATTATATAATATGTATATATTTCAAACAAACAAACAAAATATATATTGCTTAGGCCATTTTCTTCATTTTCAAAGAGTCTTAGTTTCTACAATAACTATAACAATAATTTATAGAAAAAATAAAACGTAAAAACGTATCTGTACCTATACGCGGATTATTTGGTATAATTTTTTTTAACCATAATGCCTGAGTATGTCATTATTCAGGCCTCCCTGATAGGGGACTACGTTTGTATGAAATAAACGCCGCTGCAGATCCTCTTAAGCATTGACACAATATTGCACAAAGATTAATAAGTAAATATTATTGGTTACGTAATTACCATCCAGACACAAACAAGAAAGCATTACGTAAAAACCATTAGGTGAATTTTTATTTATTGCCATATGAAAATTGTTGAGATCCCAAAAATATAAATAGAATAGTATTTAGAGACAACTCACTCTAAGGTGGATGATAAACCATGCGAATTTATATAAAAATAATTCGATATATTTAACAGTCGAAAATGTATCGTTTATTTTGTTGAAGTCGTAGTTTTACAAACACGGAATTCTATGCGGACAAAGTTTACTTAATAATGCTAATAATTTATAAAGCTCTTAATAAAGCCAATAACCGCTTAATAATAACGGAATATGATGATGATGATGATGATGCCCTCCTTGACGTATCCGTCAACGGCGAACCCTGTCATCTTCGATAATGTGAGCGAATGTGGCTCGCGAAACCAAAACTTTGTCTTGAAGGTGCAGTTACATGGCGCACAATGTAACTGACCGAGAGTGTTGTATGTGTACAGATAGGAAGGCTTAGGACGGTTCTTTTTAAGAAGGCGTTTTTGTATCAAGATCTTTAATTCGATGTTCCTCAAATATTTGTACTGCCTCTTTAACAGAGTTGCGCCACTCTAGTCTCTGTTTCGCAAGCACTTCCCACTCAGCTGAAGGTATGGTACACGCGGTAAGATGACGTTTAATTACATCCCTGTAACGCAAAAATTGACCACCACGCTTGCGCTTTCCATGCGATAATTGTGAATAAAATACAGATTTAGGCAGTCTGGAATCACTCATACGTACAATATGACCGCACCATCTCAGTTGGTTCTTAATAAGTAAGGATTCTATGCCACTCAACTTGGTCCGCTGGAAAATCTCTGAATTTGTTATATGGTCCTGCCATTTCACATGTAGAATTAATCTTAGACATTTCATGTGAAAGACATTAAGTCGTCTAATATCATGCTTATAGAGGCACTATGTCTCAGCAGCATAGAGCAATATCGAAGAAGAACAATTGCTTTGTATACAGCGATCTTAGTGTGCAGCTTCAAGTCATAACGGAATAAGCAAGTGACGGAATCTAATATGTAGATAATGATGTAGATGGATGGATAATTGAATCCATCGTGTTGTTATAAGTCCCACGGGGAGCGGCTGTGTGGTCGTTGACATTGATATTAGCGGAGCATTGCACCCGGCGCCGGAATTAGCACCAGACGGCGGCCGCGACGCGTGCGCAACCTCACGTTTAGAGATCAAACTATCCCACATTCGTACATACTAAATCTGTAATAAAAAAATATTAGTTTTTTATTACATCTGACTAATAACTTCTAAACGGGTGGTCGTGTAAAAAAAAAAAATTAAAGCCAATAAGATGAAATTAAGAAAAAAATTTTTTTTTATAGATTATTGTAATTTAAAAACAAAAGTTAAAAAACTCACATGTTTCATGAAATTATATTGGAATGAAAATTAAGTTCAAAGTGATCATATTTCTTCATTTTTAGATGAATTGTTTTTGTTTAAATCCGAAAGTTTTAATTTTTAATTTTTTACTTATGTCAAAATACTTGGGACACCTCAATATATTGAGTAATTTTTTTTTAATTCTCTTTTCATCATCTGAAAATTTCATCCTCAGGTTAAGAAAAAAGAAAAAAAAATCATTTTCGCTCCACCCTAATAGGTATAAAGTGGCTATAGGTACTATAGGTATAGGTAAAAAACTGTTATTTTTACATTACAAACAGCTTTGCGCCCGCGGCTACGCCTGCGTTTCTTATGTTCTTCACAGCGTTTATTTAGTTTTCATACGGAACCCTAATTATTTTCCTAAAAATTCTTTAGTATTAAAATAAAGTAAAAATAAATATATTTGTCATAAATTCAAGCACTTGCCCGTAAAACTGTGCATTGAATCGGATTTTATTCAATTTGTATGAGTTTTAATTTTTTTACGCGGAACCCTAATTATTTTCCAAAATTAAAAGTTCCTTAAGTTACCCGGAGTAACTTCAGCTATCTACCAAAAAAAGTCCCGTCAAAATCCGTCAAGTCGTTCCGAAGATTACCCGGAAGAAACAGTCAGACAGACAGACAGACAAAAATTTTAAAAATTGTATTTTTGGTATTGGTGTCGTATATACGTTTATATTTATTTATGTTAAAAAAATTGACATTACAAACAGACACTCCAATTTTATTTATTAGTATAGATAAAAAAATAAAAGATAAAATATTTACCAATAAGTCTGTTATCGAAACTAGGACGATTGCAATTAAAGCCGAATTTTGAACCGGTTAAAATCACTGATGTATATTTGAATAAATTCTAGTTTCTCTCTAGCGCCGCTATCCTGGGAGAGGAGGGAGGCTCCAACCTGGGCGGGACCGGGATCGAAATGGGAGATATGAAGGGGAAGGGGAGGGGTAGGGGTTCCGAAGGGGGTGGCTCGCTCGTAACGCATTGGCGCATGAAATAACGAAGGCTTCCGCTACGTACCTAGACTAAATAGGGTATCTAGGTTTTATTGGTAATAGATTATTTATACTTTTAGAATGAAGCGGTAGAATAGAACAGGTTTATTTATTTTATTAGAGGAAGGTGTGAAAATAACTAAATGGCAGATTCGAATGGTTTTCATTTTATATTTCTAACTAGTTTAGCCTTTTTTTTTTTTTTCGAGGGGAATGCATTTACGCACTAGCTGTCCAGCCAGATCTGATAGGGACCCCCCCTTCCAGATCTGGCTGAAGCGCGTCTGAAGATGTGTGACAGTCTCTCACACATAAGTACGAGGGGCTGTCACACAGGATTAGTGTGGGACTCGCGGCGAGAAGCGCCGTTGACCACTACCCACTAAACCCTCCGGTACCTCCCGCCACCTAGTTGGAGCAAGCATGGGATCGAACTGGTGCATGCACCGCGAATGCTCCAGTGGCCGCCAAGAGTTACAACCTAGACACAACTGGGAGAGGGTAGAGAGAGTGCTTCTCCCCTAGTTTAGCCTGCGGTTTGGCTTGCATATAATAATTTATTTCAAGCGATGATGGCTCAGTTGATAAAGGTGTGGTCGTATTCTCCGTCGAAGGACTATGTTCGAACCTATCTATGAAACTTTATATATAATAAGCTTTCGGTGTAGGAATACGTCGTGACGAAAAACATAGCATGGTGGTAAGACATTTTATAACAAAGCCGGCCTGGGTAGCTACCACCTTCAAGTTTGAAACCCTGTCGCCAAGCAAGCCAAGTAAATAAGTGTGTCCCAGCATCACTTGAGAACCAGTACATGTATGTTGAGCGCGTTTGACATTTTAAATCACATCGACACTTAACATCAAGAGAGATTGTAGGGAAAGCGTTAAATTTATTCACTATAAAAGCAATATTCTATTTAGATGTTTATCGATTCAGTGAGTCTTTTAACCGACATACAGATACGTTACAGTATACTTTATCTAGGATTTTATTTAACTGTATTTAAAAATTATTAAATAAAAAGATCGAGTTTTTTTTTAAACGAATTAATTAAAATTTTCAATATTTCTGTAACTAGTTTATATAACCGTATTTGATTTCAATTAAAATTTAACTCTGAGCGGTTCGCCCCACATCGCGGTCGGCTTGCCCCGCGCCACGCCGGGGAACAAAGCACTAAGCTTTCTATTGTAACCGGATGAGTCTAGAATAATAGGGTAGTACACAATAAAGCTATCTGTCTAGTCCTTTCGAACCAAGACCCGTTAAATTAAGTCTCAACTAAGCCGAGTCTATTTATAATAAAAACATCTAGTAATTTAACAAATGTATCCATACAGATAAGACATTTTATACTTTATGATTTCCTTAACATTATTCCGTTACCTTCAATTAGCATACGGACTTTATAGGTTTTTAGTATGAAGCGATTTGGATTTTTAATATGAAGAGTTATCGTTTATCGTTCTAAATTAGACACATAACTTTTACAGCGGTTTATTATGTCATATAAATTTCAATTTTATGCTACGAATACTTTTTTTAAAGTAGGATTTTGTCACACAGACGGACAAAAAAAGTGCTCCCGAAAGGATTTTACAATATTAAGTATAAATACGCAAAAAGGAAGTAGATGACAAACGCGATAAGCTTAAAAGTCCCCATTATGGTGTATGTTTTTATACCAAATAATATATATCCACCACCGCTATGGCCGTACGTTTTGTTCCCGTAAATTAGTTACTGTAGAAACCTTTGAAATTGAAAATAATATTTGCTTTTTAGCGTCATTTTCGGACGTTTGTCAAACAAATTGGTTGCATAAAAAGAAAAAAAAGTAAAGCGCAGTCTTTATCATTTGTTAGGATAATTATTCGTATACTTTGTTTATATATACATAATAAGTAGTGTGAAACTGTAATTGAATTTACGTATACATTTCTGAACCGGAACCGGAAAATAGATAAACGGAAGTGGAGTTAATTTTGGATTTAATCAATAAGCAATATAAGAACTAATCAATAATCAATGTAAGAATTTTCTATATTTTTAAAGACGTATTTTAGAATGTCTACATATTTTGTTTGTTAAGAATATTATTAACAGGTATTGCATGTGTTACAATATAAATTAGTCGCCCATCGGGTATTTAAGGCAGTCATTATCGAGACGTGGCACGAAATAGCATATAGAGTTTTATGACACATGGCCAAATATACGTTTTCAAACAGATCGATATACGTGTAATTACTGCAGCCTGACCTGTCCCTACACATTCTATAACTGACAGCAAAATTAAAAATTGATTCAATTTTCTCATCTCAACATCTCTTAATGTGTCGCTATTACGGGTTTTCACAAGTTAGCGTGATCCGGTCAGGCACAATAGCTCAGCCAACGTTAAACTTTTAATTTTATTGTATTATAATATTAATTACTTGTTTAAACGCATTCATCTAATAATGACTTGGTCGTAAACGTTTGCACGCTCGACTTCTACTAAAGTTAACGGTTGACGCATCGATTCAATTCTCGACTCCTTGCAAATATTATTTTCACCATATAATGTCTTTTATAAGATCATATTAAAATTACATTTTAATATTAGAATTTTCTTTAAAAATCGTTTAACTGTATGTTCGGTCTTATTCGATATTCGAGTAATTTACAGGCCAGTAAAATACGTCATAGGGTCGCGATATTGTAAGGACTACTCAATTGTTACTGTAAATGCTCATTATATATTTCTATAGCAAAATCAAAACTCTTTAGTGCAAGCACCTATGTAACACAATATTCTTTTGTAAAGCAATATGCTTTTGCGGTTCGGAAAATTCGCCAGTTGACGGATATTGCTACTGCTAGGTTAGTCTACTTTGCTTACTTTCACAGCTTAATGTCTTACGGTATTTTGCTGTGGGGTACAGCAGCAGAGGTAGACACCATTTTTACTTTACAAAAGAGAGCTGTTCGAGCAATATATAATATGGGACCTCGCGAATCTCTAAAGAACAAGTTTCAAGAATATGATATCTTAACTTTGCCCTCCCAATACATCTTCGATAACTTAATGCATATTCGTAAAAATTTAGACAAGCTAGATCTAGTGAATGATCGTCATAATTTTAATACTAGAAGTAAAGACAAGTTGGCCGTCCCACGCTTTAGGTTAAGTAAGTGTAATAAAAGCTTTATAGGCAATAGTATTCGGTTTTACAATAAGATCCCAAGTAACATTACCGATTTACCTGACAATAAGTTCAAGTATTATGTCGAGCAAGTTTTAATCTCAAAAGGTTATTACAGGGTGGATCATTACGTGAACGATAGTGATGTCTTGAAATAACCCACATCTCTGTGCTTCCACTAAAAACTACGATTTGTATAGTTTTTTAAATGACAAAAAAAATGCTATATATTATACTTATGAAAAAAAAGAACCAGATCGAGTTTCTTGCCGACTCTACTCGACTGGGTTGTTTTCCGAACCGGTGGTAGTGTTTTAGACGTTCATAAGCGCCTTCTTAGGGCCTAAATTGAATAAATAAATTTTGATTTTGATTTTGATTTTGATTCGATATTCGAGTAATTTACAGGCCATTAATACGTCATAGGGTCGCGATATTGTAAGGACTACTCAATTGTTACTGTAAATGCTCAGAATATATTTCTATAGAAAAATCAAAACTCTTCAGTGCAAGCACCTATGTAACACAATATTTGTCGCTAAACCATTTCGTAGTTGTTATAAAAGGTTTGACATGTCAATATTTCAAAGTACTTTCTCATTTTCCAACAATAATGAAGAATTATTTAGATTAGTTCGAGTAACAAATTTTTATAACATGAAAGATCGCAAAAACTACAAAAAACGTTACTCAACCAACCAACCAACCAACCGACAATTTCACGCAAGGGTTATTTCATTTGATAAACGGAACTATTTGTAAAGTTTACGACATCAGCAGGCAGAATCATAATCGTAGGAAACATGAAACGAACTAATTTATGCCCAGATAAAACATCTGAAATGTTCGCCCTGCCTTCAAGGATGTCCTTTAATGGAGGAATTTATCGTCTCCACGCAGGCGCTCTGTGTAATTGCTGGTACAGAGTGTCGATTAGGCTTAATTTGCTGTCTGCCGTCGTCGGCATTTGTTGATTCGATTTATTCCTCTCTCCGAAATGCCGTTTGTAAACTTCGAAGTTCTGGTTTGCGGGATACAAACAATTAAACGGCGAGATCAGACATAGTTCTGCTTCAAATATCAAGGCGTGTAACTTAAATAAACGTTTGAAAGTTTCTCTTAGTTGGCTTATTTCATACGTACACATATAACCTTGTTGTCATAGAATATTGAAAGAAATTAATATACTCTGGGCGCTTTTGTTTTAGTTATTTTATTAGGTAAATTGTTTGTTAAGAAAAGGATAATTCAAACATGCAAAAGCATTTTTTTGATTAAAATGTTATGTCTTTATACAGTAGGATAGTAAAGCAAACTCTTTCGCCTGATAGGTCGATATTTGCGCCCAGAAGTAAGCAAACGCTTATCCCGCGCATGCGATTGGTGGAGCTCACTCTACGCTAGTCAAGGTCACGTGATTTAACCAATAGATTCTTACAGATATTTCTTTATCGCGGCTTGCAATTCAGAATAAAACTACAATATAAATAAATAGATGCGCAATTATTTGTATTATAGATTATACTACATAATCGGTATTTAAACATGTCCGTCGGTAATGTTAACAGGATGTTATTAATGTTTAATCAAATCAGATGGATGGAGACCGATTATATTAACGCTCTTTACCCGCTGACCTATATACAATCTGGGTTAATTAAAATCAATGGGCCTGAGATCAAACACTGTTTATTCCAAAGGTTTCAAGGCAATCCGTAACACATAATAATCAAAGTAAAGGCAAAGGATGTCATTAATAATATCAGAAATTTCAGTCGTTTTAAGGTTTTCCTCCCCAACTTCGTTTCGATTTTGCGTCCTAATTTTACTCGGAGAATCTTCACATTATGCATAAGAAAATTCAAATCAAAGTTTCTTGGACATTGTTTAGTTTCTCGAACTTGAGTTGCTTTTTCATTTTCTTCTCCTTTTCACTCACTGATGGGTCCATCGGGCTCTCGAATGGATACCGCGTATCTAAAGATGCAGTGTGGACCCCCAACAAGTTGGATCGACGACCTGGTGAAGGTCACGGGAATCCGTTGGATACGAGCGTGAGACCAATTGTTGGGGAAATCTTTGGGGAGAGCTGTGTCCAACAGTGGACGTCTTTCGGTTGAATTAATGAATGGCTAATAATATAATTCTGATTAAATAAACGAATTCGTGTCATTTTTACCTTCGTAATTCATTTTTGCCTAACATTTGACTTATATTATAGTTATTATTTAGGACATTAATGATCTAAGTCTAAATCTATGTCTGGTCATTCGTGTATCATAGACGTGTGCCATGACAACAAAATTTATTATTAGATATTACATTAAAGAATCGTAAAAGTTGTTCGTACAAGGCACTGGAAGGTACAGCCATAACTCGGGTACTTGTTTTTTTACAATATTAACTGTCACTGTATGTTTTTAGTTCTAGAAAGTACAGGGAAATATTCTATATATAGTGTTAATTGGCAAAGTATATGATTTATTATTAAAGTATATATATAGTTCTCAGATTCAATTTATTAACCAGAAACTTGTTAGCTAAATTATGGACTCGAATAAGAATCGTATTTAATAATTTAAGGAAAGAAATTTTTGTGGTGCAGCTAGTATGATGCAGTTTTTCCACACACAGTTAACCTTAAAGTTAAGCAGAAAATATATCGACTAAAAGATTTGTCTTCTCACCGTACCCAACAACAAGCCTGACTTTTCTGTGATAAAACCTTCATTCTAAACAATAGCATGATGATAAGACTAGTGCTCGCCTTGATACCTAAATACTCTTAGGTTGTAAAGGTAGCCCGAGATATTTATAGACGTACTTCGGTAGCACTACTTGACAGTTAGTTCCTGTTTTTACTGTCCTATGATTACATGTGATTGTCGTCTTTAAAGTTATCAGCCATTTACAACCAGGTAAAACAGTTGTTATAGGTATATAAGTTATTAACTGATTTGCTTTATGTTTAGTAATTAATAATCGAAAAGCTTTAGTGTTACCAATGAAAAAAATTGTAACAGTTTTTGTCCTTAACTTTTCGATAACGATTCAAATTCGGAATTTCGACTATTATTCTTGTATAAAACAAATAAAAATGTCTACTGTTGGCTAATTTGTCTTTCTGTAGACGCACACCCCAGTCAGGTCTTATCTAAGCTACTAATTATTTTGACGCAATATCTTCCGTCGCATTGTAATTTGACAACAGTTAATAAAATATAATGAAGTAGCTGTTCTGTGGGGAAGCGATCTTTTGTATTTTTGATATCAGTTATTTCCAAAATCAAAATCAAAATCAAATCAAAATCAAAATTTATTTATTCAATTTAGGTCCTAAGCTTATGAACGTCTAAAACACTACCACCGGTTCGGAAAACAACCCAGTCGAGAAGAGCCGGCAAGAAACTCGATCTGGTTCTTTTTTTTTTTCATAAATATAATATATATCATTTTTTTTTTGTCATATAAAAACTATACAAATCGTAGTTTTTAGTGGAAGCACAGAGATGTGGGTTAACTCCAGACATCACTATCGTTCACGTAATGATCCACCCTGTAATAACCTTTTGAGATTAAAACTTGCTCGACATAATACTTGAACTTATTGTCAGGTAAATCGGTAATGTTACTTGGGATCTTATTGTAAAACCGAATACTATTACCTATAAAGCTTTTATTACACTTACTTAACCTAAAGCGTGGTTCCGGCCAACTTGTCTTTACTTCTAATATTAAAATTATGACGATCATTCACTAGATCTAAATACAGGCACTTACTGTATTTTACTTAATAAGATGATTTGCAACGTACTATAAACGGTTTAAATAATGTAAATGGATTTAACAGTGCCTAATGAAATAGTTCGTTCATTAACTTTGACTAACGTCCACCAAATTGAACTTAGTTTCGATTCAACTAAATCAATGAACTAATCGCCTTTCGAACTATCATTCTGATTAGGGGATAGTTTAAAAGTTAAATTGTGTTATTTATATCTTGAATGTTTTTTTTTTTTTTGTTTGTTAATTTTAAATAATATTGTGATTTTACTGCGAATTGCTTCTTGCTATTTTCTTTCGTTACAGCCTTAGTACAATAGAAACTTATCAAGAAAACGATCATTAACTATATATTCTTATTTACATAAAATGCAAAAAAAAAAACCATTCTGTTTGTTTGTTCTTATGTGATTTTGTAATTCCACAGCTACTAAATCAATATATATACACATAAATCTTTTTTTTTTAATCATACGTATTTTTATCATGATATAAACATGACATAAAGATACTAACATTTATAAATCCATCTAAATCGTCTTAGCCGAAACTAAAATTAGGAGAAGGATTTCAAATACATTTTGTTAAAATTATATATATTTTTGTTATGTTATATTATTTGGTTATTTAAATATATTGGAAAAGATTGAAGAAATTTTTCCAAAAGCATAGGGATGATTAATAGATATACATAATAACTGTAAATAGTTTAAATCCGAGCGAAGTCTCGGCCGCAGCCAATATAAAATAAACATTCACACAATAATTATTCTTTGTAAATGGAATGAAATATGCATTCCAATTAACTTAAATGGCTGTTTGTAGTTTTGATCTTATGTAAAGTCTATTATTACACATTTGGAGAGAAATCCAATTTACAATGTCACATTCAGAGACCTCGGTTATTACCGAGTGAATTGTTCTGAAGTGTCGATTCTCAGCAAAAGTTGTTTGTGACGTCACGTTTTCTGAATCTTACAATTATATTTCAAGGAGTTACATGAAGGATAAATGAGATAAATTTGTAGAGATCATATTTTTAAGAATACAATACATACATGTATTTCGAAGTTACGTATATACGTAAAAAGTTACATTTATTTAAATAAAAGTCTTTTGTAATTAGAATTCTCGCCCGCCATATTGAATTTAGTGTGACGTCTTTATAGTTTTGTATTCTTCTTAGCAAACATTTGACACTCACATTATTATGGAATATATAAAAAATAACTCGTTTTTATCTTTAGAAATCATGCCAGGTTACTAATATTGGTAAAAATATGCAAAATCCGGTTAAGGATAACTGTTTTAAAATTTAGTTATATGATTTGACCAATACTAAATAAGGAAAGTTAAATAAAAGCTTGTAACAAAAATAATAATTGATGATGCGTGTGATGTGCTCTCGTAATGAACAAATGAGCTCCATTTTTTTGTTCATATATAATAAATAACGTGAAACATTAGCATGGTGGTAAAAAAATCGAATTCCCCTCTTGGTGGAAATCTGTCGTCAAGCAACAAAATGTTGAGGGTTCCGTTCTTCTATCCTTGGATATATTATCAATTGTTTTGGATGTAATGTGGTCAAACGTAAATTACAATAGTGTTGTTAAATCTCGTATCTGTTTGAAAATACAGATGTCCATTAGAATGTTGAAATTAGCATTGATATTTTTATATCTAGTAATTTTGAAAACGTTTTTAAATTGTCCCTACGTACCAGGTTGGCAAGCTCTCTGCGTATTTTAATAATATTTTATTACAATAAAACAAATCGTTTGTATAAATTTTTAATTTGTTTTTTTTTTTTCCCGATGACAATGAATACAGATTCTCGTTATTCCAGTTTCCATTACTTGGTAATTCTAGGCACTTTTTTATATACCCACAGCCTCGGGAGATTACCTTTTCATATTCTGTTCACATTGACGATGCGACAGAAAATTTTTGCCTTGCCTATGATATTTCTTTATTCGTTTATTTATGTTTATTTTATATATTTCTTCGACCGCACTTTTGATATTACATTACTAATAATGTTTTATAGAGATATAATATATTCTAAATAAATAAAATTCAAGCGTATGTTTGTAATGTCAATTTTTTTGACTACATAAATAGTATCTATACCAAAACTACAATTTTAATTTTTTTTGTTAGTCTGTCTGTCTGTTTGTAATGCGTAATCTCCGGAACGGCTGAACCGATTTTGATGGGACTTTTTTTTTGGTAGTAACTGACGTCTATCCGGGTCATTTAGGGTACTTTTATTTTTCGAAAATAATTAGGGTTCCGTGTAAAAAAATTAAACTCATAAAAAAATTCATAAAATCCGGGTCCAATGCACAGTTTTAAGGGCAAATGCTATAATTTATGAGAAATATTTTTACTTTATCTTAGTACTAATTAGTGTTCCGTATAAAAAAATAAACTCAGTGAAGAATATATGAATCCAGAGCGCAGCCGCGGACAGACAGCTAGTTCAAAATATAATCAAGGCTTTTGATGATTTGATATAGGCGAAAGAGCATAATAATACAGTTTGCAATGAATCTGACTCAAATCCAAAATATAATACGCCTTTATTGTGGTAGGTATTATATCATTCGGTTGATTGATTTTAATTAAAGAAAGCCTATATAAATTACTTAGTTAATAGTACTTAGTTAATAACATACTTAGTGTTAGGTTATGCAATGAGTTGGGGGGCAGGAAGTATGTCCTGCCCCCCGTGTGGTTGACCTTCTAGGTCTTGTCTCCTTCGGAGGCGGGCGAATAGGTGGGTGGGGAAGTATTCTCCCCCATCCCCACTGGGCCATTGTACGGACGAGGCCCGGTGGGTTCACCGCAGGGGGCGACGCGGTGCTTGCGAAAGCCATCCCGTGTCGCCCCCATCCCAAATGCGGCGGACGGCCCCGGGGGGTTTTAGTGTGTATTTCTGGACGCTTCACGCCCGGGCGAGTCCCACACTGGCACGGAGTTCGTCCCTCCGTCCTATTGCATTGGGGGACTTCGGTCTCACTAATGCAATAGGTAAGGGTAGTGCGTAAATGCATTTCCACTCGTCAAAAAAAAAAAAGAAAAAAAAAGATTATGCAATAAGATTTCAAAGCACATTAACTATTTACCAGACAATAATAACTTGAGAGATCAATAAAAGCGAGATTTACGACTAAAAGTTATTATAGGGATGATCACTTTACTGTGAAGTCAGTGATATTAATATTTACAAGTGCTTCCTGTCTGTACATGTATTTTAACTTATTATAATAAATAAAACTATGAACTGTACTCTTTATATTAAGACAAAAAGTAATACATTTGAGTAAGTTGTTATGTCACGTTGTTTCAATGACTGGATTCAAAGGATCGTCATAAAAGCTTTCTCTCAGCGTCGTTTCAGCAAGAGAGAAGCTCAAATGTAGGCACGATTAAACCTTCAGTAATACTCCATTAAATAATTTCCAATTTGCTTTTTTAGGACACACATATAAATCATTCACTAGATACCTACAGACCCAAAAGTTGGATTCGTTGGATAGACTCAAAATAAGAAAAATTTACACGATAACAAACAGATCATTCTGTTTTTAAGAGATATAATCCTTAAAAAAATACTGCTAATATTTTTACAAACATAAAGTACGTAGAAGCACGTAATGCGTTTATTCAGACGGTATTATGATATGATGTTACATCCAAGCATACTTTGTTATCCCGAGACGTTAACGAAACTCATTAGAGATTTATTCTGAATAATCTAATAAACTGGAGGAATATTTTCGTTGTATGTAAATAATATTCTGCTGGATTTATACTTTTTATAAAAGTATTATATTTTGACTATTTATACCTAGATTTATTATATCTTATATATGTGTATCTATTGTTATCTATGTAATGCTACACATGCCGCGTATGATTGAGAAAGTTTTACTAAAGGTTTTTTTATATTCCCAAAAATCTTTTTTGAAATGAACTAAAGTTGATTGTTGTAATTATGATGGTTTTTGAGAGGTTCAATTTTTTTTTGATTTTATGGAAGCTTTGAAAATTTTGCATGAAATTAGAAAAACATTTCTTTTCTGTGTTTTAAACTTCTGAGCAAATTTCAGATCAGATCAGAAGGGGTTGATTCTAACTATCGGTAGATTTGACATGGAATGACTCATATGACATTTGACATTTTAGAATATGTCTTAACATCACCGGATAAAGAAGAACTTTAAATAAATAAATTATTATTTTTTTTTTTTTTTTGTTTATTTATATGGAAAATCTACAGCAATAAAACGATATAGCACTGAGAATATACAATGATTAGCCAATTACAGATTTTCACGAATAGACATTAAATTTCTAGGAAATACACATGTGAAATAAAGTCACAACGTTATATCTAACTTATTTTATCCTAAATTTAAAAAGAGAAAATCATATTAAAAACATTAAATAATAGATATTATGAGATGACATGATTAACAAAAAAAGTCCAAGCTCAGCTGTCTTCTAGCAGATACTAGATTAGTGGAGAATACATCAAAGTCATGTAGCTTACAGATTTGGTTAAAGTTTCTACCTGCTCGCACTATAAAAGTATTTGGCAATAGTTGGTGTAAGAACTGGGAACAAAAATTGTAGGGTTGAATCTAACGATTTTTAAAGACAACTAGACAAATAATGTCGTTAGCATCTTTATTCATGACAATTACATGCAGCAGAATGGTGAACGATCCGAACGATCTAATAGATTATTCATTACGTTAATCCATCAAGTTAAAATGACCTATTTTTTGTTTTCTTAAGATACACATTAATAGTAGATCAAGATAAAGTAACCTTTGTTCTAGAGAATTTTCTTTATTTTCCTTTACACAACTCAACAACGTCTCCTGAGACTAATAACTTTCTCGGAAACCGGAACGGACTGAGAGAAATATTTTACTACAATTTTCTTCACAATGAAAATCTATGGTTTCAGTTAACTCGAAGGTAATATTGATAGATGAAGTTGGTCTTGAGAGATGCAGTTAGCAGCATTAATGCATTTCTCAAAACAACTTTTTACTGATCTTTTTATTTGTTTACTCTCTAATTCTTTCACGCAAGTAAACAATATTTTTTTGTAATACTTATCATGAAGTAATACGTCAAAAGTTTTCGATCCCAAATATTGTTAATTGTTAAACTTGAAACTTTTCCTAGATATAAAATTTAAGACGTTGCACTATCGAACCGGAATTCTCTCTTCAAACGAATTCCATTTCAGCCATTATTACGCCCTCCTTTAGATATCACATCATATGTTCCAAGAAAATTATCATGATAGATTTTAGCTCTTTCGTGATAGCAGTACATCCAGCGTGAAAGTAATGTTTTTATTTCAATCTCCAGAAGCAGTAAACTCATTTTCTATTTTGAAATCAAATGGAAAATATCGCTATCAAGGTAAATACTTAGTAAAGTCACTGTACTTTCAGATCCACATTATGTTACGAAAAATTCACCTATTATACTTAAAACCCTTTTAAAATATGTATTATGACACAGACCTTAAAATACTGTTAAGTAATGTATCCGGCCATTTACGGGCAACGTTTTAAAACAAGCCCTCGAGGTCATAAGTTCAATTAGCAGCAGCAAAATTTACTTTTTTCATAGACCATTTGGATTTATTAACTATTGTTTGTTATACTTTTAAAGCTTTGTTATAGTTTATGGTTATTTCTTTAATATATTGTTACGGCTATATTTGTAAACTAAAGTTTAACTACCATTTGAGAGAATCGTACAAAGGTCATCGTTGGTTGTGATTGTTATGGCATAGGACCAGCATAACAAAATGAATGCATTGCAGTAAGAATAACTATGAATTACCTTTTAGCTTACCGTTTTATTTTTAACGTAGAAGCGTCATTATATTTTAAAGTAAGTAATTATATCTTGTTTCACAGTAATGTTGTCGCTTTGTCTTGCTTCACTAGTTTCCTTCAGTCGAGAATGCTTCGACTCTGAAGTACCTGTAATCTTCACATGATAATATTTTATTTACTGAGCTACAAGTTAATCTGTTTGTCTTTGTAAATACATAAATAAAGGTGCCTTCAGTAGATGTGAAAAACTCGCTGTCATTTCATATCTTTAAGCTGGTCTATCTTTATGAAGAAAATTGTCGCCTTTTTATTAAGGTTACCTTTCAGGCCAAATTTCTTAAATTTTATTATTGTACGCGATATATGCAGTTAAACTTAATTGTAACATGCTTAAGTTTAAAAGAGGAGTATTATTAAGTGCAGTTATTAAAACATGAAGCAGTATGTATTTATTTGGCTTTTGTTAACGCCATCTATTATCGTATATATTCTCTTCTTATTCTAAGTTACTTCTTCTCTATATTGTCTACACGCCCCCCGCTCCGGCTCGAAGGACCAGAAATGGTGTGGAAATATCTAGAAAGTATGATGTTGAAAGGAGCAAACGGAACTTACCTTTATTATTAGCCTTCGATTAAGCTGGTTCAGATATTATTTTCCACCTCACTTTACTTTATGAATGTTCTATATAATTTGATAATTAATGTGCACTTTTAAACATATGAGAGACAGCGGCGGCGGTTGCGTGTTGCCGTTCCGTTTTTGAATAGGAAGAGGAGGAAGGGATAATGAATACATAGACTAAATAGAGCGGGGGCGTGTAGACAATATAGAGAAGAAGTAACTTAGAATAAGAAGAGAATATATACGATAATAGATGGCGTTAACAGCTTTGGTATCCTTAAATTGAAATTGGATCCAAATAAAGAATGTATTAGATTACACTTATACTAGATAATCACATATTTATAGTTTTATAACATTATTCTCTAACTTCTAAACTAACTTGATTGTTTTGTTGTTAATTTTATTATAGGAAAATACTAATATATTCCAAGTATAGTACTAAAAAAGAATTTAATTATTGACGACGTCTGTCGACAGGCGAATGTTGGTAGCTCCCAAATAATCATACCGATTTTGTAACTGTAATGTTTGTTTCATAAGTCAGCCTAATTTGCATGAGTTTTCACCTTACCGAACAATAATAGGAAAGCCTAATAGTAGTGCTGCCATAATGACGGCAGCCATTAACAGAGTCAGTGAAAGTTAAGAATAGATTACACAATCTACGAGTATTTAATTGTAATCATTTTGACAAGAAATCACTTTATATGCAAATAATCTATCCATTCTACCGAAAGGCGTCCACTTCTGGACACAGGTCTCTCCTAAAGATCTCCACGACGACCTTCACTAGGTCGTCGGTCCACCTTGTGTGGGGCTCACCCACGCTGCGTCTTCCAGAAACAAACAACAATGCATACAATGCATTTTAACAAAAAAAAAAATAGTTTAGGTCACTCACTCAACTATCAAACTCAGTTGTCACTATTACACGCCTATGCTAAACAGTAAAATACCTAATATTATAATATATTCATTTCAAACACATACATAATTTATTTTTTTAAATTTTCACGTTCCTTATTTTCACGCGTGAAAACCCGTTGTTAAATAATTACATTTACATACATAATTTCTTCTATTCTTGTATATACGGATTGGATTCTTCAACAACTTTGTATTTACGACAATTTATTTCTTGTTGCAGGTACATACCGTTTTGTTCCAGTTGATTTATAGTCGCCATTGTTAGCGTAAGCGGCCATAATGGCGTCATATATTGCCTTACGGCGTGTGTAAGTACTGTTCGGATATTCAGGTATTTTTTTAAATGATTATGGTTCTACGGTACTTTAAATTCGATTGAAAGTGTGTGCATGTCGATAGAAGTTTCTATTGTACATCTGGAGGTAGTTAGTTCTATTTGACTATAGTCATAAAAATTGTCATGACTTTCATAGAGATTACCTAGATCATTTATGGAATTCACCGAATGGAAATAAAAGGAAATGACGACTAAAACGATTGTAATGAAATTTATTAGTTCAAATATTCGTTTAATGTCGCCATGATATAACTTGTTACAATTTATTTAACTGTAAGTAAACCACAGGCAGGTTCATAAAAATTACACATAAGATAAACATTCCTTCGAGGATGGAGTTATAAAAATAAGCTTAACTTTTAGTAAAGTTATTTTCGACGTTATAGCACTGAGTCACGGTATCGTTAACCAATAAATAACTAGTTTCACGACGTCTACAATACGGTAGGTAGGCATCGTATAATTTATTAAATATCGTTCTCAACTTCACCATCTTGAAACTCGAAGGGAAACTTTCCCAGCTCGTAAGTGGAACTGTTCTAACTATATAAATTTGTAATTTTTCTTCTTCGATTCTTGGTTGATGTATACTGTAAATGTTCTACTAGAGAAAAAAAAATTCGTTAACAAACTAGCTGAACTTCTTACTTTTTCATTTACTTTTTATACTAAGAAATTCGAGAAGTAGACCTTGATTGGATCGCTAACTCAATACGAATAGTGAAGAAAACGTGACTCGATATGTTCAACATCATCCGATTACTTAGAGGCTTTCCTCCAGATAGATTTACCAGCCACCATTTCTCAAAAGAGAGTGTATTTGAGTAAATTTTACAAAGATTTGTTTATATATCGCACAGTTCACACGTGAGGGCATCAGCTGATCGTATTCGTTAGGGTCTCAATGGAAATACTGAAATAATATATGACCTTTAAAGGAAATAAGTTCACGAAGAGCTGAAACGAAAATTAAAATTTAGTCGCCCCTACCAAGAATCGAATATATTTATTTCCATGGGCATATTTGGATGTGATGACTTGTAAACCAAGGACTTGAATGAACGAACTGACATAAAATTGTTATTCTCAGGAAACCGGTTACATTTACTTATTCCTGTGAATAGATCGCTCGTAAAAATGCTAATAACGTTATGCAAATGGATTCGATCGATGTAAAAGCAATCGAGAGTTTCACCGCAAAATTGAAATGTTACTTGAGGGTTATTTGCATGAAGAAATAACTTTAACGTTGCTTTATTGAGAATAAATGCGGTCGCTGTTTTGATTTTCATATAGTGATAATAAAAAAGCTGACTTGTTCAATATAAAATATAATAATGATTAATAAATGGACATTTTTAACAGGAACAAGTTGTACGAGCACACTTTATATCAACTACAACCCTTAAAGTATTGAAACCAATTGTGATACTACTAAGTTAAATGGCTTTATAAAACTAATGAAAGAAGGCTTATAGTTTGTCTTTGTATTTTAATATAATAATGACGGTTTTTGTTGATACTTTATAATTCATATCGTATTTCATTTTAATTGTTTCTCGGTTCCATTATAGTTAGCCATTATAATATGTATCACAGTGATAGTAAGTTATATAGTTTCTTTTAAAACTCTTTTGTGGTTTAAACACGAAAAAGGTAGGAGATAAAAATGGTAGAGTTAGTAAGAAAAACATGCCTTAGTTGAAGTAACTACCAATATTGAAAGAGATGTTAAAATAAAACTAGAAACGTATGTATCGTAAAGCGTAAATTAGGAAATATAATATCTTTAGATTACACAAAATTGAAGTAATAAGTTCTAGCGCCGAATCGTTGCCTTGATATTTCATTCTGTCCTCGGACCGTCGTAAGGATTTTCTCCAAGTACCGATGTAATACTAACCCGGAGCGATTTGTCCATTTGCAGAGCGTTTCGTCTTTTACGAGTTTCTGGGAAAAATCTTTCGCAGAGATAAATTTTATTTAGAACTTTTTCATTCCGAGAAAAGCTTCTGACAAACGTTTCCTCGAGATGTATTATACTTTTTTTAAATTCGATGACTGGTTTGTAGGCGGTACTAATAATATTGAGTTATTTAGACTATATTCACAAAAAAAAAGTTAGATTGAGTTGTACAACTGTTTTGTATGTTATAAAGAATATTAAGGATTCCATTCCTCCATTCATTCAATCGATAGACGTCCACTGCTGAACATAGGTCTCCCCTAAAGATCTCCACGACGATCGGTCTAGCGCCATCCGCATCCAGTGGATTCCCGTGACCTTCACCAGGTCGTCGGTCCACCTTGTGGAGAGCCTACCCACGCTACGTTTTCCGGTGCATGGTAGCCATTCGAAACACCGTTAGCCACATCGGGCATCGGTTCTATGAGCAATAATAATAATATCAAAAAAAATACAATAAAATCAGAGGGTGCAGTGGACCTGGAAAAAAATATAATTTGTGTCCTTGGATCCAGTGCCTTCTTTTATACCATTACTTCTTTTATATTAATACCCTCGTGTAGTTTTTATATGAGGTGCGAGCCAGCGTGAGTATAATCGATTGTGTGTTTGGATTTATATGAATGTATTTAAGCTATTGTTAAATAAATTAGATAGCAGTGTGCTCAGCTCACTGCCACTTAAGTTCACCAATTCTTCGGGCAATGGCGGTTACTTTGTATCTAATTGAATGTTCACTCATTTATTCCAAAAGATGGCGCCAGTGTCGATTTGTATCGCGCTGTCGAATGCTTTGTCGCACTGGTATGGATCAAATTATTATTGTAAATACTTTGGGGTTTTGTCTTCGCATATATACATATATTATGCTATAGTTTCATTGTGTTAATAATAAATAAGTGAAGTGTTTTAGTGTAAATCCTACGGTTAAAAGTTTAAATAAACACTTTGGTTCTTTTGCGGATCTACTCATCCCTGATTCGATCACGCAGTGAAACACCAAGCATAGTATCCTCTCCATTGTCCTTTGAGCATCTTTGAGCTTTTTTATTATGCCCATTATGAGCGACCACGTCTCAGTGCCGTATATCATCACTGGCACACCACACACTGGTCGAAGACTTTCGTTTTGAGAAACTGCGGTATTTCGGTCGAGAAGATTCTGCGTAACTTCCCGAACGAGGCCCAGCCGAGTTGGATTTAATATATTTTTTCTCATTACTGGGACTTCTACCTTGTGGTCAAGAGTACGGAATAAATTCGGAATAAATAAATAAATACCATTTCAAAACTTTTTCAATTCAAGTAAGCACATCCAGAACTTTTAATATAAATAATGTGTCTGATATTTTCCTGGCTTGATTCAATCTAATACATTATACGTAGTGAAAATCCGTAAGATCCCAAGTTCCACATCAAGTTTAGAGAAGTTGAAGATCTAGTTTCTGACATCTCGCGAAACTTCAAGATGATAAGGGATGGAGTGGCGTCTTCACTCACATGTCTGAGAGCCTTTAGTTTGGTATGTAACTTGATAAGTGTGTTTGGACAGTCTGTGTTCGAAAGTTCGATTTAAGTAAAGTTTGGCACAAAGTTATATTACGTCATAATATAGATACGTTTTACAACTAAAATATTCTGCAAAGTTACACGAGCTCTTTAATTGCGCCATTCAAACCGGTTGTTATTTTCTACTTTTAAGAAATTCATTGTATATAGTATGGTGTATGGAAATCTAATGGAAAAGGTTATGTTATCAAAAATTAACGAACGCGATGCGATAGTTTTTCTTTCTTTCTATTGTGATCTATAGATCATAGAGCTAGTTTACCGTAACCAAAATACATCTAAGTATCCACTATTCCTGTTTACGTAATGTTTAACAAGATTTGCTTACGAAAGGAAGAGTTACCGGCTCGATCTGCTGCATTCGCAACGACTTATCTTTGATCAAATCAAAATTTATTTATTCAATTTAGGCCCTAAGAAGGCGCTTATGAACGTCTAAAACACTACCACCGGTTCGGAAAACAACCCAGTCGAGAAGAGCCGGCAAGAAACTCGATCTGGTTCTTTTTTTTCATAAATATAATGTATATAATTTTTTTTGTCATATAAAAAACTATACAAATCGTAGTTTTTAGTGGAAGCACAGAGATGTGGGTTAATTCCAGACATCACTATCGTTCACGTAATGCTCCACCCTGTAATAAATAACCTTTTGAGATTAAAACTGCTAAAAGTGTCTTCCAGCGAGTGTGTTTCCTCCTTCCTTCGACTTACGGTCCTCCAAGAATAATGAGAAATGTGATTTATGCAGGCCGGCATCACAGCTATGAGCTATGATGGAGTTTCGGACACCGTTTTTAGATTGTAGTGCATTTACCACAAAGTCCAGCGCTGTCAAGTTGCCGTGCTACATTAAAAAAAAATAACTTCATGGCTTTATGGATATAGTAATTTACAGCGATCGATTATCAATACGCTGACTCCTGTTTGTAATATTGTGAGGGTAAAATTAATCATTAACAGAGGCGTCCATTGTAAGCGATTCACATAAATTGAACCGATGCCGGAGCGAACCGAAGTGAAAGGTGCTGAAATAAATCAAAGATCGGACAGTTTGGGGATACCTTCCGCTCGGTTGTACTTGCGTTTATTTTCTATTACAGTATTCATCGAGTTTTATTCATTAGTTATCTGTCTAGAACCGTTTGAATGTTAATTTCTATTGTGATTGAATTCCGTGAATTATGATTAGGCGAATGTCTTATCACGTTGAAGAGTTTTGTAAACATGCAAAGAGACAGAAGTGTTTACTTGATTGATAGTATTGCAAAATTATATGTAAAAGGTTGGTCTAGGAAATTAAATATGTTTTCATAATAGACTAGATCTGCCGGCAGCTTCACTCATATGTGTAAGAGTTTCTTTTTTTTTTTTTTATTTATTCTATAGTTTAGTTGTAAAGTGTTGTAAATAACTCTAAGGTGGTAAATTTTTAATTGATTTAATTTTTATTATGTTCATACAGTACCAATTACAAAAAGTGTACACTAAAATATAAAGTTAAAAATAAAATAATGTGAATCGATTCAGTGATACTCGAGTTCTAAGCGTTCTAACGTTAAAACTTTAGCAGGAAGGCTTAGTTCCGCTGCTTTTGCGGTTCGAAAAATTCATCAGTTGACGGATATTGCTACTGCTAGGTTAGTCTACTTTGCTTACTTTCACAGCTTAATGTCTTACGGTATTTTGCTGTGGGGTACAGCAGCAGAGGTAGACACCCTTTTTACTATACAAAAGAGAGCTGTTCGAGCAATATATAATATGGGACCTCGCGAATCTCTAAAGAACAAGTTTCAAGAATATGATATCTTAATTTTGCCCTCCCAATACATCTTCGATAACTTAATGCATATTCGTAAAAATTTAGACAAGCTAGATCTAGTGAATGATCGTCATAATTTTAATATTAGAAGTAAAGACAAGTTGGCCGGAACCACGCTTTAGGTTAAATAAGTGTAATAAAAGCTTTATAGGTAATACTATTCGGTTTTACAATAAGATCCCAAGTAACATTACCGATTTACCTGACAATAAGTTCAAGTATTATGTCAAGCAAGTTTTAATCTCAAAAGGTCATTACAGGGTGGATCATTACGTGAACGATAGTGATGTCTGGAATTAACCCACATCTCTGTGCTTTCACTAACATTATTAAGACTACGATTTGTATAGTTTTTTTATATGACAAAATAAAAAAAATATATTATATTTATAAAAAAAAAGGAACCAGATCGAGTTTCTCGCCTGCGCTCTTCTCGACTGGGTTGTTTTCCGAACCGGTGGTAGTGTTTTAGACGTTCATAAGCGCCTTCTTAGGGCCTAAATTGAATAAATAAATTTTGATTTTGATTTTGAACATAGAGATAAAAACCGTCATTTTCCTTTTTCTACATTAAGTAGGGTCAGCACAATATGTTTTCTGCTTCCACTCTTTTCTGTTAGCTGTCATCTCAACAATCACACTATTTATTTACATGTGATTCACCACACAACCCATCCATACCTTTTTCAGTCTCCCTATACCTATGACCCATCCACCTTCACGCGTAACACTCTTCTAGTTACGTGACTTTCATACAGATCCTATGCACCTGAGTGCAGTGTACTGAAGTGTGGTGCATGTTATACTATTGCATGAAAGTGTCATTGTATCGCACTGGTGGTGGGTTACAGGAGCTCCCCCTCCCCTCCTTCCTAGATGGAGATCGGAGCAAGTCTGAAGTAATTCCGAATATTAACCTTACGTGTAAGACATCTGGAAAGGGGACATTAACGTAAATCTAAACACATAGCTTGACTTTACTTCGCTTAATTAAACTGAAAACGAGGAAAACATATGGAGCTATAAACATTTCCCACTAGACTGATAAATTTGCAATTATTTACAAAGATCTAGCTACTGCTAACGATTATTTGAAGTAATGCCATAATTACTTCAAATAAGGGTTATTTTTGAGCGCCTTCAGCGATCACCCCAAAAGTCTTAATGAAGCTGTAAAGGCCCTCTGGTCAACAGCGTTATCTAGTTAGAAAAAAAGTTCTAATATGTGTTAACAATATTTTCCCCATACTTCCAGCGGGTCCTGAAGGGATTACCCGTCTACTTCCGGTGATGCCTCTCTCAACTGTCAAAAGACAGATCGTATGGAAGGACTATATAAGTCTCGGCAGAGCCAACATTTGAACACTTCAGTTCTATCTGTCAAAGTAAATGTTCCTGATATGATACAGTGGAAACGTTAGACTTAATAAACAATGCGAGTGTTTTAATAAGTCTCTTAGACTCTTTCCCGCGTTTACGTTTGTGTTAAAATAAAAACGGCATCTAAATTGCTTCATTAGACTGACCGAATTACAAGATTCTTTCAATAACAAATTTGTTTGTATTTTAGTGTGTAAATGGGACAAGTTATTAGAATAATTATAACATATAATCATTTTTTTTACTGTTAGCATTTGTTGGTCTAAAAAATAAACATAAATAAATATGCGAGCTGAGCCGCGAGCAGAGCTCATAACAAATAATAAACTATATTTAGTCAACTTGGTGTTACGTAGAATTGTTAGATAGCTGGCAACTGTAATAGTCTTATTTATCTCAAGTATAATGTAAAATGTACCGTATATAACACTTAAACAAAAACGTATAAGATACACGAAGTAATTGATTCCAGAGCCCAGAGCGGACGCTCTACCACATCATTTATTATACCTAAACATTTGTCACTACGAGACGCGACTCTCCGGTGTCCGAACCTTCGTTCAATATATCACTTGAAATGAACATAGGTTAAATAAAAAACAGACGGTACATTCCACATTAGTATCGACCGCGAGTTATATATTTCACGCCCGAGTATCTTTCGACGAATTCAGACGGTTACGTTTGGAAATTAATCTCGATAAATATGTATAAAAAAGGTAAAGCATAAATTAAATTATTTCGCAATATGTTTTATATTGCGTGAAGATTTACAATACATTTGTTTACGATCTAATATAGCAAAGTAGTCTAATAGCCATATTCAATATATATTCACAGGTTTCTTGTGAAGGAGGTTGAAATGACCTCACGCACTCATCTATTACACATTACGCTGTAAGCATTCTGCCATGTATATGGAGCAAAGAACGAAACTCAGTAAATATTCCAAGAGCAAATTACTTTTAGTAAGAATAAATTGCATCTTTCATTGTTTAAGGAGGTTGTAAAGAACTGATAATTAGATAGATATGAGGTCATTTCGACCACATACCGGAAAATATATACAAAGCGTAATTTAATGTTTTTTACATATTAACTAGTCGAATTTTAAGTAAAAATCTTGAAGTGGCTGTATTATTTAAACAGATATTTCTATAATATTATGACGTAGACTTGACCCACTTTTCGAAATGAACAGTCTGTTCTTTAATCTGTGGCAACGTTTGTCCACTGAGGATCGATTTTCAGGAAGCTCTTACGTAAATCAATTTGGGTTGGTAAATATTTTAGTAGCGTTTGCGTTACACTACATTTCGTATTTAAGGTTCCTTCGGGAGCACCTATTAATAATACATCTCTATAGGTTTGTTTTATATTTATAGGTCTTAGTGGACGAATAATTTATTATAGTAATTCAATCTGTTGTACCTACGAATATTTGAGGCAACAAATAAATTTTCTAGAATTTGCATATTTTTATGGTATCATAAATGTGATTTTCATAATAACACTCAACACATTGGACATAGCTACCATCTACCACTCTCAAATTTAAAAAGAAAATTTAGTATAAAAGTAAATCTTGTTAAGAAATTTGACATATATATTTTTTGCTGAGTTGACGCAGTTAATTTATGTCACTATTAAGGCATTTGATCAAGTACCTCGGCTCACTCCCCGCAAAGCAATGGCGAAATAGACCGGACGGTAAAGCATAGAATTAACGCAGCATGGATGAAATGGCGGCGGGTTTCGGCTACTACGTGTGATCCGCAAATCCCCTTTAAATTAAAGGAGAAGATTTACAGGAACATAATACGACCTGTCGTCTTGTATGGATCAGAATGTTACTCCATAAAGGTGACGGACGAAAGAAGATTACATGCAGCTGAGATGCGAATGTTGAGATGGATGTGTGGGGTAACAAGAATGGACAGGATTAGGAATGAATATATTAGAGGAAGTATGAAAGTGGCGCCAATAACAGACAAGTTAAGAGGCGGTCGTTTATCCTGGTATGGACATGTGATGCGCAGGGAGAAAGAGAATGTTGTAAGAAAGGTATTGGATATTAATGTGGACGGTTACATGGGAAGGGGAAGACCAAAGAAAAGATGGATGGACTGTGTGAAAGATGATATGCTTAGAAAAGGAGTGAATGCGGAGATGACAACAAATAGAGAGGAATGGAAGAGGATGACATGTTGCGCCGACTCCAAATAAAAATGGAAAAAGGGTAGGGAGATGATGATGATTAAGGCATTTGATCAGTATCCTACAGATTTTATTTAAAACTAATTTTAGCATAATGTTTGGTATATTTTGGCAAGTACCGTGCCCCAAAGGAGCGCGAAGATCTAATTTATGTCGGCAGCTAACTACGTTTGAAATTGTTTTACGCTAACAAACAAATTAACTAGGATGCTTTAGTGAGAAAGTTCAAAGAGTAAATTAATTTGCGGTGTATATTTAAGCGATAAACGAGGAAATAGTTGACGGAATATATAAAAAAAAATTATTAACTCGATTACTTTTCTTCTCACGACGCTCTGTGCGTATTAAAAGATTAATTACTTTCTGCAAATCTCTAAAATCTTTAGTAAAAATATTGTAAGTAACAACGAGCTAATGATAGTTTTTTTTGAGACGATTTCATACACTTTTATCCGCGTAACTTTCTCTATATACTACAAAATAACAATAAATACAGTCTAAAACCTTACCAGTGCATTCAACGAACGAGCTATTTCTAGCTAAATATATTACAAGACGTATCATGAAACTTAAATGCAGATTCAGCAAATAAATATATAAAAAAATAGTTTGATAACTTGTTAAATTTCGATAAGAATATTAGAAGATACAACAAGGATCAATCAGTAATATGTTATACAAAACCGCACGAAACAATGACTTGCGTACATATGTATGTAGGTCCGCATGGGTTATCGGCCGACATTAAACAAATCACGATCCACGCGCTTTTAAAAGGATTTAGATAGTTTCGTCGGTTGTAGTCATATAGTAATATTCTATAAACCTTTATTTAAATAGTGGAAAACGCATGCCGCATCTGTTCAGTTAGTCTATGACATAGCTACGACACGCCCTACTCCATTCTCTCGCCGGCGCACCATCCGTTATGTTATGCATAATTTATTTCTAGAACAAAATTCAACCGACCCAGCCTTCGTAATCCATCACTTGACAATGCGTCATCTATCATGCCTCTGGAGGCATTAAATATGATTATGTTTCTTTTAAAAAAAATAAAAAAAACACACCCTTGAAATTTCTACAGTTCGTATTTTCTTTTAAACGTATTTTGTGGTTATGTTTTTCTTTGCTAAATTCACTGCTTCGTATAATCTTGTCGTGACGTAACAAAACATTATGTACCAAAATCTGAGGCGAGCATACATATATAAATAAAAAAACTAAGAAATATGTAAATGTTATACGCTCCCTAAAGGCCAGTCATTGAAACATTGCCTTATAATATCTATTATGCAAAGGAAAGGAATATAAATAGAGAATAGAGACTGACTTTTCACCTTAGATCAGTGTTACAGGCAAAATCACTACAGCATCAGATGATAAGTGAAGCAGTCTAAAAGGTTTTGCTGGCATCTTCATCTGCCATTCAGTAGCCATTGTTGGAACTTCATTAAATTGTAGTATTTGACTAAAATATTCTGTAACTTTAGTGGCGTTTCATGTGATGTAAATCGTTTATTGTGTGCATGTAAGTAAGACTGTATTAAAATAATTAATTAAATAATTAAACCCCAGACTTGGCTGCATGGTCTCTATACATTTGCGTTTTCCTTACAAAAGGAAGAAAACGGAACACAAATTCCATTGTAGTTGCCTCCATCAGACTAACTCTAAAATGGATTTTCAAATCTCTTTCCAAAGACATATGTAATTATATAGCATCACTTGTGAGCCAGCCCCTTCATTATGCTAGCATAATTTCCAGTCATCTCATCACCAATTAAAATCAGTAGAAATGTAATGTATATAAAAAATAATTTGCATAAAAAAAAAGTTAATAAAAACATTAATATATTCTATCCCTGTAGTTTCATTTGAAAATAATTTAGCAATGTTTATTTTAAGAGCGGGTTGCTTTTCACATACGTCTCGTTGGGAAGTTAAAAGGTTTTACCACATTTCTCGAAAGGGTTTTAAGCGTCCGATCTAGGTATCCAGGTCATGCAAACACTAGGACTTTCTTCTCACGTTCTACTTAGGTCTGGAGGCTTCATTCAAATGAATCGCCCGGTTCTCTAACGCGGTTTTAAAAATACCTGATGTTTATATTTGAAATAAGTTATGACATTAACACTTATGTCAAGCAATGATATCATCGGAATGCTTCAATGAACCGTAGATTTTCGGCAAACTATATTGTATTATCTTTTAATAAACTTTATTGCGATTATTTAAAAAATTTACTGTAAACATTTTAATTATTTTTTTAAAAGTCAGTTCGTTTTCAATTGTTTATTTTTTAAATACATACATATAGGTTTAATAAACGATTTTTTCGGATTCTTTAGTGTTCTTTAACTTAAAGCTGCTGAAAAGAGATATACCTAGACACCTTCATATCTACCTGAATACCTAGATTATTTCTGGCAAGAATAAATTTACGGATAAACAAGGAATTTGGTAAAGAAATATTCTTAATCCAAATATATATGTGCATTTTTTTCACTCGTACACTTTTTATTACAAAGAATTCGTTGAGACATTTAACACATATGTGTTAAATAAATTGAAATTGACATAGATTCTTATGGTAAACGTGGAATTCTGACATAGAGTTTTATGATAAGCGAGGAATTCTAAAGGAAAAAAAGAAACCGAGAATTATTACGGCCGTTCACATTCGGGAAACCGTAGCGGCGGACGGTTTTCATTAGTAAAGTGTCGGGGTCTGCCGGACTCGCATGCTCAGTCGACGATTAAATGCTTTTGAAAGCCGAGCGAAGCGGGGCTTCTGTGGTGTTAAGCCGGCGGAATATTTCGCTTCAGTTTTGCGAGATAAACCATATTTTTACGGCTATATTTTGTTGGCTCAAATTTATTCTAGATAATTTATTATAGAAAAGCAACGTCTTTGCTTGCACTTTTACAATTAAAGCGGCAATGGATACGGTAATATAGTCAGGTATTGTGCAAATACATGTAGGTTTGTGTGTTTGTCCATCCATCTACACTTATAAATAAAATTAAAGCATATACTGTTTTGAAACCTATATGTGTAATGGAAGACAACATAATCATAGCGCGATGTAGAATCGTTCAAAGAAAATTAATTTTTGTTAATTTTTTTATTTTTGTAATATATAAAATTAAACAAACGATGCCAATTACCGAAATGAAATTTTTGAAATGTTTACTGTTTGTCTGTTTGAAACAGCTGATCTCCGAAACGGCTAGTCTGATTTGGACGAGATTTTTTTTGTAAGATTTATTTTTTCCGATTCACTGCACAGTTTTACTGGCAGGTAAATGAATTTAAGAGAAACACCTTTGCTTAAGTAGCAAAAAAAAAATTGATAAATGGAGTCCCGTATACAAAAAAAAAAAAACTATATTACGCAGTGAAAAATATATGAAAAGCGGGCGCAGCCGCGGGCACACAACTAGTTTACAAAAATTACAGAATTTTTTGCCAAGGGGATCCTGTCTGCTTTCCAATTTCCATCACTAAATTTGAAAATCTATCGCTTGGAATATCGCATAGGTTTATTCTTGCAGCAGCCCTTGAGAGTTACTTTCAGCTTACCGTTAGATGAGATAATTTCCCCACGATAAACCTATAAAATGTAGCAGAAACTATAAATGATAATTCTAGAAAAAATTACATTAGATAAATTATAAACGTTTTTACCCGTGATATTTTGATTAATTCCTCAGCATTAACGTACTTTTTAATCATTTTAACAAAGCGGTTATTTCAGTATAATTTTTCTTGCCTTATGAAATAAAAAAACAACAGGATAAGATTAATCTTATTCTGATTTAAATAAGTGTATACGCTTCATTCAATATCTATACTGATTGATTATATTTATGAAATTTTAGCGCTAGAAGAACATGGGTTTTATTTAATAATTATAATTATATTAAAAATCAGAATTCATTATGGCCGCAGTTAGAATACTGCTCGCTTGCGTGTCGGTCCCGTATCGATCTTGCGACCACGCCCTGGATATAAAAACTCAGCGTTCAATCACATATACATACATTTAAAAAGTTTTCTAATCGATTCTAGACAGGATAGCATTAAAATATAACCTTTTTTAATGTTCATTAATTTGATTTAGTTGGTTTTTTTTAAGGACTTTGTCGCAGAGCGATAATATCGTCCCGTAAGGAATAACAAATGAATATATGTACATATGAAAGATAAAACAATATTATTATAAGCTTAAACCTAACTCTGTTAACTTAACTAACATATTGACATTTTTGGATGTTGGTTCTGCTAAAAAACTATTAGGCAAGCCTATACTAGTAGTTCTATTCGGTACAAAACATGATACTCTATAAGTTTCATTCTAAGCACACTCCATCAGGACATGTTGAACATCCTGAATGACTCCACATTCAGTACAGTTTGGCGATGGGTTCTTTTTCATCAAAAATGCAAACTTGATTGATGGAATGTGCCCCGAACGAAGTCTAAGGACAGTCTTTAGAAAATTTCTGTCACACTTTATGGCGTCTATCCACGGAAAAATATATAAGTAATGATTTAGTTGGTAAAACAAAGTGCAAGAACGACGCCAACATGTTACTAATGTTAGTGTCGAAGTAGATTCTATTTATATTATTTGCTACTAGCTGTAACCGCGGCTCTACTCGATATAACAACTAGCTCTGCTCGCGACTCCATTTGCGTCGAAACCGGTGTTTGTAAAATTACGATTTCAATACAATCGAAATTGATGACTGCATTAAAATTCTCTTAAATCTTCGTTTGTTTAATTAATAAAGGTATTAAGGAATCCAATGGTGGACAATTTTTTTGTCGTCTCCATTCAATATTGCCCTCATAGCTTATTTTATAGATTTACTACACGATGTATCAAAATATATACTAAAGCGTGGCCAAATAAAATATATTTTTTAAAAAAGGAATCATGTAAATCGATTTAGTAGGTTTCGAGTTATAAGCCAACTAACGGACAGACATATATACACAGAGACGTTGTATTTGATATAATATAGGAATTCTCATTATATAGCAAGTGTAATAACATGTTTACTAAAATCTAAACGTAGAACTTATCTATCATTAAAAAAAAATCATAAAAGAAGGGTTTGTCATTTTTGAGTTAAAAGCTTATCAACGGACACACAAAGAAACTTAATAATTTTATAATCCATATAAAAATATATATTTTACATTTATTTGCAATATTAAAATAATGTTAAATATTACCTCCGCAAGTCTACGGTACTATATAGGAAAGCCCGAACGTCCGGATAACCTTCGCAGTTATATTTACAGCCGACCCATTCCCGGGTCGAGTCGCTCAGCGGCGCCCGGACAAACACGTCCCGGATAAGTCCATTACACTCGTAATACCTGGGTTATGGCGCGCCGGTATGAGACAGCCTCCCGGGGATTAATGTTACTACTACAATTGTGTGGGATACAGGCACTTGAATATTCAAGTTATGCATCACAAATTTTTTTATATTAATCTCTCAAAAGTATCGTATAATATTTTCTAAAAAAATTAACTTACTGCGTATTTGCCACTATCAGATAACCAGTATAATTTAACTTAATTCGATATATTTTTAATAAAAGTATGTGGTTATTGAATTAATATAGGTTATACGGTCAACATTTTTTTTTAGCAAAAACACTATAAGAACAACTTCACACATAAAAATGTTTAGGATTATATTTCTTATATTCTGATTTTATCATTTGAATAATATAACTTCTTATAGGAGGATGGAAAAATGCTTTTGCACTTTCCTTAAGGGATTTATGACAGTTATAAAGAGTACGTACATAAAATAGATTTCGTATAAACCTAAAATTAATCATTATACCCAAAGTTTTATAAGGTACTTAAAGATTAACGACATGACTTTATAATAATTACACCTTATTAAATGTTACTGTATACTTCAATTAAAAATGATAAACAAAAGCCGTAATAAGACGCAGTCTCATTCTACACGTTAAAACTTTTTGGAGAATAATGAATACATATTAAACGTCTTTTCATATCTATAAAGTAATTAAATATTACTAACCTATTGGTTTGGTGCGTCACGATGGAAAGACCCGATGGGATTACGTTTATGCCTTGGAAGATGGGGGGAGGGGGGGGGTCTTTGGTACGGGATGCTACTTGCGTCGATACTTTAGCTCCGTCACATCTTCCAGTTACCTCTTTGAAGGCAGGCGCAGCAGCTACAACAGCGGAGGATCTCAAGCGGCGCAAATATGACACCCTTGGTAAGGGTGATAAGCTTGATAAGAACAATAAGTTCTTCCATATTTTCATTAGGATCTCTGTTACTAAATTTATTATTGAAAACGAAAAATATAATTATATTTGCAAACAGTCAAACGATGGAATCAAAGATAAGAACACACACTTAATTAAGTCTATAAAAGAGCAGAAGCTGTCAATAGCGATACATTTCAATAAATAATAACTTGAAAATGGTCGTCAAAGAGGCGAGTAATAGAAATTATTTTCTCAACTTAGGGAGCCATGAAAACTTTGGAAATAAGAAAAGCTTTAAATGTAGTGAGTCAGGAGAGTGATATTATTAATATTAAAGAGTTTAACTAAATACCTGATTATAGGGAATAACGTTATGAATAAATCCATCTACATAATTTTATTACTTGTTACGGATTATTATTTATGACTAGTTTCACATAGTATCTTTCGTGTCGTATAAATAATGGCACTGATTCGAGATTATGTAAGGATTAACCGCTTGTTTCAATATGCGATTTATCTGTTTTTACCAACTGGAATCATACAATGCACACTGCTACATGATCATTTACGGCTCAGTCCTCTAAAGCGCCAATCTACTACTGACTCACACAAGAGCTATGATCCACTCTAAAGTGGGCTACAAGCTTTAGTGACACGTTAATAACAAGAGATGTATGCCTGTACGTTAACAAAAATAAAATAAAGTGATAATGACTCAGTGGTAGCGTGTTTGGATATGACGTCAATTGTCGTAAATTCGAATTCTTTATTGAACATTAGTTTTTGGTAAAGAAAAATATCGCGACGTAACTGTAATATGATGGTAGAGCATTTTCAAAAGTCAACTTTTTTTTTTTTTTTTTTGACGAGGTAAATGCATTTACGCACTACCCTTATCTATTGTATTTGAAGGATCAAAGTCCCCCAAATACAATAGATAAGGGGGCACGGAGTGACGAGCTCCGTGCCAGTGTGGGACTCACCCGGGCGAGAGTCGCCCGGAAATACCCACTAAAACCCCCCGGGGCCGTCCGCTGCATTTGGGATGGGGGCGACACGGGGTGGCTTTCGCAAGCACCGCGTCGCCCCCTGCAGCGAACCCACCCTGCCCGTCACTGCAATGGCCCGGTGGGGATGGAGGAGAAAAGTTCTCCTCCACCTCTTAGCCCGCCTCTTTAAGAGAGGCGTGACCTAAGGTCAGAAGTCCAGGGGGCGGAACATATTTCCGCACCCCATATTAAAAAAAAAAAGTCAACCTAGTATTTTCCAAACTAGTTCGTCTCAGCTAACGTCACTTAAGATCACATGGGGTTGTGCTCAAGCGTTAAACTTATGCTTTATTAAAGAAAGGAAAAGGTTTTCGCACAAAAATGTAATATTTTGGAAAATTTGAAAATTAATTGAAAACCTGTCGCCAAAAACCAATAGGTGTGTTCCGGCAGCATCAGAACCAGTACCTAGGTTTAGTGTGAGTATCATCCTGGGCCACATCGTCACTTAACATCAGATGAGATTGTGGTCAAAGCACTGAGCCTATATCGTGTAATAAAAATAATATTTAAAACACCTAAAAACATTCCGACAAGAGACTGCTAAGTTAATATTAAACTTTGCGCCAGACGACGCCATATTGTCTACTAGACTGGGACACTAGACTGAAATGGCAGGATATTCAAATCAGTTTGTAATAAATGCTATCAGCTTACCAATCAAGTAATTAAACGGCAAATGTAATACAATTGACTGATGAGAGACTGTTTGAAGAAATTTACATAGGAACAGTTGTCTAAGGCACATCTGTCTATCAGTTAGTTAGCTTGTAATATGATAACCACGTAAATAATTTACATGATAGTTTTTCATAATGCAGATAGATTCTTTGTCCTTATTTTATTATATGTTTTGTTACATAACGAAATATATTCAAGAAGATACAAGGATAATACTGACTAAAGTCTTTTGATGATGAATCTCTAAAGAACAAGTTTCAAGAATATGATATCTTAACTTTGCCCTCCCAATATATCTTCGATAACTTAATGCATATTCGTAAAAATTTAGACAAGCTAGATCTAGTGAATGATCGTCATAATTTTAATACTAGAAGTAAAGACAAGTTGGCCGTCCCACGCTTTAGGTTAAGTAAGTGTAATAAAAGCTTTATAGGTAATAGTATTCGGTTTTACAATAAGATCCCAAGTAACATTACCGATTTACCTGACAATAAGTTCAAGTATTATGTCAAGCAAGTTTTAATCTCAAAAGGTTATTACAGGGTGGATCATTACGTGAACGATAGTGATGTCTGGAAATAACCCACATCTCTGTGCTTCCACTAAAAACTACGATTTGTATAGTTTTTTATGACATAAAAAAATTATATATATTATATTTATGAAAAAAAAAAAAGAACCAGATCGAGTTTCTTGCCGGCTCTTCTCGACTGGGTTGTTTTCCGAACCGGTGGTAGTGTTTTAGACGTTCATAAGCGCCTTCTTAGGGCCTAAATTGAATAAATAAATTTTGATTTTGATGCTATGATGACGCATTGGATAATGCGTCCGGATTACACGTCACGGGTTCGAGCCGCTTTAACTCTAAAATTAGTCTGAGCTTTTCGTGAAGGGGAACATCGTGAGGAAACCATTGCATGGTGGTAGGGCATTTTCTAATAATGCCAAATACCAATAGGCGTGTTCTGGCAGCATCTCTTGAGAACTAGTTCTTCTAGGCTTAGTGTGTTTACCATCCTGGACCACATCGTCTCTTAACATCCGGTGAGATTGTGGTCAAAGCATTAAACCTATATCGTGTAAAAAATTCTATGAAAAATTACGGTTTTCTTGCAATAAACTCGATCCTAATAAAGAAAACTATTAGAATAATACAAAAAAAAAACAGTTCGCTTTGAATCTCAGTTGAAAATCTTATACCAAACGCCTATAATTACATTCCGGGAAACTGCATTTGCAAACCAATTCCTTTTCTATGTGTAACTTCGGACGTGTCATCAGTTACATGTTACATGTGATTCCGGTCAATGATGAGGAGGTCAATCTCTGTATTTATTGGTAAACATATAATAGAAGAAACATAACAGACTCATCATTTTTTTTTTTTTTTTTTTTTTTTCCGATATATCTATTAGTAAAAAACGAAGTTTCTATGATAAGAAATTAACCCCTTGAGCATTTACCTGGCGTTTACGCCAGCTTTCCATTATTTTCCTATTGTTTCATTTTTATGGATACTCGACACATTAAATAAACAAACACAAAAAATATAAAATACATAAGAAAAATTTAGATAAAAATGTAAAATTAAAAATAAGTATATATAAAAACCATGATAAGAATTATGAATAAATAAAAATCCGACAAAACAAAATGTAATAGAACAAGAGATAAGAAATAAAATAAGGATTGTAAATTAGAAATAAGATGAAAACAACAAAGACACAAAAAAAAATAGGGGAAAGCCACAAAAAAAGTAAACAAAACTCGGATTATGCTTGAGATGTAAGGGGAGTAAATAAAAAATATATATATATATATATATATATATATATATATATATATATATATATATATATATATATATATATATATATAACTTAACAAAGCGTACGTAACATAATTATATTTGGTTTCGCGTGTCTAAACAATAATTATACGAACTTACTACTACACGTCCTACACGTTACTACACGTCCCGAACATGAGTTGCCTAATCGATTATTGAAGGAGAAAACTCTTGTTTTGGTGTAACATTTTATAAAATCATACCACTAATTACTACTCCTTATAGTTTTTGTTTATAAATAATCCTCATAACTAGACAATAGATGGCAGTAAACAGTATTTATGAATTATCAAATTTATTGTCGACATCTATTAGTTTCTACAACTTTTTATCTATTACATTACATTATACTATATTAATATATAGGAATGTTATTAAATGTTAATTGGATCAAAATCAAAATCAAAATGTATTTATTCAATTTAGGCCCTAAGAAGGCGCTTATGAACGTCTAAAACACTACCACCGGTTCGGAAAACAACCCAGTCGAGAAGAGCGCAGGCGAGAAACTCGATCTGGTTCTTTTTTTTTCATAAATATAATATATATCATTTTTTTTTTTGTCATATAAAAAACTATACAAATCGTAGTTTTAATAATTAATACTCTGGTATGACTTCAAACCCTATTCTATTTATTTGTTTGTTAAAATTTACCTAATTTAATATTCTTCTTGGTTAATGGTCATGTGATAGGTTATGTTTTTAACCTTGTGTCAACGTTCCTAAACTCTAGTAAAACGGATGGCACATCTTGCTAGAACGTGGAGTTTATTTGGCACCTCAGAATAAACTTTTGACGCAATTATTTCCAATACACTCCACCTGTGCACAATATGGTTATTGTTATAACTATATCATACGAAACGCCACCAAAAGTACATAATAGATTGTTAAATACGTAACTCAATGGATTAAAAACAATCACTGCTAAATGTCAAACTGTAATCCAAACAAAAATTCACTAATTCAATTAATCAATATATCAAGAAATTAAATCTCATAATACCACGTCACCGAGAACGTCGAAAACAGCCTTAGTTATTAGGGTTACCAATGTTTTTATGCTTTTATTCCACTGAAAAACTAAAAATTCTTTTAGTACTTATTAAATACAAGATTAAAAATATTTAAATTAACCAATTTCCTTATTTAAGGTTACATCAATTAATTACTGAATTAAAAATAAATTTAGGCAATGTAAAAATACGACTATTGGATAATACAAAAGCACCTTGTAACTAGTAATTAAGCAGACAAAAAAGGTCTTTATCGCGCAATATCGGGTGAAATTAAAACACCCACGCTAATCTATTTGCTGTCAAACAACAGCTCTATTAGAGAATGTTCTGGAAATAGGTCGGACGGAGGACGGGAGGTTGGTGTGGTAAAAATAGGCTTCGCTCAGTCCTCTCGACCCCTAACCGGGTTGTGGCATATTGGGGTTGATGAACCTAGACAATGATTCTTCTTTCCTTTGTCGTTGGTCGGGAACATTGTTCTTAAGTGGTACCATAGACACACATACAGTAAATTGGAGTTGTGTGGAATTAATTTAGAATGGTATATTATGGAGCAATTATTACCAGCTATGCTGCATAGTATTGAACATCAAATAACTTAGCTGGTGACCAAATGTCATATGCATGAATGAACAAAAATATTCCATAAAATATCTCTCTACGAACGGTTAGGAAATTTACATAACGGTTGTTACATGAAATACCTAGAATTTATTATTTCATACTACAGTGTTGCGTGTTTACGACATGAGCTTATTATGTTACGTCGAAAAATGTGGTTTTAATGTGAAATTATGCATTTATCGGACGAGGCGATCGTTTAAAAGTTTTTTCATAATTAGTTGATTTTTTTGCACTAGCTTTACTAACAGCAAAATAACAGCAATATTTACTTTACAAGTTTCATTGAAAAGAAATTTGCATGAAATAAAAATAATAAAAGTTTTAAGTTAATCATTTTTTGGATGTTAATTTTAACATACGAAATCTCTGCATTAACATTATACATTTTCAATGATTTTAGTTAAAATATTACAAACTGAGTTGGTCGCCACTTATTAGACTTCGTTCATTGTTATTATATTATCAAAATTTGTAGCGACAGTTTTTTGTAGCGCTTCCATACTGTTGGTGCCTTTTTTTTGACGGGGGGAAATGCATTTACGCACTACCCTTACCTATTGTATTAGTGAGACCGAAGTCCCCCAATACAATAGGTAAGGGGGCACGGAGGGACGAACTCCGTGCCAGTGTGGGACTCGCCCGGGCGTGAAGCGACCGGAAACACCCACTTAAACCACCCGGAGCCGTCCGCTGCATTTGGGATGGAGGCGACACGGGGTGGCTTTCGCAAGCACCGCGTCGCCCCCTGCAGCGAACCCACCGGGCCTCGTCCGTTCAATGGCCCAGTGGGGATGGGGGAGAATACTTCTCCACCCCACCTCTCGAAAGAGGTAAGACCTAGATAGGTCAGCCAGCCGGGAGGCAGGATATACTTCCTGCCCCCAATAATACTGTTGGTGCCTAACCTCAACAATTTTTAATTCAGGGTATTGGATGAACTTGAATCTACATTAAATACCAGTGAATCATCATAACTGGAAAGAAAAAAAAAACTAATATTAAAATCTGATTTCTTTACATTCATCGTTTATTTTAAACTTATAATGCATTTATTTTAGCACAATATTGTTTCAAATTCATCATCAGTACCTGCAGACTGGCAGCTTTCTTCTAATTGCAAGGTATAAGCGTTCTCCAGTTTAGAAAGAATTAAGAAAGAAAGTATTTATTTGCATCATACAACACAACACAATACCGGAACATTATAAAATATTACTACGTAATTTAACATACTAAAAAAAATATACATAATTTTGTGCGGGAACAAACAGCCTCCAGCATTATCGCTAGATTTAAACCATGGGTTTACAGCGCAGAGTTGGTATTCTGGATGTACCTCCTAACTCGAAGTCACGGACAAAAATAAAGATAATTTGGATTCATAATATACATTCCAATTATATATATACGTATATATCTAACCATATGTCTACATACTTATAAGCATACATATATATACATCCACATACGTACATAAATTTAATATTAGTTACAAACTAGTGTATAGTTTGGAGGGGCAATAAACAGACTATGGAAATGGTTGTGAAACCGAGCTTTGGATTGAAAAAATCTGGTTATGTAAAAAGATCAGGATAAAAAATAACTTGAATTTAAGATCAATGAGAGTCATTTTAACTAACTGTGTATCTGATTTAGTAATAACAACTTTTGAAAGGTGGCTTTAAAAGTTTGCACCGTTTTAACAGCTTTTTAACACGCACTGGCGGAGGAAGATCATTCCAGCATTGTGATGCTGCGAACTTAAATGACCCTCGAAAAGCCATAGTTCGGTGCCTTGGAGTACTTAGTACATTTGTAAACATTCTTTTATATAAATTATACTGTTATATAAATTAGATATATAACGCCCACTTGTAGTAATGTAATCTGAGCAAATAAGCCAGAGCAATCAATTTGTTACCTACCAAGTTATAGTCTGACCTAATTTCATCGACGTGTATGATAGGTTAGTTATACGAGTCAGGTTAAATCTGCAAAATTGCCAATTAAACGAGCTCCGGTGGCAACGCGGCGGCCATTTTGATTTCACGCGACAGTTGTCAAAACCAACCTCTAAAAATCTACATGGGTTTATTATTTTATTTATTTGTTATAAAAGAAAAAAACAGTCATATTAGCGTACAAAAACAACGAAAACAATACAAAGGAAAAGACCTATAGTTCCCTATAGAAATAACAAATATATACCATACATATTGTGTATTTTATTATAAAGTATAAAAATAAATAACCTGACACTGTAATTTATATGAAAACAAAAACTGCAACTCAAAATAGAAGGTTAATTATAAATTATTTTTGTAATACTTCTTTTGAACATCCTAAGAGAAATATGAAAAATAACAATACGATTTAATACGTTATTGTAAAATTTACATACACGTCTAATAACTGAGTTTTTGCGTAACATGTTTTAAAAGGTGCTATAGAATATTAAAAAAAAAATGCGGATGATGCTTTCTTTTTTACGAGGCACACGAAAATTAATTTAATTAAGAAGCATTGGTGAATAATAATAATAAATAATAATAATTCCATATTTACTGGATCATCAATTGTTATTAGATAATGGTTTTAACTTAAATGATTCCTAAAGCTACCAAGCTGTGTACGCAGTGTTATTTGGAGTTATAAAAAGTAACACAGATTATGTTCTTGATAAAATATATTTCTAATATGTAGATTACTCATAAAAATGAGACAATAGAAAAACAAACGTAAACGCCAGGTTAGTGTTCAGGCTTAAATCAAATTTTCTTTAAATCGGTTAAAACTTTTAAGCGTTGTTAAAAAACGAAAACAGTCGCTTTTATAATATTATAGTGATTCGCTCTCTGGTATAGAGATATTGGTGCGTGTTATGTACGCCATGAATGGCTTTATATTATTAATCTGGAATTCCGGCTCGCATTTCAGTCGAATTCTTTGGATTAATGGGATTGTTCAAGGCATCCTATAAGCATCTAGGGATCCTAAATTGACAAAAGTTATTTTACATTATGTTACTGATTTAAAGTGACATTACCATGGTTTACTAAATTTGTAGATGTAAAATGACGAAGAAATAAAACAATTTTAATGTTCCATATTACTCAAAAACTACTTGCTGACGTCAAAGAACTTTAAAATACATTATTCACATATTTTCAATTAACTAAAAGCACCGAAGTAGATTTAAATAATACGCTGCCAGCACAAAGCGTAATATGCATTTGGATGACTACGACGTTATTAAATGGAATGCCTTTTAACATAGATTTAAATAATTAAATAAAACGTACTTGACAAAATTTTAATGACTATGCGCGATTTCATAGCCTTAGCCACAGTATAAATATACAGAATTTTTATTCTGTGTTATTACTATCATCATCTTTCTCTCTCTTAATATAATGACTTACGACCGTTTATGTTTTTTATTAACGTAATTATTATATACCGAGTGATGATACCTCAGTAATAATGCATTCGGATACCATATTAACGGTCGCAGGTTCTAACCCTGTAATTATTACACCGAGTATTCAATCCAAGGAAACATTACATTCCGCCATTTTCTAGTGGTCACTTTGCTAGCGATCGCTTTCAAGTTTGAAAGCTATCACCTATAATCGATATAAATATATGGGAGTCAGTCAGCGATATGAGATGTTAACTAAACATACAATATAAAATTGTAGGCCGTGAGAATATTGTTTAAAGGTGTCCAGTTTCCGATTTTTCCATTCATCAAATTAAATAAACAATACAATTAAAAAAAAATACCTTCCACGTAACTAGTTTTCTATGACCAGCACAAATATAGCGATGAATAAACAAACAACGTGACACTTCTCATATGAAACAAATAGCTATATGATTGTCGTCGGAACATTTCCGGGTCCACACAACAACCGACTTACATACAGGACACGAGCAAATATTTATAAGGTATAAAAAGAGGGGGGTATAGAGGGGCAATATCCTTTATTGCTTCCTTCTAAACTGGTTAGGAGGGTCGGGGCGGGGAAGAGGGGGTGGACTGCATAATACTGTAATAAACTGAATACCGTATGTTCTTTATACAATTTCTAGGGAGTTTAGTTTGTATTAAGGTAATGTTATGTTATGGTTTTCTTTACGTTTACTAAAAGCGAAATTATTTTATTTAATAACCAAGTTTCTCTGAATTAATTTTACTCTCCTATAACATGTATATATATTGTAGACTAGTTGTACCCGCGACTTCGTTCATTTTTTTAAACGATGTATGTTAGATGATGCACTGAGTGCTCTGACCACATTCTCACCTGATGTGAAGTGACAATATGGTCCAGGGTGGTAAACACACTAAGCGTAGAGGTACTGGTTCTCTTGTGATGCTGCCGGAACATACTTATTTTTTATTTCGAACAGGTTTTCTAACTTAAGAGTGGTAGCTTCTCAGGCGGGCATTGTTTTAAAATGCACTACCGCTACCATGGTATGATTTCCTCACGATAATTTCTTTCACCGAAGGTTCACTCTAGTTTTACGAGTTGGATGTGTGGGTTTGAACCCGCATCTCCATTGACGCGAAATCCGACCGCAAACCAACCAAGCCAACTATAATGATATTTTTAATATCCAATGGGTTAAGTGATTTAGTATTGGAATAATAAGTGCTTGTTATTAGAGGCCACTTAAGTATTCGTTAAAAGGTCGTTCACTTAAGGTCGTTAAAAATTTTGTATTGTTCCTTCGTACGTAGCCACCTAGAATATGCGTCACAAGTTTGGAACCCTCAATATAAATGTTACATATCTAGAAATGATCAAATACAGAAAAAAAATCTAATATATTTGGATTATAGGGCACAACAATTGTCGCATAACTATTATGATCGCTGTATTAAATATCATTTCTTATCACTAGAAAACAGACGCAAAATTGGTGATATTTGTTTTCTATTAAAGTTAGCAAGGAGTATGATTGATAGTTCTGAGTTGTTATCTAAAATCAAGCTTCGTACTGATGGTCTAAGTCTTAGGCAACGTTCACTGCTACATATTCCATTTGCACGTTCAAACTATAGAAAAAAATGCACTCATTGCACGAAGTTCCAGGAGTTGGAGTAAACTACCTCCTAACTTAAACATAGATATATTCTGCACGAGCTTGAACACTGTAAAACGTTTGTTAACACAGGAGTTTTGTAACATATAGCGGCACATATTCGTTATTATAATTATGAATGCGTTTATATTATTATATAAAGGTGGAGGCTTATAATTAGCAATTGTAACACTTTCATAATTTCTTCTACCTATATTCAACATTTGACTGTAAGCCTTCCCAAAAATTATAAAATAAAATAAAATAAATTACGTAAGGATAATTTTAGACATTTTTGACCCCCACCCTCCCCTTTTAAACCCTTAATAATATGTAAATATTACTTACATTATCACCATGTCATCAAAAATAAGCATAGAGTCTCCCACTGACATCTACGTAATACTTGCACAGTCCCTTACTTTTGTCCTCTTACTATTCAAATCGTAACTTTTTCTAAATATTACCTAATGTATTGTACTAAAGTTTAACTTTCAGAGATGATTTATATAAATCGTGTTGAATTATTCTCGAGTTAAATGCAGACTAACGAAAAACAGATATAAAAGTTAAGATATATACTGATATTATTATTATGTTTGTTACAGGATTGCTATCATGGGACTCTGGAGAGCACCAGGTCGATCTGGAGAAAGAACTGGCCACCCTCACGGCGCAGGCACCCGAGGGGGAGGAGGCCAGATACGGTCAGTACTTACATCATTAAAACCTTTTTACATACATGAATAACAGCGCGCCTCTCTCCCATGAGGGTAGACAGAGACTAGTCCTTTCATCCGCCATGATCTTGGCACACGTCTATCGCCTCTTCTACTTTCATACACGTTCCCCGGTAGAGGAAGGTTAAGTATGAAAGTGGAAGATATAGAGGTAGGGGGAGACCCAAGAAGGTATGGATGGATTGTTTGAACAATGATCTATGTATAAAGGTGCGTATAAAATGACAGAAAATAGAAGGAGAAAAGATGTACCGAACAAAATCAAAAATCTTTTTAAAAAAATCTTTATTTAATTTAGGCCCTAAGAAGGCGCTTATGAAAGTCGGAAAAACACTAACACCGATTTGGAAAACACCCCAGTCGAGAAAAGCCGAAAAGAAACTCGATGTGGTTCTTTTTTTCAGAACAATAATATTTATATATCATTTTTTTTAACATAAAAACTATACAAATTATAGTCACAACCAATGTTAGCGACAGCACAGAAATGTGGGTTAATTCCAGACATCACTATCGTTCACGTAATGATCCACCCTGTAATAACCTTTTGAGATTAAGACTTGCTTGACATAATATTTGAACTTATTGTCAGGTAAATCGGTAATGCTATGATCTTATTGTAAAACCGAATACTATTACCTATAAAGCTTTTATTACACTTACTTAACCTAAAGCGTGGTTCCGGACAACTTGTCTTTATTTCTAATATTAAAATTATGACGATCATTCACTAGATCTAGCTTGTCTAATTTTTTACGAATATGCATTAAGTTATCGAAGATGTATTAGGAGGGCAAAGTTAAGATATCATATTCTTGAAATTTGTTCTTTAGAGATTCGCGAGGTCCCATATTATATATTGCTCGAACAGCTCTCTTTTGTAACGTAAAAATGGTGTCTAACTCTGCTGCTGTACCCCACAGCAAAATACCGTAAGACATTAAGCTATGAAAGTAAGCAAAGTAGACTAACCTAGCAGAACCTACTTAATGTAGGAAAAGGTGACGATTATAATAAGCTGTCGATCAACGCACATTTGTGAATAACCCCGTCACAGTGAGACGATAAAACGCATTGTTGCAAAACCTAGAGAGCTGATTGTGGCAAGTGTTCATAAATTCTCATCTATCAGGTGTCATCACGGTCCATGGACTCTATTTAATATCAGATGAAGAAGAAGAAGAAGAAGAAAGACATTTATTACCATATTTAGAACAGTATATGAAACGTATTAATTCTACCGAATACGACAAAAATAGAGTTAGCTGGATATAACCGCATCTCTACTTATGAAAATTGGTCAACATACGTCTCATTTGATATAAATAAAAAAAAATTATAAACATGTATTTGAAAAAAAAAAAAACCTATTCAATGATGACTTCCATCATTTAAAATATAATCTTTAAAGTGAATCCAGGAAAGCGTTAATATATCTGTGAACGTAAATAAACATCTTAAAATGAGAGGAGTATTGTTAAATTTCCCATTTTAGCTATCCGAGCGCCATTATATTATATTAACTCTGAAAATGAGATAAACCCAGATAAAGTACGCGGATATTTTAACTCATATTTATCTCGTTACGAAGATTTTATCTCGTGGTTTAAGTCTGAAGTTTATGAGCCCTTCGTTCCTCCCTTCGTATTCTTAATATATTATTCAGTTAACTTCACTTTCTTGTTTTACCTGGCTCTGTTCGAGTTATATTTACGTAAAAAAAAGTGATTATTATGCCCGGTTTTTTACTTATCTATACTACATATATCTGTCTTTAGTGGACCGCTACTTTTAATCACACAGTTAACGTTTATTTATATTTAATTTTATAAAATTTGTTATGCATAACAATAATAATAAATAAGCCTATATCCTTCGGAATATTATAGAAAATTAACAACAGAAAAAACGATCAATATCGGTCCATTGAATTAGAAGATTAATTGGTTTTTTTTTTAAATCAAGATACAGAGAATCAGACTTTGACTTTTACAATATGACAGCATATAGTACGATCTCATTTATAAATTAGTATGGTATCTAACTTTCAAAGTACTTTAAAAGCTACTGAATAAAATATCGTCAAATTTTCTAGATTTCAGTCAAAAATTATGCCAAAATACTCTTATAAACATAATCCTACAGTATTTACTGTTATTACATTAATATGGTGACCTGAAACCACGATTGTTATGTTCAAAAACTTTATTCTCTTTTATTAGTTGGATAGCGTGCGAAAAGTTCGCGTGTACAACCCACCCCTTAAATCTTAATGCTTTGAAAGACGACTACGTAAAGGGAAATAACCTTTGTGCTTAACAATTAAATTTTAAAATACCTTAATTATGTTCCTTCTATAAAACTATTTGCAAAACGACTATAATAAACGACTAGTAATCTATAATAAATTTGATAAACCTTTTTGTGAAGTTATGTAACGCTAGAATATTCGCGGCCGACTGTTTACACGACCAAAGTAAAAACAATATAACATGCTTTCAATTCTTTGATTGATTTAAACAACTATAAAATAAATAAACAACTAATATAACGAAATAAATTATAATTATAACTATTTTTCAAGTCATAATCCAATCGATGGACAGACGGAGAGATTAAAGTTTTAAAAATCATATGTACACTTATAGTATAACTGAACATTAGTAACTCAAACAAAGCAGAACACTTTAAATTAAAAATATGAATATGGTAAAGTATAAGAATATTACATAATTCAGTCAAAAAAATATAACAGCATAAAGCATTAAGACAGCGATTATTGTAGTAATTTCTTCTTCTAACCTTTTTTTTTTGACGGGGGGAAATGCATTTACTCACTACCCTTACCTATTGTATTAGTGAGACCGAAGTCCCCCAATACAATAGGTAAGGGGGCACGGAGGGACGAACTCCGTGGCAGTGTGGGACTCGCCCGGGCGTGAAGAATCGCCCGGGCGTGAAGTTCTTTTTCTAACCTAACTAATGCTTTTGACCGGAAGGGCCTTTACAGCTTCACCGTAACTTTGTGGGCGATAGGGTTCAAGGGTTCGAACCTCGACTTGGTTGCTACATATAACACAAAATTTCCGCGGAATTTGAACTTAGCTAAACCCTACATTTTTTATTTCTCAATAATAATAAAAAAAAGTTCCTTACAGGCGATGAACCAAACGGTAAAATAATCGTTTAAGTAAATAATATAGTCTCACAACAAGTAACTAACTAACTATCAAACGAGTACAATTTACCCATACAGCGCTGTAGCGCTTTATAACTCGGTTATCAGTTTCTAGTTCACTGAACGGGTGCGCTGGATGAAATGACAAACGGCGGTTAACGAGCGCTGCGTTTGACGTTACAAGGTTATGGCGTCATAATGTTAGTAGGTTTTTCCACTAGCCTGATCATCATAATTCATGACTAAGGTTATAATACCTACCTATATGTAACCTACTTTTTCTTCGCTCATAGGTTTTTTGCTTGCTTTTCCTATCCTTTGTCAATGCTTTTTTTTTTCTTTAAAAAATATTACGTAAGCACCAATAGGGCCCCGCCCCTATATACTTTTCTTATTTATAATAGAAAGGGGAACAGGGGAGTCTGAATGGTGCTTCCGTCAGCAATATTTACTACAAATAAAGTTTTATGTGTTATTAAAAAAGAAGACCTTATAATATAGTATCTGTCAAAATACTAGAAACTTTGAGATACGTTGCCAATAATTTTCTGGGTATCATCAACTTACTATTGATAGAAAGACAATAAATTTAATTTCACAAATGTTTAACGGTTAAATAAATAAAACATCAATAATTTATACGATAATGTGCATAATACGTCCACTCGCAACAACATCATATCGCAGAATGGTGACAAACACTTGTCGTAAAACGAATTGTCCGAGTTCTTAATTTATTTTTCACACATTTTTATATTTACTCACACAGCATTTCGAGAGTATTTTATATTTGGTTAATTTTTATAAATAACTCTGTAAAAAAAAACATAAATAAAAGTTAGTAAAACCCACGAGCTAAACAATTCACGTGACAAACCAAATACGATTAATTAAATTAGTTTGGATTTAGAGTAAGCGTTTTCATCTAATCAGACTTTTAGTTAATCCAATTACACGGAACCCCAGATTAAGCTGTCGTATATATTAACATGATTATTTATGTTTCTATAGTATATAAAGGTTTCCTTCTATATATTCATTATTTCATATACATAATAGTTTAGGGATGACCTACATATTTTATCGAAATTTTGTAAAATCGGCAGTTATTGTTACAGGATGACATATCATGTTTTTAAATAGTGGGCAAAATTGATAGATTTGATACCGTGGAATAATGTCTAAATATTATTTATTCATTAATAAAAATAGTTGACATATTATATGTTGTGTATTTGTACAAGTTTTAATTGTTATTACTTTAAATTGTTATGTATTTTATACCGAATTAACAATGTATTTGTTTATAGTTTTTGGAATTTATATAGATTAATATAATACATAGATAAAGACAGGCGCGGTTGTAGTCAAATACTTTGAGAGATGGGGTTATAAATAAGTGAAATGGGGAGGGGGGCTATGAATTATTGTGTTTCACGCTTTCTCCAAATTATTTCGAATACCTACCTATTTTTTATTTCATTCATAAATGATCTAATTTGTAAGATTAATCAATGCAACGTGTACGATTTTTAGGGGTTCATAACCCTTACGACCCCGCACTAGGACCGCTACTAGGTAAAGATAATAATATTATAGTTGCTAATTATATATGTCCACCTTTATGATTTCAAAAAAGCTCTAAAAAGCTATTTGAAATAGCCTAAGCATCCATCACTTCAGTCATATTAGATTCACCTATAAATGTTTGTATAAACCTCATAAAACGAAGGATATTGGCGCTATTATCATTAGGCGATATTACGGTGAAAGTCTAACATATAGCACAAAAAAGAATCAGTCATTTGGCCGTGAAAGCGAGAGCCTAATAATTTCTACGCATGTCAGAAGTGGGACCATAAATAGCTACAAACAAAATATCTATCTCGCTTTTCATAATTAGTTGTTTTATAAAGTGTACCGAATCGTTTCTGTTCTTGAATTTATTATTGTACAGACATTGTCTTTACTTTGTTAATGTTAAAGCTTATTTGATGGCGCTGAGACGAAAGGGTGTTCTGAAGGGTGCTATAACAAAAGTGTATTGTTCACGGGATACTGGCTCCATTGTGTCGAGTGTGAATAAGCTCTTTGTTGCTTTGATATTATTGCCTTTTGACTTTCTTACGGTAGTGCGGTAGGTGCTTAGTAACCGTAATTTTTATTTTTATCTCTACCTAACATTAGTAATGTAAATGTTTGTTTGATTGTTCTTTAGTTACTCTTAAAATAATGGCCCGTTTTAAATAAAATAGAATACAGATGTACAGTCTGTCAAGAGAATAAATGTAGCCTATATTTTATAGCTCTGGTAAACTAAAATCTACTACTAATCCAAACTGAATGCATTTTTTCAGATTATTATATAAATGATTCTTCATTAGTTCTAATTAGTTTTTTTTTTTCCGTAAATAGCTTATTTAAATTGATTAGTTATTTGCCTACTAGTTGTCTTTGCGGCTCCGCTAAACAAATACTAAATTAAAGCATTGGAAAATTATTAAGCGTTCGCAAATAGAACAGAGTAAAAACTGGTATATGTGAACTATAGGACATACAGGCAGACACAATGGCTGACTCATAGTCTTGCCTGAAAGATTGTTTTCATTACTATCATATTCTATTCGTCAATCATTTAGATTGCCGATCTCACAATTTTTAATTTTTAATTAAAAGTTATTCATTCCGTCATACATTTTCACTTTAGGCAAAAAAAAAATCTCTTTCCGAGCATACAGTATATTGCATATTCGTTAGCAAGTTGATACTTTTACTAGTGAAAATACATATGTAGTTTTTATTATATACGTTCTTTGTTGGCGATGGTAACAGTTACTGGCAGTATAGAGACGTTTTGTCACAGATTTACTGAACTCACAAACGCCATAATGACTCATTTTGGTTTGTCGCGTTTTTAATGGTCAGCTCAAACTCAGCTGCCAACATTTACATAAATTTTGTTTCATTATATATATGAAAAATATATAAGAATCAAACTGAATTAGTTCGATAAAATATCCTCTAAAAGAATTTTAGATAAATAAAAAATCGAGAATATATCTAGACTAGGTATTTGAAATAAAAGCTTTAAAGCTGTCTCTCCATTCGGACAATAAGTTACGACGAGTCAAAGAATTAAATTGAAAATAGCTTTTGAATAAAACCGAATGCAGGTGGTGGATTGAATAGAATGGTGGTGGATTAAAACGAATACCTGCGAATGGCGTTCGTCGATAACACTGAGCCGGGCTCAGTGATACTTTCGTCTTCTTCTCGTCGCTTTGATGCTTTGAAAAGTAAATTCATTTCATTCACTTAATAAAATTAGTTATGCCCACGGATTCCTTCGCGTATTGGATTTTACAAAACTATTTATTGCATTCTTCATTTATTTCATTCATTCCTTTGGTACTCGACTGAGTCGCAACGACCGTACACTTATGAAACCCGTGTCATAGTGACTTATTTTCGCACTTTTTTTTTTTTTCTACCTAGCTAATGCTGTTGACCGGAAGGGCCTTTACAGCTTCACCGAACTTTGTGGGCGAGTGCTGAAGGCACTCAGCCGCAAAAGGTAGCTAGCTCAAGGGTTCGAACCTCGGCTTGGCCGCTACCTGATTATGAAAACTCCCGCGGAATTTTTATCCTAGCTAAACCTATTTTCGCACGTCTCGTTCCGATGTATATAACGCAGAGTCAGTAGAGGATTCTCTCTTCAGCGTTTGATATAAAATACTTTAAAAAAACTTACATATATAATCGTTGGTATATTAATGGTCTATGTAGAGCTACAATTTTAACTAGGCTTCCGTATGTTAGTTGCGGTGTGGAGCAAGTTTAATATATTACTAGCTGTGTGCCCGCGGCTGCGCCCGCGTTTATTATGTTCTTCACTGCGTTTTAATATTTTATACGGAACCCCAAATTATATACTTACAAAAGTTTACGTACTGAGATAAAGCAAAAATATTTCTCATAAATTCAAACACTTACACGAAAATTACGCGCTGGATTGAACCGGATTTCATTACGCGCAGTAATTTCAGTTATCTACCAGAAAAAGTCCCGTCAAAATCGGTCCAGCCGTTCCGGAGATTACCAGGAACAAACAGACAGACAGAGAAAAATTTTAATAATCGTATAGGATTTGTATAGAGATTCATATATTATTTGGAGATTAGACTATTTATTAATATAGATGATTTTGGCACTATCTGAAACTGCTGCCTAGGGTGGGTGTACCGGTTTGCCCTCTCTAGAACCGGAGCCTCGCAGATATAACTATATGCTTTTACAACAATAACAGTATTATCAACGTTCTCGAACTGTATTTAAAAAAAAAGAAAAGACAAACGTTCCGATTGTTGTATCTTTTTTTAGTTCACTTGTCAGAGAAATTATCTATAATTTGAAATAATCATTGTGTAATTTAGATAAATGTTTCTCGACATATAAGCGTAGGCACTAATATACAGAAATACAGTGAGACTATTGTAATATCCAAGGATTAATCCGCAGAAAAAGTATAACTTAAAAAATATATTTATATGAATTTGACTCGTTATTTACAGAAGATTTAAACTTAATTATTTGAAATAAATGATTTTGTAACTACCAAAACTAATTTTAGAACATCCGATATTTGACGCAATGCGGATTTCACGAACTAAACCTCGCGGGCAATAAAATTATTAACGCCGAATATGTATGCAAACCTTCCAGATTTGTTTTTACAAGCGATGCGACGCTATAGAATTTATAGGTCATAAACTTGAAAGAGTAGTCCCAGACTTTTAGCGCATAAAAGTACTTCTTTTTACGTGTCACATATAGTTCACGTTTAAGCGCTTTTTGAGTATTTTAAGTAAAAAACAAGCATTAAGTTCAATTGGTTTTGTGTGGAGATTATAGTTCATAAGGAACCTTAAAAGGACTGGGTTATAATGTCTCGTTCATCATTTATGAGGATGGAATTATAGCAGTGCAAAAAAACTGGTGTTTTGTGCCAGGAAAAAGTGTAATTATAGTGCATCTCCAGTCGAAACCTCACACAATGTCTATCAAATTACATGAATCCTGAGGGTAAAGATTATTTAGTATGATTACCTTTTTTGTCCAACCCACTCTCGTCTCTATCAGAGCTGAACCTAAATAATCTTCATATATATCATTCAGGGTTTTTGTTAACTAAATTTTCACTCTTCTGAGTTCTTTTAACTTTGCCTGAGCTTGCCCCATCTCAAGCTTTTTATCTTCCTGAACTTGTGATTTAATGACTTTTTATGACCCGGTCATATTATTATTTTCTTTATTCTTTGAACGTATTTTGTCATCTCTTTACTTTTTCTTTTACAAAGCCCACCAATCAGGTCATTCTCAGTGGGCCAGCCATTAGAGACGTGCATTAGAATACTTTATAATAACCAAAAGGAAATCATAAAGAGGTATATCGATATGTCGAGACGTAACTGAAGGATATTTCATAGCACTCACCTGCCTATCTACTAATTTGAAGATAAAGAATCAATCAAATGCCTAATGATATATTTCAACGGTTATTTTTAATTTTTGGAATTATAGCTCTATTAGACATTTACCATTATATTACGAGGATAAATATTTTGACTTACATCTTAATGTACCAAACCCGATAGCATCGATGCCCCGCTCAGTGTTGACTGACTCTACTCACGATGGTGAAATTGAGACAACTCGGCATTTATTGCTTTTAGTTGAATATTTTATTAAACAAACTATACTTTTTTACAGGAGAAAGACTTATTCAGTTCGCATCAGAGAACCTGGTGACAGAGATCCTGATACATCCTCAGATGAACACGCTGATGCAGTGCATGAGGAATCTGCTCAGTTCCTTCACAAGACACAGACATCTTATACACGCCGGCTATACGTTTGCTGGAAACGGATCCTGGATTATGCAGGTAACTTTTTTCCCTTCTGCCCCTCGTTTTCTTGACACAAACCTGTAAACGAGTGTTCTGTCCATCGGATCGTAAGTATTTATTGTAATCTATAGTCATTTACACTCCACTAAAGATGGCTCTATAAACCAAAGCCAATAACTGATAATGGCACTATTATTATTTAAGATTAATTTGCAATGCGTTTTTGTTGTTGAGGAAATCGATTATTGGCTGAACTCAGAGGACAGCAGACGGATTATGTGAGACTACATCCACTAAAAACCCCAACGTATTGTCTCCTTTTCGGTTACTTTAAATTAAATTTTCTTCTTCCGGTACCAAGCTCACCCTTTCCGGTATCTCGTCCAGTTAGCTAATAAAAGGACATTTTTCTCTGTAATTAATTTGTTAAGAAATATATTAATATTGATTTAGAATAAGCTTGATTTAGAAATCAGTTAATTCAACCCTTCGGAGTTGTAAAAATAGTTTTTTGTTTTACTAAAAAATAAGTTCGTCTTGCTTGTAATAAAAGTGACTAGCATAACTCTTTTGAGTAGAGCAAATAACGTCCCAATTTCCAACTACTGGTATAATATACATCAAGTCGTTTACCTTTAGCATTTGTGGATAATAGAAAGGAAAGTAATTGAAGCACGAACCCGCGAGCTCTGAACTGTCGCGCTGCTTAGCTCGAGAGAAAGTTTATTCGTATTTATTCAATCCGAAAGGTCAGCATTAAATATTCAAAATGCTCAACCTGTATTTCAAACGTTACCTAAGATATATTACATGAACCTAAGATTATATTCTGTTCTATAATAATGGGGATTAGAGTGTATTTTCTTTATTACAAGAATATAACATAATCTTATTTTTTTATTAATATTAAAAAAAAGAGTTTGCCGTTAATAAATAATGTTCTTATATATCTTCTTTTATATAACAATTTTATGTTCAGTACATTATATCTCTAGATAAATTCATGGTTTTTTTTTATTATTGAAATTAAATTATCTGCGGACTCTGGGTCCGCACCTTTTTTTATATTGGAGATTTAAATCGACTTGCGTCGGAAAAGATTGCCTATAATTGCAATTCAAGCAGCTATGCAGTTAGTAATCTTCTTTCGCATATGTGAGCTTAAATCTACTTGTATTAAATTTTTTATATCTATATGTTAAATTCATGGTTTAGGCAAGATAATAGAAAAGATAGAAATATTTTTTAGTGACTTCATTCACTATTATCCTTATAACTTATTTTGTATATTACATAACAGAAGAAAATAAATAATAAAAACTATTTTAACTTTTCAAGGAATAATACTATTTTATTATTTTTTTATTTGATCACCGTGGGAGTCAGTTGAAACCATATCATCATCTATTAAAACAAAGAGATACAATTATTAGCAGTAGAAATAAGAAATTACTAATTATGTTTACTGTCGCTTAAACATTACTAGAAATATATGTGGTAATAACACATGTTTTTGTATATTTAAGTTGGTATGAAGTGCCTAGAAAAAACATTTACATATCACTGAATTCAAATACGGTTTACGACAGAACAGGACAGGACACAACAGGAGTTAAAGTCTTGTAAAAGTCACGAGCGCAGTTTTTAAGTACGCCATAAAACAAAAACAAACTAAAGAGATTCGAGATTCTCGAGGGAATGTTTGCAGATAATATATACTTTTTCTTTTGCCTGTATCAAAACGAAGACAGTAAAAGAACAATTTGCCAACTTTAGGGGATCGGCCGATAGATAAGATACACTTTGGGTAATTGCCCGCGATAACATTACTGCCGCCGCGACGTCCCGCGAGGCAAAAAGGAAATGTGAATTCCCAATTAAAGCAATAAAGTAGTCCCTGTTTGTAAAAGACCTTTTTAATGGGTCGTTAATAAATGAAATGTTATAAAATGTTGCGGAGTTTTTTAGAATTTGTTTAATGAACAGTCAGACAATACAAATTTATAATCTATTTTCGGTTGTATTGGCGAAACGTTCTGAAATATATCTGTTTTTTTAACAGACTGTCTAGAGTCTAAACCTACCTTCGGCCGTAGATCCACATCTATCGACGGTTGTCATCGTTCTTGGACTGTGCTTTATCAGATAAAGAATTGGAGAATTGGATTATCAATTTTGGCGATTTGAAATTAATAGAAAAAACGGAATCGTACTTGTAAATTGTTTTTAAACACTCATATAAAAAAAAACTTCTTAAATATGCAATCGGAAATCGCTCTTATTTCTATATTACTCCGAAAAGTCCATTCAAATCGCGTTAGTCATTTTTCCAGAGACACAAGTACGAATATTTCTACAATTTTATGACGCGCATTTTACTGCGTTAAATTTAACGGAAAATAGGGAAAATCTATAATCTGACATATGTCATCGCATGCCACGAAATCCGGGAAAATGACAGACGGAAAATTAAAATGGCCGCCGATAACGAAATACATTTCCCGCGCATCCGTAATTCCACATGCACGTAGGATATTTTAATTTCCCGTTATGTCGATATTCGTTCGTATTGTCACTATTGTGATTAAATTATCAAAACCCGACATAGTGTCTCGTTGAAGCGTTTCGTGTTTTCAGGAATAAATCCAGTGGGTCTTTGACTTAACTTTTTTTTTTTATACGCTCATTGCTTATAGGCTCAGTGCTTTGACAATCTCACCTGATGTTAAGTGAAGATGTGGTCCAGGATGGTAAACACACTAAGCCTAAATACTGGTTCTCATGTGATGATGCCGGAACCCACCTATTGCTATTTGGTTACAGGTTCTCGAACTTGAGAGTGGTAGCTACCCAGGCAGGCCCTATCACATTAACATTGTTAACAGCTGGTCATTTTCGTATAAGCTGGGATTTATGTCTGTCGTTTGTTCTTTTCTTTCCATAGTTATAAATATTTGGTTTCGCGTACTTGGTACTTTGGTGTGTAATTCACGTACTTTTTCATGCGATCACAGCATGATAGAGCACATTTAACTATTTAAATCTATTCTCAAGTTACTCATTAAAATTTTATTTGGCTTTGCCTACATTTAGACCAACATATAACAATTATACAATCAATTAGCTATAAAAAAATAATATTGACTCTATGTAGCAGATTGAGCATTCTATTACCTAATCAAAATAATTATATAAACATACAAATAATTTATACAAAATTATACAAAATAAATTATACAAAATAATTAATAAAATTAAACAAATATTTCTTGTTATAATTATTATCGATGAATTAATGTTGTATTTTTAATAAAAAAAATTGTATATAATATAAAAAAAGGAATCAGATTTCTTGCAGACTCTTCTCGACTGAGTTGTTTTCCAAACCGGTGGTAGTATTTTAACGGTTCATAAGCGCCTTCTTAGAGCCTTAATATAATTCAGAATTTTTAGATTTTTTATTTGAATCAAACGATGCAAACGTCACTCGTCTCGTCCTTTTATATATAATGTAAAAGATTTTCTAGGTTAATTTAGATGTCATAAAAACGCTATTGTTTTTTGTTTCACAGGACGGAACGTTCTCTTTAGCCGACTTTACAGACGCATACCAAGAAAACGAAGTGCAGCGTGTGATACGCGCTTATGAAAACTCCATAACGATTGACGTACACTGCTCGACAAGCGGCGGGGGCGAATGGGCGAGACTACCTGAGATGCCCTTCGTCAAATACTGCAAGATAAGGGTCAACCCTACAGATAAACTAGATTCCGGCTCTCAAGCCATCAAAGATTTCATCGGTACGTGAAAATTGTTTTTTATTCTGTATAGGTTCAACTCTTTGACTTGATGATACCGATGTGGTCCGGACTGGAAAACACACGAAGCCTTGTTCTCAAATGATGTTACCAGAACACGGTTATTTGGCTATAGGTTTTCAAACTTGAGGGTGGTAGCTAGTCAGATGGGAGTTCTTAGGAAATGTATTTTTCTTTCACTGAAAGCTCAGGTTCATTTTAAAAGTTGGATAGGAGGTGGACTCGAGCCTGCGTCCATTGAGGCAAAATCCCACCGATATATATATATTCCTTTGATCTTTACCGGATGGGAATGATGGTGCAGTTAGTGCGGTGGGATTTATATATATATTTATATAGACCATTGAAGGCCTGTGGTATTGTATGGATCTGAATGTTGGGCAAGTAAAGAGATAGACAAAAAAGAGTCCATTTTAAAAGACGTTCAAATTAGCGGACAGTATGATGATTCGAGAACGCGGACGGCAGTTCTCCAAACTAACACAAATGCGGGTAGAAGGGAAAATCCTTAACAGTTAGTGACCCGATTGACAGACTGCCTACTGGATTTAAACTAAAAGTCATTGGCATTTATATCACATATAATCACGTTACATTTCAAAACTAATTAAATTAAATGTAGCGAGCTGGTTGAAAGGGACCACTGATTTCACAGAACGCTGGCAGAGAGAAATCTCAAACACTGTAACTCAGAACATTCCGCTAACGACCTACGCTTGTAGTGAATTAACATTTACATGGTGACTTCAAGTTTTCTGGGATATTCCGAAACGGATCTCTATTAATTTTATATTTTAACGTGTGTATAACTGTCCTACTCGATTTTATATCTAGATATGTTTAAAAAAAATTGTTATAAAAATATATACTTCAGATTTTTTTTTAAGTTATAGACCGAACCTCCGACTGTGAACCACTATGATCCACGTTGTTAGTAGGCCTAGTTACTTACCATATAGTTTGTGTGTGTAATAAACGTTTGTCTGTTGGTGTAAAATCTTTATATTTTATTATATACACAGTCGCGTACACACTCGCATTATCTAAACGTTAGTTAAAATTTGTAACTCAATTAATAATAAAAATAATTTAATTAATGTAGTTATAAAATGTTTTCGAATGGCGGTATTAAATAAAAACATATATATGTTACAATAAATATATACATTTATATATATATTTTTAATATAATACTTGAAGACAAATTTTATAACCTAAAAATGTTGCATTTAACCGTTGCGATTCTCTATTCCCTTTAAATACCAGATAAAATTTGAGGTTATCTTCATTTTTTTTTAATTAATAAAAAACAGTGTAATGTAAAACATTACGCCCGTACGAATTATTTGTACGAATTTTAATTAATGGTCCAATATTAAAAAAAAATATATAAAAAATCATGGTCACTTTATTCTCTTGCATGTTACTTTATAGTTGATCACAGACCGGAATGGAGATTTCATGTTTATGAATATATTATAAACCCTTGTTTAATATACAATTACATCCCCCTTTTTTTTTTTAGACGGGGGGAAATGCATTTACGCACTACCCTTATCTATTGTATTTGCGAGATCAGAGTCCCCCAAATACAATAGATAAGGGGGCACGGAGTGACGAGCTCCGTGCCAGTGTGGGACTCACCCGGGCGAGATTCGCCCGGAAATACCCACTAAAACCCCCCGGGGCCGTCCGCTGCATTTGGGGTGGGGGCGACACGGGGTGGTACATCCCCTAACCTTATACACTATTTTAATTACTTCAATTATTTTTTTAACAGTACTATAGAAGTTTAAAAATAGGATTGAACTATTACAATACCATTATAATAAAATACTAGTTTGATAATTCTGTTTGAAAATGGCTTTCAGCTATATAAATGAGATTAAATGTCTGATTAAGAATTAGTAAACTAACAATACTGAAATGTAGTTATTTAAAATTGTCATATTTTCGTCTTTTTTCTTTGATAAACAAAATATATAAGTTTATATCAAACTCCACAATTAAATATATAATATTATGCAGTGCAAAATAATTAAAAAAAAAAACATTTATAACAACTACTGTTCGGCCTGAGATGGAAATAATCAACCATAGTATTTAGTGAAAAATTCAAAAAAATATCTGTTTTCTTATATTTTTTTTATTGGTAACACTAAAACTTGTTATTAATTACTAAAAGAGTAAATTGATTGATAAACAGAGGAGGTAACGATAATAAACTGTTTTACTTTTACCTTATTTTACATAGATTTAATTATCAAAGCGTAAACTTTTATGTGTCAATCGAAAATAATTTGTCAGGCGCGATACTAACGAACAGTAAGTTAATAAAAACTTTATGAACATGACATATAGGTACATATTTGCTACGCAAGCTCTCCGGTATACCGCATAATACACCGACTAATTACTATTGAAAACTTTAGCAAAATTGTCGGTAACGTAAAAGTTAGACATAGAGCTCTACCAACCCACGCTGAACGCTGAATTCAGAGAGTTTCGCCGCGGTACAAGTTAAAAGAGGAAGCTTAAGTATATATTACCGGTATATATAAATTAATTAGTGTAAATACTTTAAAAAACCCTAAGCCGATTTTAACTTAGTTTTGAAATTATTTGAATTAAAAATGAACTATTTTTATGGTTTCACAATTTTGAACTGATAGATGCTGTTTCTGACAAGGAAATTTTAAGATTTTGTTATATTTACAACGGCTTTACTTTATTACATTGTATACACGTTATTTACCAAATTAGTGAAATGGTATTCATATTCATAAACTTTACAGAAAATTCATTTAAAGTTTTACAATTTAGAAAAAGATACAATATAAATAATATCAAAAACAGGATAGACAGTTTTGATGAAAAAACACCTAATATTTTTGGTTTATAACTTTAATAAAGAAAATAAGGTCTAGTAGATAAATGTCGCATAAAACAAGTAACTTTTTACCCCTCCATTTGCTAATATAGTGAATAAGTATAAACGTACACGTACTTAATATTTACTAATAGAAACTTGATTTTTTCCTGAAAATTGAACTGATTAGGATGTAGTTTCAACCATACATTTTACATAAGAAAAGAGAATAAAACATTAAATATAAACCTAAATAAATAAGCTAGCTTATATCAAATAATAATTTGTAATTAGTTACATAACTGTTGTAACAATTGAAAGTGTAAATGAATCGCTCTAGCTTGTGAACTGGGCCAGAGCACAAACGTTCGGCAATTTCACGAGTTTCAAACTTTACCCTAGGCTATGAGGATTAAGCACGGTTCATATAACGTCTTCTTAGAATCGAGCCGCCTTCATTTAAATTCGAGTGAAAATTTTACCGCGAAACAAAAGAGTTTCTCGGAAAAATAAAAAGGAAAAGCGCTTGAAACAATTTATTGAATTTCGGGAGCGAATTTTACTTTTACTTTTTTTACTTAACTAATTTTTCGTTATTAAATATTATACCTACTCTTTAAAGTTTCCTTTTACTATATCTACCCCGCGGTTTTGCTTAGAAACATATTTACCTATTTTTATAAATCAAATATATGGAAAATATATGGGTATCTATCTAATAAATTTATATATTTCATAATACTGGACTACGTGGTTATGCAGGTATAACGAGTTTAACAACAAATAATTACTTTTTCAAGTTGCATATAGCTCGGTTTGGCGAGTGGTTTTGATTATTAAAAGTTGTCCAACAAACGACCGACTCACCCCGACCAGTCAGCACTATGGTGGCTTTTGTTTTCATAAAACATTATAAATAAAGCCTATTTGCGTTCATAGCAAAATAATATGCCATATATTTGCTATTGTTTCTTTATTAGGCACTGTTATTTTAAGTGAAATCTATTAATGTAGAAGGTGAAAGCAATGGCATAGTTGGGTAACTAATTCTGGCTCAAAAACAAATAAAGACCTAATTTTTGTTATTTTGATTCTTTACTATATTCTATAAAAAATATTTATAATATAAACTATAAAGCGGAATTCTTTACAAGTTCGAATTTCTTTGAACTGAATTGCTGAACTGAGTTTTGATTCTATTTATTATATTTTTAAGTTTGAGAAATTATCGCAAGTTCGGCTAGATTTGTAGTTACGGTTCGAGGGGTTTCCTGAGCTTAAGGGACCGTTTAGACTTGCACAAGATACGCCACTTGGTGGTATTTCTGTTAAAAGTAAATATTTCTTTTTATTTTAAATATTAAAAGTATATTAACGTATATGCACGATATGTTACATCTAGAAAATACATGTAATGATTTTGTCTTTATTTTTTTAACGAAAAAGTATAGAGGAAGTATATTTTTAATTAGGTTCTTTAAAGTTTAGAACATAAACTGCTGTTATACTGTCTGTTCTATATATTAATTTCTCCTTCGAATAAGTTCAATTCTATAGAAAGGAAAATATTTCAAATTATTCCGGTCATCAATTCCTGTTATACACATTCCCCGTTGACAATTGACGCCAAATCGAAAGCTTTTAATATAATAGCGTGTTCCAGAAACGCACAATGGTCTCTACTGCCTATATAGGGAACGTTCATGAAGTGTCTCGAACTCGGGAAAAATAGATCTCGAGTGCGTCACAGCGGAGTCATTGTAGCGTATTATTATAATAAAGCGCCTTGTTGTATTCTCTCAGTGCGATTTACTGAAAGGAATAAATTTCTATTGTATGCATAAAATATGACAGCATAACATTTTTCTATTAATATTAAACTTCAAAATAAAGAATAATCCAAATGTTTTATAATATAGCCTAATCGACAAGTTATAAAACTTGTCAATTCTTGCTACAGCGATTAAAAATACGTGCGATAGCGCAGAGAACTCAGTAAGGCACACGTCATCTAGAAAAATAAGCTAAAATTTTAAAACCCGCTCATGAACAATTAAATGTGTTAAAACAAATAGGTATACTTATAAAAAACTACAAAACTTTTTATGTTATAGGAATTTTACTAATACATTATTTCAGAAGAGGAAATGTCCAAATTAAATAAATAATGTTGATAATAAAGGTCAAGTTCTAGGATTCGGCATTTTATTTCAGACAACTAAAAATGATAAACAAATAAATTTGTTGGCATTTTTTAGATTAATTATTACAGTTTAATGAAAGGAAATAAACAATTTAATTAATTATTGTCGGATTTTGATTACGTAACGATCTACTTTATTTTAAACTTGGATTACTAAAACTGTCCGTAACCGTACTAATTGTGCGTCACATGACACTTAATTTCAGAATACTCGATAACTCAATTTTGATCTCAAACATTTTAGGTACGTAGTAAAGCCAGAAATTACTTGTCAAGTTTAGGGTTATAGACTAGAAATATTGTCTACAGAGCGTTGATTAAGTCACCACGGTTGGGTTAGAATCTAGGTCATACGTTATGAGGGTTCTAGTGATATTAGTTAGGAAGGGAGTTGCTATTAGTAATTTTGTTAAATGGATTTTGTCGTAATTTAGAAATTCTAAATTTTCCAAAATTATGTTATCTAATATCTAGGTCAAACGTTTTATGTCCCACACTGGCACCCTTGTCCCACACTGGCACGGAACTCGTCACTCCGTGCCCCCTTATCTATTGAATTGGGGGACTCTGATCCCTCAAATACAATAGATAAGGGTAGTGCGTAAATGCATTTCCCCCCGTCAAAAAAAAAAGGTCAAACGTTTTATAACTTATTTGTGTAATTCATGGGAATTTAATCACTTAACTATTAAGGTAATACTTGAGTTATTCGTGTTAAAAAAAAACCTTTATTAACTTTATTTTTGGTGAAAGAAAACAGCTATTATTTGCTTCGTTACCTACCACTCTCAAGTAAAAAAAATCCAACAAGCAGTTACAGACGTCTTCCCGTAGCATCACATTAGAGCTAAATCTTTAGGTTTAGCGTGCTGACAATCTTCGATCAAATCATTACTATGTAGATTAGTACAAAGGATTTCATCTTATTTTAATTTACCTTCAATGAAAAGCTTTATTAAATAAATTGAAGTGAACACATTTAGTATTAACTAAGCATAGCGAAACACGAATTAATGGACATTGGATAAATATTCTGGTTGTCGTGGTATAAACATACCATGAGAAAAGAGGAAGCGCGTCTGGATATTACTACCAAATGTCTGTCAATTGAGACAATTTTTGTCCATGTTTATCATTCTCTTTATATAAACACGCAGGTTTCCTGTACTTTCTTAAAGGTCAATGGTTCTTTAAGGGATAACTTTTATTGGAACTTTATGAGTCAGATCTTATGGGTCCATTTTCAACTTGTCATGTAGTCAAATGTATGTGGAAAGATGGGAAAGTAGAGGAAGGCCAAAGGAAGATAATATTAAAAAAGGAGTAAATAAAGAAATCACGGCTTATAGGAACGTATGTAAGTAGAAAACATACTGCGCCGACCTCAAGTGAGATGGGAATGATGATGGATAAATATTGCACTGGTTTCTTCATTAACTCTTCAATCTGTTTCCTTCCTCTTCCATTCCTCTATATCTGCAACCATGTCCGCATTCACTCCCTTTCTAAACATATCATCCTTCACACAATCCATTGAATATTTTCTTCGGTCCTCCCCCTTCACCTATCCCCGTCCACTTCATGTCCAATATCTTTCATACGACATCCTCTTGCTCTCTCAGCACACGACTGCTCCTTATACTTGAATATCTCAGTAACTCTTCAATCTCTTTATATTTATAAATTAACTGTATATATATTTGTCTTGCAGCATACCTCGAACCGTATATAGTTCCGGCTAGCCTGGAACAGCTCTTGGTGTCGAGCGATGTGGTTGGTAACATAAGATTCACTCACCCGACTCTCTATGTATTCCCTGGAGGTCAAGGTGACGCCGCACTCTTTGGCATCAACGGATTTAACATGCTCGGTGAGTTATCATTCATTATTGTAGAATTTGTATTGGACTAAGCAGTTTTCTTTTACTATCTTCTTACTTAGACCTATGATATATTTCCTGTTTTTATTCAAGCTCTGCAAAGGATCGCACTATTTATCTGATGTGTAAATAAAGTACAGTCCAAGAACGTCGAAACAAGTCACTATGACAGGTTTTTCACCATATATGTGGTAGTCGGAAACACAGAAACGCACCATGTTCTACAAAATAACATGCTGATTACAAATTGTTTTTTTTTTACACGGTATAGGCTCGGTTCTTTAACTACAATCTCACCTGATGTTACGTGATGATGTGGTCCAGGATGGTAAACACGTACCAAACAGGTACTGGTTCTCGAGTGATGCTGCTGGAACACACCTATCAGTATTTGGCGTCGGGTTTGATTACCCAGGCTGGCAATATTGGAAAACGCCCTACCACCATGTTATAGTTTCCTGGCTTTGTTTTCCTTTACCGCAAGCTCAGGCTGTTTTGTTTGCTCAACCGATTTTACAGTTGATAGAGGTGGGCTCGAGTTGATTGAGGACAGAGGTTGGTCGTGGAATCTGACCACACTATCCCCTACGCCATCATCATTTGAATTGTATATAAGATCAAACTTCAGAACACGCCATATTTTACTTTTACAAGTTACACGTCTTATTGCGAAAATCCTGACCCACTTTACCTATAAGCCAGTATCTAAGACGCCTCCGGGTAGATATGGACGAGATTTTTCGAGAATTTCCTAGATTTATCGCATTTTATTTGGCTCGAAGCCATACATTTTCGTGCCTCTCTTCCAACGAAAACGACTTTTATATTGGATTTTTAGTGAATTGTCTTAGTTAACATTTATACCGGCTTACGTAAGAATAAACTTTATTGAGGTTCTTTTAAAAAAATTATGTTCTTTATTACTACCCCAGTTTTTTTTGTTATTCTTCATTTATCTAAAAAAAAAAAGCTTTATTAAAGTCAAGCTTAAACAAGACATAAAATTAATTAACATAATATTAACTATGTTACAATTAACATTAATTATTAATGTTGATGAGAAAACAAAATAATGCAAATATTTTTTAGATCATCTTGGAAAAGCAACGTTTAATAAAGGTTGGTTATTATCTTTTGGGGTTAAATTGTTTAGTTGGTAATTGAATAGAATGACGCATTAAATCATTACTTACTTCTTGGTGAAACATTTCTAAAAATACATAAAAATATTTTCGAAAAAAAACGTTAATTGTCCATAATAATAAAATTACAAACGGTATTTTGCTGTGGGGTACATACAGCAGCAGAGGTAGACACCATTTTTACGTTACAAAAGCGAGCTGTTCGAGCAATATATAATATAGGACCTTGCGAATCTCTAAAGAACAAGTTTCAAGAATATGATATCTTAACTTTGCCCTCCCAATACATCTTCGATAACTTAATGCATATTCGTAAAAATTTAGACAAGCTAGATCTAGTGAATGATCGTTATAATTTTAATACTAGAAGTAAAGACAAGTTGGCCGTCCCACGCTTTAGGTTAAGTAAGTGTAATAAAAGCTTTATAGGTAATAGTATTCGGTTTTACAATAAGACCCCAAGTAAACATTACCGATTTACCTGACAATAAGTTCAAGTATTATGTCAAGCAAGTTTTAATCTCAAAAGGTTATTACAGGGTGGAGCATTACGTGAACGATAGTGATGTCTGGAATTAACCCACATCTCTGTGCTTCCACTAAAAACTACGATTTGTACAGTTTTTTATATGACAAAAAAAATTATATATATTATATCTATGAAAAAAAAAGAACCAGATCGAGTTTCTTGCCGGCTCTTCTCGACTGGGTTGTTTTCCGAACCGGTGGTAGTGTTTTAGACGTTCATAAGCGCCTTCTTAGGGCCTAAATTGAATAAATAAATTTTGATTTTGATTTTGACAAAAGAAAAAAAAATTGTTTTAAAAATTTAGTTCATAAATTATATCGCAAGGCGACCCTGAAAACCTTACTCACCCCACTTTACGATAGTATCAGATTTTCAAACATCGATAGCGAAACCCCAATACGGGCCACTCCAATTTATTTTCCAATCAGGTGATACTGGGGATGTGCACACTCTAGTTATTTATTCTGAAAATGTTATCTATTTTACTGTCAATTTGTTTGGTGAATACATATTCACATAGCTTGCTGATTTTTTATGGATGTCCTTTCAATACGTGTTCGAATTTTTTTTTAATTATTATGTCTCATAGTAAGTAATACAGCACGCATTAATTACTCGATAGATTACGAACAATTTTTTTTAGATTTACTTCTTTATTTCAAAAAACATCTTCATTTAATATGGCAGTAAGATAATAAACAACTGGTATAGGCATATACCTACCTTAAGCTATAAAAATTGTATAATAACTAATTTTATTGCACTGATTTCTTATCTAAAGTCGTATTATTCAATATTATCCAAAAATTCGGTCGCATTGAATTTTATTTTTATAAAATAACAAATTAAACAAATTTCCCAGCTTCACCGCTAAATTATACATAAAACAAATATTTTTTTGTTAAACTTAATTTTAACCATGATTGAAATCTTAAATACAAAGTTGCACGCCTTTTTCATATTGTTTGGGGTGAGGTTTCAAATGTTTTTGAATTCTATATGTTACTCCGTTGTATAAACTATTATAATAACGTATTATAATTCATTATAATCCGTACGGTATTTTTTGCGTTATAGGAAAAAAAACAGACTTAATAAATCATAGGAATTTCATCCATCATTGATTCTAAAGGTCATCCTAGCTTACTTAACTTCCTATAAAACGTTTTTTTTTTCATTTACAGTGGACGGCGGCTTCTCACGTAAAGCATGCTGGTGGGATTTTGCCCGGCACTTGGATCGCCTGGATGCCGTACTTTTCACCCGACTTAACAACTGCTCGGCATCAGGCATGGCGTCTGTCCTACGCAGGAAGGCGAGCGCCAACGTTTACCCACAAATTGGACATTTCTTTTGCAATTTAGAAGTAATTTTAACTTTATTTATTTATATACGTACCCATAGAATAGTTAAGTAAATGGTGGAAATTTTCCCGAAGAATTTTCAAGTTTAAGTGGGAGTGGGTTCGTAGAATCGGTGTCTGATGGAAGCAACGGGTTCTTGAATTCCAACCATGTTTTGGAAGATGCAACGTGTGTTGGCTCCTAATTAGGTAGACCGACGACCTGGTGAAAGTCTAGGAAATTTGTTAGATGCAGATGGTGTAAAACCGATCCTTTGGTCCAGTTATGGAGGTTTTAAGCCGTGAGATTATGATGATCACAGTGGAAATGTAAGACAGAATTTAATTAATTTAAAATAAAAAATAACTTATCTGGATTTTATGTTATCTTAAATTTTACCGATTATCGCTTCGACACCACCACAATCTTACTTTTTAAATTGTTTTATATTGTATTAAAATCTCGATAAATTTAAGGAATTTCCCGTTCTGAACACTTTTTTTTTACTTTTCTATGGTTCATTAAGAGACTAGTGGTAGGTAGCGGTAACCGATCATTTCTTTGAAAAGAAAATAATAAAATTATATAGATTAAATAACTTGCGGTATTGTAGACACAATATTTATATAGAATATGAGTACTAAGAATAATATAATATTACGTATAAGTTGAAGATGGACCCATAAGATCTGACTCATAAAGTTCCAATAAAAGTTTTCCCTTAAAGAACCTTAAAAAACCTTAAAGAATGTACAGGAAACCTGCGTGTATATATATATAAAGAGAATGATAAATTTGGACAAAAATTGTCTCAATTGACAGACATTATATAAACAGATTTGTAATAATTTAAAAAAAAATATTAGGGATAAGAAGTTAAAGAAGAAATATGTTTATTCTTTTGACTATAATTTGTAAAAGATTTGATACGGGGTATAACTTAATTATCGCTTAATCGGGGACTTAAGGTGCCGGCGTAACCTTTCCGTGTTCGCAAGGCCACTATAGTAATATTAACCCCCAAGATTCGCATCACCGGGCACGCGCTGCATATAGTTCATAACGCCAACACTTTAAGAAACATCTAGAGATGACTTGGGTTACAAATTAATATGAAACTGGCTCTATCCTACTACCCAACATTTTTATCCAAATAAAATTCTTGGTTTTCAAATACAGCCATTGAAAATTCGTTTGTCGACAAGTGGATAATGGTTAGTCGAAATGAGGATCGGTAAAAAAAGCCAACCATCATGAATTTTACGATAATTTTTATACAACCTTATACTTAGTCATTTTTTTTTAAATGAAAATGTCACAAAATGCATTGTAACTACTGATACGTGATTATAGACTGCTATTGGTTAAATTTAGAAACATAATTTAACCCTTTCAGGACCATAAGATATCGGAGAGTAAATATTACTATTCAATTGTTTTTTTTTTAAACGTAGAGTATATATGAAAATGCGTAAATACATTCCTCCACTTAAAAAGAGGTGTAAACGTTAGAAACTATAGCTTATTTAGAATTTTGTGGGGAAATTTTAAAGTCAAATAATATTATAATTAAATATACAGTCACCACCAGTGGGGAAAAATGTTTCCCTTGGTCGTGAAAGGCACCATGTATCAAGTAGAAATAAAAATTTAAGGGTCAACTTTAAGCTGAAAATCTAACATCGTAGAAACAATATGAAAGTATGAATAGAAAAGAAACTGTATATTAAATTCCTTATTAAGTCTATGGGAGCCAATGAAGCATCCTTTATCCATTTGCAACCAAGTTTTACAATGTGTTAACAACTGCGTACACAAGAACGTTTGCCATATTGTGTCTTCATTCGTTAATTTACTTTTAAAATGAAGTGTTAATTTGTTAGTGCCTGTTATGTAAGATACGATAAAGGTTTAAATGTTTGAAATAAAAATAGAATTATTGTAATTTTATAATTATTGTCTATGAGTTACTTTGTTTAGTTGATTTTACGCTGTAGATAAATATATAAGCGATAGCATTTTTATAGAAGACTTTTAGTCCAATTACTCGTATTTAGTATCTTCGTGCAAGTATTCTGACAGCTTGAGTTAACTGAGCCGTGTGATACTAATACAGTTTTTAATCTAGAAAATTTTGTAATCTTAGAAAGTTCATAATACGACGAAGAAAAATAATTCAGATATAAACAACTTTTATATCTTCATAGTATGAACTTTACGCAATAGTAAAACAATGTCTAAATGGAATTTTCGAGATTTGTGTTCACAATGTACAAACGGTGAATAATGTTGTGTACACTGAACACCATATATTATAAGTGTAATAACCCGACCGACCGAACTGACTTTCATCCGCTTTGTACAATATTTTAAAATCGCCCCAAACAAAAAATACACATTATTGTCGGTCCACCCCGCAATAAGAAAATGAGTTTTTTTTTGTTTTTTAATCTCATGCTTGTGGTTCTCATTAAATGAAGCATTATGCTTGTAATCGCTTCAACTAGGGATGTTTTAGTTACTTGTTATTGAAAAGCTTTAATAAGAATTTAAAAATGAAATGAATTATAAATAATTTATTTTCGCGTCAATGTAACAAATTAAATATTTCCAGGAACGAAGGGCACTGGCCAGCCCTGACGGTGATAAGGACACGGATCCTTTGCTGGTGTCTCTTCTACAAGAGGGGTCTGATATGATGGCAGACCTCCGTCACATAAACCTGAAACCACAGCATTGCTACCGCAGCCCAGAACCTATTAACCTGTACCACAAAGTCGGACATGGTGAGATATTTGTTAAATATAACATTGTTTCTAATTGTATAACTGAATGAATACATTACATTTTACTGATTTCCAAATAAGATGATAAATAAGTTAATTTATTATGCAATATTTATGCAAATGTATGTTATATTGAAATTTTATTTATTGTGTTCCAGGAACCCTCGATATGTACGTACTGAATCCGTCCAAGGACTCCAAACATGTTCGTGAATTCCTTAAAAGGTGGCAAAATAGCGAACAGAAACTTTTCGAAGGTGCCAGTATCTCAGGACAGTTTAATTTTCCCATTCCCAATTTAGTATCTATATGTGCATTACTGGTTTGGCGTCCAGCTAACCCTGATGATACCATCACAAGAATAATGTTCCCGGGATCAACTCCGCAACATAAAATATTCGAAGGATTAGAAAAACTCAAGCATTTGCAGTTTCTTCAGTATTCTACGTGTACAGGACGACAAATGTCAGCGTTATCGGCGGTGCCTGCACCTCCTGTGTCATTGACTAGTACAATGACATCAACTACGACAACTAAATCAGCAAAAAGTGTATCAAAAGTTAACAAAGAAAGAAGCGTCCCTACAGAGAAAACAAAAGAAGAAAAAATTGTAGACCAAAGTCATATTTCTAAAGATAAGGATATTATGAGAGACATAACAGCCTCGAAAAATATTATCGACAACAAATTCCTTAGCGATTTAGTTGACGGTGAAGATAAAAAAATCGAATCCGTTCTTCAAGAAGCAATTACAGCCAGACTTGAAGCTAAATTGGATGATAAAATTACAGAATATGAGAGTACTGTCATAGATGGTTTACCCAAAAAGAAGGAATTGAAAAGAAAGGTATTAGATAAGAAAACTAAACGTTTAGAAAAGACTGATGAATTAAAAGATTCTATCGTTAAATTTGAGAAAAAAGTGGACACTGATTCCAAACTTAAAGCAGATACAAAGAAAAGAGTTGACAGCAAATTAAAAGCTGAAATTACACCAACGACTAAAAGCAAAGTTAGCCATCGAACTATGAAAACAACTGAAAAGAGAATAACAAGTATCACTGATAAAAAATTAACAGTTGACGACAAAAAATCGCCACCTACAACTCCCAAGAAGATTTTAGACGGAAAAAAAAACTATAACATCCTCAGCTGTACACAATCTAAAGAAAAAATAAAAGTAAAATCAAAAAGATTAAGCCCTAGTAGTACACCAGCGAAGAGCGTCAAAGAAGCTAGTAATCGTAGAGTAATGGAATCGAAATATAAGCAAACATCTCCAAAACGAGACACTGTTCAAAAAGGTATTGATAAAAAAGAACCTAAAGCTAAACGAGAACCTATTTCCCGAAGACCAAGACCTTTAGCTTCACCGGTGAAAGGAATGAAAGCACTAAAGAGCCCCATAAAATCTGTAAAGTCAACCAAAGCAGATACTTCGAAACTGAAAGGCCTACAACGAGTTAATTATGAGGATATTTTGAAAGATGCCAAAAAATCCGATGAGGAAACATCTAAGTCTCTGGATGATATTAAACAACAAGAACTCGATGATAGAGAAGAACAGGAAATTGTTAGAGAGATTGAAGCTGTATTTAATAGGGATAGTGAAGCTGAGGAGAAAGTTGAATTTGTAGGGCGCTCTGATATCGAGAAAATAACTTTCATGATAGACGATGCTAAAACGGAAACGACTGCCGACGGTGACTTTGAAGAGGAATATTTAATTATTGAAAAAGAGGAAATTGAACAATACACGGAAGACTCTGCTGTTGATCGTGAAAGTAGCCACGAACAAGAAGATGAACTACAAAAACATATTTAAAGACAAAGAGGAGTCTGAAAAGAGGAAAGATGATATAACAGTGCATGAAAAAGAAATAGCCCAAGAGAAAGAAATAGACACTGAGACAGTATTTGAACCAGAATCCAAACCAGTAGAATCCAAAGAACACTCAGTAAGTGTTGAAGAGAAACAAGATATTAGTAGTGAAAAGAAAACTTCAGACAGCAAAAGCAGTGTTATAAAACCGAAAGATTCGCTTGAAATTAATATTATCCAAGAATCACAACCAGATGAAAAAATATCAACTACAATTGAATCTGGTGCTACCACCGCGCCTACTTTACCTGAAGATGAACGTATTACTCTAGATGATATAAAAGAAGACCAGCTAGTAGAGGAAAAATATATTCAAGAAGAAACAAAAGAATTATTCCCACCAAAAAACTTTATTGGACCTTCAACAATCAGTTGAAAAGAGTCCAAAACGGGAAGTACAATCTGTACCTATAAGAGAAATCGTAAAAACTCCTGATGAAGTTGCTGATCTTCCCTTACATGAAGAAGTTGATTACAGGACCTATGAAGAAAAAAAGACTCCGTTAATTGAAGATATTTTCAAACACAAATATATTGAGGAACATACTCCAGATATCAAAATTCCTAAAGACTTACCTTTAACTGAAAAACAATTAATCGTAGCCTATAAAGGAGTTAAAACAATTGAAGATGACGTAATACTCAAAACAGTTGCACGTCCATCGCACGCTGAAATTGTTACCGTCACTCCTGGATCAGCTCCTGAATCACCAATGTATCATGATCGACTGAGAATATCAATGTCATCTATAAAAGATAAAAAACCTCTAGGAGAATATGATGATGCCGAATATGGTTACGGTCAGTATACAGAAAAACTGAGAGAAACTCATATCACAACCCTTGATTCCCCAATAAAAGATGATAGATTAGAAATTGGAGAAGCTCCACATATGCCTGAAAAGATTCCATCTATTCCAGAAGATGTTGAAAAAGAAATAGAAGAGAGGCAAGTAAACTTGAAAGTTCCGAAAAGCCTCCTCCGAGTCCTAAAGATGTGGAAAAGATTGTGGCCGATGTAGCAGAAGTATTAAAATCCGATAAGAGTCTTGATGAACTAATGGCTGATAAATCACCAGTTATACTTAAAAAACCTACCGACAGCATTTTTACCATTGAGACAACTGAAGACACAGAAAAACTACTCAAAAGTGAGAAACAAATCATTCATGATACATTAAAAGAAAGCGTTAAAATAAAATTAGATACAGAAATACAACATGGAAAAAAATCAAAAGAATTATCCCCAGTACGATCAATTACATCCGAAGACATTAGTGATGTTTCTGACAAAACTATTCTTAGTGAAACCAAGCGATCAAAGCACGATTTAAAACCAGATCAAGTAAGTATAACAGAATTAAAAGCACTAAAAGACAAAGAACACGGTATAGATTTAGTTGAATCTGAAAAAGTACCCATGGACATATCAGATATAAGAACAGAAACTGATAGCAAAACAGACGAAGTTCAATTATTTAGAACAGTATCAGAAAAAGAATATCAAATAGGATCTGATTTATTAAATAAAGAAACAAGTATTGATGAATTCGGAGATGGACAATTAAAAAAGACAATGAATATGAAGCAAATAACAGAAATTAAAGCAAGTGACATTGTAACAACTCACACAGATAAACCAAAGACTGAATTAGATATACAATTAAAAACTATACATAAAAAGCATGAAGAAGTATTGTCAAAAAATATTGAGAAAATATCAGAGAAATTTCATGATACTGAAGAAAAACCTACAGGAGAAAAACTAATTATAACACTAGATTCAGCAAAAACATTAGAAAAGTTAGAAGATAAGATTGCTCAGTTAAGAAGAAGAGAAGAATCAATTTCGAAACAATTTGAAGAGATGATATCTATCCCTCCAAAACAGGAAAAGGTTCCAGATCATTTTATATCCGAAGAAAAAATACTAATTTCAGAAAGATCAAATGAAAATATCCAAATCCCTGATGCTTTAGAAAAATCATTAATTTCTCTAAAACCTTTGGAGTGTAAACCAAGCTTAAAAAGCCCAGATGAAAAGGAGACTAATGCTATTACGTTAGGAGAAGAGCCACCAAGCCTAGCAAAACCAGAAGAGCGTAAATCAAGCTTAGGAAAGCCAGATGAGAAGAGTGTCGTTACTTTAGATGAAAAGGCTCCAATTATAGAAAAGCCAGAGACGCAAAAGCATAGCTCAGAAAAACGTGATGAAATACCCTTCTCTGTATTAGATAAAAGGGCACCAAGTCTAGCAATACTAGAGGAGCATAAACCAAGCTTAGAAAAAAAAGATGAGAAGAAACCTAGTGTCATTGATAAAAAAAAGGCTGTTTTCCCAGAAAAACCGGAAACGCAAAAGCTAAACTTAGAAAAACATGATAAAATACTATCCATCTCTATAGTACATGAAAGTGCTGAACCAGCGGAGGGTAAGTTAAGCTTAGAAAAAGCAGATGAGGAGATAAGTTCTATTTCTATAGATAAAAAGGGACCAAGTTTAACGAAAGCAGAGAAAGGTAAATTAGATGAGATAGCTAGTAGTAACTTAACTTTGGATAAACCAAGTGTACAACAAATAGATGATATGGCACAGGTAAGATTTGTTTTAGACAAAACAGCCCCGAGTCCTGTCAAATATACTTCTAATCACGATATTGAAGAAACCTTTGGTAAAACAACCATAACAAATCTTAATGCCAAATGGGACAACGCTAGTGACCTAATAAAAACTGAACCGAGTGAAAAATATATTATATCGCAAAAAGATAATATTAAAAAGTTTTTAGATGAGGAGAGAGTAGCTACTGATAAGATAAACAAAGAGCAATACAATGCTGTTAAACAACAGGATATATTAGTCGAATCCATCGATATAAAACCTACTTATACAAATATTACTGAAGTTTCTCTCAGCAAAGTTCCTGAAAAAGAACCTAGTTCAGAGAGAGACAAGGAAAGTTTTTCAGTATTATCAGATTTGACAAATTTGAATCAGCAGTCGCAGATAATAGGAACAGATTTGAAAATTATGACGACATCTGATCCTGACTTTGATCGTAGTTTACCAGGCTCTGAAATGACACAAGATGTTTATGATGCAAAATATCAAATAAGTAAAGAGACTCCAGCAAATATACCAACCACATACGAATTTGAAACTGACTCTGCCGACAAAGTTGGTATCATTTCTGACACACTTGATAAAAAGCAAGTAGGTTTAGAAAAGGATATTCATAAAACAGAAAAACAGAAATTTGTAGAAAAAATCGATGGAGAAGACGAAGGTAAAAAAGTTGAAAAAGTCAGCTTACATGCAATGGTTATTGAAACACCCAGTGAGCAATTGTCAAGTCTATCTATGGTAGATCAGGAGCTGAAAGGAAAAGGACTGTTTCAAGAGTTACAAGAAGAAAATAACTTACAAAACCTCAAAGTATTTGAAGAAAAAAACTGCCTGCAGACGAGACAATAGACGCTATCCTCGTGAACATGATTTCTATTGGAGAACCTGAGGTTTTAGAAACTACTGATATCAGAGAAATTCTAGAGGAAAAAATAATTGTTAAAGTAATCACCGTAACGCGAATTGTCAGAACAAAATATGCTGACAAACAAGGTTATCTCAGAAAATTAAAAACAGTGACAACAGTTACTACCACTAATAACTATCCTGATGGTTCTTCTCGTACGACCACTGAAAGCAGTACTGAGCTTACTGACACTGAAGCTATAAAAATTGATGACAAAAAAAGAAGTTTACAAGGATTTGAACAAGTTGGCATTCCTCAGGAAGATACAGCTACAGAAACAATATCAGTTATTGAAAAAGGAATTTTAATTAAGAGAACGTCCACAGTAACTACATTAGTACAGGAATTCTATAATAACATCAGTAAAATAAAGCGCTTCAAGACAACAGTTAAAACTCTTATTGAAGATGAACTTCCAGGTGGTTCAATAACGAAAAGTACCAGCGAGAAAGTGTCTATAGTTGACAAGAGTTTTGAATCCTCGCAAAAATTAGAAAATTTTGAATCATCTCAAATAGAAAATATCTTAAAAAATCTTACACCTGAGAGCAACCCGGAAGAAAATGAAACTACAGCTGTAAAAGAAATAATAGATAATGAAATCATTATAAAACGAACAACAGTGACCAAAGTTTTAAAAATAAAATATTATGACAATACCGGGACCTTTAGAAAGCTCAAAACCATTACCACTGTGTCTATTACGGACCAATTTCCAGATGGGTTTTCTCATACTACTATTCAAACAAGCACTTCAGTTACAGATATCGAAGTTAATGGCTTAATTGATAAAATAGACCATGAGATATCCCAAACAGAAAAAATATGTGAAACTGATCAGACAATAAAATTAAAAGTTGACTCAGAAGAATTATCTATTGAAGGCAACTTAATGACAGATGATCATGGGATAAAGATGCTCTGAAAGAATACATTCCAGTAGGTGTACCTGAAGTAACAGAAATAAATAAAACCAAAGAGATCGAAAAAGAAAAAATAATAAGTTCTCTGGTCAAACTTGGCGAAAAGGAGCCTATAGTTGCATTTATACATGATGAAAAAGTTCAAAGTCTAAATAAAACAGATGAACAGGAAATTTCCAGAGAATCACCAATCGACAAAAAACCTTCTCTTGGAAAGTCGAAGTCGAAATCTATGGTCGAAGTTGAACTTGATGAAAAAATTCCTATACCTGATAAGCAAACTGAAACTCCCGTTGTGAAGCCTTTAGAAGTGGAAAGTATTCCAATAGAGGAACAGAAAGAGAAACAAGTGAAACCAGATGAGAAACTACCAACTCCAGATAAAACAAGTAAGAAAGAAGTTCCTATTATTAAATCACCTGTTGATAAAGAATCCACAGTTGAAAAACCTGACGAAAAGGAACTTATCGATAAACCAGATGAGAAAGTCCAAAGCTCAGAAAAGCTAACTGAAAAAGAAATTATCGTTGTAAAACCGGTAGAAAGTAAACAAACTCCAATAGAGGACCAGAAAAAAAAACTCATTACAGTCAAACCTGATGATAAAGTTCCAAGTCCACTTATACCAGACGAAAAAGAAATTTCCATTGAATCACCAATCGATAAAGTACCTTCTTTTGGAAAGCATGACGAAAAAGAACCTATGCTCGTAGTAAGAATTGATGAGAAAATTCCAAGTCCTGACAAACAAAGTGAATCTCTCGTTGTGCTGCCTTTAGAAGAGGAAACTATTCCAGTACAGGAACAGAAAGAGAAACAAGTAAAACGAGATGAGAAAGCTCCAAGTCCAGATAAGTCAGATGAAAATGAAATACCCATTAAATCCCCTGTTGATAAGGAACCTTTACTTGAGAAACTAGATAAAAAAGAATATATAATTAAACCTAAAGAGAAAGTTTCAAGTCCAGTTGAAAGAGTAGATAAGGATGTTTCAATTAAATCACCTATTGATAAAGATCATAGTCATAGAAAATCTGACGAAAAGGAACAAACAATTAATCTAGATGAAAAAATTCTAACTCCAGAGAAGCCACATGAAAAGGAAATTCTCATTAAATCATCTGTAGAAGAAAAAGTATCACATGAGAAGCCTGACGAAAACAAGCCAATAATTAAACCTGAAGAAAAAGACTCAAGTCCAGTTGAAACTGATAAAAAGGAAGTTTCTATTAAATCACCTGTTGATAAAAAACCTTCACTTGAAGAACCTGGCAAAAAGGAACTAACAATTAAACACACAGAAAAAGTTCCTAGTCCAGAAAAGCCAGATGTAGCGGAAATTCCCATTAAATCACCTGTTGACAAGGAAGCTTTACATGAGAAGCCTGATGAAAAGGAGCCTATTATTAAACCTGAAGAGAAAGTCCCAAGTCCTGTTGAAACAGATGAAAAGGAAGTTCCTAGTAAATCACCTGTTGAAAAAGAACTTTCACATGACGAACCTAGCGAAAAGGAGCCTATAATTAAATCTGAGGAGAAAGTCCCAAGTCAAATTGAAACAGAGCAAAAGGAAGTTTCTATTAAGTCATCTGTAAATAAAGAACTTTCACATGAAGAACTTGGCGAAAAGGAACCAGCCATTAAAACAGTTGAAAAAGTCCCAAGTCCAGTTAAAACAGAGCAAGAGGAAGTTGCTATTAAAACACCTGTTGATAAAAAACCTTCCCAGAAAGAACCTGACGAAAAGGAAACAGCAATTAAACCAACAGATAAAGTTCCTAGCCCAGAAAAGAAAGATGTAGCGGAAATTCTCTTTAAGTCACCTGTTGACAAGGAAGTTTTACATGAGAAGCCTGATGAAAAGGAGCCTATAATTAAACCTGAAGAGAAAGTCCCAAGTCATATTGAAACAGGACAAAAGGAAGTTTCTATTAAGTCATCTGTTTACGAGGAAGCTTCACATGAGAAGCCTGATGAAAAGGAGCCTATAATTAAACCTGAAGAGAAAGTCCGAAGTCATATTGAAAAAGAGCAAAAGGAAGTTTCTATTAAGTCATCTGTTTACGAGGAAGCTTCACATGAGAAGCCTCATGAAAAGGAGCCTATAATTAAACCTGAAGAGAAAGTCCCAAGTCATGTTGAAACTGAGCAAGAGGAAGTTGCTATTAAATCACCTGTTGATAAAGAACCTTCCCAGAAAGAACCTGACGAAAAGGAACCAGCAATTAAACCAAAAGACAAAGTTCCTAGCCCAGAAAAGCCAGATGTAGCGGAAATTCTCTTGAAGCCACCTGTTGTCAAGGAAGTTTTACATGAGAAGCCTGATGAAAAGGAGCCTATAATTAAACCTGAAAAGAAAGTCCCAAGTCATATTGAAACCGAGCAAAAGGAAGTTTCTATTAAGTCATCTGTTTACGAGGAAGCTTCACATGAGAAGCCTGATGAAAAGGAGCCTATAATTAAACCTGAAGAGAAAGTTCCAAGTCCTGTTGAAACTGAGCAAGAGGAAGTTGCTATTAAATCACTTGTTGATAAAGAACCTTCCCAGAAAGAACCTGACGAAAAGGAACCAGCAATTACACCAACAGATAAAGTTCCTAGCCCAGAAAAGCCAGATGTAGCGGAAATTTTCTTTATGTCACCTGTTGACAAGGAAGCTTTACATGAGAAGCCTGATGAAAAGGAGCCTATAATTAAACCTGAAGAGAAAGTCCAAAGGCCTGTTGAAACTGAGCAAGAGGAAGTTGCTATTAAATCACCTGTTGATAAAGAACCTTCCCAGAAAGAACCTGACGAAAAGGAACCAGCAATTAAACCAACAGATAAAGTTCCTAGCCCAGAAAAGCCAGATGTAGCGGAAATTCTCTTTAAGTCACCTGTTGACAAGGAAGTTTTACATGAGAAGCCTGACGAAAAGGAGCCTATAGTTAAACCTGAAGAGAAAGTCCCACGTCCTGTTGAAACAGATGAAAAGGAAGTTCTTAGTAAATCACCTGTTGAAAAAGAACTTTCCCATGAAGAACTTGGCGACAAGGAACCAGCAATTAAAACAAAAGAAAAATACCCAAGTCCAGTTAAAACAGATCTAAAGGAAGTTCCTATTAAATCACCTGTTAAAAAAGAACTTTCACATGATAAACCTGATGATAAGGATCCTATAATTAAATCTGAAGAGAAAGTCCTAAGTCCAATTGAAACAGAGCAAGAAGAAATCCCAATAAAGTCACCTGTTGACAAGGCAGCATTACATGAGAAGCCTGACGAAAAGGAGCCTATAATTAAACCTGAAGAGAAATTCCCAAGTCCAGATAAAACAGATCAAAAGGAAGTTCCTATTAAATCACCTGTTGATAAAGAACCTTCCCAGAAAGAACCTGACGAAAAGGAACCAGCAATTAAACCAACAGATAAAGTTCCTAGCCCAGAAAAGCCAGATGTAGCGGAAATTCTCTTTAAGTCACCTGCTGACAAGGAAGTTTCATATGAGAAGCCTGATGAAAAGGAGCCTGTAATTAAACCTGAAGAAAAAGTCCCAAGTCCAGTTAAAACAGTTCAAAAGGAAGTTACTATTAAATCACCTATTGAAAAAGAACTTTCACATGAAGAACTTGGCAAAAAGGAACCAGCAATTAAACCAGCAGAAAAAGTTCCTAGTCCAGATAAGCCAGATTTAGCGGAAACTCCCATTAAATCATCTGTTTACGAGGAAGCTTCACATGAGAAGCCTGATGAAAAGGAGCCTATAATTAAGTCTGAAGAAAAAGTTCCAAGTCCACTTGAAACAGTTCAAAAGGAAGTTACTATTAAATCACCTATTGAAAAAGAACTTTCACATGAAGAACTTGGCGAAAAGGAACCAGCAATTAAACCAGCAGAAAAAGTTCCTAGTCCAGATAAGCCAGATTTAGCGGAAATTCCTATTAAATCACCTGTTGACGAGGAAGTTTTACATGAGAAGCCTGATAAAAAGGAGCCTATAATTAAACTGAAGAGAAAGTCCCAAGTCCTATTGAAACAGAGCAAGTGGAAGTGTCTATTAAGTCATCTGTTTACGAGGAAGCTTCACATGAGAAGCCTGATGAAAAGGAGCCTATAATTAAGTCTGAAGAAAAAGTTCCAAGTCCACTTGAAACAGAGCAAGAGGAAGTTGCTATTAAATCACCTGTTGATAAAGAACCTTCACATGAAAAACCTGACGAAAAGGAACCAGCAATTAAACCAACAGATAAAGTTCCTAGCCCAGAAAAGCCAGATGTAGCGGAAATTCTCTTTAAGTCACCTGTTGACAAGGAAGTTTTACATGAGAAGCCTGATGAAAAGGAGCCTATAATTAAACCTGAAGAGAAAGTCCCAAGTCCTGTTGAAACAGAGCAAGAGGAAGTTGCTATTAAATCACCTGTTGATAAAGAACATTCACATGAAAAACCTGACGAAAAGGAACCAGCAATTAAACCAACAGACAAAGTTCCTAGCCCAGAAAAGCCAGTGTAGCGGAAATTCTCTTTAAGTCACCTATTGACAAGGAAGTTTTACATGACAAGCCTGATGAAAAGGAGCCTATAATGAAACCTGAAGAGAAAGTCCCAAGTCATATTGAAACAGAGCAAAAGGAAGTTTCTATTAAGTCATCTGTTTACGAGGAAGCTTCACATGAGAAGCCTGATGAAAAGGAGCCTATAATTAAGTCTGAAGAAAAAGTTCCAAGTCCACTTGAAACAGTTCAAAAGGAAGTTACTATTAAATCACCTATTGAAAAAGGACTTTCACATGAAGAACTTGGCGAAAAGGAACCAGCAATTAAACCAGCAGAAAAAGTTCCTAGTCCAGATAAGCCAGATTTAGCGGAAATTCCTATTAAATCACCTGTTGACGAGGAAGTTTCACATGAGAAGCCTGATAAAAAGGAGCCTATAATTAAACCTGAAGAGAAAGTCCCAAGTCTTGTTGAAAACAGAGCAAGAGGAAGTTGCTATTAAATCACCTGTTGATAAAGAACCTTCACATGAAAAACCTGACGAAAAGGAACCAGCAATTAAACCAACAGACAAAGTTCCTAGCCCAGAAAAGCCAGATGTAGCGGAAATTCTCTTTAAGTCACCTATTGACAAGAAAGTTTTACATGAGAAGCCTGATGAAAAGGAGCCTATAATTAAACCTGAAAAGAAAGTCCCAAGTCCTGTTGAAACAGAGCAAGAGGAAGTTGCTATTAAATCACCTGTTGATAAAGAACCTTCACATGAAAAACCTGACGAAAAGGAACCAGCAATACAACCAACAGACAAAGTTCCTAGCCCAGAAAAGCCAGATGTAGCGGAAATTCTCTTTAAGTCTCCTATGGACAAGGAAGTTTTACATGACAAGCCTGATGAAAAGGAGCCTATAATTAAACCTGAAGAGAAAGTCCCAAGTCATATTGAGACAGAGCAAAAGGAAGTTTCTATTAAGTCATCTGTTTACGAGGAAGCTTCACATGAGAAGCCTGATGAAAAGGAGCCTATAATTAAGTCTGAAGAAAAAGTTCCAAGTCCACTTGAAACAGTTCAAAAGGAAGTTACTATTAAATCACCTATTGAAAAAGAACTTTCACATGAAGAACTTGGCGAAAAGGAACCAGCAATTAAACCAGCAGAAAAAGTTCCTAGTCCAGATAAGCCAGATTTAGCGGAAATTCCTATTAAATCACCTGTTGACGAGGAAGTTTTACATGAGAAGCCTGATAAAAAGGAGCCTATAATTAAACCTGAAGAGAAAGTCCCAAGTCCTATTGAAACAGAGCAAGTGGAAGTGTCTATTAAGTCATCTATTTACGAGGAAGCTTCACATGAGAAGCCTGATGAAAAGGAGCCTATAATTAAACCTGAAGAGAAAGTCCCAAGTCATATTGAAACAGAGCAAAAGGAAGTTTCTATTAAGTCATCTGTTTACGAGGAAGCTTCACATGAGAAGCCTGATGAAAAGGAGCCTATAATTAAGTCTGAAGAAAAAGTTCCAAGTCCACTTGAAACAGTTCAAAAGGAAGTTACTATTAAATCACCTATTGAAAAAGGACTTTCACATGAAGAACTTGGCGAAAAGGAACCAGCAATTAAACCAGCAGAAAAAGTTCCTAGTCCAGATAAGCCAGATTTAGCGGAAATTCCTATTAAATCACCTGTTGACGAGGAAGTTTCACATGAGAAGCCTGATAAAAAGGAGCCTATAATTAAACCTGAAGAGAAAGTCCCAAGTCTTGTTGAAACAGAGCAAGAGGAAGTTGCTATTAAATCACCTGTTGATAAAGAACCTTCACATGAAAAACCTGACGAAAAGGAACCAGCAATTAAACCAACAGACAAAGTTCCTAGCCCAGAAAAGCCAGATGTAGCGGAAATTCTCTTTAAGTCACCTATTGACAAGAAAGTTTTACATGAGAAGCCTGATGAAAAGGAGCCTATAATTAAACCTGAAAAGAAAGTCCCAAGTCCTGTTGAAACAGAGCAAGAGGAGTTGCTATTAAATCACCTGTTGATAAAGAACCTTCACATGAAAAACCTGACGAAAAGGAACCAGCAATACAACCAACAGACAAAGTTCCTAGCCCAGAAAAGCCAGATGTAGCGGAAATTCTCTTTAAGTCTCCTATGGACAAGGAAGTTTTACATGACAAGCCTGATGAAAAGGAGCCTATAATTAAACCTGAAGAGAAAGTCCCAAGTCATATTGAGACAGAGCAAAAGGAAGTTTCTATTAAGTCATCTGTTTACGAGGAAGCTTCACATGAGAAGCCTGATGAAAAGGAGCCTATAATTAAGTCTGAAGAAAAAGTTCCAAGTCCACTTGAAACAGTTCAAAAGGAAGTTACTATTAAATCACCTATTGAAAAAGAACTTTCACATGAAGAACTTGGCGAAAAGGAACCAGCAATTAAACCAGCAGAAAAAGTTCCTAGTCCAGATAAGCCAGATTTAGCGGAAATTCCTATTAAATCACCTGTTGACGAGGAAGTTTTACATGAGAAGCCTGATAAAAAAGGAGCCTATAATTAAACCTGAAGAGAAAGTCCCAAGTCCTATTGAAACAGAGCAAGTGGAAGTGTCTATTAAGTCATCTATTTACGAGGAAGCTTCACATGAGAAGCCTGATGAAAAGGAGCCTATAATTAAACCTGAAGAGAAAGTCCCAAGTCATATTGATGCAGAGCAAATGGAAGTTTCTATTAAGTCATCTGTTTACGAGGAAGCTTCACATGAGAGGCCTGATGAAAAGGAGCCTATAATTAAACCTGAAGAGAAAGTCCCAAGTCCTGTTGAAACAGAGCAAGAGGAAGTTGCTATTAAATCACCTGTTGATAAAGAACCTTCACATGAAAAAACCTGACGAAAAGGAACCAGCAATTAAACCAACAGATAAAGTTCCTAGCCCAGAAAAGCCAGATGTAGCGGAAATTCTCTTTAAGTCACCTGTTGACAAGGAAGTTTTACATGAGAAGCCTGATGAAAAGGAGCCTATAATTAAACCTGAAGAGAAAGTCCCAAGTCCTGTTGAAACAGAGCAAGAGGAAGTTGCTATTAAATCACCTGTTGATAAAGAACATTCACATGAAAAACCTGACGAAAAGGAACCAGCAATTAAACCAACAGACAAAGTTCCTAGCCCAGAAAAGCCAGATGTAGCGGAAATTCTCTTTAAGTCACCTATTGACAAGAAAGTTTTACATGAGAAGCCTGATGAAAAGGAGCCTATAATTAAACCTGAAAAGAAAGTCCCAAGTCCTGTTGAAACAGAGCAAGAGGAAGTTGCTATTAAATCACCTGTTGATAAAGAACCTTCACATGAAAAACCTGACAAAAAGGAACCAGCAATACAACCAACAGACAAAGTTCCTAGCCCAGAAAAGCCAGATGTAGCGGAAATTCTCTTTAAGTCACCTATTGACAAGGAAGTTTTACATGACAAGCCTGATGAAAAGGAGCCTATAATTAAACCTGGAGAGAAAGTCCCAAGTCATATTGAAACAGAGCAAAAGAAAGTGTCTATTAAGTCATCTGTTTACGAGGAAGCTTCACATGAGAAGCCTGATGAAAAGGAGCCTATAATTAAGTCTGAAGAAAAAGTTCCAAGTCCACTTGAAACAGTTCAAAAGGAAGTTACTATTAAATCACCTATTGAAAAAGAACTTTCACATGAAGAACTTGGCGAAAAGGAACCAGCAATTATACCAGCAGAAAAAGTTCTTAGTCCAGATAAGCCAGATTTAGCGGAAATTCCTATTAAATCACCTGTTGACGAGGAAGTTTTACATGAGAAGCCTGATAAAAAGGAGCCTATAATTAAACCTGAAGAGAAAGTCCCAAGTCCTATTGAAACAGAGCAAGTGGAAGTGTCTATTAAGTCATCTGTTTACGAGGAAGCTTCACATGAGAAGCCTGATGAAAAAAAGCCTATAATTAAACCTGAAGAGAAAGTCCCAAGTCCTGTTGAAACAGAGCAAGAGGAAGTTGCTATTAAATCACCTGTTGATAAAGAACCTTCACATGAAAAACCTGACGAAAAGGAACCAGCAATTAAACCAACAGATAAAGTTCCTAGCCCAGAAAAGCCAGATGTAGCGGAAATTCTCTTTAAGTCATCTGTTTACGAGGAAGCTTCACATGAGAAGCCTGATGAAAAGGAGCCTATAATTAAACCTGAAGAGAAAGTCCCAAGTCATATTGAAGCAGAGCAAAAGGAAGTTTCTATTAAGTCATCTGTTTACGAGGAAGCTTCACATGAGAAGCCTGATGAAAAAAAGCCTATAATTAAACCTGAAGAGAAAGTCCCAAGTCCTGTTGAAACAGAGCAAGAGGAAGTTGCTATTAAATCACCTGTTGATAAAGAACCTTCACATGAAAAACCTGACGAAAAGGAACCAGCAATTAAACCAACAGATAAAGTTCCTAGCCCAGAAAAGCCAGATGTAGCGGAAATTCTCTTTAAGTCACCTGTTGACAAGGAAGTTTTACATGAGAAGCCTGATGAAAAGGAGCCTATAATTAAACCTGAAAAGAAAGTCCCAAGTCCTGTTGAAACAGAGCAAGAGGAAGTTGCTATTAAATCACCTGTTGATAAAGAACCTTCACATGAAAAACCTGACGAAAAGGAACCAGCAATTAAACCAACAGACAAAGTTCCTAGCCCAGAAAAGCCAGATGTAGCGGAAATTCTCTTTAAGTCACCTATTGACAAGGAAGTTTTACATGACAAGCCTGATGAAAAGGAGCCTATAATTAAACCTGAAGAGAAAGTCCCAAGTCATATTGAAACAGAGCAAAAGAATGTTTCTATTAAGTCATCTGTTTACGAGGAAGCTTCACATGAGAAGCCTGATGAAAAGGAGCCTATAAATAAGTCTGAAGAAAAAGTTCCAAGTCCACTTGAAACAGTTCAAAAGGAAGTTACTATTAAATCACCTATTGAAAAAGAACTTTCACATGAAGAACTTGGCGAAAAGGAACCAGCAATTAAACCAGCAGAAAAAGTTCCTAGTCCAGATAAGCCAGATTTAGCGGAAATTCCTATTAAATCACCTGTTGACGAGGAAGTTTTACATGAGAAGCTTGATAAAAAGGAGCCTATAATTAAACCTGAAGAGAAAGTCCCAAGTCCTATTGAAACAGAGCAAGTGGAAGTGTCTATTAAGTCATCTGTTTACGAGGAAGCTTCACATGAGAAGCCTGATGAAAAGGAGCCTATAATTAAACCTGAAGAGAAAGTCCCAAGTCCTGTTGAAACAGAGCAAGAGGAAGTTGCTATTAAATCACCTGTTGATAAAGAACCTTCACATGAAAAACCTGACGAAAAGGAACCAGCAATTAAACTAACAGACAAAGTTCCTAGCCCAGAAAAGCCAGATGTAGCGGAAATTCTCTTTAAGTCAGCTATTGACAAGAAAGTTTTACATGAGAAGCCTGATGAAAAGGAGCCTATAATTAAACCTGAAAAGAAAGTCCCAAGTCCTGTTGAAACAGAGCAAGAGGAAGTTGCTATTAAATCACCTGTTGATAAAGAACCTTCACATGAAAAACCTGACGAAAAGGAACCAGCAATTAAACCAACAGACAAAGTTCCTAGCCCAGAAAAGCCAGATGTAGCGGAAATTCTGTTTAAGTCAGCTATTGACAAGAAAGTTTTACATGAGAAGCCTGATGAAAAGGAGCCTATAATTAAACCTGAAAAGAAAGTCCCAAGTCCTGTTGAAACAGAGCAAGAGGCAGTTGCTATTAAATCACCTGTTGATAAAGAACCTTCACATGAAAAACCTGACGAAAAGGAACCAGCAATTAAACCAACAGATAAAGTTCCTAGCCCAGAAAAGCCAGATGTAGCGGAAATTCTCTTTAAGTCACCTGTTGACAAGGAAGTTTTACATGAGAAGCCTGATGAAAAGGAGCCTATAATTAAACCTGAAGAGAAAGTCCCAAGTCCTGTTGAAACAGAGCAAGAGGAAGTTGCTATTAAATCACCTGTTGATAAAGAACCTTCACATGAAAAACCTGACGAAAAGGAACCAGCAATTAAACTTACAGATAAAGTTCCTAGCCCAGAAAAGCCAGATGTAGCGGAAATTCTCTTTAAGTCACCTATTGACAAGGAAGTTTTACATGAGAAGCCTGATGAAAAGGAGCCTATAATTAAACCTGCAGAGAAAGTCCCAAGTCATATTGAAACAGAGCAAAAGAAAGTGTCTATTAAGTCATCTGTTTACGAGGAAGCTTCACATGAGAAGCCTGGTGAAAAGGAGCCTATAATTAAGTCTGAAGAAAAAGTTCCAAGTCCACTTGAAACAGTTCAAAAGGAAGTTACTATTAAATCACCTATTGAAAAAGAACTTTCACATGAAGAACTTGGCGAAAAGGAACCAGCAATTAAACCAGCAGAAAAAGTTCCTAGTCCAGATAAGCCAGATTTAGCGGAAATTCCTATTAAATCACCTGTTGACGAGGAAGTTTTACATGAGAAGCCTGATAAAAAGGAGCCTATAATTAAACCTGAAGAGAAAGTCCCAAGTCCTATTGAAACAGAGCAAGTGGAAGTGTCTATTAAGTCATCTGTTTACGAGGAAGCTTCACATGAGAAACCTGATGAAAAGGAGCCTATAATTAAACCTGAAGAGAAAGTCCCAAGTCATATTAAAGCAGAGCAAATGGAAGTTTCTATTAAGTCATCTGTTTACGAGGAAGATTCACATGAGAAGCCTGATGAAAAGGAGCCTATAATTAAACCTGAAAAGAAAGTCCCAAGTCCTGTTGAAACAGAGCAAGAGGAAGTTGCTATTAAATCACCTGTTGATAAAGAACCTTCACATGAAAAACCTGACGAAAAGGAACCAGCAATTAAACCAACAGACAAAGTTCCTAGCCCAGAAAAGCCAGATGTAGCGGAAATTCTCTTTAAGTCAGCTATTGACAAGAAAGTTTTACATGAGAAGCCTGATGAAAAGGAGCCTATAATTAAACCTGAAAAGAAAGTCCCAAGTCCTGTTGAAACAGAGCAAGAGGCAGTTGCTATTAAATCACCTGTTGATAAAGAACCTTCACATGAAAAACCTGACGAAAAGGAACCAGCAATTAAACCAACAGATAAAGTTCCTAGCCCAGAAAAGCCAGATGTAGCGGAAATTCTCTTTAAGTCACCTGTTGACAAGGAAGTTTTACATGAGAAGCCTGATGAAAAGGAGCCTATAATTAAACCTGAAGAGAAAGTCCCAAGTCCTGTTGAAACAGAGCAAGAGGAAGTTGCTATTAAATCACCTGTTGATAAAGAACCTTCACATGAAAAACCTGACGAAAAGGAACCAGCAATTAAACCAACAGACAAAGTTCCTAGCCCAGAAAAGCCAGATGTAGCGGAAATTCTCTTTAAGTCAGCTATTGAAAAGAAAGTTTTACACGAGAAGCCTGATGAAAAGGAGCCTATAATTAAACCTGAAAAGAAAGTCCCAAGTCCTGTTGAAACAGAGCAAGAGGAAGTTGCTATTAAATCACCTGTTGATAAAGAACCTTCACATGAAAAACCTGACGAAAAGGAACCAGCAATTAAACCAACAGATAAAGTTCCTAGCCCAGAAAAGCCAGATGTAGCGGAAATTCTCTTTAAGTCACCTGTTGACAAGGAAGTTTTACATGAGAAGCCTGATGAAAAGGAGCCTATAATTAAACCTGAAGAGAAAGTCCCAAGTCCTGTTGAAACAGAGCAAGAGGAAGTTGCTATTAAATCACCTGTTGATAAAGAACCTTCCCAGAAAGAACCTGACGAAAAGGAACCAGCAATTAAACCAACAGATAAAGTTCCTAGCCCAGAAAAGCCAGATGTAGCGGAAATTCTCTTTAAGTCACCTGTTGACAAGGAAGTTTTACATGAGAAGCCTGATGAAAAGGAGCCTATAATTAAACCTGAAGAGAGAGTCCCAAGTCCTGTTGAAACAGAGCAAGAGGAAGTTGCTATTAAATCATCTGTTGATAAAGAACCTTCACATAAAAAACCTGACAAAAAGGAACCAGCAATTAAACCAACAGACAAAGTTCCTAGCCCAGAAAAGCCAGATGTAGCGGAAATTCTCTTTAAGTCACCTATTGACAAGGAAGTTTTACATGAGAAGCCTGATGAAAAGGAGCCTATAATTAAACCTGAAGAGAAAGTCCCAAGTCATATTGAAACAGAGCAAAAGGAAGTTTCTATTAAGTCATCTGTTTACGAGGAAGCTTCACATGAGAAGCCTGATGAAAAGGAGCCTATAATTAAACCTGAAGAGAAAGTGCCAAGTCCTGTTGAAACAGAGCAAGAGGAAGTTGCTATTAAATCACCTGTTGATAAAGAACCTTCACATGAAAAACCTGACGAAAAGGAACCAGCAATTAAATCAACAGACAAAGTTCCTAGCCCAGAAAAGCCAGATGTAGCGGAAATTCTCTTTAAGTCACCTATTGACAAGAAAGTTTTACATGAGAAGCCTGATGAAAAGGAGCCTATAATTAAACCTGAAAAGAAAGTCCCAAGTCCTGTTGAAACAGAGCAAGAGGAAGTTGCTATTAAATCACCTGTTGATAAAGAACCTTCACATGAAAAACCTGACGAAAAGGAACCAGCAATTAAACCAACAGATAAAGTTCCTAGCCCAGAAAAGCCAGATGTAGCGGAAATTCTCTTTAAGTCACCTGTTGACAAGGAAGTTTTACATGAGAAGCCTGATGAAAAGGAGCCTATAATTAAACCTGAAGAGAAAGTCCCAAGTCCTGTTGAATCAGAGCAAGAGGAAGTTGCTATTAAATCACCTGTTGATAAAGAACCTTCACATGAAAAACCTGACGAAAAGGAACCAGCAATTAAACCAACAGACAAAGTTCCTAGCCCAGAAAAGCCAGATGTAGCGGAAATTCTCTTTAAGTCACCTGTTGACAAGGAAGTTTTACATGAGAAGCCTGATGAAAAGGAGCCTATAATTAAACCTGAAGAGAGAGTCCCAAGTCCTGTTGAAACAGAGCAAGAGGAAGTTGCTATTAAATCACCTGTTGATAAAGAACCTTCACATGAAAAACCTGACGAAAAGGAACCAGCAATTAAACCAACAGACAAAGTTCCTAGCCCAGAAAAGCCAGATGTAGCGGAAATTCTCTTTAAGTCACCTATTGACAAGGAAGTTTTACATGGGAAGCCTGATGAAAAGGAGCCTATAATTAAACCTGAAGAGAAAGTCCCAAGTCATATTGAAACAGAGCAAAAGGAAGTTTCTATTAAGTCATCTGTTTACGAGGAAGCTTCACATGAGAAGCCTGATGAAAAGGAGCCTATAATTAAACCTGAAGAGAAAGTCCCAAGTCCTGTTGAAACAGAGCAAGAGGAAGTTGCTATTAAATCACCTGTTGATAAAGAACCTTCACATGAAAAACCTGACGAAAAGGAACCAGCAATTAAACCAACAGACAAAGTTCCTAGCCCAGAAAAGCCAGATGTAGCGGAAATTCTCTTTAAGTCACCTATTGACAAGAAAGTTTTACATGAGAAGCCTGATGAAAAGGAGCCTATAATTAAACCTGAAAAGAAAGTCCCAAGTCCTGTTGAAACAGAGCAAGAGGAAGTTGCTATTAAATCATCTGTTGATAAAGAACCTTCACATGAAAAACCTGACGAAAAGGAACCAGCAATTAAACCAACAGATAAATTTCCTAGCCCAGAAAAGCCGGATGTAGCGGAAATTCTCTTTAAGTCACCTGTTGACAAGGAAGTTTTACATGAGAAGCCTGATGAAAAGGAGCCTATAATTAAACCTGAAAAGAAAGTCCCAAGTCCTGTTGAAACAGAGCAAGAGGAAGTTGCTATTAAATCACCTGTTGATAAAGAACCTTCACATGAAAAACCTGACGAAAAGGAACCAGCAATTAAACCAACAGACAAAGTTCCTAGCCCAGAAAAGCCAGATGTAGCGGAAATTCTCTTTAAGTCACCTATTGACAAGAAAGTTTTACATGAGAAGCCTGATGAAAAGGAGCCTATAATTAAACCTGAAAAGAAAGTCCCAAGTCCTGTTGAAACAGAGCAAGAGGAAGTTGCTATTAAATCATCTGTTGATAAAGAACCTTCACATGAAAAACCTGACGAAAAGGAACCAGCAATTAAACCAACAGATAAATTTCCTAGCCCAGAAAAGCCGGATGTAGCGGAAATTCTCTTTAAGTCACCTGTTGACAAGGAAGTTTTACATGAGAAGCCTGATGAAAAGGAGCCTATAATTAAACCTGAAGAGAAAGTCCCAAGTCCTGTTGAAACAGAGCAAGAGGAAGTTGCTATTAAATCACCTGTTGATAAAGAACCTTCCCAGAAAGAACCTGACGAAAAGGAACCAGCAATTAAACCAGCAGAAAAAGTTCCTAGTCCAGATAAGCCAGATTTAGCGGAAATTCCTATTAAATCACCTGTTGACGAGGAAGTTTTACATGAGAAGCCTGATAAAAAGGAGCCTATAATTAAACCTGAAGAGAAAGTCCCAAGTCATATTGAAGCAGAGCAAAAGGAAGTTTCTATTAAGTCATCTGTTTACGAGGAAGCTTCACATGAGAAGCCTGATGAAAAGGAGCCTATAATTAAACCTGAAAGAGAAAGTCCCAAGTCCTGTTGAAACAGAGCAAGAGGAAGTTGCTATTAAATCACCTGTTGATAAAGAACCTTCACATGAAAAACCTGACGAAAAGGAACCAGCAATTAAACCAACAGACAAAGTTCCTAGCCCAGAAAAGCCAGATGTAGCGGAAATTCTCTTTAAGTCAGCTATTGACAAGAAAGTTTTACATGAGAAGCCTGATGAAAAGGAGCCTATAATTAAACCTGAAAAGAAAGTCCCAAGTCCTGTTGAAACAGAGCAAGAGGAAGTTGCTATTAAATCACCTGTTGATAAAGAACCTTCACATGAAAAACCTGACGAAAAGGAACCAGCAATTAAACCAACAGATAAAGTTCCTAGCCCAGAAAAGCCAGATGTAGCGGAAATTCTCTTTAAGTCACCTGTTGACAAGGAAGTTTTACATGAGAAGCCTGATGAAAAGGAGCCTATAATTAAACCTGAAGAGAAAGTCCCAAGTCCTGTTGAAACAGAGCAAGAGGAAGTTGCTATTAAATCACCTGCTGATAAAGAACCTTCCCAGAAAGAACTTGACGAAAAGGAACCAGCAATTAAACCAACAGATAAAGTTCCTAGCCCAGAAAAGCCAGATGTAGCGGAAATTCTCTTTAAGTCACCTGTTGACAAGGAAGTTTTACATGAGAAGCCTGATGAAAAGGAGCCTATAATTAAACCTGAAGAGAGAGTCCCAAGTCCTGTTGAAACAGAGCAAGAGGAACTTGCTATTAAATCATCTGTTGATAAAGAACCTTCACATGAAAAACCTGACGAAAAGGAACCAGCAATTAAACCAACAGACAAAGTTCCTAGCCCAGAAAAGCCAGATGTAGCGGAAATTCTCTTTAAGTCACCTATTGACAAGGAAGTTTTACATGAGAAGCCTGATGAAAAGGAGCCTATAATTAAACCTGAAGAGAAAGTCCCAAGTCATATTGAAACAGAGCAAAAGGAAGTTTCTATTAAGTCATCTGTTTACGAGGAAGCTTCACATGAGAAGCCTGATGAAAAGGAGCCTATAATTAAACCTGAAGAGAAAGTGCCAAGTCCTGTTGAAACAGAGCAAGAGGAAGTTGCTATTAAATCACCTGTTGATAAAGAACCTTCACATGAAAAACCTGACGAAAAGGAACCAGCAATTAAATCAACAGACAAAGTTCCTAGCCCAGAAAAGCCAGATGTAGCGGAAATTCTCTTTAAGTCACCTATTGACAAGAAAGTTTTACATGAGAAGCCTGATGAAAAGGAGCCTATAATTAAACCTGAAAAGAAAGTCCCAAGTCCTGTTGAAACAGAGCAAGAGGAAGTTGCTATTAAATCACCTGTTGATAAAGAACCTTCACATGAAAAACCTGACGAAAAGGAACCAGCAATTAAACCAACAGATAAAGTTCCTAGCCCAGAAAAGCCAGATGTAGCGGAAATTCTCTTTAAGTCACCTGTTGACAAGGAAGTTTTACATGAGAAGCCTGATGAAAAGGAGCCTATAATTAAACCTGAAGAGAAAGTCCCAAGTCCTGTTGAAACAGAGCAAGAGGAATTTGCTATTAAATCACCTGTTGATAAAGAACCTATACATGAAGAACCTAGCGAAAAGGAACCAACAATTAAACCAACAGACAAAGTTCCTAGTCCAGAAAAGCAAGACGTAGCGGAAATTATCTTTAAGCCACCTGTTGACAAGGAAGCTTTACATGAGAAGCCTGATGAAAAGGAGCCTATAATTAAACCTGAAGAGAAAGTCCCAAGTCCTATTGAAACAGACCAAAAGGAAGTTTCTATTAAGTCATCTGTTTACGAGGAAGCTTCACATGAGAAGCCTGATGAAAAGGAGCCTATAATTAAACCTGAAGAGAAAGTCCGAAGTCCTGTTGAAACAGAGCAAGAGGAAGTTGCTATTAAATCACCTGTTGATAAAGAACCTTCACATGAAAAACCTGACGAAAAGGAACCAGCAATTAAACCAACAGACAAAGTTTCTAGCCCAGAAAAGCCAGGTGTAGCGGTAATTCTCTTTAAGTCACCTGTTGACAAAGTAGTTTTACATGAGAAGCCTGATGAAAAGGAGCCTATAATTAAACCTGAAGAGAAAGTCCCAAGTCCTGTTGAAACACAGCAAGAGGAAGTTGCTATTAAATCACCTGTTGATAAAGAACCTTCACATGAAAAACCTGACGAAAAGGAACCAGCAATTAAACCAACAGATAAAGTTCCTAGCCCAGAAAAGCCAGATGTAGCGGAAATTCTCTTTAAGTCACCTGTTGACAAAGAAGTTTTACATGAGAAGCCTGATGAAAAGGAGCCTATAATTAAACCTGAAGAGAAAGTCCCAAGTCCTGTTGAAACAGAGCAAGAGGAAGTTGCTATTAAATCACCTGTTGATAAAGAACCTTCCCAGAAAGAACCTGACGAAAAGGAACCAGCAATTAAACCAGCAGAAAAAGTTCCTAGTCCAGATAAGCCAGATTTAGCGGAAATTCCTATTAAATCACCTGTTGACGAGGAAGTTTTACATGAGAAGCCTGATAAAAAGGAGCCTATAATTAAACCTGAAGAGAAAGTCCCAAGTCCTATTGAAACAGAGCAAGTGGAAGTGTCTATTAAGTCATCTGTTTACGAGGAAGCTTCACATGAGAAGCCTGATGAAAAGGAGCCTATAATTAAACCTGAAGAGAAAGTCCCAAGTCATATTGAAGCAGAGCAAAAGGAAGTTTCTATTAAGTCATCTGTTTACGAGGAAGCTTCACATGAGAAGCCTGATGAAAAGGAGCCTATAATTAAACCTGAAGAGAAAGTCCCAAGTCCTGTTGAAACAGAGCAAGAGGAAGTTGCTATTAAATCACCTGTTGATAAAGAACCTTCACATGAAAAACCTGACGAAAAGGAACCAGCAATTAAACCAACAGACAAAGTTCCTAGCCCAGAAAAGCCAGTTGTAGCGGAAATTCTCTTTAAGTCAGCTATTGACAAGAAAGTTTTACATGAGAAGCCTGATGAAAAGGAGCCTATAATTAAACCTGAAAAGAAAGTCCCAAGTCCTGTTGAAACAGAGCAAGAGGAAGTTGCTATTAAATCACCTGTTGATAAAGAACCTTCACATGAAAAACCTGACGAAAAGGAACCAGCAATTAAACCAACAGATAAAGTTCCTAGCCCAGAAAAGCCAGATGTAGCGGAAATTCTCTTTAAGTCACCTGTTGACAAGGAAGTTTTACATGAGAAGCCTGATGAAAAGGAGCCTATAATTAAACCTGAAGAGAAAGTCCCAAGTCCTGTTGAAACAGAGCAAGAGGAAGTTGCTATTAAATCACCTGCTGATAAAGAACCTTCACATGAAAAACCTGACGAAAAGGAACCAGCAATTTAAACCAACAGACAAAGTTCCTAGCCCAGAAAAGCCAGATGTAGCGGAAATTCTCTTTAAGTCACCTGTTGACAAGGAAGTTTTACATGAGAAGCCTGATGAAAAGGAGCCTATAATTAAACCTGAAGAGAGAGTCCCAAGTCCTGTTGAAACAGAGCAAGAGGAAGTTGCTATTAAATCATCTGTTGATAAAGAACCTTCACATGAAAAACCTGACGAAAAGGAACCAGCAATTAAACCAACAGACAAAGTTCCTAGCCCAGAAAAGCCAGATGTAGCGGAAATTCTCTTTAAGTCACCTATTGACAAGAAAGTTTTACATGAGAAGCCTGATGAAAAGGAGCCTATAATTAAACCTGAAGAGAAAGTCCCAAGTCATATTGAAACAGAGCAAAAGGAAGTTTCTATTAAGTCATCTGTTTACGAGGAAGCTTCACATGAGAAGCCTGATGAAAAGGAGCCTATAATTAAACCTGAAGAGAAAGTGCCAAGTCCTGTTGAAACAGAGCAAGAGGAAGTTGCTATTAAATCACCTGTTGATAAAGAACCTTCACATGAAAAACCTGACGAAAAGGAACCAGCAATTAAATCAACAGACAAAGTTCCTAGCCCAGAAAAGCCAGATGTAGCGGAAATTCTCTTTAAGTCACCTATTGACAAGAAAGTTTTACATGAGAAGCCTGATGAAAAGGAGCCTATAATTAAACCTGAAAAGAAAGTCCCAAGTCCTGTTGAAACAGAGCAAGAGGAAGTTGCTATTAAATCACCTGTTGATAAAGAACCTTCACATGAAAAACCTGACGAAAAGGAACCAGCAATTAAACCAACAGATAAAGTTCCTAGCCCAGAAAAGCCAGATGTAGCGGAAATTCTCTTTAAGTCACCTGTTGACAAAGAAGTTTTACATGAGAAGCCTGATGAAAAGGAGCCTATAATTAAACCTGAAGAGAAAGTCCCAAGTCCTATTGAAACAGACCAAAAGGAAGTTTCTATTAAGTCATCTGTTTACGAGGAAGCTTCACATGAGAAGCCTGATGAAAAGGAGCCTATAATTAAACCTGAAGAGAAAGTCCGAAGTCCTGTTGAAACAGAGCAACAGGAAGTTGCTATTAAATCACCTGTTGATAAAGAACCTTCACATGAAAAACCTGACGAAAAGGAACCAGCAATTAAACCAACAGACAAAGTTTCTAGCCCAGAAAAGCCAGGTGTAGCGGTAATTCTCTTTAAGTCACCTGTTGACAAAGTAGTTTTACATGAGAAGCCTGATGAAAAGGAGCCTATAATTAAACCTGAAGAGAAAGTCCCAAGTCCTGTTGAAACACAGCAAGAGGAAGTTGCTATTAAATCACCTGTTGATAAAGAACCTTCACGTGAAAAACCTGACGAAAAGGAACCAGCAATTAAACCAACAGACAAAGTTTCTAGCCCAGAAAAGCCAGATGTAGCGGAAATTCATATTAAGTCACCTGTTGACAAAGAAGTTTTACATGAGAAGCCTGATGAAAAGGAGCCTATAATAACCTGAAGAGAAAGTCCCAAGTTATGTTAAAACAGAGCAGAAGGAAGTTTCTATTAAGTCATCTGTTTACGAGGAAGCTTCACATGAGAAGCCTGATGAAAAGGAGACTATAATTAAACCTGAAGAGAAAGTCCCAAGACCAGTTAAAACAGATCAAAAGGAAGTTCCTATTAAATCACCTGTTGATAAAGAACTTTTCCAGAAAGAACCTGACGAAAGGGATCCAACAATTAAACCAGCAGAAAAAGTTCCTAGTCTAAACAAGCCAGATGTAGCGGAAATTTCCATTAAATCACCTGTTGACAAGGAAGCTTCACATAAGAAGCCTGACGAAAAAGAGCCTACGAATAAACCTGAAGAGAAAGTCCCAAGTCCAATTGAAACAGAGCAAGAGGAATTTCCTATTAAGTCACCTGTTGGAAAAGAACTTTCACATGAAGAACTTGGCGAAAAGGAACCAACAATTAAACCAGAAGAGAAAGTACCAAGTCCAAACAAACCAGATGCAACGGAAATTCTCACTACATCATCTGTTGAAGAAAAAACCTTCACGTGAGAAGCTTGACGAAAAAGACCCTATAATTAAACTAGAAGAGAAATTTTTGAGTCCAGTTGAAACAGATAAAAAGGAATCACCTGCTGATAAAGATCTTTCAGATGGAAAACTATACCAAAAGGAACCTATAATTGAACTAGTAGAGGAAGTTCCAAGTTCAATTAAAAGAGTTAAAAAAGAAGTTCCTATTGAACCACTTGTTGTTAAAGAACCTTCACATATAAAATCTTATAAAAAGGAACCAACAATTAAACAAGGAGAAAAAGTTCCAATTTCAGATAAACTAGATGATAATGATATAGCTGTTATTAAGCCTGTGGAAATAGTACGTACAGCAGTCAAAGTAGAGAAAAAGAATCAAATTACAGCCAAACCGGATGATAAGGAACTAAAGTCAAATAGGAAAGATAAGAATGCAGTTGTCTTTGTCACATCTATTGATAAAGAACCTTCTTCCAAAACTGAAGCACACAAGTCTGACTTTGGCAAAATAAATAATTTACAAGAGAGGCAAGAAGGGAAAGATGAGTTTATTGAATCTGGTAAATTGCATAGTATTACTAAAAAAGAAATAGAAACCATTTCTAAATATGATGAAAAAGATATCGATGAACGAGAATTCATACCAAATGTTACAGGTCATTTCTCTGTGCATAAAGATGCTAATAAATTTAAAGAGAGTGGAGTTAAACGTACTAAATTTGAAGAAAAAAATCATATTACTTCGGATGACGGTGAATATTTTGACAACGGAGAAACATTAAGTGAGTGTAGTCAATTATCTTCTTATGTTAAGTCAAAAGAGATAACACATGGGGAAAACTTTGAGGTTTCCAAGGTTTCTCTTACGTCAAAAACATATCGAAACAGAAGAAAGAAAGAATGTATCAAATCAAGAAAAAATATTAGAAGAACACAGGGCCGTTACACAACATGATGTTAAGAAAAGATTTATTTCATCCCAGGAAATAGATAAGTCATCTATTTCTACAATAGATAGCGGTATTTCTGAAATAGATATTGTACCTCAGTCTATATTATATGAAACCAGTTCTGAAGACATCTCAAAAGAAGTTAGCCTAGAAGAAAAATGTAGTTACGAAATAAGTGAAAAGGTTTCAAGAAAGGATCTAATGTCACCTACCGAGGAAAAGTTAAAAGTTAATTTAGACGAAGCTAGCGGCAGCAACGATTTAATTCAGACTCATAGAGTAGATACTGATAGGTGGATATCAACTTTAAAAGAACCTGACTTTGTTAATCCAGAAAGAGATACGATTAAACAAATAAAAATAGATCCAGAATCGCCAAAAGAGGAAATGTCTATTTGTGGAACAGCAGATTCTGGTGTACATAGCATACTTATAGACACTGAAGATCTTAGTTCTAGTACAGAGAGACAATCTGTGAAAGAAAGTGCCGCTTATCTTATAGAGTCAATTCATAAAGCATTCAGCGATGAACCTGTTCAACAGGGCATAAAATCTGATAGTTTAGATTCACCTATTATTCGATCAGAAACGGATAGGGTATCTACACCACCAACAGTACCAGTAAGTCCATTACCAAAACCTTCAAGCAGCTTCCAAGATATTAAATTGGCGGAAGGTATTCAAAGTGAAGTCAAATATGACAAATCTGATGGCACTGAAGAAACCATAACTAAAATTGTTCACCTGGGAGAAGATGTTTTAACTCAAAAAATTTCGACATCTACAGAAAAAATTCCTAAATTATCCAAATCGTTTTCGGAAAGTGATAATGATTCTAATATACAAGCTTTGATGCAAACTGTGGGTAAAATTAAAACTGAAACAGATACTATTACCAAAATTATAAAGGAGGGTGAAAACGTTGTTACCCAAACTATAACAACGGTAACAACGAAAGAGATTATTTCAAGAGAAGATGGAACTCCACAAAATATTAAAACAACAATTGAAACTACAACATTAAGTAAAGGCCCTGATGGTTCCACTACTACAACAAAAGACACTCAAACCATACTCTCCGAGTGTTCTTCCAGCCTTAGATCTACTTCACAATTGGATATGTACGGCAAAGATATTAAATCAGACCGTGATATTCATGAAACCATGGGTTCTAAGGCCGAATCTTTAAGTATTTTTAAGATAAAAGATTTAAGTGAGAAAAACGAAAGACCTACGTCTTCATTTGTGAGCAAAGATATTGAAGCGTTTATAAGTGAAACTGATGATTCAGATATCGAAGACACTACAATTGACACAGATGTTAAAAAAACAATAATCAAAGAAAATAATATCGATATAGTAGAAACGGTTACTACTATAACCAAGAAAGAAACAATTAAAATACAAGACAATAAAAAAACTACTGAGAACTACTGTGGAAACGAATGTAACAAAAGATTATCCAAATGGTTCACAAGATGTTCAAAAAAACGTTGAAGTTAAAACCGAGGAATTAACACAAGATTCAAGTACTAATCTAGAAAAGGTTCTTAGTGAATTTACTATTTTTGGTAAACCCGAAGAGAGTATTACTACAAAAACTGAAGAAATAAAACAAGAAAGCTTTACCATTAAACGAACAGTAGTAACTAAGATCATAAGAACTAAATATGCTGACTCAAATAATATTCCTAGAAAACTAAAAACTATTATAACTATAACTACCACAGATGATTTTCCAGATGAATCATCTCACACAAAAGTTGATTGCAGTACAACGTTAACAGATATAGAAAGCGATTTATTTGAAACTCCCGAGCTTGAAGAATTCACCGAAGTAGATGATAAAAAATATTTTTACAGATAAGGGAGAAAAATATATTATTATTAATGGAAAAAGTGTTTTGCAAATGGTAGAAACTACTACTATTAAAGAGATATTATCAACAAAAGATAAATCAAGAAAAAAGATTAGAAATACGGTTGAGACAGTAAAAGAAACTATGCTACCAGACGGAATGACAGAAGTAACAAAGGACATTAAAATATCTATATCACATTATCCACTAGATACTGACGAAAATATATCCTACAGATATAAGCCAGTAGGTAAATCTGAAGAAGATACTCAAACTAAGACTGAAGAACTTATTGAAAATGGAGTCTTGATCATACGTAAAACAACAGTAAAAACGACAACTAATAGATTCGAAAATATATTGGATAAAATTAGGCGGACAAAAACTATTGTTCAAACAATCGTTGAAGATGAACATCCGGATGGATCCATAATTTCTAAGACAAGTGAGAACGTCTCATATTTTGATGAAGTAATAAATGATGAAGAACAAGATGATACTGAAACCATGAAATATTGTGAATTATTACTAACTAGCGAAAATGGAAAAAATAATGAAGAAATACCTTCCGAAGTAAGAAAGGTAAAAGAATATTTAAAAGATTCCATACTACCCAGTGAGCCTGATTTCATCAAAGAAGACAAAAAAAATGAAATAATAATTAAAGATATTTTAAATAAAGAAACCCTTTTAACAGCAGAAGTGTCAACAGTAAAAACAAAAAAAAAGGTGAGAGCACTGAATTCGATGTAAAAATTCAATCAAAAAGCGAAATTCCATCAGGAAAACAAACACAACCTGTTTTATCAGATTATATGGAGAAATCATTGGATAAAATACACTTACAGGAAGAAGTGACACCAGAAAAGGAAAAATTAGTAACTACTGAACAACCTCTGCCAGACGACAATAAGATTGATCAAGTCCTGAAAGACCTCATAGTGGCTGGAGAACCTGAGATCACTGAAACTACAGATACCGAAGAAATAAAAGAAAATGAAACAGTAGTTAGAAGAGTTATTGTGACAAGAATTATGAAGACTAAATACGCAAACAATCAAGGTGTTCTTCGAAAACTGAAGACAGTAAAAAAACAAAAACTACAACTGATAATTATCCAGATGGTACTGCTATAACAAAAGGTGAAACCTGTACTACATTATCTGATATTGAAATCGATGATTCCAGTGATACTGATGAAGATTTCGATGGTTTTTATCAAGTCGATGAACCGAAAGAGGAAACGACAACCGTTAAAGAAACACTTACTGAAAATGGTGTCGTTATCATAAGAAATATTACCGTCACTACAATTACTCGACAATTCCATAATATAACTCAAAAAATAAACCGCACAAAAATAACAATCAAAACTGTTACAGAAGATGAACATCCTGATGGTTCTATAGTTACAAAGACCAGTGTTAAGACATCCATTGTTGATGAAAATCTGGTCATTCCTAAATACGATAGTACTGAGGCAACCGAGGCCGATGAAGTTGAGATTAGTCTAAAAGAGTTTATAGCCGTGGGAGAACCTCAACAAATTGAGACTACAGATACCATGGAAGTTAAAGATAATGGTGTGGTCATAAAAAGAACCATCGTGACGAGGACAGTCAAAACTAAATATTGTGATATGAATGGCACATTGAAGAAAGTCAAAACTGTTACAACCGTAACAACCAAAGACATTTATCCTGATGGGTCCGTTCAAACCACCGTAGATACAAGCACCTCCATAAATGAAATGGAAGTTAATGGTATTACTGATATTACAGAAAAAGATATTTCAAAGAAAGAAACTCTTCTAATAGCGGAAGTGCCGATAGTAAAAACCGACTGAGAGAGCAGATGCCGATGCCAATATTAAATCAGACAGTAAATTGCCACCAGAAAAAGAAACTAAACCTGTCCAAATCGATTATGTAGAAAAACCATTCGATAAAATACAGTTACAGGAAGAAGTGACACCAGAAAAGGAAAAAAAAATAGTAACTACTGAACAACCTCTGCCAGACGACAATAAGATTGATCAAGTCCTGAAAGACCTCATAGTGGCTGGAGAACCTGAGATCACTGAAACTACAGATACCGAAGAAATAAAAGAAAATGAAACAGTAGTTAGAAGAGTTATTGTGACAAGAATTATGAAGACTAAATTCGCAAACAATCAAGGTGTTCTTCGAAAACTGAAGACAGTAAAAACAAAAACTACAACTGATAATTATCCAGATGGTACTGCTATAACAAAAGGTGAAACCTGTACTACATTATCTGATATTAAAATCGATGATTCCAGTGATACTGATGAAGATTTCGATGGTTTTTATCAAGTCGATGAACCGAAAGAGGAAACGACAACCGTTAAAGAAACACTTACTGAAAATGGTGTCGTTATCATAAGAAATATTACCGTCACTACAATTACTCGACAATTCCATAATATAACTCAAAAAATAAACCGCACAAAAATAACAATCAAAACTGTTACAGAAGATGAACATCCTGATGGTTCTATAGTTACAAAGACCAGTGTTAAGACATCCATTGTTGATGAAAATCTGGTCATTCCTAAATACGATAGTACTGAGGCAACCGAGGCCGATGAAGTTGAGATTAGTCTAAAAGAGTTTATAGCCGTGGGAGAACCTCAACAAATTGAGACTACAGATACCATGGAAGTTAAAGATAATGGTGTGGTCATAAAAAGAACCATCGTGACGAGGACAGTCAAAACTAAATATTGTGATATGAATGGCACATTGAAGAAAGTCAAAACTGTTACAACCGTAACAACCAAAGACATTTATCCTGATGGGTCCGTTCAAACCACCGTAGATACAAGCACCTCCATAAATGAAATGGAAGTTAATGGTATTACTGATATTACAGAAAAAGATATTTCAAAGAAAGAAAAAAACTCTTCTAATAGCGGAAGTACCGATAGTAAAACCGACTGAGAGAGCAGATGCCGATGCCAATATTAAATCAGACAGTAAATTGCCACCAGAAAAAGAAACTAAACCTGTCCAAATCGATTATGTAGAAAAATCATTCGATAAAATACAGTTACAGGAAGAAGTGACACCAGAAATGGAAAAAATAGTAACTACTGAAGAACCTCTGCCAGGCGACAATAAGATTGATCAAGTCCTGAAAGATCTCATAGTGGCCGGAGAACCTGAGATTACTGAAACTACAGATACTGAAGAAATAAAAGAAAATGATATAATAATTAGAAGAGTTATTGTGACAAGAATTATGAAGACCAAATACGCAAATAATCAAGGTGTTCTTCGAAAACTGAAGTCAGTAACGACAATAACTACAACTGATAATTATCCAGATGGTACTGCTATAACAAAAGGTGAAACCTGTACTACATTATCTGATATTGAAATCGATGATTCCAGTGATACTGATGAAGATTTCGATGGTTTTTATCAAGTCGATGAACCGAAAGAGGAAACGACAACCGTTAAAGAAACACTTACTGAAAATGGTGTCGTTATCATAAGAAATATTACCGTCACTACAATTACTCGACAATTCCATAATATAACTCAAAAAATAAACCGCACAAAAATAACAATCAAAACTGTTACAGAAGATGAACATCCTGATGGTTCTATAGTTACAAAGACCAGTGTTAAGACATCCATTGTGTTGATGAAAATCTGGTCATTCCTAAATACGATAGTACTGAGGCAACCGAGGCCGATGAAGTTGAGATTAGTCTAAAAGAGTTTATAGCCGTGGGAGAACCTCAACAAATTGAGACTACAGATACCATGGAAGTTAAAGATAATGGTGTGGTCATAAAAAGAACCATCGTGACGAGGACAGTCAAAACTAAATATTGTGATATGAATGGCACATTGAAGAAAGTCAAAACTGTTACAACCGTAACAACCAAAGACATTTATCCTGATGGGTCCGTTCAAACCACCGTAGATACAAGCACCTCCATAAATGAAATGGAAGTTAATGGTATTACTGATATTACAGAAAAAGATATTTCAAAGAAAGAAACTCTTCTAATAGCGGAAGTACCGATAGTAAAACCGACTGAGAGAGCAGATGCCGATGCCAATATTAAATCAGACAGTAAATTGCCACCAGAAAAAGAAACTAAACCTGTCCAAATCGATTATGTAGAAAAATCATTCGATAAAATACAGTTACAGGAAGAAGTGACACCAGAAAAGGAAAAAATAGTAACTACTGAACAACCTCTGCCAGACGACAATAAGATTGATCAAGTCCTGAAAGACCTCATAGTGGCTGGAGAACCTGAGATCACTGAAACTACAGATACCGAAGAAATAAAAGAAAATGAAACAGTAGTTAGAAGAGTTATTGTGACAAGAATTATGAAGACTAAATTCGCAAACAATCAAGGTGTTCTTCGAAAACTGAAGACAGTAAAAACAAAAACTACAACTGATAATTATCCAGATGGTACTGCTATAACAAAAGGTGAAACCTGTACTACATTATCTGATATTGAAATCGATGATTCCAGTGATACTGATGAAGATTTCGATGGTTTTTATCAAGTCGATGAACCGAAAGAGGAAACGACAACCGTTAAAGAAACACTTACTGAAAATGGTGTCGTTATCATAAGAAATATTACCGTCACTACAATTACTCGACAATTCCATAATATAACTCAAAAAATAAACCGCACAAAAATAACAATCAAAACTGTTACAGAAGATGAACATCCTGATGGTTCTATAGTTACAAAGACCAGTGTTAAGACATCCATTGTTGATGAAAATCTGGTCATTCCTAAATACGATAGTACTGAGGCAACCGAGGCCGATGAAGTTGAGATTAGTCTAAAAGAGTTTATAGCCGTGGGAGAACCTCAACAAATTGAGACTACAGATACCATGGAAGTTAAAGATAATGGTGTGGTCATAAAAAGAACCATCGTGACGAGGACAGTCAAAACTAAATATTGTGATATGAATGGCACATTGAAGAAAGTCAAAACTGTTACAACCGTAACAACCAAAGACATTTATCCTGATGGGTCCGTTCAAACCACCGTAGATACAAGCACCTCCATAAATGAAATGGAAGTTAATGGTATTACTGATATTACAGAAAAAGATATTTCAAAGAAAGAAACTCTTCTAATAGCGGAAGTACCGATAGTAAAACCGACTGAGAGAGCAGATGCCGATGCCAATATTAAATCAGACAGTAAATTGCCACCAGAAAAAGAAACTAAACCTGTCCAAATCGATTATGTAGAAAAATCATTCGATAAAATACAGTTACAGGAAGAAGTGACACCAGAAATGGAAAAAATAGTAACTACTGAAGAACCTCTGCCAGGCGACAATAAGATTGATCAAGTCCTGAAAGATCTCATAGTGGCCGGAGAACCTGAGATTACTGAAACTACAGATACTGAAGAAATAAAAGAAAATGATATAATAATTAGAAGAGTTATTGTGACAAGAATTATGAAGACCAAATACGCAAATAATCAAGGTGTTCTTCGAAAACTGAAGTCAGTAACGACAATAACTACAACTGATAATTATCCAGACGGCTCAGCTCAAACTGATGTTGAAAGCAGCACAACGCTTGTTGACATTGGAGTAGACGGAATGGATATTGTAGAAGAAAATCTCGAAGGATACGAGGAAATCGGAAAAGCTATAGTTGATTCAAAGACCATAAATGAAATCATAATTGACAATGGAATTAATATCAAGAGGAAGACGACAGTTACCACTATTATAAAAACGTTTTGTAATATAACTAATAAAACAAAACGTACTAAGAAAACTATAAAAACAGTCATCGAAGACGAGCACCCTGACGGATCTGTTGTCACAAAAACTAGTGAAAAGGTATCATTGATTGATGAAAGTCTTGAAAATGGAATTAGGCATGGTGATGACAAACAAACTACCTCAGAAGAAGGTCAGGTTGAAGCTGCACTCAAGGACCTCTTTCCTCAAGGAAATCCTGAAGTAATAGAAAGTACACAAACTGAAGATATCCAAGAAAAAGGTATATTAGTCAAAAGAACCATTTTCACTCAAATAACGAAAACTAAATATTCTGATGAGAGCGGTATACTTAAAAAATTAAAAACCTTTACCATAGTGACAACGACTGATCGTTATCCTGACGGGTCCGCCGAACTACTGTTGCACGAACTACTGTTGATACCAGTACTTCTGTTATTGATTTAGAACTAGAAGATCTACCACATTCTCAAGATATGACAGGGTTCACAAAAGTTGAAAATAAAACAGTAAATATTGACACTCAACAAAAGACGACAATACGAGACGGAAAAGAAGTTAGCCAAGTCATTACTACTACCATCACAAAAGAAATATTGTCAGCAGCTGACGATTCAAAGAAAAAACTACGAACTACCACGGATGTATTAACTGAAACCAAGTTACCCACTGGTGTAACCGAGGTTACAAAAGATGTAAAAGTATCGATAGCTGATTATGGACTAGAAATATTTGAAGAAAACCTTGTAGGATATACTAAATTTGGAGAAGCAGATGAACACGTTACGTTTGACACGGTAAGTATTGTAGAAAATGATGTTACAATCATTCGAAAAACTACGGTAAAAACTATTAAACAAGAATTTGAAAATCTTACACTGAAATTAAAGAAAATAAAGACATTTATTAATACTGTGATTGAAGATGAATATCCAGATGGCACTGTTATAACAAAAAAGAGCGAAAAAGTCTCTATTGCTGATGTTTTCCTTAAACCACCCACCAAAGAAGATCATGTAACTATAGAACCCTCAGAATCTTACATTGATGATAACGAAATAGTTGAAGATACTACTGAAGACTGCGATGTTAAACACGAAATTGTTCAACAAGGCTCTATAAAAATCAAACGTTCTATTAAAATTAGGACCAAAAAGGAAACTCTGGCTAGTACTGATAAAAATATTAAACGTGTTAGGACTACAGTAGAAACTACAACTATCGACGAATTCCCCGATAGTTCGACAGAAACGACTAAAGACGTAAAAATAACAATATCAGAGTTCCAAAAAAGATCTGGTAATGATCTACAAGCTGCTCTTAGAAATTTGAGCGCGACAGGAAAAACCAAAACATCTGAAAATAAGAAGACTAATATAATAACTGAACAAGGCGAAACTGTAACTCAAACGATAACAACATATGTTACTAAAGAGGAACTTAAAAATATTGAAACCAATGAAATTGCTGTCAAGACCGTTGTAGAAACTGTAACAGAAAAAGCTAAACATGACGGTACAGTTGAAACAACAAAGGACTTAAGAACACAAATAACGTATTTACCAATGGGGACCGGGATTGAAGACTGGTCTCCTGAAGAATTGGAAGAAATCGAAAAACAACCTGTTTTACACGAAGAAAAGTTGGTTTTAGACGATTTACCATTAAATACTATAGACCCCCAAAAACAGAATAAGAAGTCGAAAAAAAAAAAAAAAGCACGTCATGCCATTGGTGAAACATCAACGAGTACTGATACCTTCACGAAAGTTGTTAAAATAGAAGGCAATGATGTCACTCAAAAAATTACAGTCGTTACGACAAAAGAAATCGTTAGTCCAGAAAAGCTCAAAATAACTGTGGACACCACAACAGAAAGTGTTGACAGCCAAGGTCAAACTACAACCGTAAAGGAATCAAAAACAGGTCTTTTTGATTTGATTGAAGAATATGACACAGGTGAAAGTGAAAAATCGTTTTCAAAATTATCACCAAAGACTGGAGACATGCGCAGTTCATCAGCGACCAGTGACGACTTAGATCACCAAGGAATATCGTCACCTCCATCAGACATAAGCTCTAGAGGATCTAGAGCCGCCACACATTTATGGGGCACGGAAAGCAGTGAAATGTACTACAGTGATGATGATGGGCAGGGTAGTCCAAGTAGTACCAAATCCCAAATCTCACATTCACCAAGATCGAACCTGAGCTTTGAATTAGACGGCAAACTGGCTCAACAACGAGAAACAAGTCTAGAACGATTGCAAGATAAACACATTCTTTCTGGATGTCATAAAAACATTATTTCGACATCGGTGGTTGACCAATTAACAGAGGACGAATCATACGCGTCCTCTTCTCATTCTGAAGATAAAACCGTTATAGATACCCTAAACAAATGTGTTGGTAAAATGACTGAAGATTTTCTTACGCACGAGAAAATAAAATTAGAAGAGACAAGCAGCAAGTCTGACGCTGCTTTCTTAAAAGAGGCTGATGAACATTTCGAGAAGGCCATCGAAGAACACAAGAAAGTAAGCGGCTCAGACGTGATCTCCACAATCACAGCTAAATATGAGCTGGATGAGCGTTCACAAAAAAAATCCAAACAAAGCTCTTCAATTGAAGAGAGAACAATTACGTTAAAAGACATCAAATCAGAGTCTAAAAAAGCAATAGAAAGCTCGTCTAGCCACAGCAGACAGTCGAAGATTGAACAGTCTGAACAGTCACATGAATCATCCAAAGATCCAATTGAATCTTGGGGTAAACCTCTTGGATTGCCAAGTCCCATTCTCCCAAATCAAGGAGAAGGAAAAAATACACCTAAGAAACAAACACCTTCTTCAGTATTGAATAAGAATAAGCTGAATCAGGAGAAAAGCAAAGAAGCAAAACGGGTATCTGATTCTCCAAGCAAAAAGAAGCCACCAGCGCCGGTATACATGGAGCTAACTTACGTGCCCCATCACGGTAATTCTTATTATTCAGCTGTGGAGTTTTTCAAGCGAGTGCGGGCACGATACTACGTGTTCTCTGGAACTGAACCCTCAAAAGAGATCTATAATGCCCTCCTTGACGCCAAGAAAACCTGGGAAGAGAAAGATTTAGGTAAGGGTTACAATTTGTTACATCTTTACAATTTGGTAATATCTATAATTTCTTATTACTTTGAGCCTCATAATATATTATACATTATAATGTAGAACTGAATTGACTAACACCGCGTCAAATGATATCGGCTCAAATTCTATAGTCTTATCAATCTTGTAAAGACAACTGTTTTAATTTGATTAAAGTCGAATAAAAATGTTATCTTGTTATTACAGAAGTGACTATAATCCCAACGTATGACACCGATGTCCTTGGCTACTGGGTGACGGAGAACGAACGAGGAAGCACTGGAGAAATACAAAATTGACCTCTCCCCATCAGCCTCCCGTTGCACTATTAACCTGCAAGACCACGAAACATCGTGCGCTGCCTACAGACTCGAGTTCTAGGTGTCGGGTCTATTTGTATCCTTCTCATCGAAGAAGTGAACCTCCGGAAGTAAGGCGGTGCTCGTAAAACAGGGTTCCAAAGAAATGTTATTGTTGTAGGAAATATTTTGTCTGTGATAAAGTTTGATAGGTTTTCGAGCATCGTTGCCACGGAGGTGGTTTCTTCGCATGAGACGGCTTGCAAATAGAATGTGTGATAAGCGAACAAAAATAATGGACTTAAATACTTTATCGTAGACGATAGTGACTTAGTTCCAATTGATACAAATTTAAATGTTAACGTAACTTATCACTAAAAATGAATTGTAACCAAGAAACGGCAAAGTCTTGATCCGCATCCAGTTAGAATCAAAATCCTACTCTCGACCTAATTAATAAACAGAAACGTCCATTTTTCCTACAAAAAAAAAAAAACTACAGGTTTTTTCTAGTTGACCTAATTTGAAAGGATACCATTTTAAAATATATTTCTGATGGCGTTTTAAAAAAACATCTTTTACAATAAAATAGTATGCTTTTATATGCAAAATATTTGGCGCGGCAAGTCCATTTTGTTTAGATAAAATATTTAAAAAAAAAAAAAACATTACAATGCTCGTGCACTTTTCATGGAAAAGTAGAAAAATATTAGATATGTATATTTGAGAATAGTTATTTTGCTATCGCATTATGGGATTTTTGGACGTATATTATCTTTTAAAGTTACGATTTTAGTTCTAGCTGATAATGTAGGATATCAAGTAATTTGAAATAATGTTACGACTATGTATAATTACTCGACATAATTTTGAGGTCAATATTTAAATATGAATGATATCTAAGATTAATGAATACTATATTATCTTGGGAAAATATTTCGCGAGTCGCTAGACAAGCTAACGTGGCTTGCCATACATTATTACTTTTAATATAATACTGTGTTAGTCGTGTCAAACATAATATATTACTTCCGAGTCTGGAATGTCACAGATTACTCGATTCTGGATTGAGTTTTAATCGATCCTTACGGAATTATAATGAAATTTTGGTTGTTCTTTCGAAGAATAACAATGATAATTTCTGGAAACTGAACCACTATTTGTGTTAACGATTCTTTTTTGGAATTTTTTACAACATCTATGAAAACAATGGAAATTTGCCTGCGTTTCCATATGCTTTTATACGTGTTGTAAATTATTAAGAACAAAAAAAAATATATATTACTGATGATTTTCAATTCATTCGTGTGTTAAATTATAGAGTAATCTATGTCGTTTAAGACAAAAACGAGCCTAACTTGATATAGAGCTTAACCGAAATAAATTAAATGTTGTAGTTCCAATTTTTATTACTACAATAAAATTTATCACTATTATATATGTAAACTTATTATTACATAAGTTTTTTTTTTAAAGTTAAGTTTGCTTGTTACGTCGAAGAACTTAATAATAGAATCTATTACGTAGATATTTTTTTTTTGTTTCATGTGCGTGTTACTAAAGATAATATACAATATTTCTATTTATGAACTCATTTCAAATGTTTCGATCGGTTGTTAAAAAAAATGATTTTCGTGATTCTAGTCGCAAACTATCCAAATAATTTGAGACATTATTGTTCCTATTCTGTCGTTTGTTAAGATTCTTTTCAGAGTATCGTATTTACGATATGGATATTATTACTATCGAAATTTTCATGTAATTATAGATTTAAAAAGAAACTACTCCATTAGATGTTTATTTATTTGTTTAAATAGATATATATATATATATATATTATATAATAACATTAGTATTGTGTGAGAGAATGTGAATCGTGAATCATTTTAAACATTTTGGGTGTACAGCCCGTCCGCTCCAGACTATTACAAGTCCTTTATTACGTTACCTGCCAAAACTATTCAATTGATATGAAAAAAGAAGTTTTCGAGTCAATTAATTTTAAGATCATCCATAGATTTAAGCAGCTCTTACACTATTATTGTCACTGGATCATCGCTTCCTTTGCCAATATAGAATTAAATCCGTGTACAAGATAAAATAGCGAACGATAAATAAATCTTTTCTGAATAAAGCATCAGCACAATTTATTTAAAATGAAATATTTCTCATTTCGTGAGGTTTAAATTTTATTATTGCGTGGTTGTTGGTGATTGATTTATTTTCAAATTTTAATTTTATTCGTGATTAAAATGATATTTTTAATACAATGATGAGTATGCTTTAAGTAGATGGATTGGACTAAACAGGGATAGGTAACATCCGAGGGAGGACAGAGACGTCTTAGCCGATTTCACCTTTTTTATTGATTCCGCTGAAAAAATCGCATTTTTACGCAGCAGCTCCCGCTGCATATTGCACATTCATACAGCACTGCAACATTTCAAGTGTTTCATCATTATAAAAAAAAAGCTGGCTCGAGAAATTTCATTGAATATTAACATTAACATAATAATAGTATAAAGGGATATCGGCGAAGGCAATTGCGTGTTGTGCTTAGATATTTTCTGTAATGATTATTTGGTTTTAGGTCTCTCATTGCGGTTCGATTTACAAATCGTACCGCTCCGAGACGAAACTTACTATGTATAGCTAGACATCTAATTAATGCATATTATTAGGAATTATTATTATTATCATTATTAAAAAAAAATGTTATTATAATTACAAAAAAAAAATGTATAAGCTTAGTGACCATCAATAGCTCTGAAAAATAAAATCATAATTAAAATTAAAATTAAATGTGTTTTATTTTCTTTATCCTTCTTGTATTCATAAAACGTATTCAACGCTATTGATTGGAAGCCAGTAATTACTCTTCTAAGTTTAGCGTGTTACCACTATCTTTAAGTAATGCATTTAATATCATATGAGATTTCGATCAAACTGTAAATGTATACGGTATCTGAAATGTCTTATTTTTTGTGTATAACTAATTAAATTTAAATCATATAGGATGGATAGAATCACGTAGTGAAACAGAAATAGACGTTTCTTGCAACGTTAATAGTTTTTTTTGCAAAACCTTTTTAGCTAGTGCCAATTCTGCAGAATTTGCTTAACACTTAGTAGTTGATGCCAACATTCGTACCACATTGGTAGCCTTGCGCTAACTAGCGCTGACTAGAAATTAACAAAGCCCTCCAAGTGAGCTTGAAAAAAAATTCGAGCTATGAATTTTCATTGACTAAGAACGTACCATGAAACATAGCCAGATAATATAGTCGACCTAAAGCGAAAGGCGAACTTCAATCATAAGTTATCCATAAACTGCCTAGAATAGTAATGTCATACAGCGCCCACAGACTAGCGTTTTCACTAAATACAGTGAGTATTTAGTTCCGTAGTGTTTTTTTTAAATTATTTATGTCTTTATCACTGTTTATTTTTTTTTGTTTACGTCAGATATGTTTGGTGATCATACTTCCTTAACAGAGTAACGCATAGGCTCTTACGAAACAGTGTGTTAAAATATACAATCGAGGGTTTCTTATCTAGCTAGCTACCACCCTCAAATAAAAATTCCTTCATTTGATTGTCAGTAACGTTCACTAAGTGAAAAAAAAATGGACTAAGGATGTAATAGAGTGGTATCCGAGGAACGGGAAAAGACAACGAGGAGGTCAAATCAAAAGATGGGAGGACGATTTACCAAAAAGATGGAGAAGGTCTGCCAAGGATAGAGAGACGTGGAAACAATTGGGGTAGGCCTATGTCGACAGACAACCTGACCAAAGTGGTTGCTAATAATGTTATTATTTTGCTATATAAATTAGAATTAAGAATACTACTGTTTTAAAAAAATAGCATGTAAGTTACAAAGGTCAACGAATAAAGGCTTTCATTATTATTATTATTAACGTTCATTGAGTTTAATACAGGTCTAATATCATCTCCAACCATATCGTCACTAACCACCGAGTGAAATCATGGACAGACACGAGCAATTAAAAAAACTCCCTAAAAATTTGATAATTCTGCATCGTACTGCAATAATTTTATAAATGCGTCAGTTTTATAAATGGTTTGGTTTATTTCTAATTATATTTTGTTTTACTTCAGACACATTTATTGTAGAAAGCACCTTAAAGATTACTGTAAGAAAATAATACAACTATTTGATACTTTAAAAACATATATTCACATAACTTTTTTAAATACATATATTCACAGTACTGTCTACCATGATTATAAAAATAAATACTTCATTCTAACATTCGTGAGATAAACATATTATACCAAACGCATAAAATTAAAGCAAGCTTTTAAACTATGAAGTTAGACTGAAATATTAAATATAAAGTTTGTTTTTAAAAGGTGTTTTTATTGATATGTTTGTCTGTCATATTGATTTGTTGTGATGGCATTTTTTTTCTTATTACTCTCAGCAAACCTTTTCCTTTGATACCCTTATCACGGAATTGAATGGGAAATAACTGGTCCGCCATCTTCGTCGGTATGCATTTTCAGTGCCGTTGTATATAACTCTTATAAAATTTACTTGGAAGATTTGAAACATAATAAAAACCAAATTATATTAAAGCTTGTAAACAATCTTAATGAGAACCAATAATAAAAAAAAAACTCTGCGCATCTACTAATAGACTATGAGTTAAAAAAAAAACATTGGAAAAAATCCAGATCGAGTTTCTAACCAGTGTTTCAAGTATTTCTGATTTTGAAATAATTCCACATACGTAGGCACATTAAGGGAAGGTTATTTGACAATATAAAAGCAACAATTACTTAAATAGGAAGGTACTACACATTTCATTTATTATTTAATCACAAATATACATACACAAAAAAAAACTTTGGAAAAAATAAATTGTTGTAAATATTGAAGCAATTAAAAGTCAAAGATTTTTATATACCATATTATTATCCACCAAAATAAACCCTTATTTAAAATGTGGATATATTATAGAGACATTTTGGTATATTTATTATGCTTGCTCTATAGTAGAATTATACTATGCTAGCGAGAGTACTAGTATCTTGAAATACCTTTTTTATTAAATTAAACAACACATTTATTTGATATGTAGTTTTAAAATTTTATTGATTTTAATTAATTAGAGACAGATTTGTTTGTTTCGCATATTATTGTTAAACAGAAGGTTTATATAAATTACCAATTTTTAAAATTCACTAGCAAAAATTTTAACATATATAAAGCAATAATAACATATTATTTTTATTTATGAATACATTCTTACTATATTCAGTATTTAAAATAAAAATTCATTGCGGTTAAGTTTTATTATTAACTATATTGCTTATTCTTCAAATAATTTCTTAAATCAGTATTAATTATTTAAATTACCATTAATCTTAGTAAACTATAATAATACATTTTAGTATCCTAATATTTGGAATGATGAATTATCACATGATTTTCTTATCAGTTATTTAATTAACAAGTTAATATAAATATATTATCAATAATAAATCAATAAATTATATTCGTATCAAGCATTATTGTATTTATACGTTATATATATAGTTTAAAAAATATTACATACAACAACTATATGTTACGATAAAAAATTATTCTAGCCATAAAACTGCATCGTTCGAAAATGTTGATATATAATAAAAATATAATATTTACACAATGGAACAGAAAATATATATCTTTAACAATTTACTTTAGTAACGAATTCACCTATGTATTACACCAAAGCAAAAAATATAAGTATTATGTCATATATCGTATACAATCAAAAACGGCGCGAAGTGGGGGAGGTAGTACAAGGAACAAATATAATAATGAACAAAAAAAAAAATAAAAGATCAAAAGCGCTACATTAATTTTCTGCGGATAAAATAAAAATGTTCGTAAATTAAAATGGTAACTTAATGGTTATGCGTCTCGAATATCGCTTAGACCCTAAAGGTAGAGTTCCAAGGTAATTATTTTTTCATATTAAACATTTAACACGTCGATTAATAAAATATAGTGCGCAGGAATATAACCGGTAAAATATTTAATGATATTTTGAAACTCATTTATTCCCATAAGCAATATGGCTAAGACATCCTAAATATTATATCTATTTCGTTTACTTAAATTAGAATAATTTTTATATTTGCGTGAGTAGTTACCATATTATAATTCACTACGTTATAGACATCTTCGACTCTCACGACCGGTAATTCATCAAAAAACCTCTAATTTATACCAGCGTCTTAATTTTGAATTGCTTTTTAACAGGCATGTTATTGTATATTTCAATCTGGAAATGTTACTTGTGAAAGCTTAATAATGTACACAAAACCCATACGTTACAGTCGTTAGGGTCAATTATTATTTGAATCTCATATCGTCAGGTCTTCTCGTGAAGTAGGCGACTTTGTCCAAGGGCACCTTGTACTCGTGCATCCACCGGTTTCCTTTACGGAGCGATCCGTCGATACCGTCCAGCCACAGACCAGCCGGCAGGTACACTGTGAACAACAACCGTAAAACATTATTTATTTACCTTGTTTTGCTTAAATATCAAAAGGCAATGTCAAGATAGCTCGAGAAATTCTGAACCGATTTACAAGATTCATCGTTTAAATCACAGATGGATGAACAAGGGTGATCAATGAAAACAATATTTAAATATGATCAACAATAAGGAACTTCAAATTATTTTGATTATACTCTCTCTAGTATACTGTAAAACTTTTACATAACCGTTTTTATAGAGAAGGGATAGATTCCCGTCTCGATATCCTACAACAACGATATGAGTTTGGTATCTCAGAATTTTAATTAACGAATAATTTTTTTAGCAGTACACAAATAGGTAATTAACACGTTTTCAGTTAATTATACACCATCCAACTACTTTATACTACAACGAATACAAATTATTTTGTGTGACCAGTGCTCTTGTAGATAAATCTGAAATAATTCTCTCACTTTGCATAAAAGTTGTTCAATTTCTTCAAATTTAAGAATTATTACAAGAAAACTCACACAAATAACTAGAGGTGATCTGATAACCGAAGATATAGATTAGTACAATGACTTATCTAACAAAAGACGGCGTGTTATTAACGTACCTTCTCTTGTAGTTTCTCCTTGATTGAGAACAGGGGCGACGACGAGCTCGTTTCCAATCGCGAATTCATCTTGGACGAGTAAAGCGGGTTCACCGGCTGCCACTAGCCAGAGGGGCCGGATGAGAGGTAAACCTTCCTCCAGAGCTTCACGCTTATATTTTAACAAAAGCGGAGTTACCTGAAAACAAAAATTATTAATTTAAATAACTACAGAATTTATTATTATAGTACAGAATTTCTTCAGTGAAATCAAAGATGAAGAAGATGTTTAAAACAAATAGCTTAGTCTGTCTAAACATGAAGGTAAAATTATTGCTAAAACTTTCGATAATAAATTATTTGTAATTAACTTACTAATTTCTGCCTCAAAAGTGTCAAATTCTTAGCAACTTCTAAAACTCTCTCGTCGTTATATTTGCTTGGGAGATGTGTGAACTTCATAACTGGCAAGAAAGTAGCCATCTGTAGCCATCTCATGTACAACTCTCTATCTGGCAACTCTATACCATTCTCTTGAGTTGAATTTGTTGGCTCCAACGATCCTTTTGACGTTGGCAAGAACTGTTCGCTTCCCGGCCAATAAATGTCACCACCAACAGCACCGGGCATTATAAATGGGTACCCGTTAATTCCGTAAGTCAACATCGTTGGTATTACCCGGCGCATCGCTTCCCAAGTAGACTCAAATGGCGGTAAAGATACAAATATCGGCGGTTTAGGCAATGATATAGCTGACGACACTCCAATTATACTTAAAGTCTTTTCAAAAGTCTTTGTGAATAGCGTCTTATATTGATCGGGATTCGTAAGAAATCTCTCACAGCGATAATAATGGGGCATGTCGTATGCTGTTCCGAGATCTAAATAGAAGGAATCTATATGATACTCGTCAATTACGGCTTGAAGTTTATCTAATATCCATGGCACTGATCTATTATTGGTAATATCCATAACACCAGCACTGGCCAAGGATTTGAATCTGGACAACGCTGGTATACGCCGGTCGCTATTTCTTTCGCTAATAAGCAACCTCTTCTGGACGCATTCAGCAAAATTCTTGCTTTCTGTACTGATGAAAGGCTGGATAGTGAATACCACTTTAAACCCCCGTCTATGGAGCTTATCAACGGTTATATTCAAAGTTTCAAATCGACTTGTATCAACTGATAGATCGCCTATCTCGTTTTGCCAATGTTCATTTATAAGAACATGACCTTGCTTCAAGAAGCCCAAATTAATCACATCTTCCGTATATTTTGATATTGTTTCTGCTTTCAACTCATGTTTAAATCTTGGAGCGATTTGCCACACTGGTTCCGATATTAGTGATTCTAATGTTTGCATGTCCGCCGGTTTAAGACCGTCCCATAGAGGAGAACTTCTATGACTATGGATAGAAGAATGAAGAGATTTCATATCTATCGATGTGCATATATTGTATTTCATTTCAGGAAACTCTGTCAGTTTGTTCGCAAAAGCAAAATTATCGTAGGCCGCTTTCAAGCAAATTTCTTTAGAGGCTCTATTGATGGAAACGTGCAGTGGAGTATCTTCGTCAACGATAATGGCAGCTCCTTTAGAGTTGATGAAATATCTGGTGAGGAGGTTTCCCCACTGCGACTTTTGCATATCACCGGTGATGAAGGGAGTGTAGTCGATCGAACCTGAGTTTAAAGGCCACGTCACGTTGCCGGACTGTCCACCGCCATACCAATGGACTTTTGTATCGCTCCAGTCGAAGCAATCATTTGGCGTTACATCTGCAAAGTATGGTAAAAGTATAATCGCTTCATAAATATTTAATTCAATTCAATTATTTGATTGTCTTATCAGAACAAAAGTTCTTGAACTATAGTCTATGGTCTAATTAATTATTACAGCAACATAAAAGCTATTCTTACTGTTGACCAAAATCCTTACAAGATATAAAAGGTAAAGTCTCTCTGTCTGTCTGACCGTTTGCTGTCTTATTACTCGAAAAACTGTTTTTGTTTGATTCTTTTTTATAAATTTGGAACTATAGAATCGACCGAGGAAAATTGTCACGCGTTACTTTTTCATTGAATTTCATGTAGATATCTATAGTTAAGTTAAAAGCAATCTTGTATCTTACGCGTAACTCGTAATAATGAACATAACATTATAAAAGCAATTATTTATTATCGTTTACTTGTACATAAACAAAGTTGACTAATTATCATAATATTACACAGATATGAACTATGTTAAGTATATGAATAAGCAGATATCATAAACACGTCTACAATCACATTACATTTTATTACGAGTAAACTAAATAAAGTCTGTTTGATTTTAACTAGTGTCTTACCGGCTCTCAATGCTTTCCAGTTAACAGAGTAGCACGTGGTGTTGTCTACACCGGGATCGTGTGGCAGTGACTTGAGGTAAAAGCGCAGTGTGTGCAACCATTCCAGACACTCGGATCCGTCTTGACGACGATGTTCAGGTAGACAGGGAAACGCCTTCACTTTTCCTTGCAGATTCACGGCTTGAAATAGCGAATTATTCCAAAATATGTAATTCAAGTCATTTGAAGACGAGTTGTTGGACAACTAAGTCTACTAGTTTAAAAAAAAAAAATCTATAAGAAAATTAGGATGTCTGTCGTCTACTTACTGCTTATTTATTATTAAACAAAAAACAATATTAGTCTCATAAAAATCAATTTTAAAGTCAACTGATTTTAATTATTTAACAGCTGTACTAAATTGTAATGATTTTATGTTATCTATGATTCTCGTCTATATAAGCATTAAAAAAAATCTACTAGAGTTGTTTCAAAACATATAAGTACTATTGAAAGAAGGAGACTCAATTTAACAAAACTATTTCTAATCTTGACCGTTGTGACCTCTTTTTAATATTTCGAATCTGTCAGTTTTTATATTTCTACTACTGCGTCAATCAGAAAAAACAAACAAACTGGACAGTGAATGTTTGTTTCCAAATATATCATAATTTATTGATGGAAATTACTACCAATATCTTTAAAGTCACTCACCTAAACTAGCTTTCAATATCTCAACGTCATCCTTATTATAGATCCTGATAAGTCTCTTGGGTTCGTTGAACTGGACGTTTTGGAAGTAAGCCTTGGTGAGGGCCTGCTGATGGTACAGCACGTAAGCGAATCCCACGAAGAACACCACGGCGAGAAACATCAGCCCGACGAACGCACGAAGCTTGTAATCCGTGGGTTTCTTGCGAATTTTTTGGGGTATGCCCTAAAAATTTACTATTTTAATATACTCTGAATGTTAGAGGCATCTTTGCAAAAATTATTAATCGAGTCTTCTAGTAACAAAAGCAGTAACAGAGACGAAATTTTAAGAAAATAATGTTTCCTTATCACTTATTTATTGTTGAACAAAAACCGATTAGACCCAAATGTCTATAATTGCAAATCGTTTCTAATCTACCAAACCTGTATTGTCATTTAGTGTGTTTAATAAATTCAGCATCAAGAATTACGGAGCCGTAATTAATTGCGCTTAAAAAAAATAAACGCTTAAAGTTTTGAATCCCAATGATTTATTTCCATAATCAGTAAAAAAAGACGTCTCCTGCTGGACATAGGGCTCCCTCAAATTTGGGAAGGTTTATCTTCTAGTCGCCTTTTACGATTCCCATGAGAAGATATAGGATGATGCTATTCTGAATCGGTAACACACGGGTGCCTTGTATGTGTAGTTATTTAATCAAAGTATAATTTATATGCTTTTATAGTTGTGAAGTGCTGGCTAAGAATATTATCACCCCATATCTTTTCGTGAGTGTCGTTAAAGGCGCCTAATGGATGGGCAGCAGCATCCTCTGAGTACCAAAAACACCTGACTCCGATCGCCAACCTGCCTGCCAAACGTGGGGATTTCGGCAATCCCCCCCTTGACCTATGTCCAGCAGTGGACGTCTTATGGTTGAATGGATAGATGGATAGATAATTTTTATCTATACACATATTGTCTTCTTTATTTCTATTATTTTTTACCTGCAATTTTTCTTTCAATAAGCTTGCCAGCGAGTTGACAGAGGTAACAGAGTTGCTCGGAGAATATTCATCATCGTCCATACTGAACTCTGATCTGCCAATCCTTCGGGGAAAGCCAGACTTACGCCTAGGCGATCGGAGCGGTGTTCTAAAAAAAAAAACATATTAGTCATAAATGAATAATTTTTTTTACGGGCTTGGCAAAGTGACTGCTTTGATAATTCACGCAAATAAAGTAGACTGAAAATGAGGATGACACTTGAATAGGAGAATCTTAAGACAGTCGCCATCATTGCGCTGGACTAGCACGGGTAAAGCATCTAGAAGACTCTGGGTATACAATAGCTAATCGTTCGCTAGCGTTTTTACATGTCATTATGACTAGAGTTTTCACCATGTATACGGTATTTGCGAGCCAGTCGGGCTCAATTGCCCGTGCCCCACTAACAGCTGGATCTACATTGGCTGATCCTAGGAAAAGACGCGTTTTTTCGCCATATATATGGTGACCGGACACAGCCTGGCATAAAACCTTTGCCAGTTTAAAAAGCAAAATTAATAAATTAGTCTTTGAGGTTTTTATCGTATGTTTAAAGCTAACTTTACAATCATACTTGATCTACTATACTAATAAATAAAATGTAATTTTCTGGTTGTAATATCAAAATACTATTTTTTTCCTAAATGAATATTTAGCGACAGATAAGAGTGGTATTTGGTAAGACGAGTCTTATAGTCTAGTCAACAAGTGCCTTTTAGATACAAAAAAATTCCCCGGCTCCTAAAAATATGGTTAAGGTGTCATTAGATTTGGAATCGCGTGTAGAAAGTATTTCAAAAAATTCAAGATACGCTCGCGAAAATTACAAATGTCATAAACAATCAACTTAAAAAAAGGGGATTGGTTTTTTGCTTATATCTCAAAAAACTATTTCGGTTATTTCAAATCTATAAAAAATTCAAAAAGAGGAATTTCCTAAAAAATAATTCCAGCTTCCGAAATTGTAGGGCCAATATTTATAATTTTTACCAAGGGCTAAAAATATGTCCGAAAACGGGTACTCCGGTTTGCATAAGCCACAGCCCTTCGAGCGCTTCAAAAAAATTTTTTTGAATCATATTAAATGTTAAAATTTTAATTTGACAAAATTCGGGAACTTACAAAATAGTTCAATGAATAATAATCCACCGGCGAAAATTTTTATCGCGATTTTTACTTAATTAACAAGTTCATGTAGCTTGAATTTTAATATTGCAAGAGCGATTAATGTTAAATTACAAGCCTCAGATATTTTTCTGTTCGTAGAGCCTTTCTTCAGAAGCTTTAGAATAAAAATTAAAAAGTCCGATAAAGATTTTTTTAATTGTCTTATAAATAACGCATTTGTTTATAATAATAAAAAATAAACATCATAAAATAACTATTTTAGGTAATTTTCGTTAACACAAAAACGAATAAATAGTAATATTTAAAAAAGGTTTATTAATGATTTATGAGCAGACGAAAAAAATTTGACATTAAAGCCACTTGTTGACTGGACTATTAGGCAATACTATGAATTTGAATACACTCTCTTATGCATCTTGTTGAAAGATTCTATATTTTACTCTGGCAATTTGAAGGTCAGGACTCGAATGTCGCACCGCATAATATGGACTAATTTCCTCATTAACACGCCGCTTGCACGTTTCCAGTTTTCTACATAACACTTGTGTTTACAAACTGTATTATACTATTTTAATACGTCGATTACCAATAAAAATGAGACAATAGGAAAACAACGGAAAGCTGATGTAAACGCCAGGTTAGGGCTCAAGGGCTTTTTAGTATTTTAGTCATTGTTTTAAGAGGGTAAACCTTAAAGTCTTTAAGCATCGTAAGTGATCAAAGTCTGTCATATTATCATTACTGAAAATTTCGTCCAAACATTAATTTATATTACCTAGATCGCCAATTTATAAATACGATGTAAACTCCATTTAACGTGAATCAATTTAACGATTTTTCCCTAGAACGTCAAAGTTACTTGAATTTGACTGCAAATATTTTTTTTTTTTTTCCTCTCCATCTCACAATTGCCCATAAAAAGTGCAGTGCCTTAAGTGTCTCTATATAGAGTTTACACAGTAATTTAAACGTAATAAAAATTACCAATAGTAGAATCCGAGAATGTAACTTAAAATTAAATATTTAAAACGTACAAACCTATATAGTGAACTAGTAACAGATGAATTAAAAAAAATGAATTAAAACTTACGTTAAATTATTTAACACCAAATAATCATTTGATCTCTTGTATGTAGACAATTAATTATAACTTATTTGAATATAATATTTGATATTTACGAATACGGATTGATGGACGACAGAGATCGCGCGTCTACGTAACGGGGTAACAGTGTAACAGTGCCTCCACTGACCGCTTGGACTCGCGCGTTCCGTGCAATACATTCGCGTAATTGACGTGCATTGATTACTCGCTTTCTTAAAAAAGGATATAAGTATTTGCATTTTCTAAGAAAGCATTCAGATATTAACTCTGTCACATACTAAATGGGATACAAGTGAATTGTTGACCCAATATAGAGATTTTCGAGTATTTTAGATCCCCAATTCACTACAACATCAATAGTAAGCAAAACTCTTACATCCCCCAACCATGCGGGGTTGCATAGCAAACTTCATAATATTAAAAAAAAATGAAGAAATAAATATTGGTTACATAATCACCATTCAGACAACTCCATTCCCCATTTCATCAAAAATAACCCCAAATACATGTATTAACCCCCCTCCATCTCTCGACACGGTGCCCCGTTCTCATGTTAACGGTTACGTAATACTTAACGGACCCTTTTCACTAAAACCATACAGTAAAATAGATCATAAACAATACAAAACAACAATCACATTATTCTAACAATGTACCTTACATCTATAGACATTATTGATTTAGAGATAATTGAAATATGTGCTTAAAATTTTTTTTGAGAAAAGCTCAATACTGTTTCACGTAGCACTCGAATAAACTCACACTTACAGTATTTAAAAAAATTGTTAGACAAAAACTATACAAAACTACTTTACTTACTCTACTGTAAGTATTTCATATATAAAATTATGAGGATAATTATCGTAAATTCAAGAACAGAAAACGATCAACGGTACATTTTCCTTTAATTCTTTACCTAAAACATCGAATTATTGAAACATTTGTAATGCGATGAGTAATCATAAAAGCATACAAACAAACGCGGGCATTGTTACGTTACAGGTACAACGACCTAAATTAAATTAAAAATACAAAGATGGCACGATATTTTAGCGAATGAACTACGCATATAGAATTATCTTGTATACGCAAACTCGATATCCTTACATGGATACGTGATTTACGTAAATAGAGACAACTTTCTTTCTTTATGAGTTTAAAGCTCTCGATACCTATATACATTCAAGCTTCACTCGTAACGGAGTAAGCAGATAGAGACGTTGGAGGAAAAAAAATTTTTTTTCTAAGCGCATTAATCTCAATATTTATATACTATAAAATTACAGGGTGGATCATTACGTGAACGATAGTGATGTCTGGAAATAACCCACATCTCTACTAAAAACTACGATTTGTATAGTTTTTTATATGACAAAAAAATGATATATATTATACTTATGAAAAAAAAAGAACCAGATCGAGTTTCTCGCCTGCGCTCTTCTCGACTGGGTTGTTTTCAGAACCGGTGGTAGTGTTTTAGACGTTCACAAGCGTCTTCTTAGGGCCTAAATTGAATAAATAAATTTTGATTTTGATTTTGATTGTATTATATATCAAGTGTCGATGTGATCAAGGACGATAAACACGCTAAGCCTAGAGGTGCAGGCTCTCAACTGATGCCGCCAGAATACACTTTTACATAGGTCCTTGCCGACAGATTTTCAAGCTTGAATGTGGTAGTTAGCCAAGTCTTAAAATGCCCTACCACCATGCTATGGTTTCCTTCAACAAAAGCTGAGGCTAATTATGCAATGTATTCGAATCTATGTCCATTGATCACTGAGCCCTCATCGCAATACATTGCTATTATAGATAATTACATTATAGGAGTATAAAAGAGGTCTCTCTTAGTTACTAGTCTAGATTATTTTTTTAGACTCAGATATATTACCTGGACAGGTTTTACTATATATTTAGTCACTATAAGAAAATTTATAAAGATAACAATAAATAAAGTCAACACAAAACTATTCAATATTATGCTTAAAACAACGAATATTTAAGAGATTTATTACAGTAAATAATTATAAAAAAATATCATTATACAAATAGGGATTCCCACGCGGACGGAGTCGCGGGCTCAGATAGTTTATTATAATAATTATTTAACACTTCGATAATGTGTTTCGTTTTGTTATTTCATTCAATCATATGTTTGTTACTTATCAAGTAATTAGATTCGTATTGCATATGTTTGTTTGTACGCGATAACCTCAATGCTATTTATATTAAAATTTCGTTCATTATAATTAACGTGTTTATTGTTTTCTACTAATTCATGTTATTCGAAAGAGAGAAGATGCAATATATCTCTGTGATCTATTGAGTAAACGTCATGAATGAACAATTCAAGCGATGATGCATAATGTAGAAAAATTCCAGGTAATACTAATGTTATAAAACAGTCAAAAATATTCCCCTAAATTCTAGCATTTTCCTTCCTCAACGTCATTTCCAACGTTATCTACCAGCAGATATGGTACGTTTTACTTTAGACAAAGTAAAAGGACATGTTATATTAACTAATAAGAGTAATTGATTAATAATGTGACATACATATAATATGTTTTGGCTATTTTCCTGCTGTGAATATTATACGTTGTTTGTAAGAAATAAATTTAAAAAAAAAGTTTTAAATATACTTAATTTTGTATCGAAACCTTTACCATTAAAATGTAAAACAATTTTTTATAGGTATTTAGATATTTATTTTTTAAATCATTAAATAAACATAATAATCTATATTTATTTAGTAAATACCAACATCGAACGAAAACTGATGGGACACCGATTATGTATTATTAACTTCTTGCTGGATTTTTTTTGAATTTCATAATTTTACCGGGTTTTTAAATATTTACATTGTTTTTTGTTTTGTTATTTATTTCCTACCTAGCTAATGCTGTTGACTGGAAGGGCCTTTACAGCTTCACCGAACTTTGAGAGCGAGGGCTGAAGGCAGTCGCCGCAAAAGGTAATCAAAAAGGTTTTCAAAGTGGTATGAACCGCGGCTTGGCCGTTACCTATTTGTTTTTTTTTTTTATTGTTTTTCCTAAAGACTAAAAGAACTGGTAATTCTCGCAGAATAATTTCGATTTTTGTATTATTGATTTGATTTTTGTTTTAGAGAGTGATACATTAAAAGAAAACTTGTTACAGAATTTCTATATTCACCGATTGATGCTCTACCATGATGCCTCATTTTTTTATGATGTTGGAACATGTATGAAGGAAACCTCGTGCATAGACTAATCTGATAATCCATGTAACACACTATTCCACTCTACATATATGTTTTCTGACCATAAATAAGCAATTGACACAGTTCCCAATGCGTTTACAACGGCCACCAGCGCAAACAATGATAAATGGAAATATGACGGTATCATATACATCATCTTTATTACCTATCTATCTTTATATTATATATCAATATTTATTTGTTTATAATAGGCAAATATTCACGGAATTGTCTATGGACAGTGAAAATTATCGATACGCAAAAAATAATGCTTTAAATTAGTTTAATAATTCAGAAACAAGATAAACGTTTTGAAGGATTTTTGAAAATCTTACGTGAGTTTTAAAGGTTTGAAAACAGTATAATATAATACCGTAAATCTGTAACACTTTATTTCCTACATTATATAAAAGCAACGTCTATCTTTCTGTTAGTTGGCTTATATCTCGAGAACCACTGATATTTATACTGCCAGAAAAATAATCAGAATAATAGAAAAAAACTGACCATTATCGTGTTCCCTTCTTAAATCTTTATCCATACATTATATAAAAGAAAAGATCTATCTCTTTGTGTATCAGTTAGTATACGCGAGCGAAAAATCAATCTTCAAGGGAATGAATGTTTGTCTAATTGTTTCTGAAAATGGTTTAAATACTGAACTAAAACGCGACGGTGGTAATAAAATATAAAAACTACAAAACAGAATTTTATAGAAAGTCCAACTAAAAAACCTAGAAAATAATTAATTAACATAAATTAAGAATAGTGTAAATAAGAGGAAAAATGTATTTTATTGTAAAAAAAAGCGTGGGGTATATGGTGTCAATAGTTGTAAATATTGTATTGACAGATTTGAGTAGAAGGATTATCATTTTGAAAATATCTTAAAAAGCAACCCACACTTTATTTACAATAAAATCCATTTTTTTCTCTTATTTACACTATTCTCAATTTATATTTATTCATTATTTTTTTAGTTGGGTTTTCTATATATTTATTTAGTTTTCAGATATCAGACACTAAAAAAGACGCTAATCCTGGTAAGGATAACGGGATTAACTGTTTAAAATATTGTCATCGGTCCTTGATAAGTAAGCCAAAGTTCCAGTCAATCCCAACGTTTTGAATGTGGTCAAAATCATTTTTAAAGTTTCCGTTACGTAGGTACATACATAACATACGTATGAAGCTAATAAAAACGTTTTAATATACCAAAATATAGCCAGATAGCATATCAATTATCTAAAAAATAATCACGTGATTCGATTCAATAGTTATCGAGTTATTAACGTGACAATGGGCAAACAGAAAGATATTAATTACCTTATAAAACATGCAAGGAAGACGAAAGGGAAACTTGGATGCTATTTTTCTAATATCCTATTGTATAGTTAGTTACCTTCAGAATACTGTTTCCTTATCACAAAATAAACGATATACATAATTATCTTATCAAGTGATTCTGCTATCTTGGCGTATTTAAAAAGAAACTGAAACGATCTTACGAGGTCACGAAACAATCATAGCCATAGTCGTTTAATTAACATTAACTATTTTAAGGAATTTCTAAAATAACAAGACGTAAGGGGTTGTCACGACATGTATTTTAGCAACATTGTGGACACCCTCAACCCTCCACTCACCCGTTAAGTGGTTTGTGGTGAGGTTTTATTTCTAAATCGAATGGAATCGTTGCCTGGCTACCGATAATCAAGATCATGCACCGCCTCTACGTTTAAATAAAAGCACGTTCCGTAATAAATGAATACGTTTGATATCTTTGTGCTGTGTCTTGAACCCCTCTTCTCCCTTTCGAGTCTCACATGATTGTTGGACGCAATCGACCCTAATCGCAAATTTAATTTATCGAAGTCAGAAAATAAACAGACAAACAAAATGGTAAAAATGAACTATTGAAGTCAATATAATCAAATTGATTCAATCTTGGACGGTTTAAAACATATCTGTAAATAGGATGAACTAATCTTCTCGGTCAATCATTGCATTGCGTTAGTTATTCGAGGGCGTAGGTAACGCGAAACATCAGACATCACTGTAGATGACACAAGCAACTCATATTTTTTTATAATATTTTATTAATCATAAAGAACAAGAAATTTTTCACAATTACTTACATCAATTATTAATGGATAAACGAAAAATTATAAATTCTCATACAAATGTCCAACATATTGTGGCATATTATTATGGCGAAACCTTTCAATTTCTAACTATTATTTAATTTTTAACATTAGCCATAAATTAATCTAGAATAAATAATACTAAAACGACTAAGTTTACCCCGGTGTGAGCATAAAAATTAGAACGTACTTTTAAGTAGGTACTATTACGACAGTTTTAGGGAAAAAAGTTGTGTGTATTGACTCTATAGGATTTAAATATATACAAAACGGGTCGAGATAATGCAGCGCGACTCGAATGAATATTTCGCAATGCAACGAACGGGTCAATGGACTAGCCCGTTTCCTCATTATCCGACCCTTGTGCATTCCCTCTCACGATCCTTGCTGCTAAGTGTACCGGGATCTTTATGTTTATATAAGTAAACTACTACGGTTATTTCCGAAGTAAATCAGTAGTAGCAGCAACTTATTTCTTATCCACGCACTTTATTTTTCATTTTTTCCATCCTGATTTGAAACTCGATGAAACGGTAAAGCGACATTAAAAAGAGACAAAGATATATAGGATTTAACGTGCGAGAGAAAGAGATAGAATACATTATACAGTGTTTCTTATATTCGAGGTCTCGTCTTTACGCGATACTTAATCTATAAGTAGATTTACATTTTTTTTAAGGCCTCTCTACTCCCGCGAATGAATTGCTCACGTGTTTGTTGTAGGTTTAGAAGTTCGATCCTTTTGAATGGAAACTAAGACTTACTTGGTTCGATCATCGTCAGATAGTACTTCATTCGTGTCGTCTGCGGTGTTGTCTCCATCGCTGAAGCCTGAAGCTGAGCTCTGATGATGTTCGGGAATCTGTTGGTCAAAAGTAAACCTATAAATTTGATGAAATAAATTTATAATCAGACGGCGCATGATTGCGATGACTCTCTCATGAGTGTGTCAGTTGCTCCTGGTCTCCGTTACTGAACTTGTGATGGCTTTTCGATTAAATTTCCTACTTAGTGAATGATCTTCATAATTTCAATATTAGAAATAAAGACAAGTTGTCCGTCCCACGCTTTAGTCTAAGTTAGTCTAATAAAAGTTTTATAAGTAATAGTATTCGGTTTTACAGTAAGATCCTAAGTAACATTACCGATTTACCTGACAATAAGTTCAAGTATTATGTCAAGCAAGTTTTAATCTCAAAATGTTATTACAGGGTGGATCATTACGTGAACGATAGTGATGTCTGGAACTAACCCAAATCTCTGGGCTTCCTCTATCATTAGTTAAAATTATGATTTGTGAATTTTTTTTAAAGAAAACAAATGATATGTATTATATATATATTAAAATAAAGAACCAGGTCGAGTTTCTTGCCGGTTCATCTCGACTCTGTTGTTTTCTGAACCGGTGGTAGTGTTTTAGACGTTCATAAGCCGCTTCTTAGAGTCTAAATAGAATAAAGATTTTTTTATTTTGATTTTGACTTAGATCTGATTTGCAAATAAAAAAATATATCGTTCATAATTGTGTACTACATTTTAATATTTAGTTATTTATGTAGGCGTAACTGGGTAAGTCCATTGTACACTTGTAAGAAACTCGTCATAGTGACTATAGTGTCCGGTATCAACATATGTATATCCAGAGCTACCTAGAGGCTTTACCCAGGGTATATGTAGTCCGGTATGACGATGACGGCTGTGATTAGATTCTCATCTCATATCCAATGCGACCATTTTGCCCAGACCAAATAAAAAGAAAATCCTCCTTCTAGATTTTTATAACAAAATATGTAATAAAATTTCACACGAAAATAATGAAAGTATGATTTTAAAATATAATTATTAAAATCGATCCACTAGAAATCGAGTTCGGAACTAACGGACAGACAAACAGGCGGTAAAATAAAAAATAGTATTTGAAGAGAAGTAGAGTAAGTTTGAATGTAAATTTATATTAGAATATTATGGGATAAATCAAAGTAATAAAGTATTAAAATATGCCTTTAAATATTTATTTACATCTTATTTATAATTTACACAGTTTTTATAGCACTTATATATGTAAAACGCGCTTAATTGACACAATATTTCGAGCTGTCTCTACATTCAAATATATTTGTTGACATATTACACATGCCGCTATTATGATAATAATATCCAACCCCTAACAATTTCATAGCACAAGCTAAAATCTCTTAATATAAATGCTAGGTACACTTAAAGTTCCACCCCGTGTCGCCCCCATCCCAAATGCAGCGGACGGCCCCGGGGGGTTTTAGTGGGTATTTCCGGGCGCTTCACGCCCGGGTGAGTCCCACACTGGCGCGGAGCTCGTCACTCCGGGCCCCCTTACCTATTGCATTGGGGGACTTCGGTCTCACTAAGGGTAGTGCGTGAATGCATTTCCCCCCGTCAAAAAAAAAAAAAAAAGTACACTTAAAGTTAATTCGAATTTAATCGATTTTTTTTAAGTAATTTTCTTTAAAATTGTACGCGATATATGTAAGTATATAATTTATGATCCATATTTCTTTAAAACACCCCAAACGATAAATCACTGAAAATAAATTAAAATATATTAAATTTACCATTGAATCCTCGATAATAGAGATTTACTAAAATGAGTCACAAGTGCTGTTTAAAAATAAAAACTTTAGAATTCACTTCAGTATTCACTCTGATGATTAATGATTTATAAATATATTGAATGAAATCGTTCAATTAAATTATGTTAATCATGCCATTGCCAGTTAAGCTTCATTTGAAAAAAAAAAAGAGTAGTCGTGTCTGTTTGATTGTGAATGTTGATATACTAAATATTATCTAGTAATGTGTTGTAAAATTCAAACAAAACAATGTTTGTGAATTATATCACAAGATATAATGCGGTAAAACAGACAAGTTTTAGTTTGAACTCACGTCTACAATCTAATTACAGAGTAAGCAGATAAATTATCGGAGTGACATAATTTACCTACACGATTAATCTGTCCTATTCTCACTGAAAGCTTAAAATTAGTTATTGAAAAAAAAATAAGGCTGAAATTAGTAATTTAGCGCATTTAAAAAAATATACCAAGCTTAAAAAAAACATTATTATTGACAGTTTTTAATAAATAAATTTAGATTATGTTTAACTTTGACTATTTATTTAATGAACATATAGTTAAAGAAGTCATAGACTGTAAATCTAATTCAAAAAGTTAAGTATATAGACTAAATGTATTTGACAAAATGATATGAAAATCAATGTCATGTTACAGTTTTTATAAACTATTTTACATAAAATTTATGTCATTTTATCAACTTTAATCTATCTGAAAAGAGAGAAAGGAAAAGTGTAAGGAGTAAGCATATAGGAAGTGATTTATTAATAATTCTGACCTTAGTTAAAGGAATACATTCGAAATCACCCTTTTTATGAAATTTCATTGCACGACACAACACAAATAGTAATCTCAGTAGTTAATTCTTTTTACATTGTTATGCTTAAAACAAACTAAAATACTAATATAAAGTTTGTAAAAAATCAAGCAAACATCTACCGATTTATTATCCCAACGTAATATGAAATCAAAGTTATAATCAACTGAACGTACATTTGACTGTGTTGCAAACGGTACTAAACCCAATTAATCACTTAATTAACTCCTACTATAAAATTAATTTATTTTTAAACAAGCAAGCGAAAAGAGATGGTGCATTCGTCATGTCTCGTTAGACTGCTACGGAATTGTAATGGATGATTTAGGCAATGACTTAAGACATCAAATTTATAGTAAAGAAAAAAGCGTTATATAGTAAGGCGCTTAGAGCGCAAAGTGAATGAAATTAGACGCTGCGATGTTTTAGAAAAAGCTTTGTTAGTTTGTAAATAGGATTAAACGTTTCGTCTTTGTACGAACAACTTTCATTTTTCTTAATTCCGCCATAAACACTTGCAAGTATTAGATCAAGGAGAAAAAACCAAACGAAGATATGTAATTAATTTCAAAATTAAACTGAATATACCTCTATACGTTGCGTCTCATAGGAGATTTTCAAAACATTAATAGCAAAAACTCAGTTTATAAAGTCCATTACATTTTTTTTTTTTGAGCAGAGTTGAAATATATTTCTTGTCTGATAAGTACAATCTAAATATAATAATATTTTGTCAAGTTTATTATGAGTTTAAGAAAAAACAGTCCTTTGACTCTCCTGGCAAGTGATGATGATTGGATAATAAATTCTGGAGGCGAAATACCTATTTCCAACTTACCGTGATTCACCGACGCACACTAAGAACGCACTATGTAAGTTTTACGAGTTTTAATGTAGTTTCTAAACACCGACTCACAACTCTACACTTTTATTGCAGAGTGGACGAGCTGATCATACATGTATTTTATATGCGTGGGTAATGAACATGAGGTGTCTGGTGCGTGTCTGCTATAGTTCTAACATTTGTCAGCTGTTTTAAAAGCGATTTAAGTTTTCATAAAACACATATATCTTCATTATTCGTTATTTATTTTTTTTATAACCTATCTAATGCTGTTGACCGGAAGGGCCTTTACAGCTTCACCGAACTTTGTGGGCGAGTGCTGAGGGCACTCAGCCGCAATAAGGTGACTAGCTCAAGGGCTACCAAAGTGGTACGAACCGTCTTGGCCGAAACTTGGCCGTCACCTGAGTATTCAAAACTCTCTCGCGAGTTGTGTCCTAGCTGTTCCCTACATTTTTATTTATCAAAATAAAAAAAAGGTTCCTTACAGGACCTATGTACCTGCGTGTTATGTGCAGGAGTGTGAGTGCGGTGTTGTGCGTCTAATGCTCAATGCATGGGCAGTGTCACTGTATCGCGCTGGCGGCGACGTCAAAGTCTCCCCAGTTGGGGAACGAGACACGTCTTGGGTCGCCGCCTGAGGGGGACCCTTTATTCGTTAAATTTATTTATTATTCGTTAACATGTATGTGATATTTTATAATTTTTGTTACATCCATGGAAAGCAAAAACTTAAATCAAAAATAAACAAATCTTGTTAATCTAATAAAGTAATTTCTCTTTAGTTTTATGGTAGTTTCTTAATATTTTTGGATGGCATTTTAATTCTAGTTTGTTCATTTTGATATAAAACTATTATTTCATATAAAACTTCTTTGGCAATCTTTAGTTATTAAATGTATAAGACCAAATAAGTTATATTTACCCGAGACCGAATAAGAGATAAATAATTTGTTTTCTTTATTTATTTTAATAGGCAATATTCTTTTTGAACTAACTAAATGCTGTTTACCGGAACGAAGCTTTACCATACTTTAGGGGCGAGTACTAAGGACGCTCAGCCGGGAGGGTGGTATCTAGCACACGAGCGCTTAAGTGGTACAAACCTCGGCTTAGGCTGTTACTTGAGACATGAAGGTTCAGCAGAATTTCCCTCACGAAACCTACGCCAAGTTACGAAGCCTAAGGTCTCTTATAGAATCAGTGGAATACATGTTATGTTAGTGCGTAAAAGTGTTAGTGTTACACTAACACACTGGCGGTCGATACCGGAGCTTTCCCAGTTGAGGATCGGATCACATCCTGAGCCGTTAGCAGAGGGTCCCCGAAATGTAAACAATATGTATTTAAAGGTAAATATTTCTGAAATGCACACTTCCTCTTTTTCTACCTTTAAGATGGAATAAAGCACGAAGAGGAGAAAATAATAATTCTACGATCAAAAGAATAAGCGTGCTTATTATTTCTTCTTTCTCTCTCAATACATACTTCTATCCGTCTTTTAAATGTTCAAAATCGTTTTTTTTTTTGAAGGGGGGAAATGCATTTACGCACTACCCTTATTATTTACGCACTACCCTTAAAATAGACTGACACCTGACCTGACACTGTCTAAAGAATTTTGAAGGGGCTGAAGCAGGTTGAAATCTGAGTAGAGGTGGGAATCTTTTCCGAAAAAGATCGATTCGAATCTAAGTTTGATGAAGTTTGATTCATAAAACGAGGCCCAGAAGATCGATATTTCAAACTAAAAAAGTATCGAGTGTTAGTCTTTTTGCTTTCTATGATATGACGATCATCTGGAAAACATAACATAAGCTCACTCCAGTTATTCCTGAAGGATTAAGCAGAGGTGAAATAACGAACTACACCACCCACATTTCGTCGACCTTAGTTCCGTCCCAGATGTGACAGGGGGCGAGCCTGTCGCCATATCGGGCACAAATTCCACACTCCGGGATGATACTGAGTAAAAAAACCCAATATCACTTGACCCGACTCGCGGATCGAAATTGAGACCTCAGAACGACCGTCGTACCGTAATACAACTGGGCCTCCGCGGTAGTACAGTCTAGTCTGTACGTGTTTTAACAGGAGAATACACGTACGGACCGGACCGCGGTAATGGTATGGCGGGCGGTCGAGGTCGTCAGTCGCCTAAGTAAGAATGAGGTATAAGACTTTTCAAATAGATCGTTTTTTTTTCTTTGATTCACAAAACTTCCAGGTCTAAGAGATCAATCTTTTTTCGACATGTTTTATTTGACTTTTTAATCAAAAATTTTATTCTTTCAACGGTCGAAATTAGACAGTAACCATCATTTATTGCAAAAAAAAACTGTTTCATTTTTTTTATTAACAACATTAAAAGTCTTCATATCAACTAAAAACAAAAAAAGAAGAACGTCTAACCTACTACAGAAAAATTACACTGGACTGTTTTATTTTTACCGATTTACAGATAATTATAATTTCAAAGCTGTTGACCGGAAGGGCCTTTACAGATTCACTGTGATTGTAGGGGGGAGTACTAAAGGCACTCAACCACAAAAAGGCAACCAACACAAGGGTTACCAAAGTGGTACGAACCTCGGCTTGACCGTTACTAGAGTGTAAAAAATTCCGCGGTATTTTGAATCTTGCTAAGCCCTAGATTTTTTATTTAATAATAATAAAAGGTTCCTTACAGGACCTATGTACCTGCGTGTTATGTGCAAAAAATATTGTCACTAGCACGTCCTCTATCTAATTCTAAACCAATGAATATTTAACAGATATAATGGGGTGACCTGGTGAAAGGCGCGGGAATCCGCTGAATGTGGGTGCCTCAAGACCGGTCGTCGTGGAGATCTTTGGGGAAGACCTATATCCAGCAGTGAACGTGTTTCGGTTGAATGTTTAATGGGGCGAATATTTAATAGTTGTAAAGTAAAAAAAAAAATGCAGAAAAAAACCATATCGACTTTCTTGCCGGTTCTTCCAGGTGACTGGATTGAGCGACGCGGTGCTTGCGAAAGCCACCCCGTGTCGCCCCCATCCCAAATGCAGCGGACGGTCCCGGGGGGCGCTTCACGCCCGGGTGAGTCTCACACTGGCACGGAGCTCGTCACTCCGTGCCCCCTTATCTATTGTATTGGGGGACTTTGATCCCCTAAATACAATAGATAAGGGTAGTGCGTAAATGCATTTCCCCCCGTCAAAAAAAAAAAAAGGTGACTGGATTGATTTCTGGACCGGTGGTAGCGTATTGACGTTCATAAGCGTCTTATCAGGGCCTAAATGGAATAAAGAATTTTTGAATTCGAATAATTTTATGGAGAAAGTAACTTGTTATACGAAAACGATGCCGCGGGCATAAGTAGTATCTTTTAAAGATGTTTAATTTTACTTAGAAAAAGTATGTTAAATTTATTACAATTTGTTATAGTTTCGAAGGTATAGTCTGCCCTCTGTTGAGTATTTCTAGAACGATGTGTCAAGCAACCTTACCTTTCGTATCAAGATAGTGGTGCAGAATGTAATTTCGAAACAAGTTCTCAAAGGAGATCATAGATGGCACTGTAATCAAGAAATTAAATCTATGGCGAAGAGTAACGTTAGAAGTTCAAGTACAGTAATACCCCGCTTTACGCGAGGGATACGTTCCGAAGAAAATCGCGTTAACTGAAATTCGCGTATATCGAGTTTTATGATTAAACATACGTCAAAATTTAATACAAAAAAAAATACAAATCATTTTGATCAATCACTTTAATTCTAAGAACACTTTATGCAATATATACTCTTATTTTTTACGAAAAAATACATCTATTGTATTTACATTATGTTTATAGGCACTCTTTCGCGTAATGCGAGGCATTTGAGCGCGAATTTGACATTCGCGTTATAGTGAAACCGCGCGTAACGGGGTCGCGCTAAGCGGGGTATTACTGTATTACTTATAAAAAATTTACAAAGCTAATAATAATAATAAGCAAATAATAATCATTTACATGAAAATGAAAATAAAATAAGAAAAATGAACGGCATATATATAATCAAAATGTTTTGTTTCTTTCATGCTAGGAGCCTACGTGCTAAATGTATAACCCCGGTTTTTTTTACACAGAAATTGCTGTTATAAATTGCACCTTTTCACAGTTCTTACATTAAGCCATCGAAAAGTTCACGTAATCTTAGAGCTTCGTATAAAAATGACAGAGAGAGATACATATTTAATGTTTTTAGAAGCTAGTCTAACGTACAATCAAGTGTCATTAAGAAGATGTATTTCATGAAAGGCCAATAAAATGGCAATGGACGCACTTATTCTTCAATAATAAGCTGTATCTGAACTTACAAACCTGACCTTAGAATCCAGGTAATTGTTAATACTCCTAGAACTATCAGAGTTGGAGGCTATACTGTCGTCGCTGCAGAGGCCTCCCTCTGGAGAGGCGCCTTCTTCAGTACTCTTGCTGACGTCAGAATCGGATTCTATCCACAGAGGCGAACGATATTTGAACTTATGCGCGAATTCGTTTAACTGGATTTCGTAATTCATTGTTTTATATTCGTTTTAACACAAATATTGGTTAGTTTATTTTAATAATTACTTTAAGATTAGATAATGTGTTTTCTTATATTGAATTGTATTATATTGGTGGCTCGCGATGTAGTTTGAAGACTGGAGAGTTAAGACCATGGGCATATAATACGAGGAACATTTAGGACGCGGGTGAGGGATGTGCAAATTGAGACTGTTATTTCAGCTTTATTAAATGTGCCAAATATTTTTTTTGTTGTCTACACGAATAGTGAAATAAAAGAAAACCGTTTATTTCTTGGATTTTAACTTGAGAACAACTGAACCGATTTACAAAATTCTTTTTGTAAATTGTGTCATCTAGTCAGGTGTTTTATAGTACTTCTATAGTCTGTTACGTTAAATAGTATGTATGATTATATAATTAGAGTAATATAATAATAGAAAAAAAATAATAAAAATCTTTTTATGTTGTTCCTTCTTTAGATCCTTACTCTTACATTATTTAAAAAGCAACTTCTATCTGTATGTCTGTTAATTGGCTTATAAAACGCGAGTGGGACAGCGGGAACAGCTAGTCTCATATAAATTAAATTATCTGTGTAGTTTTAAATGAGTTTCGGAATACCTACATATGGTCATCTCAATATTCACACTTTTTATACATATGTCATTCTTCGCATAATCCATCCATACCTTACTCCGTCTCCCTCTATCTCACTTCATACTAATCACTCTTCTAGTTAGGTGAGTTTCATCTCCCGGTGGGTTCGCCGCAGGGGGCGACGCGGTGGCATGCCTAGCAATCCCGTATCGACCCCATCCCAAATGCGGCGGACGGCCCCGGGGGGTTTTAGTGGGTATTTCCGGGCGACTCTCGCCCGGGTGAGTCCCACACTGGCACGGAGACGTCACTCCGTGCCCCCCTTATCCATTGGACTTCGGTCTCACTAATGCAATGGGTAAGGGTAGTGTGCGTAAATGCATTAAACCCCGTCAAAAAAAAAAAAAAAGGTGAGTTTCATCTATCCCCATACCACGCTACCCGACACTTCTCTGTCACTGGTCCTTATTTCTAGATTCCTTACATTACATTTCATTACATAGGAGAAAATGATTACTGAAATCGAATGTTTGATACTTTTATTAGATACAAGAAATAGTAAATTCCAACTAGTTGGTGCCCGCGTTATCGTTTATCGTAATAATTTTGTAATTATTGTTTAGCAGCTTGTATGGAAAAGCCTAAAGAAACTTTAAACTGTAAACTTGGATGTGGATATATAACGTATATTATTATTGGTGCTTAAAAAATAGTTTATAAAGAATTCGCATGCCCAGGCAAGTGTTATAAATCTAAGGGGTCTCAAATTGATACTCCCTCAGGCGGGATGTCACCTAACAACATAAGCATGTAAGGACCAAAGAGTATTTCATTGTCACTGTCTACTATTATATATTACAACTAGCTATATTCCCGCGGCTTCGTCCGTGTATTGTATTTTCTTCTCTGCGTTTTATAATAGTTTTTGAACAATCATTAAAAATAATATTTGATGATCGCTATCTTTGGCCCTAAATTGTTTTTGGCACTAACCGAGTTGTTTTTTTTAAACGGAACCTTAATCTTTTCCTAAAAAATGTTTTGATACTAATAGAAAGCAAATGTATATCTGAAAAGTTAAAGCACTTTCCAGTAAAACAATCCATTGTATAAGCTTTAATTTTACGCGGGACACGAATTATTTTTGAATAATAAAAATAGACTAAGTTACGCGAACTAACTTCACCTATCGCCAGAAAAGTCCTGTCAAAATCGATTCAGGTGTTCCCGAGATTGGCAGGAACAAAAACAGACAGAAAAAAAATTAAAATTGTGTTTTTGATATATGTAGCTACCTTTTTTTTTGATGGGGGGAAATGCATTTACGCACTACCCTATATATGTATAGCGTGCATCATACGATTTCTTGTCTACATAATTATTTATTGTACTAGCTGTGCGGCCACATCTGCGCCCGCGTTTTGTATTTTCTTTTACTGCTTTTCAATTTTTTTTATACGGAGCCATGATTATTTTCCTCATATTTTAGTTTTAAGATAAAGTAAATCTATTTGTCATAAATTCAAGTACATGCCCGTTAAACTGTGCATTGATCCGGATTTTATTCAATTTTTTATGAGTTTTTTTTTTTAAACGGAACCTTAATCTTTTCCTAAAAAATGTTTTGATACTAATAGAAAGCAAATGTATATCTGAAAAGTTAAAGCACTTTCCAGTAAAACAATCCATTGTATAAGCTTTAATTTTTTTTACGCGGGACACGAATTATTTTTGAATAATAAAAATAGACTAAGTTACGCGAACTAACTTCACCTATCGCCAGAAAAGTCCTGTCAAAATCGATTCAGGTGTTCCCGAGATTGGCAGGAACAAAAACAGACAGAAAAAAAATTAAAATTGTGTTTTTGATATATGTAGCTACCTTTTTTTTTGATGGGGGGAAATGCATTTACGCACTACCCTATATATGTATAGCGTGCATCATACGATTTCTTGTCTACATAATTATTTATTGTACTAGCTGTGCGGCCACATCTGCGCCCGCGTTTTGTATTTTCTTTTACTGCTTTTCAATTTTTTTATACGGAGCCATGATTATTTTCCTCATATTTTAGTTTTAAGATAAAGTAAATCTATTTGTCATAAATTCAAGTACATGCCCGTTAAACTGTGCATTGATCCGGATTTTATTCAATTTTTTTTATGAGTTTTTTTTTTACGCGGAACCCTAATTATTTTCGAAAATTAAAAGTACCCTAAGTTACCCGGAGTAACTTTAGCTATCTAAAAAAGTCCCGTTAAAATCTGTCCAGTCGTCCCGGAGATTATTCGGAACAAACAGATATACAAAAATTTAAAGAAATGGAATTTTAGTATAGGTATCGTGGATACATTTTGACATTACGAACAGACACTTTAATTTTATTTAATGGTATAGAATAGATTATCAATGTCTATTTTACATAAATATTTAGGTACTTTACGTATTTGCGAGAGAATGTATTTTATGAATTGAATCTATATATATCTATATATAAACTTAACATTACTTAAACATATATTGTAAAGAAAAACTAAGCTAAACTGAACTAAGCTCGGCGGAATGTGGGTGGTGTAGTTCGATACTTCACCTCTGCCTAACCCTTCGGGGATAACAGGCGTGAGCTTATGTATGTAAAGAAAAAGGTCTTAAACTGTAACGCTTTGAACCACAATTCCAGCTGACATTAAGGGATGGTGTGGTCACATGGGTGTAGTTATTTATTATGATAGGTGGATTCAAACCTACGACCGTCGAGACGGCACAGACCATGTTACCGCTACCCATAACTGTTTCAATATAGCTTCATCAGAGTGACTAATTTTAGTAGATTTATACTTTTTATACTTTTATTACTAACGAGTTCTGGGCATCTCTCAGTAAATTATGACATATTTACAATAAACACAAGTTTGAGAACTAGAGTAAATTTGCCAAATAATAAATCAAAAGCAAAATAAGAAAAATCATTGTGCCTGCAGAAGTTTTATAATAAGTAGGGAGTAAACATATGTATACGTTATGGCAACAAAAAAAAGAGCGTGGTTGCATTTGTTTAGTTTAAATCTGCAAGAAAAATTATTAGTAAGAAACTGACAAAGATATATAAGAAGTATTTATTTTCACTCTCTAAAATACAACCATGCATGCGGACACAGGCGTAGGCATATCAAACAAAACTCCACTCTACCACCCAAACCCCCCACCGCCTAACCCTATTTTTACAATGTAACAAATTATTGTGTACTTTTTGAGATTCACAATCGGGTAACCGGCCTCACCGCCTGCCCGCCTACTACTAAAATGAAAAATATAAAAATCGATAAGGACTATGTACGTTAGTTTATGATTAGAATATTGTACATTTAAAAAAAATAAGCCATTTTGCTTATGTAGTGTTACTTTTTATGTTATATGAAACACCGTCTGTCAAATAAATAGAAATTAAGTCGATTTGTAAAATGTATTGGTAGATTTTAGTAGTTTTTGACGATGCTTTTAGTAGATTTGCTGAAAGAAAATGTGGTCACGCTGGGCTTCATATACCACCTAGTAAAACTGTAAAATTTTCGGGTTAGAACATAATGTATCACAAAAAATATTCATATGTTTACGCTATTTTGTGATGGTTAAACAGAAATGATAACAAAATGTAACGTGAAATTACTTTCCGTGAACGAATTCGCGGTTAGTTTATAACAATAATTTAATTTGTTAGATATACTACCAAGTTACTAAATTTTCAAGTGAATCGAACTACAGAATTAAGTAAGGCCAACCCGGAACATGTAAGCTTCTAACTTACATTTAGTTGTGTCTTCTTAACATTGTCTCCATCGAAAGTCTTCAAGCCATGTGGAACCGACACAGAACCTCGTTTCAACGGATTCCTATAAACAATTGGACTATCTGCACCCACTGAAGCTATAACATCGGTTTTGTCGCCTTCTTGATCTCCATCATTACTATCGGGTTTAGTGTCTTCAGAACCTGTAATTTTCACTTCAGGGGTACGCGATCGAACACCAATTGAGACATCATCTTTTAGTTCGTCACTCTGTCTCGAAGTACTAGCATCTTCATCTATAAATTTGATATCATTTGGTGTTCGATTAGCTTCTAATATCAAGCGCTTGGTCTCCACTGGCATCTCTACGTAATCACCAGGATAAGTCGGTATATCCAAACGCAAGTCTGGTTTTTTTTCTTACTCTCATATTAATTTGTTCCTTCACCGTACACTATAGTCACTTAATCCTATAATATATCGTCTACAAAATATCTATACGAGATAACTTATCTTTCTAATTCAAGGATGCTGTAAAATTCCCTCTTAAATCATTCAATTTTCAATTAAGTACACTGGTCACATTTTTTTTATCTTGATGAATCTTTAGTTTTTTTTATTTCACTCACATAGTGTGTGTATACAGACATCACATACTTGATATAGAAATTATGTAAAATTCGTTTAGTTACTGTGAATCACATGCGTAATTCGATGTATATTTTTTTATAAACTGAAAATTCGTACGAATTATTTCTTTTCCTGCATTTTATCAATTGTTTGCCAATCGTCAGCCGGTACGTTATCACGTATTTAGTCCCAAAGATAGTCAAACAAATCCATATGGTGATTTTTTTTGTTATCTTTCATAAAGATAATATCATTCCTTTTGTTATGTTATCGAATTATAACCGTAACAAGATGAAGCGGTGAATATGCCTTTATAATTTTAATTGGAACAAGGACAATGAACTTGCTATCCGATAATCTAATTTCTAAACATCTTTGATGATCCACTTCGATGCAAATCGGCTCGAGATATTCATACAATGCAACGGGATTATGGTTGTTTTTTTTAACACGTTACATATCACACTCCCTCTTATGATAATGAAATGAGTACTGATTTCCATTGCTTGTCATAAGCAGATTACATAATTTTTTCATCGTCTTTTTTGACGTATCTTTAGGAGACCGACCTATGTTAAGCTGATCTCAATGAAATCTAAAATTAAGTCTAGATCTAGTTGAAAGTGGGTTGAAGATGTGGAAAAGTATAATTTCTCGTATAAATCTAAATTAACATAACTCATTATTTTGAAGAAAACGTGTTCGGAACCAAGTTCGGCCGTTCTGCCAAGTTCTTGTTTGTGACTCCACGGGATCTCACTGTTGAGACCATTGTTTTTCATTGCGCTTGCGATCAGTTGAAAAAAGTTCTTACAAGATCTCTTTAATATAGTTTGTTTGGGCCACGGGTCGAGAGATCTCCGTATTGCACCCATTTGGACTGGCATAAAGTTTCACTGTGAACTATTCAATGCAATTTGTGTTCATAACGTGGTACTCACTTCACGCGTCAAGATACTTGAGAGAAGCTAGAGTAGACTGTACGACATTGACTTGACTCCGACTTCTCTTCCCTATCCATTTGACGACTGATTGATAGGTCTCTCCTGCCAACACGGACGCCGATAAAGCAAATTGTTGTATTTCGTTAAGCCCTGCGCATCACGGGCGGCAGTTCTATCAGAAGCTTGGATGACCAAGTCTTCCGCTGCGCTTAAACATTTATTTCCGTTTTAAAGTATTTTAAAATCTATTGAAGACATTATTCTATTTGTTAAGGTTAGGCTATTATTTTATATTACATATAGTTGATAGTGACAATAGATAAAGAGTACTCACCCCGTCTTGCGGATTGTTCAAATACTGCTGCTTCATAACTTCCATTTCCAGGTTCTGCAACGTCGGCATCGATATGCTATTCCTCCGTAAATTCGCCTTTCTATATTCCATATCTTTTTCATTTTGTATCAGTTGATTCGATTCCTCAGCTCCGTAAGCCTTCGACGTACTCGGCACTTCGCTTAAATCTGTCGATTGGGTACTTGGACTAATAAGTCCTGCTGATTTGCATTTATCCGGTTCTAAAGTTATGTACAGTGTACCTTCAGGCGTGTTCACTACTATCGTATCATTATCAGGTGATGAATGTACTCGTCCTAAATCTTTCGCATGTATTATTCCATCTCTTTCTATTCCGTTGGATTCCGTATGTCCTTTTTCTGAATCTTTAGCTCGATTAGGTCGTACAGGTTCGTCTGTTCTGATGATATCTATGTCGACTGTTTCATCTGCGTGCGGTATCGCATCGTTTATTTTTATTTCTGGAGAATTTAGTCCATTTATTGTGTTTATTTGGTTCGTGAGGTTATCCATTCTTTGTTATCATATTAGATATCTGAAATTAAAGAATTTTTTCTAATCATTATTTTGTTCTTGTAGCTCTGTTTTTAGTTACACTTTTTACTAATTCCTAATCCTTGGTTAGGTTTTTTTATTTCTTTGGACTTTTTTTTCTGATTCTACAGTGCTAGTTTTTTCTTTAAAATTGTTAACAATAAACAGTTTATATCTTATTAAAAGCAAACATGCGACTAGTAGAGTACGAGACAAATATTATATGTAGAAACATTTCGCACAATACAATGACGTTAAATCAAAAGCCATTAGAATGTACCATATATAGTGAGACTCTGATTCATTTGTCAGTGAACGTAAACCAATGTAAATTGTCTTCGTGTCTGTAATTTGTCCATTTACAATTAAATAATATAATTATGTTTCTTTTATGTGACATATAAAGTGTATATTCTTTATGGTGTATTAATAAAATTAATTGACGCACAGGTGTAGTTATTGTTATAGTATATGGGTACTAGTTTATAGTACCTATTAGTAACATAGATCATTTTTTGTAAAACTAACAAAAAAAGAAACTTTAAAATCTTTATTTTGGATATAAGTATCGTATCAATTTATAATAATGTCCGTTTTTAACATGTTTAGTGTTATAGATTAAATTTCAATAAACTATTATCATTAGGCTACCTATTTAAATTACTACTTATTGTAATTGTTTGCCTAATTAAAAAAAATATATACACGCAATTCGGTTCGCGTGATAACGACGATTTAAATAAATCATAGTCACAGCTTCATTATTATCAGATAATGGCATAATTTTATAACTAAAAAATTACCACACCAGTTTTTATTACTAATTCTCTTAATTTCCATATAAAATGTTATCCTCTTTTTCACCCACTTTGAGGTGAGTTGTTAAAAATGTTTTAATCTATTTTTTTGGCCGGAGTCCTACTTTCATACCGAATTGCATTCAAAGTAGAAATTTTTTTTACGTGATTCGTGCGCACACTGCATAGAGAGACAAATTCTAAAAATCTTAGAAATGTTTTCTATCATTGAATTTAAAGTCGTCCTAAGAGGTTTTATATAACACTAGAGTAAAATATTTTTATATGCTGAACCTTAAAGAGAGACGTAATATAATTAATTCTCTATAAGATTGTGAATCAAATCAAATCAAATCAAATCAAAATTTATTTATTTAATTTAGGCCCTAAGAAGGCGCTTATGAACGTCTAAAACACTACCACCGGTTCGGAAAACAACCCAGTCGAGAAGAGCCGGCAAGAAACTCGATCTGGTTCTTTTTATTTCATAAATATAATATATATCATTTATTTTTATCATATAAAAAACTATACAAATCGTAGTTTTTAGTGGAAGCACAGAGATGTGGGTTATTTCCAGACATCACTATCGTTCACGTAATGATCCACCCTGTAATAACCTTTTGAGATTAAAACTTGCTCGACATAATACTTGAACTTATTGTCAGGTAAATCGGTAATGTTACTTGGGATCTTATTGTAAAACCGAATACTATTACCTATAAAGCTTTTATTACACTTACTTAACCTAAAGCGTGGTTCCGGCCAACTTGTCTTTACTTCTAGTATTAAAATTATGACGATCATTCACTAGATCATTGGTCAAATGGTCGTATCGATGCATTTCTTATAAATAATTTCTACCTAAGATGCTCATGCCGTACAATGCGAAATCCATGTACTTTTGAAATTCTCACTACAACTTTGAATACATAGCTCTTTACATACAATACAATAGTCCTTTTATACGTATGGCAAGGTTGTATAACGTGATATCTAGTACAATAAATAATCCCCTCGAAATATTTTCGTAGACGCTTCGTTCATACAAACACTATAGTCATAAAATTAAACCTCAATCAAACGAATGTATATGCTTCTAATTTTTACTGTTTAACTAATTTTCTTTTGGTTTTTATAATGTATATTTTTGGTATTTTTTTTTCGTTTGTATAATACGTTGCTTAAAAAAATTAAATGTCATGCATGCCTGTAATTTGCATAATTACATTGTACATTACTATATTCACGTCAATATTCTTTAAAACAAATGCAATTATTGGCAAGTTTTATAAATAAAAATAGTCTACTATTTAGTAATAGACTATTTTTATTTATATATATATTCATTGTAAAGATTTCGTTCCTTTTGAATTTTATTATAACTATAAAATTTTTTAGATACAAATATCTCACAAGGACACAAAAGTTGGTTCGACGACCTGGTGAAGGTCACGAGAATCCGCTGGATGTGGGTGGCCAAGACCGGTCATTATGGAGATCTTTGTAAGAGACATTTGTCCAACAGTGGACCTCTTTTAGTTGATTGGATGGATGGACAAAAAAATGATATATATTATATTTATAAAAAAAAAGAACCAGATCGAGTCTCTTGCCGACTCTTCTCGACTGGGTTGTTTTCCGAACCGGTGGTAGTGTTTTAGACGTTCATAAACGCCTTCTTAGGGCCTAAATTGAATAAAATACATTTTGATTTTTGATTTTGGATGGACCTAAAAATACACATGTTTCAAACAAATTGTTTAATCGTTTAAATTAATTTCGATTATATATTTATTTATAATTAATATCAAATATTGAGAAATTCTAAAACTAAAATATAAGGGAATGTCAAGATTTAGAATAAACAATTTTAGTAAATAGAGCAAATATACGAAATCCGTTTGCTCCCGTGCATTGTAAGGCTGTGCTCACACTATGCCGAATCACAAGGCCTTTAACAGAATATTGTTTACAATGCGATTATCGTGCGACTTACTTCTCAAACATCGAGGCTCTTCTCGTGACGTCATTAAAGATTACAGTGAAAAAACTGGATATAGGTATATTTGCCTAAAGATAACCACATATAGTATACTGATTAAGTCGACATATATAGTTGTTTACCAGAGAATTTAACTTGCATTTTGTATTAATAAATAAAAATTCAATTTATAATTATTATCAGCTCGTACCTGTAACTTGGTAATTGGTTTTTATTTATTTATGTCATACATTATTGTTGCTATTTAATACATATGATAAAGCATAATATATTTTTTTTTTTGACCTAGCTAATGCTGTTGACCGCAAGGGCCTTTACAGCTTTACCGAACTTTGGGGGCGAAGGCTGAAGGCACTCAGCCGCAATAAGGTGACTAGCTCAAGGGCTATCAAAGTGGTACGAACCTCGGTTTGGCCGTCACCTGAGTACTCAAGACTGTGTTTTGTCCTAGCTATCCCTAAGCATAATAATTTATAACATGGATACCTATATACCCAAATGGTAGTTTTTCAGTGATGCCCAATGGAACCTCGAATATTTAAGAAATACACATGCCCGTATTTACTGGTTATTTCTCAAGGGCGTGTAAGTTTTTTTTGATGATATACTCTCTAGTGGTGCTGCCGGAACACACATATCGGTGCTTGGCAACGAATTTTCAAACCGGAGGGTGGTAGGTAGCTTGATTAGAAACTGACCTACCCCCATACTATAGTTTCAGCAAAAAATATTTCTCTTCACAGAACGCTCGAGCTCATTATAGAATAGAAGAATATTCGAATCAACGTCCATCAACGCAGTATCCGACTACAAAATCACAGAGTGTCATCTTTATCGTTATCTGATCGGTCAATTGTAATGTAGTAGACACTATGTCTAGGGTATTTCACCGTAAGATTCTTGGACAATTAGTGTCCGCTTCACGAAACACAATTCAAGGTTTACAAAATTTACGTACAATGTCTAACAACAATAATGACTGCCTTTGCAGAATCCTAATTAGATAATCAAATGTAAAAGGTCAATCAATTTTAAATCCTAGACACGTTTGGTTATAAAATACATGTGAGCAGCATGATGGAGCGTTTTATATAAAAATAACAAGCTAAAAGTACGAGGCAAATCCTTATACCGATAGCAAATATCCTACATTTTACAATGTTAATCTGACGGATTATAACTTTCAAGAGTCGTTAAACTGTTAAACTTGATGGTTAGTACATTATCGAATATTTCACCGTTTTCTACTTAGTTTATCACTTAAAAAATCCTAAACAATTATCCTTAAATATTGTCAAAACGAGCGTATGTCTGTCGTTTAGTGACATTACGACTCGAAATACTACTGAAACAATTTGCATAATTTTATATTTTAAATTATAAACGTGTTCTTTGTGGCTAAGACTTTTTGTGCTGGTTATTGGTATTTGATATTTTATGAGTGCAGCCGCAGGCGCATACATAGTTTATTTTATAAAAAATAAAGTCTGATTATAAAAAATCGTATTTGGTCGAGCATCACTTTATTATTGTAGCGATTTTAATGACGTTTTCAAATTATTTCATAAATCTGCCTAATGGAGAATCTAAGCTACATATAATTACATTTCATAGAGGATATTATTATTATTCGAAAAGGGGATATGCAGGCTAAAACTGACCTAATTAGATCTATTCTGATCGCCTCTTTCATAGAAGATAAATAATAATGTTATAAAGGGAACCCAGTTAATACCACGACATATTATGTAACTCCCGTGACCCATTAACAGCATATTCGGGTGAGAGAAGTTGCAGGCATCAATTTTTTTTTCCACATGTTTACTAACAATGTTCCTAACCAAATTACTAGCTATCATATAACATTATCACAGCATCTCTTTTTACACAAGGAGATGCATTTACGCACGCCATCATTGCGGGGGCACGGAGGGAAGTGCGAGACTCACGCAATAGGTAACTACCCACTAAACCTTATGATTGACCGTTCTCTACTGCCATGAAGGAGCCATACGGTATCTACATAGGAATTATAGAAGGCCGGCCACTAAAGACAAAGCTCCTGCGTAAAAGATAGCCTGTTTCTAACAACATCTTCCTAACGCACATACACAGGAACGTATCGTAAAAAACAATAATGAAAACTGACTGCTCTCATTCTACCGAGTTAATATGAAAAAAGGAAAATTTCAAAGAATACATTTTCACCTACCTGTTGTATAAACATCGTACGTACTAAGTCTTTCTTATCATAAAGTAAACGAATATCGTAAGAAAGACCAATATTAATGTCCCGTATAGCAAATAGTCTAAATACGTGATAATCCAGCATCGGTCTCTGTAGGGGCGCGGTGTGTCACCTTCCGATATCATTGTTGCAGACATGCAAAAAAACAAATATTCTTTTTCCGGCTTGTTTACGCTCGATACACACTGCTGGAACACATTGCGCGAATCTTTTGCCGCGCGGATTGTAAACGACCGTATCCGCGGGCGCTACGTTAAATACTTCCCGATGGTTTTAGTGTTACCAACTGTTAATTTACCCGAAGTTTTCGTAAATAATTTACTTTCAGATTTCATATATTATTTTTATTAATTACAATTTTTGCAAAGTATTTTCAACCCGTCCCTGTTGCAAGTCGACCTAAGTAAAGTGGAATTTTCACTGCACATATTTCTTTCAGAGCCTCTCTGTTTTTCTGTCCGACATTTTCATTTATAAATTAAAAACTACTGAATGGATTAACATGAATCTTTTCTTTACTCATAGATGTATTATCTAGTCAGGTTTTCATATTTATTTTGTTAAATTTCATAATGGATGGAGTATGTTAAGAGTAGAATTGTGAATTAAGCGGACACACAAATAACCACCATTTCGCCCTTTACAATATTTTCCTTTAAGTAATTAAATATTTAAAGAAAACGATGTAAATGGCAATGATTAAATAATTCAAATTTGTTTTTTTATTTAGTAGCTATGGATGAACTTTAATGATAGTTAAAAAAAGTGTTTTTCCCAAATTTCAAACAATGATTTTGGTTTAATTTCGACCACAGGGCGAACATTATGTTATCATTTAGTAAATAGAGATATCTAAACAAAGTCGTGATACTGAGCTAGTTTTACAAACAGCCATTATTATCATGCAAAAGAACATTTGACTAAGTGGCTATTTATTATTGTACAAATATCAAATCATTACGACTTCGCATTATAGAACCATCTAGTGACATTGAACTTAATGGCTTCAGTTTGTGAAGTCAGTTGGTATTGTTTTGTTATAATATTAACTGATTGTATTGGGTAAAAATCAAGAATTTCGTAGAAATTCTAATGTGTGTACATTTTTTTCCACCCATCCAAGCAACCGAGCGAAAAAAAAAAAAAAAAAAAAAAAAAAGATCGCAATAAACAAAAACATAAACAAAAAGGTCGTCATGCCAGAGGGAAACCGGCGGGGGACTATAAAAAAAAAAAAAAAAAAGCAACCGTGCGACGTCCTCTATTGGACATAGGTCTCCCGCAAAGATCTCCATGATACAGCGGACTCCCGCGACCTTCGCCAGGTCGTCGATCCGCCTTGTGGGAAGCCTACTCACGCTGGGTCTTCCAGTACGCGGCAGCCATTCGAGAGCTCGTTGTCCCCATCGGGCATCGGTTCTACGAGCAATGTGCCCAGCCTATTGCCACTTCAGTTTGGCAATTATTCGGGCAATGTCGGTTACTTTGGTTCTTCTGCGGATCTCCTCATTTCTGATTCGATCACACAGGGAAATTCCGACCATAGCCCTTTCAATTGCCCTTTGGCTAACTTTGAGCTTTCTAATTAAGCCTATTATAATAAGCAACCACGTCTCAGTGTCGTAAATCATAACTGGTAACACGCACTGGTCGAAGACTTTTGTCTTGAGACACTGCGGTATCTCGGACGAGAATCTGCGTAGCTTCCCAAACCCGGGCCAACCGAATTGGATTCGACGATTAAACATTTTTTCGAAGTTGACTTTCCTAACTGGGTAGCTTGTTCCAGGCATGAATAACTGTCCACAACTTAATTCTTTTTTAGTTTTGCTTATTACACATTAATCCTTATCTAAAAAAATGTCACAATATCTTTATTTAATAAATTTTTAAGATAATAAACAACGCAGAGAATAAATCCTGCGTATTCTGGGAGTGAAAATAATGCGCAAGGAGTTCCTACTCATTGACGAACACTGTAGGTTTTTGGTGGTCCTTTAATTATTATGTAAACATCAATAGAAGGCGGGGAGTTCTTATTTCACTGTTGACATTATCGTGGAGAGGGTCTTTTCTCTTTATTGCGGACAAGAAAATGAAGGTAGTCAAAAATTCTTAAAATTTAATTTATTTGTTACAGAAATCAACAGTTCTTACTTGTATGGCCCCTAGACAATAGGAGTCTGACATAACCCACCATTCGCTGCCCAGCAGAGCTGTATGACTTATCCAACATTTCTCCATGAAAGATTTAGAATTTAAAAATCTATTTCAAATTTGGATTATTTTTTTCAACACAACATAATTTTTTATTAGCTTCATACGTACATATGTTAGTATGGGTCTATGCAACGGAAACTTTGAACATGATTTTGACCCCCTTCAAAACGTCGGATTGACTCGAAATTTGCCAAATTTATCAAGTACTGATGACAATTCAATATTTTAAACAGTCCCGTTACCCTTACCAAGATTTTCAGGATTAACGATATTTTAGTATCTGATATCTGAAAACTAAAAAAAAACACGCTTTTATTGAAAATCCATCTAAAAATAAACAGAAAATAATTAATAAATATAAATTGAGAATAGTGTAAATAAGAGAAAAAAATGGATTTTATTGTAAACAAAGTGTGGGGTGCCTTTTAAGATATTATCAAAATGATAATCCTTCTACTAATATCTGTCTATAAAATATTTATAACTATTGATACCATGCATGCACTCCATGCTTTGTTATAATAAAATCCATTTTTTTTTCTCTTATTTACAGTATTCTTCATTTATATTTATTAACTATTTTCTGTTTTTTAGTTGGATTTTCTATATAAGCGAGTTTTTAGTTTTTTTCTCAACTATTCTTTTTCCTACAGCCATCATTAAATAATGAAACGTGGGACTTCTTTATTGTAACTTTAGTGATGTATAATTATTGAAACTAGGTATTGATACAATATCTAGAATATATACAGCACAGGAAACATCATATTTAACCGGACCAAGATTCTATAACTATCTTGGTAAACCATCAGTAATTTAGCAAACAGTGTAGTGTTGTTTAGTTAGTGTTGCAAGTTTTCGAATTAAATTTTACAGGAAATGGAGACAAGACCACTATTAGTAAGATATTGTAACAATAAAACGTACGTGATTTTCTTATTCTATTTATGAAAAATAGATAGGTCTAATTCTATTTGTCATATCTTAACATTTTATCTAGAATTCAAAAAGAGTTAGTGCTATGTTTTACAATAAGAACAATAAGAAAAATACATAGAATAATTGTTAACTTGTTCTTAGATAATTGTTGTTACTTTATCAAACTTGGTAAAATTTCTTTGAAACTTCTTGATCATGATAGTTTCTTATGGATTAATAATGCGAAATCTTAATCAAAAGTTTCTTGCCATTTAGCACAAGGTTCGTTAAGTTACGAACGTAAGGGTTGGGAGAAAATGTTCTGTTTATTTTTGTTATTATGATGAGTGTCTGGTGGAGAGTCTGAAAGGTGACTGCGAAAGAAACATTTATTTAACAAATTTTTTTTATGTAATTTATGTATTTTTGCTTATGTAATCGTGGATGGGAAGGGGTAAGTACTTTGCTTACTATTGATGACAAGGGCCGGGCGAGGTCAAAAATCTTCAATATTTTGCATAAAATATATAAGGATGAAATCTGGATAAATTGGTATATGTCGGCTTTCGCGGAACTGCTGGCAACATTACCTGCAGTTGGAGATGATATGATAAGATTGCACAAACGCATATTCTCTATGCATTCGCATGCTAATGCAGACCTCGGAGCCGGAGTTTCAGAACACAATGCATTCTATTCTCAGGGGTTTAGAATTATAACATTTACATCTTATACATAGGTATAGATAATTCACTGCGGGCGTGACGATGATACATCACGCGACGGTCGCCGTCATCTCCTCTGATTATTCCACTGCTAGTACCAAATATTTTTAAAGACCAGATCGTTTACATTAAATTTAATTCTATGTCTCATAGGGTAAAAGTTTTCTAAAATTAAATACAAAATTGTTCGCTATAATTTAAAAAAAAAACTATAAGGATGGCATCATATAACATCCAGCTTGCCGCCAGATGGGAAAGTTTCCAGAAGCTTGGCCACATCGATTGCCAATACTTATACGCTGTGGAAGATATCGACCAGCTCTTTGAAAAGGCTGTGAGCACTCGGACCTCATTGTCCCAGAATATCGACTCCAAATTAGACAAATATGTAATCCCTACCATCGGCAGAATATTTGCGCTGCTTCAGATCCTCCGCTAATAAACTGCTGCCATGACCTTCCAAAAGGTAACTGGAAAATGTGACGATGCCAAGTTATCGACACAAGTACCATCCCGTACTAAAGACCGGTCCATCTTCCAGGGCATAAGCGTCATTCTGTCGGGCCTTTTTATGTGTCACGGGTCAGGCACTAAACCAATAGATTTACATTTGCAGATTTTCTTACTGAGTGATTGTATTACGCGGTAATTTCGCCGATAGAACATCTGCAGTTTCTAGTGTTTTAAAATTATAAATGTGATCCAACAAACATTTGCTGAAGATATATTATTAATAATATCGGTTGCCTTTTGCCAAGCATTTTGATATTTATTTACATGTTAGTTAGTTTTCTTCTTTATTTTTAAAACATTTTTATAAGTAATAAAAATAAATTGTATTAATATTAAAAATATTATTCATTAAAAATATAATAATATCATTTAGTTAGGTATAAACTTCTGAATATTCTGATTGTGGTTTAACAGGATGATTTATTCATGAACATATTTCGTAAACTAATTTAGTCATGAACCTATTATTTAGAATTGTTTGTTGATTCTTACAATGTATGAAGTATTGTTTATTGCGATATCATAAGGGATCGACATTTATCTATAATACAGTTTGAAATTTCATTGTAATTGTGTCAAGTTCTGATAAGATATTACCTAAGATTTAATATATCTCAAGGATTTTATATAAACATTTTGTTTGTTAGATACAGGTAGGTATAATGCAGTCTCAAGAATGGTGAATGGTCATTGTAATGTACAACCAAATTCAAATATATCGCAAAACTAATTTAGTTAAGGTTCAAAACTGTCCATATTCGAATATGGACTAATTATAATGGATTAAGTTAGGCTTTTCGAATGGTAGGGCAATTGAGCCTGACATATTGCCGACCACCAAACGTATTCAACTGTTTCCTTCCTGTATAAAGACATTATATTAAATAACATATATACACCACGACAATGCCCCTACGTTATTTTCATAAATTAATTATTACGAAAATTAGGAGCTTTCAAAAATAAGAAAAGATGCCTGTATTTGCCGTCATTTTCAAACGTCCGTCAAACAATTTTTTTCATTCTGCTGCCTTTTCCCAACTCACTTGGGGTCGGCGCAGTATGTTTTCTTCTTCCATACGTCCCTGTCGCTGTCATCTTTTCATTTCCACCTTTTTCTTTCATATCATTTCTTACACACTCACAAATATGTTGAATAAAAACAAAAAAGCTTAATGTAGATATATAGCCAAAGTCTTTCTTATTTTATAATTGGTAGTAAAGTTTCAATCGGTTAAGTTTTGGAAGAGGAAACAGGGGAATACGTAGTGATTACTTCATCTATTTTGCATAAGTATAATCAGCCCGAGTTGCAGTTGTCCCTTTCGCGTTTTGTATCTCTTTCATTGGGGCTCAACAGAATTGATTGATTTCTGAAATACCTTTTCTTCAAATTTATTGCTGGCCGCATTTTCCCTTAAAGCGCGTTGTGCTCTTGGCTCAGCAAATGTACCTATATTCAAATCCACCAAGGTACCTTAGCCGTGGAAAATAAAGGCCGGCATGACATGGGGACTGCCGATAGATTTCCAATTATCGGCTGTCATCATTTTTCTTTATCATTACACCGAACTCAAATAAAAAAAAAAAATTAACACCTTTTAATTCGAAACACACAATATACCTGCAGTTTTGCTTTTCAGCTGAAATAATTATACTATAATCGACCTTCTGGTTCTGTCACTATTAAATTGATAGCACGGTTATTCTGGCACTCGCTTGGTCAGTTACTACCCCTAAGTTGAAAACATCAGGCCAATAATTTAAAGCCGGCTTCATCTAAAACTCGATTAATTTAGATCGCATTCCGTAAAATATCAGATAAGATCTTTATAAAACGATAAGCTATCAATAAAAATAACAATTCTTATATATTAAAAATACATTTAAGTTTATTTAATTGAAAATAAACATAAAATCTTAAAAAAAAAAAAACGTTCTACTGGCAAATCAAGAGAGATGTTTTCTCGAATAATTAAAAAATACTTATAACGTACCGCAAAATCACTTATATTTTGTTATTTAGTTTACAAAATACAACACATCAGTATGTATCGTGGAATATCACAGCGATGCGACATGCGCAAGATTCGTTCGAGATACGCGCGCGTTGTGAACTGGCACATTATCTTGTAATTTACCCGAATGTTGGCACACTCTGTGATAATATCACGCTGTGGTATTCCGTTAACGTAGTGATGAGATTCCGTGTGTTGCTGCATCACCACAAACATTCTCTACACTGTGGTACTAGTACAAAGAAATAATGTTCGCTATTTTTTATTGATATAACCTAAACCGAGCTAGTAAGAAGATGGATGAGAAGCGACTGCATGTAGCTGAGATGCGAATGTTGAGATGGATGTGTGGTGTTACAAGAATGGATAAAACAAGGAATGAATATATTAGAGGGAGTTTGAAAGTTGCGTCAATGGTAGAAAAGTTGAAAGGTTCTCGTTTGTCGTGGTATGGACATGTTATGAGAAGAGAGGAAGCGCATGTGGGTAAAATAGTAATGAATATGAATGTGGAAGGATGGAAAAGTAGAGGAAGGCCAAAGAAAGTGTGGATGGAGTGTGTAAGAAATGATATGAAAGAAAAAGGAGCGAATGAAGAGATGACGGCTGATAGGGACGTATGGAAGAAGAAAACATACTGCGCCGACCTCAAGTGAGTTGGGAAAAGGCAGGAGAATGATGATGAACCTAAACCGATGAACCTTATTCTGACCAAATTTTACTAAATTTCTTGCTTTCAGGATCAAAGATAAAAAGAATCTCAAAAATATAACAAAATAACTTCAATCTAGTCAAAATTGATTCAAACTAATGAACGGCATTTTGCTATTATTTACTTATATAATTATTATAATATATCTACGTATAATAATGGATTACGTGTACCCATAATTATTTCCAAACATCAACATCATTTACATAACAATACATCATCTAATATTTATTTACAAACTTTAACTCATTTTTCAGGATCTTAGGATCCTAGAATGTACGTTGTAATTTCTAAAACGCAAGGAAAATGGAGGTGTGTTCTCTACCCAGAATTGGATTAAGATCACATGGGCCCTTATTTGTTTGATTTTGGAGACTTTTAACCAAAACTATATCAGGCCATCGTAACAACATTATATTTTTAAATTAACTACTAATCTTTCATAAAATCATCTTTCAATATTAAGCTAATTTCTATACATTTTTAATTCTCTACTTCTCCTTGTCGCAAACTCGTAAGCAAACTTCTTCAAAGCAATCTTACGATCACGCCCCTCCCTATGGTAAATCTGCTTGAGTAATTAAAAGTAAATAAATAAATATTGCTCCAATAATAAATATTCAGACTCCTAGACCTCCGGTGTCGTCAAATGTAAGTAAAACATAGACCTCCCATCCCCCGAGTGCTAGGTACTTAACATTTTGCAGGGGGCGACGCGGTGCTTGCGAAAGCCACCCCGTGTCGCCCCCATTCCAAATGCAGCGGACGGCCCCGGGGGGTTTTAGTGGGTATTTCCGGGCGCTTCACGCCCGGGTGAGTCCCACACTGGCACGTAACTCGTCACTCCGTGCCCCCTTACCTATTATATTGGGGGACTTCGGTCTCACTAATACAATAGGTAAGGGTAGTGCGTAAATGCATTTCCCCCCGTCAAAAAAAAAAAGAAAAAAAGGTACGTAACATTTCAACAGACCCATGTACACACAACACGGAAATGTAAACGCACTTTTCTGGAATTATTTTAACCGCGAGGCCCGTAACTCCCACTTTATGGCTAATTCGGCCCTGTATCTCACAATATTTTGTGATAGTTTGCGAGTGCTAATAGAATAGCTACTAGCTTTAAACATTATCAAGTTATTAAAGCAATTGTATAATTTCCGTCGGCGCGGAGACCGGTCGCCGGGTCTCATTAGACGTTTTAATGCATCCTGTACAAACCTCGGTACTTGGGTTACACGTGGGAATCTGAGACATCTGTAGAGACCTCATCAACATCTAACGGCACACTAGCGCGAGCCGCGGGCGCACGGGTTACATATATTTAATACCTCGTATGAGAGAAGTCCGTGTGTCCCGTCTCGCTCGCACTCTGCATGTTTCTGATTGACCACCGTAATCTTTGTAAGCCCTACGACTAACGAGGGATCTTTTAGAATTTAAGTTTCACTATATGTCCTCAGAATTAATCAGAATCAGAATAAGAATCAAATAAGAATCAGTTAATAAATAACTTTCAACGTGTACCACGACTTTCCCTCCAGTCATCTTTCAACTAGCAAGAAGCAACTAAATTGGTGACCCCGAAAAACAAGAAGATGGCACTGAACGAGGGAACTACTGAAGAAGCGCGTGCACTGGATCTGAACGCTATCTCCGTTCAATCCAGATTGCTACCTTTCTGGCGCGATTTACCAAGAGCGTGGTTTATTCAATTTGAAGCAGTCGTGGACCCACTGAAGACCTCAGATGATCAGAAATGGCGATTCGTCCTACAACAATTACAAGCTCAAGACCTGCAGCATCTCACCGACATCTTGTACAAGCCACCTGAAAGCGACAAATATGCGACTTTGAAAACCCGCCTACTCGCCGTGTACGACAAATCAGACGTCAGGAATTTTCAGCAGTTGATCAGCGGCCTAGAACTAGGTGACCAAAAACCATCGCAGCTGTTAAGGAAAATGCGTGAGCTCGGCAGTGGCATGATAACCGAAGAGGGCTTGAGAATAGAGAATGGCTGAATCACTTGCCAGCGCAAGTACGTGTTGTTTTATCGGTCAACACCGAATCGTCACTCGATACTCTAGCCGCTATGGCTGATAAAATGTTAGAATACACCGGACCCACCACGATCGCTGCAATATCTACGGACACTAAGAACCCTACAACCCAGCAGTCAAGTTCAAGTTCGAGTACAATACAACTCGAAGTATTAAGTAAGCAACTTGAAAAATTAACACTCGAAGTAGCGGAGCTGCGGGGACGTGCGACAAGGAGGCATCACTATCACCGTCCTGCTCGCTCACGGTCTAGTTCGCGCAACAGGAGCGCCGCCAAAGTAAAGCCTGGCGATGACAAGTGGGAATGCAGATACCACTATCGTTTTGGAGATAAGGCAAGACGATGTGAATCACCGTGCAACAGAAAAAAAACAAACCCAATACGTCTTTAAACTAGAAAAGACACCGACTGTGGCGAGCGTCGGTGTCCCCAGCAAAAGCAATCGCCTATGTGTTCACGATCGCAACACTCACGAACGTTTCCTCGTGGACACAGGAGCAGACATATCAGTTCTTGCTGTACCGAAGCACACAAGACGTACAAGCCTTAATACTTTTAAGCTATTCGCCGCAAATAACTCTCCAATTGATACCTATGGAGAAAAAAAAACAATAACACTCGACTTGGGACTGCGACGCAATTTCACATGGAAATTTATTATCGCCGACGTGAAAACTTCGATTTTGGGTGCCGATTTTCTACGCCACTACAGACTATTGGTTGATCTTCACAAGAAAAAATTGTTCGACGAAGTAACCAAATTATCGATCGACACAATTAAAATATCTTCGATTACCGAGTCTGTCTACTTGATTAGCTCCGAACAAGATTATTACGATATTTTGAAAAATTACCCAGACGTATTACGCCCAATGTCGTTGAAGCAACCACCCAAACATGAAACAGTTCATCACATTTGAAACCACGGGCCCGCCATTGTACGCGCGTGCGCGCCCCTCTGCCGCCGGAAAAGTACAAACTTGCCAAAGAAGAGTTCGACCGCATGACAGAGATGGGTATATGCACACCCTCTAACAGTCCTTGGGCAAGCCCCTTACATGTGGTTAAGAAAAAGGACGGCGGAATGCGTGTATGCGGTGACTACAGACGGTTAAACTCTGTAACACAGCCGGATCGTTACCCCATACCACGCATACAAGACTTCACCTATCAGCTGCAGAACAAAACAATATTTTCGAAGCTTGATCTCAAAATGGCATATTATTGGATACCTATCAATGAGGAAGATAAAAAGAAGACAGCTATCATAACTCCGTTCGGATTATATGAGTTCAACTGCATGACCTTTGGCTTACGCAACGCTAGTCAAAGTTTTCAAAGATTCATGCACGAAGTCTTGCATGGAATAGAAGGATGTTTTTGTTATATCGATGACATACTTTTATTTTCTACGGACGAAGACTCGCACAGAAAACTCTTACATACAGTTCTAAGCGACTCGAGAAGTATGGTGTCACACTCAACGTAAACAAATGCGAATTCGGACGCTCAAACATCGACTTTCTCGGCTACGAAATATCTGCGAACGGCATTAAACCTACTGAAGAACGCACAACAGCCATATCCACGTATCCCAAACCAACAACAATAATTGAATTACGACGTTTCCTGGGCATGATAAACTTTTATCGTGACTGCCTGCCTCATCAAGCTAACTTGCAACATGAACTCAATAAATACCTGCACAATGGAAAGAAAAATGACAAAACTGTAATCGACTGGACGCCCGAAGCAGACGAAGCTTTTGTCAAATGCAGACAAAGCATAACAGAAGCAACGACGCTAACGCACCCAATCCGCGGTTGCGCCCTAGCGATTATGACCGACGCATCCGATCACAGTCTAGGAGCCGTACTACAACAAAAAATCGACAATGTTTGGAAACCGATTGCATTCTTTTCTAAAGCGATGAGCGAGACGCAAAGACGCTACAGTGTGTACGATCGCGAACTTTTAGCGATGTACATGGCTGTAAAACATTTTCGACGTTGGATAGAAGGATCGGAGTGTACTATTTACACTGATCATAGACCACTCTCTCATGCACTTTCAAGATCCGCAAGCAGCAGCGACACACCGCGACGTGAACGTCAATTGCAATTTATAAGCCAATTCTGCACAAACATTGACTACCTAAAGGGAACTGAAAACACAGTCGCAGACGCATTATCTCGCATTGAAGAAATTAATTGTCCATCCATCATCGACTTCGACCAACTAGCGGTCGATCAAGAAAATGATGTCGAATTAAAAAATCTGAAAACAACAAACAAACTTGAAGTTCAGCGAATTATCGTTACCGGGACTTAGACACGCAATCACGTGCGAAGTATCTACAGCGACGCCTCGTCCTTATCTACCCGTTACATATCGCCGAGTAGTTTTCAAGACTCAACATGAAATATGTCACAGCGGCATAAGAACGACTCGAAAGCAAATAGCATCGAAATTCTTTTGGCCCGCTATGAACCAAGACATATCAACCTGGGCAAGAGCCTGCCTTGGTTGCCAGCGTGCAAAAATTCAGCGTCACGTTATCACGCCTCTATCAGAGTTTCCACCGTCACAGCGCTTTGAACACATACACATCGACATAGTCGGACCAATGCGACTATCGAATGGCTGCCAATATTGTGTTACCATCATAGACCGATGTACCAAATGGCCAGAGGCAATACCAGTGCAAGTGATCACAGCGGAAGTTGTCGCTAAAGCACTATACGAACACTGGATTGCCAGATTTGGATCTCCACTGCGCATCTCGACTGATCAAGGACGCCAATTCGAATCATCTTTATTCAACGCTTTGATGAAAAAGTTCGGCATAACGAGAATACGAACTACGGCGTATCACCCGCAAGCTAATGGTCAAGTGGAAAGATGGCACCGTTCATTGAAGGCTGCGCTCATGGGCGCGCGGTACTACCACAAATTGGGGGGTTGAAGATTTACCCACTGTTTTACTTGGGCTAAGGAACGCACTAAGAAGTGATAATAATCTCAGCCCTGCCTTAATGACGTACGGAACAACACTACGTATGCCATCAGATTTTTTCGTACCGACTCAGACGAAAATCGACGATGCAGACTACGTGCGTCAGCTCTCGGAGACCTTAGTGTCACTCACACCAACGCAACGACCATCAGCCAGTCATCACACATTCATCCACAAAGATTTGGCAACATGTACCCATGTCTTTGTTCGGAATGACGCCGTAAAGAAGCCTCTCACACCACCTTACGATGGACCTTTTGAAGTACTTGAACGACATACGAAGCATTTCAAGATACAACTACCATTACGCACAGCTGTTATCTCGCTAGACAGATTAAAACCGGCTTACACACTCAGTGAAGACTACATGGGAACGAGCGCAACGGAAACCACGATGGCCTCTACAAACTCTCGTCAAAATCAAGCCACAGTGGACTCGAAAACAAACCAGCCTTACGTCACTCGAAGCGGTCGCGTCGTAAAGAAGATCGTACGCTTCGCTTGAGGGGGAGTGATGTAGAGACCTCATCAACATCTAACGGCACACTAGCGCGAGCCGCGGGCGCACGGGTTACATATATTTAATACCTCGTATGAGAGAAGTCCGTGTGTCCCGTCTCGCTCGCACTCTGCATGTTTCTGATTGACCACCGTAATCTTTGTAAGCCCTACGACTAACGAGGGATCTTTTAGAATTTAAGTTTCACTATATGTCCTCAGAATTAATCAGAATCAGAATAAGAATCAAATAAGAATCAGTTAATAAATAACTTTCAACGTGTACCACGACTTTCCCTCCAGTCATCTTTCAACTAGCAAGAAGCAACTAAACATCCATAGGAATAAATGGAAATTAGAACGAACGTATGCAATGCCGCGGTGCCTCTCCAGTTTCTTCAAGCCGTTTCTTTTTAACACATGACGTTGAACCGCGTAACATAAAAGAAGAGATATTATAGGCCGTGTGGAATTGGAACAACAGTTCTGTAGTATATTATTTTCCTGTTTCTCTTAAGATATAGCCTATGTACGGGATCGTCCATAAATCACGTGATGTCTTTATCAACTTTTTAACCCACCTTTTTAAGGTTAACCAAAATCACGTGGATTTTGTTTTGGAACAAAAGCATCTTAAAATTCTTTACAATGTTATATTAAATAACATAATTTAACTGTACAACTGTAACTGGACATTTTTGGAAATCGTTGCATGATATCTCTCAGCATCCTAACTCTCACCCGCATGTGATATTTCGTGATTTATTCCTATGTCTAAGACGTGTAAACTGATTTTTTGGCGACTTGATTGCAAAATATTGACTTTTCCTATTTACGTAAATTTAGAACATAAAATCAAAAATCAAAATCAAAATTTATTTATTCAATTTAGGCCCTAAGAAGGCGCTTATGAACGTCTAAAAACACTACCACCGGTTCGGAAAACAACCCAGTCGAGAAGAGCGCAGGCAAGAAACTCGATCTGGTTCTTTTTTTTTTATAAATATAACATTTTTTTTTGTCATATAAAAAACTATACAATCGTTGTCTTAATAATGTTAGTGGAAGCACAGAGATGTGGGTTAATTCCAGACATCAATATCGTTCACGTAATGATCCACCCTGTAATAACCTTTTGAGATTAAAACTTGTATTATAAGTATAATCATTCTGTGAAAAAATACCTTAGGGTTGTAACCACTAGTTCTCAATCTTATTTTGGCCACCGCCCACTTGCAGAATATGTATTGTAGACTTTTTTAAATACTGTATAGGCCTAGTGATTTCAATGCAATCTTACTTGAAAGTGACTATGTGGTCCAGGATGGTAAACGCACAAGCCTAGAGGTACTAATTCTCAAGTTAATTCTCAACACATCTGTTGGTATTTGGCGACAGGTTTTCAAACTTGAGGATGGTTAGAAAATGCGGTACCACCAATCTATGGTTTCCTTGCGATGTTTTCCTTCATCGAAAGCTCAAGCTGATTTTAAAGTTGGATATGTAGGCTCACACCCGCGTCCACGGACGCGGAATCCGGCCGCACTACCGGCGCCATCATCTCTTTAAAGAGTCCTTCATTATTTCTTTGTCTTTTTTAGACTATATTTTTAATCTGGTTAAGTAATGGAAGAGGAAGACCCCGACGCGCCGACCCCAAATGAAAATGGGAAAAGGGTAGGGAGATGATGATTTTTCCCTCTAATTTTCTCTGGCTATTCTACTTCCACAAGGGAGTGTTATTGTATACGTTGAGAACCAGGGCACAAACTAGGGTATAAACCAACAAACAGACCGACGCGTAAAGTGACTTTTTTATCATATGTGTAGATATATGAAATAAATAATTAGTGATGGGTCTGTATTAACGTAGTCAGAAACAGCATAGATTCATATCTTATAATGAGTGAGTTTTTGGTAAAAATAAACAAAATTATGAAATTGTATCATAGGCTAGAAATGTATATTATATCTGAATTACAATTACCTGTATTATTAATTTGCTTCTTAATAAGACTAATTGGAAATCATTGCTTATTAATCTATTTCGATTTACTAATTTTTCTTACTTATTCGTAATCAATTTGCCTCGATGGCGCAGTTGTATTGTCTTTCTGAGGTCTCGGGTTCGATCCCCAGGTCGGGTCTAGTTATATTGGGTTTCTCTACGCAGTATTATCCCGGAGTCTGGAATTTGTGCCTGATATCAGGCTCACCCCCTGTCACATCTGGGACGAAACTAAGCTCGGCGAAATGTGGGTGGTGTCGTTCGCTATTTCCCCTCTGCCTAACCCTTCGGGAATAACAGACGTGAGCTTATGATATGTTATTAATATTTATCATGAGTGAGCTATTTTGTTTCTTTTTTTGAAATCTTTCCCCTCCATTTGGGATCGCCACAGTCTGCTATTTCGATATCGACAAATTTTGGTTTAGGGTTCCGCTAAGGCCTAATAAAAATTATATGGGTGTCTAATTGCCAATCAATAGTGTAGCTGGTGAGGCATCAGTAGAAGCAGCACGTGATCCGAGAGAAGTTATTCCATCATGCGATTCATAACGAGTCCATGACTACGAGTATTAGCGAGTCGATTCCGAGCCGTGACTTACTGCTTAGCGGGTGTAACACAATTGCCCAGTCGCACACGTGGTATTTAGGCTTCGAACACAGTAATCGTTTGTTTAATTATCTCTTTTACACAATGCGTGTCTTAAAATAGGAGATTAGTAGAAGTAGAGAGCAGCTCTTAGCGGCAAAATGGATTTTTTTTTCTAGCTAGCAAACGCTGTTGACCGGAAGGGCCTTTACAGCTTTACCGTCACTTTGGGGGCGAGTGCTGAAGGCACTCAGCCGCAAAAAGGTAACTAGTTACCGGAATGGTACAGACCTCGGCTTGGCCATTACCTGAGTGTAAAACATTCCGCGGATTTTTTTTATTTAATAAAAAAAGGTTCCTTACGAGACCTATGTAACCTTAATGTGTGCAGTGTTGTGCGTGTAATGCTTATTGCATGTTCAGTGTCACTGTATCGCGCTGGCAGCGGCGTCAAGAGCCTCTCCAGTTGAGGAACGAAGGCAAAATTCAACTTTGAAGTGCGTAACGAAAAAAATAGAACACGCCACCCGCATCTCCCTAGATAATGTGGACAATATTTTATACCATATATCCATACCAATACGTTTTAATTTTTTTCTATAAATTAATTATCATACAAACTAGAGCCTTTTAAAATGAAAAAAGGCCCAATTTAATAAAACGTCCGTCAGACAAATTTGATGAACAAAAGCAAAAATAGCAAAACGTAGAGGCTAAAAGGTAAAATCGGTTCAATTTTGAAGGAGAAAACAGGGGAATACAAAGCGATGATTTTGTTGTAAAGGTGTAATCAGCCCGAGGTGCAGTTGCGTGCGGTGCATTTTCTTACACTGTGACTTAATGCTTTAACCACACAATCTCATCTATGTTAAGTGATGATATGATCCAGGACTGTAAACTCACTAACCTAGAAGTACTGACTCTCAAGTGATGCTACCGGAACACACCTATTAGTGTTTAACGACAGGTTTTCAAACTTGAGTATGGTAGCTATCCAGACGGGCATTATCTGAAAAAGACCAACCAACATTCTATCGTTCTCTTACGATGTTTTCCTCCACCGAAAGCTCAGACTCATTATAGAGTTTGATAAGTGGATTTAAACCCCCGTCCATCGACTCAGAATCTGACCGACCTACAAACTGCATCATTACTTCAAAAGCTTCAAAAGCGATAGCAATATATTTCTGAAATACCTCTTGTTCAAATGTATTGCCGACCGCGAATCCTCTTAAAACGCACCGCACGCAAAATCTCAGCGGCACAAACGCTGAGCGTAAATCACACCTAAGCATGTATATTTACCATCGATGATTCGGCGTGAACAGTTCGCTAATTGTTTCATAAATTGTGTAACGTGATCAAACAATTATTATTAGAATCTGATCAACGAAACGTTTATTTCAGAAATAAATTTAGCAATATCATTATTTATACTTACTAGGTTTTTAAAACTGTTTTTTTTTGCTATCACTGTGTTCTCGTTGTCGGTAACTAAAATCAAAACTAATGATTTTTACATATCTGACTAATTTATTCCACGGTACATACATGTCATCACGCCTTTCTCCCGTGGGGGTAGGCAGAGATTACGTCCTTCCACTTGCTACGATCTTGGCATACCTCTTTCGCTTCCTCTACTTTCATGAGCGCTTTCATACATGCTCGTCGATTATGGGTACTTTTTACCTGGCCTTTATTAAACACATGATTGATTTGGTCTAGATACGTTCGCCTAGGTCGACCCTTACCGACTTGCCCATTCACCCTCGCCTTATAAATTAATTTCGTTAATCTTCTCTCATCCATCCTCTCTACATGCGCAAACCAACTAAGCATACCTTTCTCTATTTTGGTCACCACATCCTCTACCACACCACAGCGTTCCCTTATCCCATAGCGTTCCACGGTATGGTATAAAATAGTCAACAAGCATACGATCCACTTAATGTTAAACTGTTATACTTACTACCTAAAAAGAACCTGGAGAAAGAGCCCCGTTCCGTCTTCAGTTGAATTTAAAAAAAAACATATTTTTTTTTATAAACAAGTGGACAAACAAACAAAACAATATTTTTAATACTTGTTATGTTTATAATTAGCTCAAAAATCGGATAAAATCATTCAAGCGAAAGAGATCCACTGCTGGACATAGGTCTCCCCCAAAGATCTCCTCGACGACCGTTCTTACGCCACCCGCGACCTTTGCCATATCGTTGGTCCACCTTGTGGAGGGCTACGTTTTCCGGTGCATGGTAGCCATTCGAGAACCCGTTGGCTCCATCGGGCATAGGCTCAGCGAACAATGTGCCCAGCCTACTTACTATCACTTAAGTTTAGTAATTCTTCGGGCAATGACGGTTACTGTGGTTCCTATGACGATCTCCTCATTCGATCGCGAAGTGAAACTCCAAGCATAGCCCTCTCCATTGTCCTTTAAGCAACTTTGACCTTTTTTATTAGGCCCATTAGTAAAATCATTACAATATTATTTACAAGTTTTATACGTTACTCTCAAAATGGTCAAGACTTGTAAACAGAATCTTCATAAAAATAATTACTCATTTTAGTTTTCCTCTAAATTTGTATATAAAATGTTCAAAAAAAGCCTTCAAAATCTATAAATATAAATAAAATTAAAGTGTCGTTAGTAACATCAAAATTTTTACTAAATACATATGAATGTATATACGACGCATATATCAAAAGCTCAATTTATAAAAAATGTGTCTGTTTGTTTTCTTCCGGATAATCTCCGGAACGGTTAGACGGATTTTGACAAGACTTTTTTTGGCAGATACCTGAAGTTATTCCGGTTGCTTTCGTTTACTGAAAATAATGATTCCGCGTAAAAAATAAAACCCAAGAAATTGCGAATAAAATACGATTCAATGGACATCATTCTCAAAATATTATTTTACAATGATTATCTAAAATACATATTGCGCAGTAAAGACTATACGATACGCGGGCGGAGCCGCAGATAAACAAATCATCTCCCTGCCCTTATCCCATTTTTATTTGGAGTCGTCGCAACATGTCTTCCTCTTCCATTCATATCTATTTAAGATCATACTTACATTCACTATCTAAGCATATCATTTGTCACACAGTCCATCCATATTATCTTTGTTCTTCCCTTCCCCTATATCCGTCCACATTCCTATCAAATACCTTCCTTACCTTCTCTCGCACCATGCCGCGGGCAAACACCTAGTACATAAATAAAACAAATTGGTTATAATTTAATTTATTTAAGCGAATTCTATAGGTACATATTTTTATAATTATCACACAGATAAATGTGACCGACATCGAATTGGAAACTTTTACAATAATTAAGGTGATCAGATATAGCGGCGCACGGCGTACGTTCACACGTACGGTGTACATCTCTGTACCGTATTTACGAAACGTACGCACGAGTCACCTCTAAACGTAGATAAATCGGTCGCAATTATTTTAATGAATATCAATCATATAAGGAATGGAATGTTTTTTATTTTTAATTTTATAAGTATATTTTAATAAAGCACAAACGAATTCTTCATATAAAGTTGCTATTTCGTTAATAAAATATAATACATAGTGAAACATCGGAACACAATTACTGTAACATCGCAAATACAACAAACAACAATGTTATTTTTCTAATAAAATGATACTACTCGTGAATTATTCAATGATTTTCTACCAAAAAAGCCGAAAACTCACTAATCACGCCACTTAATACTAAATATATTTTAAATCGAGCCCAAATTTACTAATTTTTAACTCTTAAATATATATAATAAAATTTACAATTAACGTGCAATGGCACCACCGAATTTATATTTCGAGACGATTCATTCAAACAGAGCGCGAGAGAAAATAAAAATCAAAGTAAATCAAAAATCATAAGTAAAATAACGTATTATTATTTAAGTGATCTTAACAATTATAGAATATAACTTAAAATAAAATACATTTTAAAATAACCAGTTCTTATATTATAGAGATACAATTATTAATAGGACATTCATAAAGTAACATACTTTTAAAATATAGTATATGTGTACATATATATTGCACTGTGTACAAGTTTTAACATTCATTCGAGGCTAAAAACAACGTTCCGACACATTACCAGACTACAGCCTAACGATATGTCATTAAAGAAATTACATTTGATTGTAATTAAAAATAACCTCGGTTCATATTACCGTGATAATTCTGCTCAGAGACATTTTTAAGCGAAATTAACAGAGTAATATGAATCGATTTATTTACGGCATAATTCCGCCTCCATCTAACAAACTGCAATAGAATAAATCACTTGTAATAACGTGTGATATTTATATATTTATTAATAAGTACATGTTGTATGTCTATAGACTGTCATGAGAAGCAGCGATACGAACAAATCACAAACATTATTTAATAATGAGAATAAACACCGGCACGCATACGGCATGCATACGAATTCAATAGAGATGTAACATTTTTCCTATAAATCACAATCTAAACACACCAGTGCCACAATAAACATTACAAAGTACATAATTCTTATATTTAAAAGACGAAATACTAACGAGATAAGTTACACTTAGTTATTAAGTTTTAAAAATGTATCATTCGTATATTATATATAACTATTAATAGTAATATAGTGTAAAAATAAATCTACATAATTATTTTTTTTTATTTATGAACAGTTAAACTTTAGAAATTGACGTTATAGAACGTTGTAAAAAACGAACATTATTAGTTATTCCGGTTTTTACAATCGGAAACCGTGCGCGACTGTCTGCGTACGGCTTTTGTTTTTTTAATACCATCTCATATAAAATAAAAATGAGAAAATACATAAGTCATAATTTTGAAAATCAATACACAGCTGCCAAATAATTAGTATTTGTTTTTTTATAGCTCCGAATGCGCTAAAGAGGAGATCTCGAATCGGATATTACCGCAAAACCTCTGTATATGAAAATTATACCAAGTCTGTTGATATAAAAGTAAATTAAATAAAACTGATATTTGTATCCTCTTATATTATTAATAACACTGAAATAATATTTTACGGTAATTATCAAAATAAAAAAAAAATATCTGGAATTATTCTTTATTAATCAGCTGCCGACTTTTTCTATCCACATACGATTTGACTACTCTCCAATTGAAATTGACTTCATGACTTCATATTGAAGACGCTGATTTTTTTCCGCGGTTTGTGTGGGGGACATTATTATATGACTTATTAATTTTAAAAGGCATCATTGTTGCGGATCAATTTTTAACATATAATCTAGAACTTTCAACGTGTTTGTATTACCATAAGAAGCATAAAACTCAAAAACGATCAGACGCCCTAAATACCGTAATAGACCTATGTTACTTAAATATACCAAAATGGGAAACAATACTGTTAAACTATCACAAAAACATAAAGGCTTTTTCGTACTAACCACAGCACGCTGTACACTTTATATCGTACTAATTATCAAGGAAAATTTGATTTTCAATATATTCTTCCACCGGTTTGTGTGGAAAGTGAAAATACATCGATAACATTTCCACGAAAAAAAAAGAAAATTAAATGCACTGGGTAATTAATGCATTTCTTTATCGGCCATCCAGACGTAGCAATAATATAATTAATTCAAAAAATATTCACAAATGGAAATCAAATGCGCCAAAAATAACAGGACCGATTATATATGCCGATTTTTTTTTTTAATCCAAACATACTCCAATACACATACAGAATGAAAATCTAATTAGGGATATGTACGGAATTTAGATAATAATGCGTGCGAATTAACAGTCATTAAAATATACCGTGATTATAATGACAGCTGTCAGCGAGCTGGTACGGTACAAAGTTTAAAATTTTTTTTTGCAGTAAAACGTAGGTATGATTTATATTTGGGGGGGCAGGAAGTATATCCTGCCCCCCAGACTGACGACTAGACGGTCGTGCCTCTTCTTTGAGTGGCGGGCTAAGAGGTGGAGGGGAAGTATTGCACGGACGAGGCCCGGTGAGTTTGCCGCAGGGGGCGACGCGGTGCCTGCGAAAGCCACCCCGTGTCGCCCCCATCCCAAATGCGGCGGACGGCCCCGGGGGGTTTTAGTGGGTATTTCCGGACGCTTCACGCCCGGGCGAGTCCCACACTGGCACGGAGTTTGTCTCTCCGTGCCCCCTTACCTATTGCATTGGAGGACTCCGGTCTCACTAATGCAATAGGTAATGTTAGTGCGTAAATGCATTTCCCCCGTCAAAAAAAAAAGGTACGATTTATATTTCACGTGATAATCGTACACGAGAAATGTAGCGATGTGAAAATTCGCACGATGAGAATAATAATAACATTAGCGTCGAATATTAGCGTGACAATATATATTTATAGAGATAGTAGAGGGCGGATAGAAGTACGTCGTGAGATAGAAAGAGACAAAATTAATAAGCGCGCTCCTCTCCGACTGTAGAATCTTAATTCGTCGCTAAAGATCGTCACTAATGACGTGTGTGCTCTACGCATGATCTCGTTTTACTGCTGTTAAATTAATTGCATACAAATAAAGTTCGTTGAAGATCGATTTTTATTTTCAAAGGATTTTATAATTTTCGTCTCGATGAATTTACTTTAAAATTTATCTAAAAAGTTGAAAATAATTCGTAACGAAGTCAACAGGAGCCGGGCAGAGTACTTTATAACGTACAAAGTACGTAATTTTTATTATGACGTTTCAACGAGATCTTTTCTATAATGACTGATCATAAACGGTTCTTAATAAATTAATATATTATGTACGGTAATATATTAAATATACATAATTATATGTTTACTTTAATAAATTTGTAACATTAAAATCTTTTAAAAATTTCTTAAACCTAACTAACTAAAGTAAATAATTTCGAAACACTTCCTATGTCGTTAGATATTCCTATAGTTGAGATTTGTAAAAAATAATAAGTACGAAAAATAAGGTCCCGTTGATAAAAAAAAAAAAAAAAAAAACAAATAAAAAAATACATAAATAACATCGTTCCAAGATAAAATTGCCAATAGGAAAATTTCTCTAACTTAATATACTTTTAGCGCGTGTTCATTCCCTTAAAATATATTTCCTCCAAACTACAACGCTAATCCTCCATTCCCCCTGAAACCCCTAAAATATAGTAATTCTCTAACGTACGTAATTATTAATTTAAATATAATAAACTTTTTTTTTTTTTATTTTAATTTAAAAAAAATACACAAATAACTTTTTATAAAAAAAAAGCTTAATATAGGTTTTAGAATTGCTTAACTAAATAGATTATATTAAATAATTATAAGTGAGACAATAAAGGCGGTTCGTTGAAATATATAAAGCCAAATAACATAATTTATAATAGTTACAATAATTGTATGTTTGTCTAACTGACTAAACCTACAATGATAAGGATTGCTGAAATCAAACATCTAATAACGATTTCTTCGATAATAGCGTATATATAACAATTATATTCAATAATCGGATTAATGTATCGAAATACATGATTGTCGATATTAAGTCTCAATGGTAATCGATGTTTAATATATGAGGAGAAAATCTCGCATGTGATTTCGAATCGATACAATGCATCCAAGTTCCGATTCACTCTCAGATTTAAAAAAAAAAACTGGTTAAATTGCCTCGGAGGGAATCCTATCAAAACCTGTCCATCCGTAGTTATTTCGTAATTTATTTACCATATCTCAAGATTGTATGTTGAGTGAGATCTACAAGAAAATACTACACATAAAAAATTATTGACAATTAATAACCTTTTCCAGTATATTAATCTAAAATAAACAAAGTTTGTTTTGTTTGTCCGAGGTAAACTCGAAAACTACTGGACCGATCAGCGTGAAACCGCAACCATTCGACGCGGAATTAATCCCAGATGGTTATAGGCTATATATTATTCAAATTCTACGAGCCCTTTGCCATGTTTTCTCAATTTGTTTGTTTATTATTCCTTTGACGCGCCATCACCTCGAAACTACTGAACATATCGGGATAGGACTAATACCTTTCAACGCAGTATTAGTAGTAGACAGGTATTTTTTGGATTCCACCGATCCTCTATAATTTTTTTTTCGATTTACTCTTTTGTACATTTTCCACTTCAATTTACGCTTATATACGTTTTTTCCGCTAATAAAAATAAAATACTCTTACTTTTATTCATTAATTTGTTTTTTTTTTTTTTTATGCACAGAACATATGAAACGCGGGCGGAGCCGCGGGCACCAGCTAGTCTTTTTATATAAATATTTCAACTATCGATATAGATAAAATATATTTATCGAGAATAATTCGTTACAAAATTCATTCGCTATAAAAATGGAGGTAATTTAAAAAAAATAAAATTTAATGTTAGGTACATTAAATCACCCGTGTCGCCCCCATCCCACCCGTGTCGCCCCCATCCCAAATGCAGCGGACGGCCCCGGGGGGTTTTAGTGGGTATTTCCGGGCGACTCTCGCCCGGGTGAGTCCCACACTGGCACGGAGCTCGTCACTCCGTGCCCCCTTATCTGTTGTATTTGGGGGACTCTGATCCCACAAATACAATAGATAAGGGTAGTGCGTAAATGCAATTTCCCCACGTCAAAAAAAAAAAAAAAAAAAAAGGTACATTAAATCAATAAGACGATTTAATAATGATAATTTAATGCCTTTTCGATATTCCAATGCAGAAGATTCGTAATATCTACTTCTATTGAGATAATTTAGCTAAATATGTATTAGAAAGAAATATATGCCAACTCATTAAAGATATTAACTAAAACAGAACACATGATCGACTTATATATATATATATATAAAAAATAATTCAAATTACTATTATTCTATAGGTAGAACAGAAAATGAAAAAAAAAAAAAATATCATAGTCATCAATTATAGTTTTTTAACAACTGCCGAGATAAAAATTTTAAAATGATTTTTCTTTATCGATAAATTTAACTACGCTTTTCCCAACTCGATTCAAGTGTCGATGTTTTTATAGATCAGATAATGAGATACTGACGGACGTATCTTCCTAAGGAAGTATATATGAATACCATACCATAAAAGTTAAGTACAGACTTAATCTAGACATATTTATAGTTTAACTTGAGGATAGGTAGACTCAGACACCCCTATATGATCGCATAACTACATTTCTTTTTACCGACAGCCCAAGCTAATATTAGAATAGTAGGGGGAGCCGTTTAAGGGAGGGGCGTAATCTATGCTTTGCTTGTTTGTGATGACATGGCGGACACGAGGGGGGGGGGGGGGGGGGGGTGATGATGAAGTCTGAATGGTGATTTTTTTTTTTAGTTGTGATGCTTATGCAATCATGAGGAGAGGGGACAGTTACTGTTGCTGGTAAATAGGAGAGTCAAAAATGACGATATTTTTCTTGGATAATACTTAAATAAGCCTCAGGTGGGAAGAGAGCAATATCAATTGTTAGGGCCTGGGAAGTTTATGGGGATATACTTCCTGCCCCCCCCTCCGGACTGTTGACCGTTGGGTCATGCCTCCCTTCGGGACGGGGGAACAGGTGGGGGGCATTCTCCCTCCCCATCCCCATTGGGCCATTGCACGGACGAGGTTCGGTGGGTTCGTCGCAGGGGGCGACGCGGTGGCATGCCTTGCAATCCCGTATCGCCCCCATCCCAAATGCGGCGGACGGCCCCGGGGGGGTTTTAGTGGGTATTTCCGGGCGATTTTCGCCCGGGTGAGTCCCACACTGGCACGGAGTTCGTCCCTCCGCACCCCCTTACCCATTGCATTGGGGGACTCCGGTCTCACTAATGCAATGGGTAAGGGTAGGGCGTAAATGCATTTCCCCCCGACAAAAAAAATAAATTAAGGGCCTGGGTAGCTACCACATTCAAGTTTGAAAACCTGTAGCCAAATACTGATAGGTGTGTTCCGGCTGTATCACTTGAGAACATCGTCACTTAACATCAGGTGAGATTGTTGTCAAAGCCCTGAGCCTATATCGCGTTAAAACAACTACATGTGAGAAAACTCTTCGTAGCGCGTCTATACCTAGAGGTACCTGTGGTCGGGTGAACGAGTCCGGCATCATGTTATCGACTCTGGATACGAATCAACATCTATCGAATGTCGATATCGTTTAAGGACTCTATTCAACTTCAGATCATCAGTAATGTCATTTTGTCGAGGTCGAATAGTTTAAAGATATATATATATATATATATATATCTATATATAAAATGGCTCAAGATATATATATCCAAGTGTTTATTTCCTTTGCGTAGGTTTGTGTTGCTTACTTTCTAAAGCATTTTGTTTGACCTCTCCCTCTTTATAACCGTTCCTCTCCTTCTATTTAGTAACTATCGATAATAAATCGTCGATATCGAACACCTCACTACCGACTTTCATCATGTTATCGAATGTTTATTTTTTTCTTCGATAAACTCGCTCGTGAATCGATTTAACTTTTTACATTAGTTCTAGAAAGTTGCGATTACGCAACTCACTTTTATAAGTAGGTATTCGAGGGAGATTTTTATTTTATTTTTTTTTTTTTTTTTTTAAATATCTATTTAAAATTTTAATACCGTTCTAAAAATTTTATTTCAACAAACCAAAATGATATTAATTAATTTGGTGTTATATAAAAAAAAAATAAAAAAGGAGATATATAATAGTTATTATTCCATATGAATATAGTACTTAAAAAATGAAGATTTTTTTTTTCTAGAGCATAATATATCATTAATTCATAACATAGCATAAGCTCACGCCTGTTATCCCCTATGGGTTAGGCAGAGGTGATGTAGCGAAATACACCACTCACATTCCGAGCTTAGTTCCGTCGCGGATGTGACAGGGGACGAGCCTGGCGCCATATCGGGCACAAACCCAATACCACTTGACCCGACCCGGGGATCGAACCCGAGACCTCAGAACGGCAGTCACACCGTAGTACAACTGCGCCACCGAGGCATTAATTCGACTCGTGTAATTAATATATTCATAGTTTAAATGAAACATTTACAAATATTTGTACTCAATATAAGTGAATAAATTTATGACTTATCGAACGCTTTATGAAAGAATTTGATCAATATTTAAACTCCACACTTCACTCCCCCATTTCCCCTTCAACCCTTTTTTTAATAGTGAGATAATATTATATAATTCAACTATGAGAAGAATAACCGAGTCACTGTGTCTTAGTACAGACGTTTCGGTCGACATATCGATGTTAGTCGTGGACAGTACAACTATAGTAATTTTTTAAATGGAAACTACTATGTGAAAATATTATAATATATCAAGGATCAAGACGAATGATACTGAGTATTATCGAATCATGAGTTAGATAAAATCTTAATACTTTAGTATGGTAAATAAAGTACCGAAACGCCTGTACGTTGACGACGAGTGTTATAATACCGATTAATATATTAAATCTAGACAATATCGTTATGTTTGTATGTTTGTTGATTAATCGCCCGTCTCTGCCCAGTTCGCTTCTTCCGCTATTCTGTCCATACAGTTGCACAAGAATTGATACTGGAAACGAAAATACACAAATTATATAATTACAAACGACAGCTACAATAAACTAATTAAATAAATTAAGTTTCATATACAAAATAAATAATTTTATTATAGAAGAAGAATCGATTTAAAAACCAAACAAAATTAACAAAAATGGTTAATTTGTTTTGCTGATGAGTAGTGTGGTCTGATCAACAAAATAAGACAATTTAAAAACAATTTAAAAAATAAAACACGGAGGGTGAAAGGAAAAAAAGCACTGAAAAAAAAAATGAATCACAGCGTCCTCTAGACCAGTGGTTCTCAAACGTTCTGTTATAGGACGTGTTAGGAATGTCTTTAAAAAAAAAAAAAAAGAACTTTTAATCGCGGAGAACTTTTAATAGATTTAATAGAAATATGTTTCTGCAGAGGATATGATTATCTTTAGGCAACCGTCCAGGGTGAGAGCTCAAATCCGACTGACTGATCTGTGTTTGTTTCCTAAGAGCTAAGGGAGTTATGCTGACCTGGGATTGTCAGGACAGCATTAAGGCATACACAGCGGGGGTATAACAGTTCGGTACATGAAGGCCGGCGGAGTAACTTCGCAACCAAGCAATAATACCACTTTCAGAATTACCGAACCGGTTTAGATGATGCAAAATAGAAAGTCATATACATTTCAAAGGTAACTTTCAAGTGGTTTTCTATGAAAAAAGAAAACAAAAAAGTGTCCGTCCCGGGACGCCCGATAGAAGTAATAACAACTAATTTAAGTTAAACAATTTAATATTGAAATTGTAATATAAAATCTTTTATTGATTATAAAGTTAATTTTAATCAAGAGCATATATCTAGCGCACACTAAATACTGAGTAGAGAGAGAGAGGGAAGCGTCTGTCCGAAATACGGATAGCGCTGTGGGTTAGAGTGAGAGGGGAAGAGCCTGCATACTGTATGCGTGAGGGAGAGGGAAGCCTGACACATCGGCGCCGTAACGCGTTACTTAAGAAAGCGGTTAACCCTCACATAACAACTTTATCACTTCAAAAATAATAATATTGACACAAAATATATTTTGTTCCGGGTCCATTGCACCCTCTGATTTGTATTGTATTTTATGAATAAAGATTTATTAGTTTCCTCATTCATTGTGATTCCTGGTATCAACAATGGAACCAAAGTAGCCCCACGTCAAGAAAAGTTTGAGAACCACTGTCTTAGACAAATGTAAGGGGCCGGGGACAGTATCCCTATCCCTTCCCATTGTAATGTGTGGTGTGGTGTGGTGGTGTGTGTGGTGTGGTGTGGTGTGGTGTGGTGTGGTGTGGTGTGTATGGAGTACTCACGTAGGGCGTGTAGAGCGCTATGGCGGTGAGGTGTCTCTCGTGCGTGTACGTGAGCCGCAGCGCCGCCGCCTCGTCGTCGGCGCGCCACTCGCGCACCGCCGCCCACGCGACCTCCACGGCCGCGGCACCGCCGGCGCCCGCCGACCCCGCGGCACCCGCCGACGCGCCGGCACCCGCCGACCCCGCGGCCCCGGCGGCGCCCGCCTCGCGGTCGCACCACGCCGACAGCTTGATCCCGGTCCACCCTGCGCGCACACGACACCGCACCCCGTTGCAAGCACACGCAAGGGGGCCGCGTACTAGCCGCGTTCTAGCCGCGTTCTAGCCGCGTACTAGCCGCGTTCTAGCCGCGTTCTAGCCGCGTTCTAGCTGCGACGGGCTCCGAAACGACTCGACTCAATTTTTATATAACGTAGCGTTTTTTGTGTAATTTCAACTTAACGCATAGATTGTAATTAAATTAATAACGTCATTGTTTTTTTACTGTAAATGAAATCTTATCACTAGCTGGTGCCCGACGCTCCGCCCGCGTTTCATATGTTATAGTAAGTTTCATAGTAAGAGTATTTTGTTTTTATTAGCGTAAATTGAAGTGGAAAATGTACAAAAGAGTAAATCGAAAAAAAAAAAATGAGAGAGGATCGGTGGAATCCAAATAATACCTGTTTACGGAAAATACTGCGTTGAAAGGTGTTAGTCCTATCCCGATATGTTCAGTAGTTTTGAGGTGATGGTGCGTCAAAGGAATAATAAACAAACAAATTGAGGAAACATAACAAAGGGCTCATAGAGTTTGAAAAATATATATCCTATAACCATCTACGATTAATTCCGCGTCGAATGGTTGTGATTTCACGCTGATCGGTCCAGTAGTTTTCGAGTTTACTTCCGACAAGAAAACAAACTTTGCTTATCTATATATATAGATTATACTGTTATACATAAGAAAGAGTAACCCTTTCAACGATAATGGCGTTACACACGTGCGGACCGGACCGCGGACATGGTACGGCGGGCAACCGATGTTATCAGTCCCCTAAGTAGGGATGGGAAACCTTTCCGAAAAAGATCGATTTTTGAATCGATTCCCAAAACATCGACTCCCAAAAGATCGATCTTTCAAACTAATAAAGTATTGATTATTAGAGTGTCCTTTTTTCTATGATATGATGACCGTCTAAATAACAAACCGGCAAAAATAAAACAGCTCAGTGTAATTTTTCCTTAGTAGGTTAGGCGTTAATTTTTTACTTTGTTTAGTTGCTATATGTTTATTGAAATCTGTGGTTTTAATTTTCAATTGAGGATGAAACCGTTCAAATAAACATGTTTATTATTTTTATTAAGTTTTACTATCGTTAACGCCATTTATTATCGTGTATATTCTCTTCTTATTCTAAGTTATTACTTGTCTACATTATCTACACGCCCCCGCTCTATTTAGTCTATGTATTCATTATCCCTTCCTAATTCAAAAACGGAACGCCAACACGCAACCGCCGCCGCGGTCTCTCGTATGTTTAAAAGTGCACATTAGTTATCAAATTTTATAAAGTGAAGTGAGGTGGAAAATAATATCTGAACCAGCTTAATCGAAGGCTAATAATGAAGGTAAGTTCCGTTTGCTCCTTTCAACATCATAGTTCTAGATATTTCCACGACAACTATCAAAATAACTTCCAAAAACGTGGATAATAATTTAAATGTGTGCACGCTTTTAAAGCGATCGCTACTTATTAGTGGACGCAAAAAAAAAAAAAAAAAAAAAATAGAAAACTATGGCGTAAAATAATTTGTTGTAACGAAATTTGAACCGTTTGCGCGTAACAACTGATCTCTTAATAGTGTGAACTTCGTGCGGATTTAACTGCATTTTAAAAGACGTTCCGTCCCGAAACAAACGGCCTGATTTCTGGCAATAAATCACAAATATAGCCTTCCGTGGTGTCGCCACTGTCGGAAGCTCACAACGTCCTGATGGAACGTTCCCGTTGCTCTTGCGAATGCGCTCACATATTATCACTAAATATATCTAAAGGAGCACAGTAACGCCATCTGGTGATTTGCTGTACCGTTGAGTGGTGATGCTGTAGTACCTTAGCTGGACTAGTGTGCCGACCCGACGGTCGAGTTATCAGAGAACCGGGACAGTCGGATCGCATACTCGAGTTCGAACGACTCCGCTACATATTATACGCTTTTATGTGGAAGTGAGTTCGAGGGTTCGCCCTGAACACTACGCGCTGGCAGAGGGAACGATCGCCGCCATAACCGCATCGCTTAGGCTAGATTACCCCCCCCCCCCCCCCAAACCGTCCCTTGGGCTGTTTACACGCCCTAGGGTACTCCCACATAGGGCACGCAGCACCTCAACTAACTTTAATAAGAAAAGCATATTTCATACCAAAAAATGACATTTTCTTTTCGGGCAAAGAATAATTTTTTTTTTTTTTTTGTGTGGAGTCGCGTTATTGTTACCTAACGAGAGCGCCAGCGGCTGCGTGTGCTGGTGCTGGTGGTGATGGTGCGCGGTGTGTGCGGTGTGCGCGGGGGGGAACACGACGTGCCCGTAGCCGGGCAGCGTCCTCGCCAGCGCGAGGTAGTCGGAGGCTCGCGTGACGTCCTGCAGCGCCTTCAGCTGGTAGAGCCGGGCCCCGGCGACGCACACGCCGCGGTTCACGTCCTCCACCGCCTGCGCCACAACACGAGACACAAGATCCTACTTATCTTCAATATAACTAAGGAATCTCCGCCTTTGGGACTAGCGACAGAAGTGAAAACTCGAAACTTTAGAGAAATTGATTTTTTTATGTTCAAATTTCATATTTTTTTAATTAATTGTCACGTACATTTTGATTTTTTTCCATAAATTAATTACTCTATATAGAAAATGCTTTTGAAAATGAGAAAAAAATGTCTGATGTTTTTGTTGTTGTTTTAAGACATCTGCAATACAAATTGCATAACACTAACAAAAATTCCAAGTTTTTTTTGTTTACTTTTTTTTTTTATTATAAAATATTACCAACTCAATTTTAGGGGAGGAAAGACGAGGATACGAAATAATGATTTAATCTATTTTGCATGGGTTTAGTCATCCCGAGCTGCAGTTGTCATTTTTGCGCCTAAAAACTTGTCTCATTGTGGCGCAACGCGGTAACAGTTAATATCTCGAATACGTATTCATCCAATTTGTTGGGAAACGCGTACCCCCTTTGAGCAGATTTTATAAAAGAGAGGGGAGAGAGTGTCTACAATTTTAGTTACGTTCTAGCGCAGTTCCATATCATAGTCCATATACAATACTGGAGATCAGTCTCGCCGGGATTATTTTGTAAGAAAGCACAGTATGTAGTTATTGTACGAATTGGAGATAAGAGGCAAGTTTCGACACAAATGTTTAGGATTCAATTAAAAAAACAGAAAGTGTTACTTCATAATATATAATTATACTAAAATGCATATAAATATTTTATTATCGATCGAATAAAAATTTACATGTAAAATCATTTTTAATTTCAGTTTAACTGTAAGCAACATCAAGTATTTGAAAGTGAGTTTTGAGCAGATGTAACGTTGGAAACGTGAAATGATAATTGAGATGTAGAGTAGAGTAGGGTAGGGTAGAGTGGAGTAAGGTAAGGTAAGGTAGGGTAGACTGGAGTGAGAGGAGTAAGGTAAGGTAAGGTAAGATTGAGCAGAGTAGAGTGAGTGAAGTAAGGTAAGGTAAGATTGAGTAGAGTAGAGTGAGTGGAGTAAGGTAAGGTAAGGTTGAGCAGAGTAGAGTGAGTGAAGTAAGGTAAAGTAAGATTGAGTGGAGTAAGATAAGGTAAGGTAAGATTGAGTAGAGTGAGCGAAGTAAGGTAAGGTAAGGTAAGGTAGAGTAGAGTAGTGCAGGTACCTGCCAGAAGATGAAGGCGGCCGCCGCCGGGGTCGGCGCCGAGCAGCGCGAGCTCGGCGCGCGGGTTGAACACCCACTTGCGCACGCAGAGACAGCTGCTCGACGCCGTCGAGTAGTTCTGTATGTACAGCGAGTGCGGGCACTCGTTCGGCTGCAGCTTGCGCTCTGCCACACGAACCGAACAATACCGAACCGAACCGAACCAAACCGAAACTATCTCATACACTAGCTTTTAAATAATTATCCTAAAGTAATGCTAAAACCCAAAACTATTTCTCCTTTCTGCTAGGAAGCATAAAGACACTTGCCAGTACAATTGACCATTAAATCGAATGGAATTTTATTTATCTGTAGTAGTTAGATGATTGAATATTGTGTTGTTGTGACAAAATCTCGCTCGCATATACCCAGTGACATTTGTTATTGCGTCGTAACGATATAAATGTTAATGGGTGATACAAGAGTGCTACAGTACAATGGTAATATCATTTGTTATCGAGTAGATAACTTTAAATTTATATTTAAACTAACTAGTGTCCGCAGCTCCGCCCGCGTTACATATGTTCTGTGCATATGACGTTTCATTTATAGCTAATTTAAAAAAAAAAAAACAAATTAATGAATAAAAGTAAGAGTATTTTGTTTTTATTGGCGGGAAAAATATATAAATTGAATTAGAAAATGTACAAAAGAGTAAATCAAAAAAAAAAAAAAAAGAGAGAGGATCGGTGGAATCCAAAATACCTGTCTAGAAAAAAATACTGCGTTGAAAGGCATTAGTCCTATCCCGATATGTTCAGTAGTTTTGAGGTGATGGTGCGTCAAAGGAATAATAAACAAACAAATTGAGAAAACATGGCGAAGGGCTCATAGAATTTGAAAAATATATAGCCTATAACCATCTACGATTAATTCCGCGTCGAATGGTTTGTGGTTTCACGCTGATCGGTCCAGTAGTTTTCGAGTTTACCTCGGACAAGAAAACAAACTTATTTATATACATCCAAATTGATAAAAATATTCATTTTCATGGAATTAATTTAACACTATTTTCGTATCGATTAAATTAATTATTTGCATACACAATGTCATCTAACATTATATATACTACGACGAAGAATCTAGTTTGACTACTATAGTACTAACAGCTGTTAAGAGATAATGTACCTGAAAATAACGAATTTAAGAAACACTACTAATGATATTTCAACGACAAATGTTCAACATAAAACACATTACGAATTATTATATCAGTTTTTTTATAAAATTAGAATTATCTGTTACGAAACGAGACGAGAATACTTACCGAAATTGTATTCGACGATTTCGAACAAATAGAAATAGTTCCGCAACGACTTCGACAGGTCGATCTTGTCGCAGACGGCGCGGTACACGTCGTCCGCGTTCGTCGACCGGAGCACCGACACCGTCGCCACCGCCTTGTCCGGCAGCAGCACCTTCAGCTCCACCGGCGTCGGGTTCGACGAGTCGTCCGAGTCGGTCAGGAACTCCTGCACCGCGTCCGACTCCGCTATCACGCGCACAGCGCATACCTGCCGATACGCAAAACCAACACGTAACCCCCACCGGTTCCTAATAATAACCCAATTAATGATTGGAACGATTCCACATCAATGGACGCAGGTTCGATCCCCACCAATGCGACTCTAAAATCGGCCCGAGCTTTCAGTGAAGGAAACCATAGCGCATGGTGGTACAGCATTTTCTAAAGACACCCCCCTGGGTAGCTACCACCCTCATATTAAAAAAACCTGTCGCTAAACACCAATAGGTGCGTTCCGGCAGCATCACTTGAGAACCAGTACCTCTAAGCTTATTGTGTTTACCAACCTGAAGCACATCGTCACATAACATCAGGTGAGACTGTAGTCAAAGCACTGAGCCTACTCCGTGTAGAAAAAATCCAGTAAGAAACTCGATCTGGTTATTTTTGTACATATGTTTTTAAAAGAAAACAATATACAGTAATACCCCGCTTAGCGCGACCCCGTTACGCGCGGTTGCACTATAACGCGAATTTCAAAATTCGCGCTCAAATGCCTCGCATTACGCGAATAAGTGCGTATAAACATAATGTAAAGACAATAGATGTATTTTTCCATAAAAAATAAAAGAGTATGTATCGCATAAAGTGTTCTTAGAATTAAAGCGATTGATTAAAAAGATTTGTATTTTTTTTTTTTATAAAATTTTGACTATGTTTAATCATGAACCTCGATATACGCGAATTTCAGTTAACGCGATTTTTTTCGGAACGTATCCCTCGCGTAAAGCGGGCTATTACTGTAATGCATCATTATAAAGCGTTTTAAGCGTATACACAAAATGGGATGACACTTCCAGACACCACCATCGTTCACATAATGATCCACCTTATAATAACCCTTTGAACTTATTGTCAATGTCAGGCAAGTCGGTAATGTACTTTAGAATCAAACCTAACACAATAACCTTTTTAGGTTATTTTAGTTATTAAAAGTTTTTAACTTTTATTATTGGAACGAAGTTCCTTACGGCAGGCTTGGAGGAGATAGGGGTGTTGCTGCGCGACCGAACTGAAAAAACTGTGATAGTAAAACCGTAAGAAAAAGTCCGTGGAATAAAACCGTAAAATGAGACGTGCGCAGGCGCGACACTCGTATACACAAGCGAGTAGTGTATAATACCTTTCTCTTTCTTTCTTTTCGTTCTCTCATCCCTTCTCTCTCTATTACCACTCCACCCCGCCGATGCATAGTATATACTCATGAATTCATGGACAAGCACATGGCGAATACTCACATTATAGATACACTTTACTTGAAAATTTTCATTTTTTTTTTTGCAAATTGTGTCGTTTCTACATTAGCCAAAGGAACTTCGTTCCTACCTGGTGTCCCACGACGCCACATCTTTTTTTAAACTATTAAGACTAGGCTAGTTGTTTACAAAATCAAGCTTGTCTTGAATTTCACGAAGAAATACTAAATTTATCAAGAGTGTAGGTAATTCGAAAGGCAAAGTTAAAGTGGATGGACTTTATCTACTGCTCCACACAGCAAAATGCCATAAGACAATCAACCTATGTCAGGCCGGGTGTAAAACACGACTATGGGGGGCTGGAAGTTATGGGGGGCAGGAAGTATATCCTGCCCCCCGGACTGTCGAGCTGACGGTCGTGCCTCCTTCCGAGGCGGGCGAAGAGGTGGAGGGGAACTTATCTCCTTCATCCCTACCGGGCTATTGCACGGACGAGGCCTGGTGGGTTCGCTGCAGGGGCGACACGGGGTGGCTTTCGCACGCACCGTGTCGCCCCCATCCCAAATGCAGCGGACGGCCCCGGGGGGGTGTAAAACACGACAATATAGATATCATCCAATGATTTTTTTATTGTCCCATCTAAAAATAAACCATAAATAAGACTGACGACTGAAAACAAAATTAAAATTAGACTCAAAATTAAAGAACATTTTTTATTCTAACCGAATGATAGCAAGTTTCGTCGCAATCTGCGTTTGCATTATCATCTTCCTCATTACCACTTATTACAAAAAGTTTATGTTTTTGCCTTATTTAGTGTTATTTTTATTGAATCCACTTTAGGAAACATGAGTTTCGACATGGTTTTTATATAAATATTTCGTCAGTGGGAATTAGATATAATAATACTTTTTCCAAATACTGTTCCAGGCCCCTCCTTCTCATGTCGAGGTGATGCTCGCTCAGTGTGAACGGCCACTTTCCCGGCAGCTTCGGGAAATTGAACCCTGAAAGGAGACATCTGTTAAAAGTGACAAATGCTCCTCTAAATCACTGCTTATTCCATTATTGGACAATATATCTATCTTATTTCGTATTATAATTTTAACATACCAAGTGTTATAAGATGCCATAAGATTACATACATTTCTAAACTATTACTCTGGACCGATTTGGTTAATATTGTTTTAATGTTCGTAACGGTCCAAATATGGTTTTCACGAAAGGAGAATTTTAAAAAGTTAAAAATTAATTATTAATGGGTGAGAAATGTGCTTTTTAGGTTTTATATCCTAAGATACGATCCTAAGTCATGATTCGAATGTTGAGTTTGTGTAATTTTATATATTAATATGTCGATTACCCATAAAAATGAGACAATCGGAAAACGGTGGAAAAACTGGCGTAAACGCCAGGTTAGTGCTCAAGGGGTTAAAATATCGACGCGCCCTGCCTTCGCACGGATATCAAGTTTACCACTTTAAAATAATTGTATAGATGAAATTAATTACACACATCTAGAAATTATTTGTGATAGATTTTTTATTTGCGCTAAACTAGAAAACAACAAGAAATGCCTTATCATTAATCCAGATTATTTTACGGACTGTCTTTTATAAACAGTTCTTCTGGTATTAGCACATATTAATATATTAGATATACATAATAGTTAGATGGCCTTAGATAATAGAAAAGGTTAGGATATTAAGCGAACTGACCGATAAAATCCTTCCGCAGCAGCTGATGTAAGGCCGCGAACTCTCTATACCTGCGGCTGCAGAGATGTCTTCCGGCCATGTGCACGTTGAACGCGATATAAGATCTACCCGTGTTCCTCTCCATCACGACCCGGTAGTCCGGTATGGAGACGGGCAAGGACCGCTTGTCCGTGTAGTCGTAACGTTGGTACACTGTGGCGCGCGAGTTGGCAGCGCCGCCGATGACGCCGACCGGCGCAGACCCATCGTCGCACGGTTCTAGCCGTTCTGCTTCCTACGTGCGGTTTAACTTCTTCATATCCCAAAATGACAATTTTCTTTTTCTAATGTAGGCCGTAAGAAGGCGCTTATGAACGTCAAAACAATTTCACCGGTTTGGAAAACAGAACAGTCGAGAAGAGCCGGCAACAAACTCGATCTGGTTTCCTTTTTTTTTATTAACAGTATACAGATTATATCAAGCAAGAGCCCACGACAGCCAAACCTCCGTCATTTTATAAAGACTGAAAGTTTCCCTGTGTGTGCCTCCAACACAGGTAAGAACGATCCCAGATTATGAAACTTGAGTAATGGTAGCTTTGGCAAGTAACAAGAACTAAAAGTGGATAAAAATCACCTAAAATTCGTTATAATATAAAGCTCAGTTTTATATATTTCGTTAGAAATAATCTTAGAAATCACGTGGTTCATTGCCAGACGCTTAGCATGGTGTCTTCCCCCTGCCAGACACCCTTAAACTATAGTAAATTGAAGATGTACTTTCGTTATAGTATAAAAGCTGATTTTTATATATGTTACTTGGGGAACTATTAATAGATGTTTTCTCAGTTGCCAGACAGTTTCGACGGTTCCTTCAGCTTGCCAGTCACCACTAGTCAAATTTCATAATCTGGGATCGTTCTTACCTGTGCTGGAGGCATACATAGGGATGTAATTTTTTTTTTTTAAAGTTTTCGCGTTCCATATTTAAATTCAGTTAATTTTAACGTGGTCACGGTTAGTGAAACCCAGCCGAAACGTCGGGATAGAAAAAAGCAAAGGTAACGCGTGTAGACCCGTACAAAAATTAACTGAATTTAAATACATAGGGATATTATCAGTCTTTATAAAATGACGAAGGTCTGGCTGTCGTGGGCTCTTGGGCTAATAGGTATAGCCGTAGTTAGCGGAAACACATAGGGGACTGTCATTCACACGAGCTAGATTGTCATGAATAAGAAAATTTTAAGTAACAGCTCTTTTCCTCAAATTATCAATAACAATTATGGAATATGGTCACATTTCGACCATTAGGCGACCACTAGTACATTTAATATAACTTCAAAACTTACATTTAGCGAATTTTTGGCGCGACTTTGATTTCTCGTGTAGTAATTTGTTACTACCTAATGTTACTTTTATTTATATTTCGGTGGCATTTTACGTGATATAGTTTGGTAAATGAATAAATTGAACGTGAAATTTGACATCTCACAAAATCCTGTATTACTTGAAGCACAGAAGAAAAAAAATAATGGTCCCAAAATACTTGTACTGGTGGTCGTAATATTTAAAAAAAAAATGTGACACCTCTCCCGCGTACAAACTTACCCTCGGTGTGACAGATATGACCGTCAATGTTAGACAGTCGCCTCCAGATTTGATCAGGTCAACGACCTGCCTGTGAGTTGAACCTTCGACGTTCACGCCATTCCTGTAAAAAAAACAATGCGTTGTCTTTAATACGGAATGGTAGTTACCAAACGGTATACTTAATAACGTCACTTTTTTCTTCAATCTGTATCGCAGTAATATTTGCCAGTATGCCATATATTATCCCCATTTGTATAAGATGACATAATATAGAGATATACACATGGTTGTCAACAAATATTGAGTAGGAATACCAAATGGTGCCGGCTAAGAATAGTGCCAGCCCTTTTATTCCCATGGGTGTTGTAAAAGGCGACTAAGACATAAACCAGGGGCTGGGCAGCAGCATCCTCTGAGAACCACAAACACCTACTGCGATCGTCAACCCGTCTGCCAAACGTGGCGATTATGGCAATCCTTGCCTTACTAGAGGAGACCTATGTCCAGTAGTGAACGTCTAATGGTTGAATAGATAGACCAGTTCGCAGACGTATGTACATAAAAAACCACTGTATTTTCCTACCTTTTTTCATCGTTGTAATTTGTTCCTCAATTTTTTTTTAATATTCTACGAGATAAATTTTGGTTGTTGTGCCAAAACGAAGAGAAGTGAATCAATAAATAAAACGTCAATCGGGCTTAAATAACTTGTATTCAGTGGCAGTAAAACTTATAAAAAATACATAGGCCCGTTCATGTATTAGGGAAATGTGAAATTAAATATAAATCGGTGTTTAAAGTTGTTTGTATGTTAGTTATAATGACTCGGGATCGTTTATCCGATTTACGTTCGATGCACGATTTCCGTGATAACTGTTTTAGTTTAAAAAAAAATATTATACTTTAGTTAAGCATAAAGATTAAGTGATAAAGGTTAAGTCAACTAATAATATATAGGTACCTAGAATTAAAATTCACCGGGGCATCGTTCTCCAGATCGTAAATCTCAAATCCAGAGCTGGTGCAATAGTAGAAACAGTATCTGAAGTTTCCCGCACCACCGCGTTGTAAAGACATATTAGCAGGCCCGTGTGTTCCTTATTAAGACGCGCGTCTTAATTACCAAGCAAAAAATACACAATCTCAGTAAAGCAAGGGAGCCGAGCGATTAAGAGTTATCGTATGCGCCCATCAATGTTTTCAATTTTTATATCAACGAGATGCAATTAATAAAGACCTTACGATTATTCCTACACAAGCCAAACGATCACTCATTTATCATAAATAAAATCAAAAATAATTAGTTTACAATATACAAGTATTATCGAGAATTCTTTTCAAATATAGACACACATCATATATATTTTAAAAAGGCAAATTAAATCATTAAAACCGACTGGATTGTTCTAAAGAACGATTACCACTAACAAAATGCAAGAACACGATATAATGTTATAAGTATAATAACTGGATTGATGTGCATTTGGTACATATAATAGTGATTCATTTAATATCTATACAAATATATAATTATATAATATAAACTAAGTCAAATAGTCTTTTTGATATAGCAATATAAATAGATGAGAATGCATCGAACAGTCGACATCATGTAGCCGGCCTAAATTTACCTTGAGACCACTGATGAAGCCTCTAGGTAGATCCGGTTATACAATGACTCCGGACACGCGACACGCCGAAATGTGTCCGTCAACACAGTCAGGCGTGAAACTTCTACAACCCAGTAAATATATATTAAATAAGTAAAATGTGAATTCGAGGCAAAACCGAGATAATTAGAAATGGTGTTTAACGACCCTTTTTTTTAAGTTGGAGTATCCTCCTAAGACACTCACACCCGTCGGGCAACGGCGGGTGGGTCATGTCAGACTTCTACGGACTAAAACCCCACTGTACTCTTAAACCCAGTTACAGGGTGGAGCGGGGCACACAGCAGAGTGCATTCGTCGCTCCAATACCGATAGGATCCGGCCCCTCAGAGCAGGGCATCACCGCGGTCAGAGCTCAAGCTCTGAGACGGGATCAAGACGCGCGTACGCAAAGTAGACCGCCGCGTACCGGCTTGGGCCTATATGTAATGCACCGGATTCACCCAAAGCCTAGTGTGTGCAAGCCACTTTATCGAGCAGGTGATTTTCGACCCTATGCAAGCCAGTCCATCGACCACGAGAGGAGAGCAGGATGGTCCGCTCCCTCTCTCTCTGCTTCCTCATTTACGAGCAGAATTGCCTCGCTGAATAAGGACACAGCTTCCCAGACCCTCAAATTCACATCGACTTGGACACTATGTTGGATGTCCTATGCTGAGCAGACTGCGACCGTGTGGTGTACGTCATCACGTGCACGTGCACGTCAGCAGTGGTAGCACTCAGGTGTTACCTCTCTGCTTATCCGTGGCAGAGAAGTGTGGTGGTCCTCTTTATCAAAAAAGTTGATAAAACTCTTTTGAAAAATTATAAAACCATCTCACTTCTGAGTCATGTCTATAAGCTGTTTTTGAGAGTCCTTAAGAACCGACTAGCGCTCCACGACTTAGAGCCTCCCGAACAAGCCGGCTTCCGAAAAGGTTTTAGCACCGTAGACCATTCATATGCTGCGGCAGGTTATACATAAGACCGAGGAGTATAAAATCCCCTTTGTTTAGCGTTTGTGGAATACGAAAAAGCCTTCGGGAAGCTATGCAGGATCTTCTCGTCCGAAATACCGCAGTGTCACAAGACGAAAGTCTTCGACTAGTGTGTGTTGCCAGTAATGACATACGGCACTGAATTGTGGTCGCTCACAATGAGTCTAATAAAAAGCTCAAAGTTGCTCAAAGGGCAATGGAGAGGGTTAAGCTTGGACTTTCACTGCGCGATCGAATCAGGAATGAGGAGATCCGCAGAAAAACTGAAGTAACTGACATTGTCCGAAGAATTGCTAAACTTAAGTGACTGAACATGACCTATAGTTTTTATTTTTACAAATTAAAAGGATAAACATTATAAAGAAATGACTGTAAAAATAGTACTTCCAATCACGCTGCGCTGATATTGAAACTATAACTACATCTGATATGAATTATATATAGAAATACAAAGGAATGTCAGTTTGTCTATCAATCATTGTTAAGCGTCTGGACGGTTTCTATTGAAAATTGGCATAACAACCGTTTATGGAGTAGAGAGAGATATAATATAATAGCAATTGAAGCAAAACAGCAAAACATTCAAAGCTTTTTTTATACTGTATAGTGTTAGCGCTTTAACCATAATATTACATGATATTAACTGATGATTTGGTCCAGGATAATAATCACACTAAACCTGGAGGTACTGGCTCACAAGTGATGCTGCCGGTAACATTTATTGGTCCTTGGAGACAGGTCTTCAAACTTGAGGGTAATAGCTAGCCATGCGGGCATTATTATAAAGTGCCTAAACACCATGTTATAGTTTCCTCACGATGTTTTTCCTTCAATGAAAATTCAAGCTCAATATAGATAGGTGGGTTCGAACCTTTTTTTTTTTGACGGGGGGAAATGCATTTACGCACTACCCTTACCTATTGTATTTTTTTATTATTTAAATTAAACTATCTGCAGACTCTGGGTCCGCACCTTTTTTTAGATTGGAGATTTAAATCGACTTGCGTCGGAAAAAATTGCCTATATATTAAATTTTTTATATCTATATATTAAATTATTTTGTAAACACTTATTTTGTTATTATTAATTACATAATTATTAGTTAAATTTTTTTTTATTTTTTTTTTTATTAACGGTCGTAACAAGCCAAGCAGAACTAGGTCCGTGTCCGCATAGTTATCTCATAGTTTGGGTTTAGGCAATTATTGCTTGTTTAGGCAATTATTGCCTTTTGGTCTCCATATTTTATGGCCATCTTGAATACCTATTGTATTAGTGAGACCGAAGTCCCCCAATACAATAGGTAAGGGGGCACGGAGTGTCGAGTTCCGTGCCAGTGTGGGACTCACCCGGGTGTGAAGCGCCCGGAAATACCCACTAAAACCCCCCGGGGCCGTCCGCTGCATTTGGGATGGGGGCGACACGGAGTGGCTTTCGCAAGCACCGCGTCGCCCCCTGCAGCGAACCCACCGGGCCTCGTCGTGCAATGGAGGTGGGTTCGAACCTACGGAAGGAAGGCGGTGATAGGTGAAGTGGATTACACCGGGCGAGTCCCACATATCCCTCTGGCATCTATAATCCGGGATACTCACTTCCAGATTAGAGATGAAAGGGGGATGCGTAAAGGCATTTCCCGATATGAAAAAAGGTTTGAAACCTTATTCCATCGACGTAGACTCTGATCACACTACCAACTGAGCAAACATCGTTTCATAAAATCTCTATATTCAACTGCGTTCTTACGTATACAGTATGTTACATAACACATTACTTTCAAAGCGCAAACGCATATTAAGTGAACAATGTATTTCCAGATAGAGAAATAAAGAATAATCTAGGTCACTTGTTGTAATCTAGTGCATAGCTAACAATATTTTATCTTTCATAATGTGATTGAATTCATGTCAGGACGGTAAGGACCGGCGCAAGGAGCTGGATAGAACCGGTTTTATTGACAACATTGTTGGGCTCAGCCACAAATAAGTAAAACCAGTTGGTACACTATGCCTACAAACTAGAATTTAAAAATCACAAATTCTAGAATATACCTCGTATAAAAACGCGTCAATTTGCAATACGTAAGAATACAGAAGGCGAATGACTATATAACAAAACTTCTGGTGTATTTAAAAGTACTAGTGTTTTGCCTGGAAGACAAAATTCGACTATAATGGTCCGTACTAGTTTTCGAGTAGGGCATTTTTAAACATTTTTACTCCCATGTGAACAATATTAAGCATAGGTCTTACACTCTTTTCAATGAGAACGTAAGCATTGGCGTAATTTTGCAAAAAAAAAGGAAAATAAACGCTCCCCATGACATCTAAAATAAGCAGAAAATTACTTTTTTTTTTTTTTATTATAAACCTTTAAACCTTTTAAAACGTTAATATAATTCTAACAGATTTAAGAACTATTTTAAATAAGCTGTTTTCAATAGTTCGTGTGATTCATGATAATGACTCGTCTAAACATGAGTTTATTTGTGATATACATTTTAGTTAGTGGAGGCATGTTAAATTGGTCTATTTTATACTATACGATTATATTTTATACTTAGTGAATTTTAGTACTAAAATTTGTACCAATTTTTTTAAAATTATTTTAATTTTTTTTCTGCTACATATCCGATACAAGCAGATACTTCAATTTTATATATTTGTATATACAGTTATCTAAATACTTAACTATATGTAACGTTAATAAAACACATACTTAAACTGGAGACACATCTTTTCACTTCATAATAAGAACCACGTAAATAGTGACTTTCAAGACGGTGATCTAGTGAATGATCGTCATAATTTTAATACTAGAAGTAAAGACAAGTTGGCCGGAACCACGCTTTAGGTTAAGTAAGTCTAATAAAAGCTTTATAGGTAATAGTATTCGGTTTTACAATAAGATCCCAAGTAACATTACCGATTTACCTGACAATAAGTTCAAGTATTATGTCAAGCAAGTTTTAATCTCAAAAGGTTATTACAGGGTGGATCATTACGTGAACGATGGTGATGTGTGGAATTAACTCACATCTCTGTGCTTCCACTAAAATCTACGATTTGTATAGTTTTTTATATGACAAAAAAAAATGATATATATTATATTTATGAAAAAAAAAAGAACCAGATCGAGTTTCTTGCCTGCGCTCTTCTCGACTGGGTTGTTTTCCGAACCGGTGGTAGTGTTTTAGACGTTCATAAGCGCCTTCTTAGGGCCTAAATTGAATAAATGAATTTTGATTTTGATTTGATTTTGATTGGTGCCTTTTACATCATTAATTTTTTTATTCGAGCTAGGCAAAATGACTGCAGTGATCATCTGATCTGAAAACAATTACGTCACCGGATACATGTAAATCTCGAATCGACATCATCATGCCGGACTACATCTACTTCGGATATTTAAATCCTCAAGGTAGCCCTGGATATACACGCGACGCGCAACTCTAAAGCGGTTTTTTTTTCACCATATCTGCCCCCCACCCCACCACTACTTTTTAGATAATATGTAAAACAATTTCTAGGTCCCCGTCATTTAATCGCCACGAGTATTCTACATTCATCATCATCATCTCCCTACCCTTTTCCCATTTTTATTTGGGGTCGGCGCAACATGTCTTCCTCTTCCATTCCTCTCTATTTGTTCTCATCTCCGCATTCACTCCTTTTCTAAACATATCATCTTTCACACAGTCCATCCATCTTTTCTTTGGTCTTCCCCTTCCCATGTAACCGTCCACATTCATATCCAATACCTTTCTTACAACATTCTCTTTCTCCCCGCGCATCACATGTCCATACCAGGATATTCTATCAGGATATATAGTATTCTACATTAGAGGAATTAATTTATACCGTTTATTATTAGTACATGATTTGTAAAAACATACCCCTCATCCAGAAGGGCGATACCAGCCTCCTCTTTATCAGCAATTTTCTGTATCGCATGCGCAGGTTCGTACAAACAACTCGCAAAATTAAACATGACTGGTTGGTTATGCCGCTGCAAATGATAATTCGTCCCTTTCAATTAAATGTTAACTGCCTATGCCCTCGACTCAAATGACAAATATACCAGTTTCTAATAACCACTATTATTTACAATTTTGAATTCTACCGAAACACCGCTGTGTCTCAAAACGAAAGTGTGAGCTGCCAGTAATGACATACGACACTGAAATGTAGTCGCTCGCATTAAGGCCTATGAAAGGTCAAAGTTACCCAAAGAGTAATTGGAGAGGGTCGGAGTTTTATTGCGTAATCAAAACAAAACTGAGGAGAGCCGCAGAAGCATAAAAGTAACCGACATTACTCGAAGAATTATCAAACTAAGTGCCAGTGGACGTGGCACATTGCTTATAGAACCGAAACCGGTGACGACGCAACGAAAAACGCAGCGGAAATTCGTAGCGTGACGCAAGACTGGTTGCTGTGATCCTTGGAGGGGATGTTTGGTCAGCTTTGCATGCCTTTCGAGCAGGATGATGATGAATTAAAATGCTACCCAGAATACATTTAAAAAACAGAATCGTTTAAATCGATCCAGTAATTTTCGACTTACACACTAAATAGAGACAATCAAATGTCGTCAATACTATAAAAAGAAATACTAAATGCACAATATTATCAGAACTGTTCATTCTAAATTATATCTCATGTGTGACAAACAAAATCTACCCCGGATTAAATATATTTGAAACTAATATTAAAAGCAATACGGCACGCAGTTTATCTGATGTTAATTGATCCAACAATTAAATTCATGATCTCAAAATCCATGTTGGATTATAACAGATGCGATTTATAAGCTAAAATGAAACTTAGAAGCGTCCGTGACCCAGGCAGTTAAGGATAAATGTCTTATTTGTGAACTCTTTTTTGGTACAAAAAGGCCTGATAAACCGGCGGAGCAAGAAATATCACGTTCACAGAACTGCACAAAATCGATTTATAATCGCGAGCGATATGAGGCAAAGTTTATTCGAAGATACGTACTATTTAATTAAATATATCTTTTTATATGAAATAATAACGCACACGATTGCATCAATATACTCTCCATAGATAAAATTTATAATTGCCGGTATATATTTATATGCATTGACAAGTTCGTACTTGCGTCTCTATTTGCGATTAAAGTTACATATTAATAAATTGAATCAATCAATGTCTGTCTGTAAGTTATTGTACCTATTTATAATCCGAGAAATACAGTAACAATACACGTGACTTTAAAAAAAATCCCTCAAATACACAGTTATATTTGACAATCTGAAAACAATTGAAAGCTGGCGTAAAAACGCCAGGTTTGTGCTTCATTGGTTAAGCACGTACTATAACTAGGCCAGGCGATTTATTACGTAAGCAAAATTTTGCTTACATAATCACCATTCAAGAACCCTCACCTCTGCCCCGCCAAGTCACCAAAAATAAGCATTGATGCTTACGTAAAACATAAACATTACCAACGAAAAACTTTTAAAAGCTTGTATCTAAGAATGTTTATTGGTCGAATGAAATGTTTTTCAATATACGTATTAGATTTAATTAGATTACTTAACTGGCAGACGATCTATCTGATGGTAAATGGTTGCCATCGCCTATAGATAGACACCAGGAATATTACCGATGCGTTGCTGACCTTAAGTGTCGCATATCGTAGCCTTGGGGGGAAGACTGTGCTGGGTAACCCATTGCACATCGCTAGGGTACGCAATAAAAAGGTTCTAGAGTACCTTACGGTAGTTGCGTTACGGCTAGGTTTGAGGGGAGCCCGAGTTTAAAATGGCGATGAGGTTATCACAACAAAAAGTTCCTCTTGCTCTTTATAAATTTTCTATATTGTGAAAAATAAAAACTGAAATGCGCAAGAGAACCTAAGAGCACAGAATTAGCTAATAATATAAACTATGATATCGGATAAAATGATATCTGTTTATTCCCCTTCTTATCTTCAAGCAATGTTATGGCTTGTTTGCGAGTTCAAAACAAACTTTACACAACGTTTTACACATATTTATAGTATAGATGTGCTTGAGACGATCATCATTTTAAACCAATTTATGCTTATTGATGCAAACAATTAAAGTAACTAAATAATTAAACGTAATCAATGCGCAAACAGTTCTGTAGCATCGTGATCAACTATTATATAACTAACGCCGTATTTACTAGTATTGAAATATAGTCAAAGATAAAACCGTTTTATAGTAGCTTTGATGCTCCGTTTATCAACCGATTTTTAACGTTAATTTTGAATTTTTCCGTAAAATGCTCAATATTTCGATGATGGTTATTGCAGAATTTCGATCTTCAGATAATACGAGTTTACATAAAAATACGACCATTATTTTGTAAAAATATAAGTATGATTTCCATCCAACGGGTTCTCGAATCGCTACCGCATACCGGAAGATGCAGCGTGGGTAGGCCTCACACAAGGTTGAGAGCGTGGTTAGCCCGGTTGACTATTCCGCGTGTCTCATAGACGGTACGACTGAAAGGTCGGAGGTTCGAAACCAGAGTAGGTAACACATTTTGCCAGGGCCTCTGCAGAATACATGTATAATGTGTTTCCGGAGACCCTGGCATCTTTGCGCCGGTTAGGGACGTGGATTGTTTAGTCAGTCGGTTACGGCCAACCTGACACACGGACACCAAAAGCCGCCTCTCGCAGAGGGGTTGTGACTCGCGGTGTCTATGGTCTGTCGCGAGGATCACACGTGTGCCGGAAAACTGGGTTTTTCGGCATACGTCCGAGCGTTCAACGAGCAGATTTCAACAACGTAAAAAAAAAAAAAAAAAAAAGGCCCCACACAAGGTTAACCGATGACCCGGTAAAGATCGCGGGTATTCGCTGGATGCGGGTGGCGTAAGACCGGTTGTTGTGGAGATTTTTGGGGAGACCTACGTACAACAGTGGACGTCTTTCGGTTGAGTAGATAGATGGATGGAATGTTCCGTCAACCGCTATCATTTTACTTCTAATGTCGCGTATGATAAGTAAAAATTAACGGTCGCTCTCTATACATTAGCCATTACACTAGGTTTTGGTCGTTATTTCAACCACGTTTTACTGAAACCAGCCTTTCACTTTCATACGTACAGTGTAAAACTTAGGAAACAACGAGAGCGTTTCACTTGAAGCATGAATAATTGGTAACGGACTTACTAAGAAATAAATTTATTCTCAGCTTCTCGTTTAGCCAGCCTTTTTGTAATGACGTCACTATGCCTGATGGTAAGCGTAGAACAATCCAATAACAGCTGCGATCATTGACAAATCGATCGCTGGCACCGCTGTTATGCCGGCCTGCACAAATGTCTCTTCATAATGCATTTGAAGGACATTGTTGTAGAAACAAAGGAACTGAGCAGCCGAGAGACTGTTTTACAGTACAGCAAAGGTTTACGCGAACTTTTTGGTTTGTGCCAGGATGAAAGTTAGTTAGTAGTATTACAAATTCATCCAACGGGACAAGCGAGATTCAATGTATCCATACTGTCAGTTATAAAGTCCAATCTTGCAAATCGACGCATTAGCAAAATGATAGCCATCTGCAAGAACTTACCATGGAATTTTTTTGTGGCATCTCAGAAAAAAACTTTCCGTGCTATTATTTACAATACACCTCATTGTACTCAATAACTAACATTATGTATCAAAAATACAAGTTATTAAATTAAAGATAAAAATCACTGCTCGACAGCCTGAACTACCGTTAAAACTCACTGTGGCTGAATACCATGCTATGAGGTAACTATGCGATCACGGACCTAGTTCTGCTTGGCTTGTTACGACCGTTAATAATAAAAAAAAAATTTTTTTTTCAAGTAATAACTATGTAATTAATTAGTTAATAATAACAAAATAATTTAACATATAGATATAAAAAATTTAATAGAAGTAGATTTAAGCTCACATATGCGAAAGATTACTAACTGCATAGCTGCTTGAATTGCTATTATAGGCAATTTTTTCCGACGCAAGTCGATTTCAATCTACAATATAAAAAAAAAAGGTGCGGACCCAGAGTCTGCAGATAGTTTAATTTCAATAATATAAAAAAAAAAAAGAATACCACTGAATGAGTTCTGTTGTGGAAAGTAAAGAATCTATATACCAGATTATTCAGATACCCAGAACACTAGCCATGATATACACGCGAAATAATATGCTCAGTGATGCAATGCCCTCAACCCTCAAGTTTGAAAACCTGTCGCCAAATTGCATAGCATCAATATACAAAGCACTGAACTATACAATGAAAAAAAAAACTTACCAAACAATTTTTTTTTTAAATTGAAGATGCTTTTTTATTCTAAAAACAAATATGACATATTATTTAAACTGTTAAATTAAACTTAATTTATTTACAGGCTGTTTCCACGGCTCCTCTAGCATGTAATGTTTCTATTTTTTTAAACTTATCCACTGAAATATACTTTTATTTTCATACTTCGCTTTTAATAATTTTGGCCTCATCCATATTTTGTTTTGTTAGTGGTATCATTAAATTAATATTAGTATTTACAGTAAGTCTATTATTATAGTAATTCATCAGATCTAGGCCTTTAAGGACATGTAGTTTTATGTAATTAATTACTGTTTTATATTTACACGGAGTGCAACGGAAGAGCAAATACAACCAACAAACACTCTTGTGATTTTTCAACTGCTTTATTCGTGTCGGTCTCGGTACAGCCAACACTCGAACACACTACCCTCTTATGTTAATATCTAACAATTACAAAAGCTCCATCTAATTTACAATAACCTCCAGAATTATATTAGGACTGGTCCTGAACTGCCGTAACATTGAGTATCTATCGAGAAATCTGACATATGATTGCAAAAAAAACAACTTTAAACTCATAATTTCACCAGCTAATAAATCTATGGTTTTAAAAAAATTATGTAGGTAACACTGATCCAGTGATTCTCAACTTATAAAACCTTTTATATAATATAATGCCTTACAAAAGTATATACTTTTAATTTATCAATATATTTATTAAAAGAAAACTCGTTTTTATATAGAGTTTTCATTTATGTTTTGATTTATAGCAAATTAGTGAATTTTTATATCAAGTCATAAAACCCAAGCCAATGAAGATCTGCTTTACCTACCTGATATTGAATATCACAATTGTTAGTGTAATTTAATATTTTGGTTGATAACATTTTTTTTTTTTTTATATATAATTGTGTTATCATATTGTGTTACAGCTTGACATACTATACTTTAATCTGAATCTATGTACAATAAAATAGTTATTATATTTAAATATGGAGCACTTTTAAAAACTTAGTAAGCCTAATCTAGTTTTCAGAATAATGCAACAATCAGTCTTAGACAGGATCTGGGCTACATATCATCAACCATAAAGTCATATGAGCTGACCAGTAATGACAAAATTAGATTTTAAAAAAATGTAAGTCAAATTTTATTTAATACACATACCTTACAAAATATGTTGTTTAGATTTGAATAAGTTCTAGGGTCATCTAGAATAGAATATTTTTAGTAAATAATTCATTGAACAATTAAAATTTTTAAAATACTTTACTTTTGTACTGTAAATATATAAAATGTTTGTACAATTTTCTGGAAACATAGTATAGTGATAGAGACACATTTTCTAGTACCTATTTGGCTAATTACTAGACCAACGGTCCGCAACAGGCGGACCACGAAAGGTTGAACCTCAGACAGCCAAATATTGTATACCAAATATGAATTAATATGTACATAAGGTTTACTATAATTTTATTATACAAGTACCTACAACTGATAAGGTTTGATTAGTTTCCTTTCTAGCCTGTGTGTGTGTTTGTTGCAATCAGTTATAACTATACTAATGTAATTTAAATATTGAGTTTTTTTTTTTTCTGGACCTTGTTAAAATTTGTCCACAGTATCCGGACCCCACCTAAAACTACTTGCCAACCCCTGTACTAGACTATCAAGTATGGCACCTGTAATTAAATTCCTCTTGGTAGAAACCGAAAGTTACTTCATAGAGCCTTTCTCAGTCTCCATTTTCAACTACATTATCAATTAAAATTAGGTGGATTGTGGACCAACCTTATCCTATAAATTATTTTTTTAATATTGTACAGAAATTTTCACACAGTAAAATATATGTTATATTATTGTGAATACTTTTAAATGCCCTTGAAACTTGTTCATTATATTCACTCTATTGTTTTAGCAGTAAGTTTTCCTAAAATAAATAATAAGTGGCTTACTGGTTATATTTTGAATAATCTGTCTTATAAATGATATTAATAATAAACAGATTAAGAACTAGGAGGCCAGTTTGTCAACTACTAAACGAATTTATGCAGTATTTAGTTTTTTTTTTAAACAAATAAATAAATGGAACAACTTCTGTCAAGAAAAAAAATGAAATGAATCATCACAAACAATATGTATATCTGTAACCACAAGTAACTTAATAGTATTATACTATCACATTGTATTAAGAATACATAAAGGAAAATATTATGTCAAGAATAATATTACTATGAGTACGTAAATATAAAGTATGATGAAAAAAGGTTCCAATAGGAATGCAATATGTACTAATCATAAATGAATAAACCATAAAGTGTACTTACACTTCGAGAATTCTATCGCCTTTTCTAATCCCGGCTTGTTCAGCCGCTCCGTTCTCGAGGACTGCGCTGACATGCTGCAGAGGAGCATACAGCTCCCCGTTGATTGACCTCAACTGTCCACCCTCAGAAACTTGACCGCGCACGTTAAAACCGAATCCGGTTTCAGTTTTGTATATAGTAACGCGACGGGGCCCATTGCTAGGCACAATTCCCTTACTGCTTCTATCTGTTCTGATAACACTGTTATTATCGGTTTCTGTCTCAGCCATTTTGAACAGTATTCATTTTCGCCACAGACATAAAATATTCAGTTACCTTGTTTGACATTTACTTTGGAATGACCAGCAATAAAAAAACTTTGTTTACAATCGTTGTTGACAACATAATAATAATATGGGCAGATCAAATCAAGAGAAATTGGGCTTGATTGTCTAAATTTATAATTCACATCGTATGTTTTTATACTAATTTAAGTGAACAAAGTATGCTATTTGTATGGTAAAACCGCAAATTTATTAACACTTGGTTTTTCCCATTTATAATTTACTCTCCATAGCTGATTGAAAGAATTATAAAGCCTCTATGACATAGAGATGGCGCCATGATATCAATTAATCTTCAATCGATGCTAAAGTCCATATCCAGTTCCAAATTCATTATCATTCTCATGCCTTATTCTCAACTCATTAGGGGTCTGCGCAATATGTTTTCTTCTTCCATACGTCCTCATCAGCCGTTATCTCTTCTTTTACTCCTTTTTTTTAATATAATTTCTTGCACACTCCATTCTCACTTTCTTTGGCCTTCCTCTACATTTCTATCCTTCTACATTCATATTCATTACTATTTCACCCACATCTGCTTCCTCTCTTCTCATAACATCTACATACCACCGACCACGACAAACGGTAACCTTTTGACTTTTCTACCACTGACGTAACTTTCAAACTCCGTCAAATATATTCATTCCTCTAATATAAACACCCAGTTCCAGATTCAGTAGATAAAAAAATATTCCTACGAAATTGTAGCTTTTTCTATCAAAATCGGTCCAGCCATATAAATAAAATACATGTCATGTAGAACAGCTATTCCTGCAACTTGAGACTTGTGTAAAAGGCGTGCAGAAGCAAAGTAAGGTCTGTTTTTAATGTTGATAGAATAAACAATGAATTTTTTGCTTTTTTGAAGTTAAACAATTTCAATATTAAACAGTTCAACTTAGATTAGTTTAAGTTATCACTTTTGTCGGGCCCCGGGCGGCAGGGATAATTGTCACCAAATTATTATTAATACAGCAATAATTAAGCAAAGAAACAAGCTGAACAATAATACACACATATATGTACCCCGTATCAAACTTTGATAGCCATAACTTTTCAACTTGTTTCCGCCAGTAATAATGCTTCAGTTTGTATATAATTGAGAAATCATATTTTATATTATGGTAAATTCGAACATTGATCAGTAATCACTAGTGACTTAAATATATAACATTACAGTCACAAATAAGTTCGTTTTTGTGTATTTCCAAGGCATAACAACAGCAACGCTCTGATTTTTAGCCTTTTTACGTTTCAGTGGAATTTTCGTGTTGCAACTTTTTATTCTATTTTACGTGTATTACTGCAATGTAGATTGAATTTAAAATATTTTTGGTAATTACCCTTTTTGGAAAAGGTATTTTATTTTGGATCTTTGATGTTACATAGCTAGCAACACTGAGAAACAACGTGTTACAAAAATTTCATTTTCTTTCAAAATCAGCTGTGATCATCAGTATGGCCGCCTCAGTAATTGAAAAATAAAATTGTTTTTTGATAAATCTTCAAACAAAAAATATTTAGTGGGAGTTTCCGTGCTTCGTGCTTACGCTTAGAAAATTGTATATTTACAATCAGTGTTGATGTTGACTGAAAGTGTTGCGTCATGACATAGACCTCGGCTCTCACTGACAAATATTATACACAATAAAAATTGCGACTCGCTTTTATACGGCAACTTTATAAATTCATAATTTCTTTGGCTCGTGCGTTTAACTGTCGCTCTCTTGGTCGCTGATGTTAATTTTGAAAAACAATCATTCGGTTTATAATGAGTGGTGCAAGATTGAGTTTTATTTCTGTGGGGAGGTTTGCTGTAAGAAGTCCTCAGTTGTCTTCGGGTAAGTTGTTCCGTTTTTGTTTTTTTTTCTCGTTGGCGATGTTCCAGTGTGTTGTCGCATCGTCGAATCTGTTTCTACATATGTCGTATGTAAATTATTGTTTGATTTTTCAAAGTTCTATAAAAGGATGATAGGTCAATGTCGATAATATACTATAAAGCGGTTTTCCTTAAAAATCTAAGCTGTGCGACTCAAGGTGAGCGCTTCAGCAAGGTCATGGGCTCTGTTTATTTTTTAAATCAATTTAGAATCCATAATTAGAATGTATTTTGACTTATTGTGTTTTTATTTTATCTTGAAAGAGTTAGTGATAACACTTATCACTATGTAATTCGGCGCGAATGCATGAACCATTAAGATTATTCTTGTAGTCCATTGAACACTACATTGTTTATGAAATTTTAAACTTTATATTTGTTAATTATGTAGCTTGATAGTGTCACATATAGTTAATTAAAAAACAAAACCTAGCCTGTTCTATAGAGATCTGACTTTAATACATATATAGATAATTTTTAAACAAAGAACTAACATTCATGGTCATCACACAACATTTTATTCTTTATTTAGTTCAAAATCCTTATCAATTAAAAAGTTGTTGTCCTTTTACTAATGAATACAGCATTAAGTATGCTTATGTGATTATATTCATTTGAAACTGTATTTATGTTAGTATTGAAAAGTTATTAAATATATATAAAAACTTTATAAAAGTACATTTATATATTTTTTAATAATATTTTTGGGTATAGAATGTGCACCTATTTGCTTAATTTATTGATGAAAAAAATGTTACATTAAGTTGTTCAATTTGATCAGATTAATTATTCTGAGGTTTATTAGCTTATTAACATTTATTACTATATCTTTGGGAAATTTCCTTTTAAGATTATAATGACATTTTGATAACATTCAGAAAACCATAATTATCATTAATTTACATGTTTTTGTTTAAAATGTAGGACTAATTAGCTTATTTAAGTAAGTAATAGATTATTGAAATGTATTGTTTCAATAACATCTTGACTACTAGCCATCCTTGACTTTCCTTTTAGATATTGACCATGTCCAACATTGCCTAAATAATGTTGCTCTTAGTAAAATAGTTCTTATTGTTTAGATAGCAGCACTAATAAATGCATAGCAATAGTCGTAAAAATATAATGGCGACAGGTCTCTGGTGTGATTTGTGACTCCAGGATGCCCCTTAAATTGAAGGGGAGGATATATAAGTCCATCATAAGACCTGTCATATTGTATGGATCAGAATGCTGGGCTAGTAAGAAGATGGATGAGAAGCGACTGCATGTAGCTGAGATGCGAATGTTTGAGATGGATGTGTGGTGTTACAAGAATGGATAAAATAAGGAATGAATATATTAGAGGGAGTTTGAAAGTTGCGTCAATGGTAGAAAAGTTGAAAGGTTCTCGTTTGTCGTGGTATGGACATGTTATGAGAAGAGAGGAAGCGCATGTGGGTAAAATAGTAATGAATATGAATGTGGAAGGATGGAAAAGTAGAGGAAGGCCAAAGAAAGTGTGGATGGAGTGTGTAAGAAATGACATGAAAGAAAAAGGAGTGAATGAAGAGATGACGGCTGATAGGGACGTATGGAAGAAGAAAACATACTGCGCCGACCCCAAGTGAGTTGGGAAAAGGCAGGAGAATGATGAATAGTCATCAAAATATAATTAAATCAAATGTGTTTATAACACATAATAAGAATAAACTTAATGTGATTATTTAACTTTTATATTATATATTATTGCATTTTAGTGTTATTTTATGATAAGCACCTTATACAGAGTTTGACATCTCTAAGGCACTTATTGTTGTATACTGTTGAATTTGAGTTGAATAATTACAGATTATTTGAAGTAAAAAATCATTATTTTATGTGATTTGAAAATATATGTAATCTCTCTATATTACAAGATATGCTGTTGGGTCTGCCTAGATACACCAGTATACTCTTTATTCAGTGCATTATACACCTGAAATATTAAATGATTGAATCAAAATATTGCAAGTCACATTGAGTTCATTCTTGTGTTAACTATATTCACCATTATCTTCATTTTATATACTACGTAATGTAACATAATATATGCCATAAGGATATGATTAAAATAAAAATTATCAAATCTCTAATAGATGATCATGGAAGATGTTAAATTAACAAGACTATAAGGCCATTTCTCTAAAGAAAGTAATTGATTTGATCTTCACTTCACCTTCATTATTCAGTTAAGTTTGACTTGACTTAAATAAATGGGTAATATGGTGACCATCGAAATCTCTTGCATTTATAAGACTGCATGCTTACTGGTATTTATTTTCACATCTTGCTATGTAATTTTTATACTAAATTTATTCTGTCCGGAGAACATATTTAACCATGTATACGGGAACAGTGGTTGTATAATTATCAAGTCAAGTAATGGGTGGACAATATTACTAATACAATGCTTGTCTTAGGGTTGAAATTTGATCATAAGTATTTATAAACAATTCTAGAAAAAAACTGTTACCAAACATTTTAAATTGATAGGACTAAGCTTATAACTTAAGCATAATTATTAAGCAATAAATTGGCTTTATAATCACTCAAATATCAAGAAAAATTTAACAATCGGAAGCTGGCTCAAATCCCAGTTTAGTGCTTTAATGGTTAAAAACTATTACAATTATAAATGGAATATATAGTGCAGCAGTTAGTGCAGTTGATGTTAGATTCATTAATTAGATGTTTAATTACTATGATGCAAGAGTATGTTGTCTCTCTACTAAATTTGCTTTATTTTACTGACCTGGTGTCTAGACCTCTTCTGCGAGAACAATGCTAAGTAACCTCAACTGTTTAAGATATAATGAATATTAAAAGAACATAAATAGTGTTTATGATTTATTTTTATCAATTAAAGGGTCTATGTTTTAATATGAATGTTTTCCGTGTAGGAAGGCCCTTTTTTTTTTTTTTTGACGGGGTGAAATGCATTTACGCACTACCCTTATCTATTGTATTTGTGGGATCAAAGTCCCCCAAATACAATAGATAAGGGGGCACGGAGTGACGAGCTCCGTGCCAGTGTGGGACTCACCCGGGCGAGAGTCGCCCGGAAATACCCACTAAAACCCCCCGGGGCCGTCCGCTGCATTGTGTATGAAGGCCCTAATATGAGTGTCTGTTTGTATTGTCAAAATTATTTTCTTTACTAAATGGGTATGAATGTACACAATACCTATACTAAAAATACAATTTTGAAAAATGTTTGTCTGTCTATCTGTTTGTAATGCGTAATCTCCGGAACGGTTGGTCCGTTTTGACGGGATTTTTTTTTTGGTAGATAGCTGAAGTTACTCCGCGTAACTTAGGGTACTTTTAATTTTCGAAAATAATTAGGGTTCCGCGTAAAAAAAGTGCTATAATTTATGAGAAATATTTTAACTTTATATTAGTACTAATTTTTTTTTCGAAACTAATTATCTTCCACATGAAAAAATTAAAATGCAGTGAAGAACATATAAAACGCGGGTGCAGCCGCGGGCGCACAGGTAGATGTTTAATATGAATGTTATCCTATCCAAGAATAAAACTGAAGTTAATCCTTTCAGCTTAATAGTAAGAGTTTCTACTATAGTGAAGTGAGGACTGTAAATTAGTGGCTATTTATTCACTTACTTTACTGTAATTTGTCAACAGTTGCAGGATAATCTTATATGTTTATGTTTTAGTTTCAATTTGCAGATGTTTATCTTGAAATTATGTTAACAATTTTCTCATTTCTTAGTTCAATACAGACAAAGTAAATATGAGTTCATTGTAACTAATGTCATTGCTCTGTTGTTCCTTATAAACTTGTATATATGTACCTACATACATATTTAATGTTATTATATTAAAAAAAAACTGGTTATAAAACTATTTATCACATGATATCTTTTAAATATTCACTTATTTAGGTACTGAACAATATAAACAATGTATTTTATATTGTTTTAATTTGTTTAGAATTTTTTATGTGGACGCCACAAAATGACTTCACTTAATGTGACGTTAAATAAATTAAATAAAGAGGCTGAAAGGGCGATTTGTATTTTTATATATAGGTAGGTAGGTACTTAATTTTTTTTTATTCATAAAAATTCAAACTGCACAACATAAATTTTATTAAATTAGTTACTTAATTACTTGGTTAGTTTATATACTGTTTGTTTGAATAAATAAATAACTAAGTAGGTAAAAAATGGGAGGCGCTAAGAAATAATTTATTTACAAAGTGGGCAGTAGACAAAATAAGTTTAGGAACTTCTGCATTAGAGCGTACATAATGTCACAGCTTTACGGTTACCACCATCTCGGCACGAACCAAAAAGTTTGTAACCTCTTTGTCTTTTCCGTACCGTGAAGGTGTGGAACAATGCCCCAGTGAGTGCGTTTCCTCCTTCCTTCAACATATAGTCCTTCAAGCGTAAGGTGAAGAGGCATTTATTCAGGACGGCATAACAGCTGCAAGCCACAATTGATTTTCGATTTCTCGGTGATTTCTGTTCATGGACTTTACTGACCAGTGCAGTCATTTTGCTGTGATACAATAAAAAAAAGTTAATTTATGTAGACGATTTATGCATTATACGTATATACTACATTTTGCCTGCGACTCCGATCGCGTATCATATTGTCTATTCCGCACAATTATTCAAGGCATAATGGAGTTGTTTAAATATTCATCCGTTTAGTCAAATAATATTGTGATGGTCATTGTTTTTTTGTCTAAATTTACTTTTACACTCATGGTTTGTGTGTTGTTTTAATTAGTAATAAAATATGTACCTGACCTGTTAATATATATCTCTATAGTATGTTTGGTGTAGACGCAAAAACTGAAAAACTACTCAACCGATATTAAAATTTCTTTCATCGGTAGGGCTACACTGTTTTTAAAATTAAAAATTTTGCGAAGGGTTGCAAGTGTGTAACAAAAAAATGCAAATCGGTTCAGGGCTTCTCAAGTTATATAAGCCAACTCACAGATAGATAAACTTGTTCCCTTTCATTATATGTGAGGATAATGAGCATTATTGAGAGGGAAAAACGACAAGTGAGAAAGAAAAGGTACTGTGGATCAAAGGGAAAGAGATCGACAACAAAAAGAACTAGAGTCATATGTTTTGTAAAATGCAACGCACTTTTAGCTAAACCATTAATAATAATTCACCTATATAGTTCAGAGAATAATCAAAAATATTTTTAAACTTGGTGTTTATAATCAGTCAAGTGAATTCTAGTAAATATTCTTTGTCAATATCCACTCAAAATTACTTTATACGCGATTACAATCAACTTAGTATCAACCTGTAGCAATTATGTACCTCACCTTCATGTTACATCAAGGATAATTGGAACAATAGCTCAACTGGAAGGCGGCACTGCAACGACTCGCAAGGTAAACTTGTGATTAGAAAGTCCTAAGCTCATAAATATAGAAGAGCCTTTAACGCAGATATAATAAAAACAAACTGTAAACAACCTTCAAGCCGTGCAGAGCCAATAAAAAACAAAACACAAGAAGAAACAACCTTCATGATGCCCATATTTATTATGTTCTTCAGTAATGGATTTCGACTTTAACGCGAAAACTATGTGCCTATGGTGGCAAAATTTAAAACTCGATTTCAGTTTTTAGCAAGCTGTCTTGCAGTAGTTCTTATTTTATTTCATTAACTTACGTAATTTCACTATATGTTTCCTATTTAATGTTAGTGGAATTTTGCACAAGTAAAGTGTATGAATTATGGGATATCACAAAACTTAAAGTACTAGCGCGATGGATACCGTTTTGTTATAGCTTTAAAGCACTGATATAAGATTGAAAGAATGTTGTAATCACATGGGACTGGTAGTAATGTGAATATGACTCGCATTACAGATTACAATTAAATAAGAAAAAAGACGATTTGTGTTATGCGAATGCGCGCGATGGTCATGATCAAAAGAAGTTATTGATATGTTTACATATAATTACATTTTATGAAGCAAACAATACATCGAAATGTATTAGATGCGCAGTGTGCAGGAATCCGCCATTGTTAACGTTTTGCAATTTCGATTATAACCTAGGGTAAGACTCGATTTATTCGAAAGGTCGTGTGCAAAACAAATGTGCGTATAATGTGGCATATACATGTAAGCGCCATTGCTTTCGGTGCAGTTTGTGGGCGAATAATAATAATAAGCAGAATAAAATGATAGATAAGCAATTAAACATAATAAATCTAGGTTAGTATATTACCGGATTATTAATCAGGACGTGACTTTGCTTCCATCGCACGTTATCAATGTAATCGTCAGTTTTTCAATAAATGTGTCGTTTACGTAAGCAGAATTTTAGTCAATTATGAAGGGAAGGTTCTCTTTTCGACTGCAGAACAAAGTTCATATAGTCCAGTCAGCAAGTTTAAAAACTTGTTGATTCTTAATGAAGCTCCTAAAATACATGCGATTGTTAATTCAATTCGGAATAGCGTCTAGAAAACTATATCTCGAGGATTTTTTAGCAAATAAAAATTGCATTTGAAAAAAAGAAATTTCGTTTTTCTTAAATGATCCTTAAAGAGTTGGAAATTTCCGATAAAAAGGCTCAACTCCGAAGCTCTATCTCCATTATTTATATTTTTTATTTAACGCCGAAAATAGGTCTGTTGAAAACCAAATTCCTTTAACATAATAACTAAAAATCTTTGAACGCATCGCCACTTAACATCAAGTGATCCATCTATTCAACCGAAAGATGTCCATTGCTGGACATGGGTCTCCCAAAGGTCTCCACAGCGACCGGTCTTACGATACCCGCCAGTACAGCGGACTTCCGCGACATTTACCAGGTCGCGGTCATCATGTGATATTCTTAAAAAAAAAAAAAACAATAATGTTGAGAATTTAGAATTTTTACTTGGAGTTCTTAGTTCTTGGGGTGAAAAATCCATTTTTTAGTCGTGTAAGGATGTTTACTACAATTATTACTTAGGGGTCATCCATTACTCACGTGATGTTATTTAATACGTTGCTATGTTTTAAATGGTTAAGACTAATCTACTACTCAAAATCACCGTTTATTTTTAGTACCACATATCATAATTTTTTTTAGAATATTATCTTTAAATGTAGGTATAACATTATTTAACTCTGGAAAATTTTGGAAATCGTTACCTGGAAACGGTAAGTAAGTCAAAGTCAAAATAACGCGTCCGCTTTTCAGTTTACATATCAGGTGTTCAAGAAAAAAATAAATACACGTGATATCTCACTGCACACCCCCTTCGAGTGTCACGTGATCGATGAACGATCTCTTAGGGTTTTTTATAACATTTAGCTACTAAACTGTAAATCAGCGGTTTTTATAAACACAAGGAGTAACTTGTTTTCTCCTGTTAATTACTGATTTCACACTTTCATGACTCGCCGTATAAATTTTATATTGTTTTGTTGTTTCTTTCAACACTTCGGTCATTGACGTTAGTAAAATTGGACTTTGGGTACGTAAGTAAAAAAAATATCCGAACTGTAATAAAAGTAATATATAACGTTAAATTTCTTTCGATCCCGTACTGATAAAAAAAAAAACATTGAATGAATGATACTTACTCTTCTTTGAATATTATAAATTAAAAACTCTCTCTGACTCTCTATTGGTTGGTTTTAATAAGAGAGTAACTGAAACGATTTATAATTTTTTAAATAGCTAGGGTATTTTTAAACCAAATTATGTGGTTAATTAGACTTGTATATTATTGTGTAATGAAATAAAAAATAATTTAATCTAATAATAGTGTTGCCCCTGGCTATGATTACATGAACTAGAATTGGAATTCAATTAATAATTGTAATAAAAAACTTTTTTAATTAAAAACAAAACCGACTTCAACAGAATAAACTATAAGAATTCACTAAAAAGTTAATAAAAAATTACAATATTAATCTGCTTCGTTAATTTTGAAATCGAAGCCAGCTTATTAATAACAAAGTTCTGTAAATAATCTCATTAATTATATTCAATTTTGGTTTAGCTTTATTTAGCTTATATGTAATTGTGATAAAGTTTAAGTAGTTATTTTCATTTGTAAATAAGTACATTAGTTAACTCTAGCTGGCACCGACTCCAAAATTAACGAAGCAGATTAATAAAGTAATTATTTATTGACTATTTAGTGCATTTTTATAGTTTATTCTGTTGAAGTCGGCTTTGTTTTTAATTAAAAAAGTTTTTTTCTACTTTTAGTTTAAGTATGTACCTTTAGGTATAGCTGTGAAGCCTTCTTCATAGCTTTGAGAACGAATGTATGAAACACGTGTCTCTATAATACTCGAGGGGTTTTCTCATTTTCCTGGAGTTCCACTGATCAGATCCTGATTTGGTGGAAATGAAACCACATCGGAAGTGTACTACTTCGATTACAAAAAAAATTTGCAAGTCTGTCCTCAAATTACGGTGAAATCGCGTAACAAAAAAAAAACAGACAGACGAATTGATAACCTCCTTTTTGAAGTCGGTTAATAAAATGAGTAATTTTTTTCTATCTGATTATTTATTTCAATGATGCGTAACTAGTTTTGTGATATTGATAATTTTTTTTTCAAATTTATTCTATTTAGCATATTATTGCTTAATATTTAATGGTTCAGAATATAAATTGTTGCAAGAGAACATGCCGATGGTAATTTTTTATCGAATTTATTTACTATTTATATATTTATTAGGTATTTATTCCAATTGTAGACCACTCTAGGTCTTGCCTCTTTTAAGAGGCGGGCGAAGAGGTGGGGTTGAGAAGTGTGTTCACTCCCCCATCCCCGCTGGGCCATTGCACGACGAGGCCCGGTGGGTTCGCTGCAGGGGGCGACGCGGTGCTTGCGAAAGCCACCCCGTGTCGCCCCCATCCCAAATGCAGCGGACGGCCCCGGGGGGTTTTAGTGGGTATTTCCGGGCGACTCTCGCCCGGGTGAGTACCACACTGGCACGGAGCTCGTCACTCCGTGCCCCCTTATCTATTTTATTGGGGGATTTTTATCCCTTAAATACAATAGATAAGGGTAGTGCGTAAATGCATTTCCCCCATCAAAAAAAAAAAAAAGTATTTAAAAAAAAGTATTTATTCCAAGTACCTAATTACGTAATATAACAAAACGCCTACTAAAATTAAAAAAGTAACAAAGCGGATTAAGGTTCTCGCATTATTAGCCCATTATCAAACACAGAAAGACCGAATGAATTTGTCTTTTACTGTATAGGATAAAAAAATATATTGAATTTATATATCGATTATGCGTTCTCGGTTTTATACATGTTCATTTTTTTATATTTTCATCCAATAATTAAGTATATGCACTTGCAAAACTGCGTCCAAACTGGTCGGTAGGGTTTCATGGCGTGGTTTCGGGTTTGTTATGTAGTGATCCTTACTTTTAATCCATTAACTTGCAATATAATATGTTTCTAGATTATGTATTTTTGGTGGCGTTTTGTGTCATTTCATGAAATAACACGACATCTGACAATAAACCCCTTAAAACGTTTTAACAAATGGCTGCAACTTTGTTGATGCACAGGATATTAGTAAAATAAAACTAAGATGGGCCTAAGGAATTTGTATTTATGGCCGTAATAAATTATTTAAAAAATTTTGGTCGCTGATAACAGTATCCATGAAAGAAAAATATATTAGAAGATTTTCTTACTTCTTAATTATAAAAGTATTTATTTTATAAGAAGTTATCGCCACAGTTTTCTAGGTCAGGGTAAGTGGCGACGCGGTGCTTGCGAAGACGCGGTGCTTGCGAAAGCCACCCCGTGTCGCCCCCATCCCAAATGCAGCGGACGGCCCCGGGGGGTTTTAGTGGGTATTTCCGGGCGCTTCACGCCCGGGTGAGTCCCACACTGGCACGGAGCTCGTCACTCCGTGCCCCCTTATCTATTGTATTGGGGGACTTTGATCCCTCAAATACAATAGATAAGGGTAGTGCGTAAATGCATTTCTCCCCGTTAAAAGGTCAGGGTAAGTGGATAGTTCTGATGGAGTCATTAGGAAATGTTTATATCACACGATGGCTTGGTACGGTTTCATTACTGTTACACTTTTCAATACTTATCGCTATATCAATTAGTAATCGCATCTTTAAAATTATTAAGCTTTTTAAATATAATAAAGCCCAATGAGAAACGTGAGTACAGTATTTGTATGGACCTGAGCGTTGGGCAACTAAAGAGGCGGATGAAAGAAAAGTGCACGTGACGGAGTGGATTAAGTTGGATGTGTAGTATAACTAGAATGGATAGGATTAGAAATTAGTATAAAAAGCTTCAAAGTAGCACCGTTAGCAGAGAAATTAGGGATTAGCTTGGTATGGACATGCCATGAGGAGAGATGAAACTCATGTTACTAGAAGAGTGTTAAAGTAATGGAGGTCCGCTGAATAAGTTATTTGTTGTTGTTTTTTTTTTACTTTTCTATCTCTCCCGCGAATCGTACGGCGTGATGTTTTAAAAGTGAACGTAAGTCTTTATAAGTTATATTATAGATTACGCCATTTCGTATTACTATGTAATACTTTCTCTTTTGGTGTATAGCCTAAGTATTCACTTCAGATTTCTACTTGCAATTATTGCCATAACTCGGTCGAGTTGTTTCGATTAAATGCATAATTCTATTTCTAGCGTTTGTCTCTTTCTTACGTTGCGGGATTATCCCTTACTTATGTGGAGGTAAAATTAGTATTTTCCATGTGAGAATGTATCTTAATCTTCATCAGTATGTTGTCATAAGCTTAGTGGTTTTCACTATTGTATTTATGTGTTGTAATTATCGACGGATATTTTTTTTTCTAATGGTGATCATTCACTTCGAAACGTAATTTTACCAAAGAGACCAATCTGAGAAAAGATATAATACATTTGAGAATTCACATATAGGATAAGAGAGGACCTGCATAACTTAGATTCACCTTTCAGAGGTCATTCTATTCTGTGTACATTTTAATCCATTATTTCTTCTTTGTCGCAAACGTCTGAACCTTGACTTTCATAAAAAGCGTTGACCAGTCAGTTCCTTTTATCTTGTGTTATCATCTGTCACGTGACAAATATAGTAGTTAACGTAGTTTGGGGTTAAACAATTTCTGCGATAACTTACTATGCGTGACGTAATCTATGTGCAATAATAGTAAATGCATATAGTCTCTCCTTAACATACTTTTAAAAGTTTTATTTATAATACGCTCGTTAATTTGCGTAATTAAATATGTTAATATCTTATAACGGCATCAATGCTGTTGAGGATTTTATAAAATGATTTAGTAACCGCACCCACTAGACTGAAACAGCAAAGCGAGCATTGCTGTTGTGTGAAATAAATCTATATATATGGCGTATTTGTTTTCTAGTTCGCGCTATGTAAGTTGACCCAAGATGGATCTTATATGGTTCTATACAGTGATATGTCACATGTATTTAATTCTTTGTGGAATACTCAATTTCTAAACCAAGAAGCACCGCATAACCACAATTTTCAAGAATTAAATTAGGTTACACATAGGTATTCAGAATTTTTTAGGTAGGTTACAAAGTCTCACGTAGTTAGTGCCCTTTTTTTTTTTTTTTTTTTTTGACGGGGGGAAATGCATTTACGCACTACCCTTACCTATTGTATTAGTGAGACCGAAGTCCGCCAATACAATAGGTAAGGGGGGCACGGAGTGACGAGTTCCGTGCCAAGTGTGGGGCTCACCCGGGCGTGAAGCGCCCGGAAATACCCACTAAAAACCCCCGGGGCCGTCCGCTGCATTTGGGATGGGGGCGACACGGGGTGGCTTTCTCAAGCACCGCGTCGCCCCCTGCGTAGTTAGTGTCCCTAACGCAATGAGATACTCCGACCATACGTCAGATCATTTAGTGTAAATGGTAATAGGATATTTTTAATAGCTTTCAATCTTTTAATTTAACATATTTCTGGGTCTAGATTAACCAGCCAAAGGTACCGAACAACCAATGGTTTTCGTCATGTCGTATCTGCAAACGCATCAATAAAATCCCCAACTATTTGCATAGATTTTAGATATCGAACTAACCGCCTAATTTTTGGCGTTAATAAACCAAAATAAATTGTCCACTGTAGTGATAAGGGCATAGTTCCTTGACCGGCTACCCTTTACAAGAGTTTGGATAAACTGTTTTGTAGTTTTTTTTTTGGATCTCACGTACCGCGGGCAAAATAAGAAACAATTTGTATATAGATTATAATCAGAATTGACTTCTCGTAATTTTAGTCAAAATTTCAATATTAGGTAACGGAAATTCAAAACAACATCAATAATATTATTATTTATTATCTATAGAAGCAAGATAAACGGATATTCGTTTTATTCAATTCCTTGTACGATAACCACGCTCTGCGGCAAACGGCCGATTACGTGTTAGTGACGTCACACGTGACTCTGCATAAACGTTGCGCGCAAAATTAGCTCCGATTGATTGATTCTGGTTACATCTATAATAAATCGTTGCGGTATGGTGTCATAACATATCGCTATTTTCACATGAAAATGTCGATTGTTTATAAAAAGCTTAGAGAAAAACAATTGATTTTTGTTAAATTATTGACATAGGTCTCTCTGTCAAGATTTGTCATTGTACAATTTTCGGTTCATTAATTATTTATTATTAATTTTCATGATCCATTAATTTCGAAAATAATTACGGCTCCGCATTAAAAAATGAAAACTCGTTCAATGCACAGTTTTAAGGGCAAGCGCTTGAATTTATGAGAAATATTTTTATTTTATACTGCAAAAAAATTAGGGTTTCGTATAAAAAGATACAAGAATATATGAAAAGCGGTCGCAGCCGCGGGCTCACAGCTAGAGATAGAGATACTTTCTCATTGGTTTTTTTTTTTTCGGGAAAGTATTAAAAATAGTATGATAACAATGGCGCCACTCGAGAAGGTTTTTTTTTTTACTCGGATGAATCATTTACAACATGAATGCCCTTTCTCCGACACGATTGAAATGAATTATGCTAATCTCGTACACGCGATTCGTTGTACGAAAGTGTAATATGTCAACAGCGTGAGAATTGGATGCCCGCATTAAGTATGTTCCATTGTTCAGTTAAATTATTGTAAATGTTATCTCTGTAATATTCCATATTTGTTTGTCTTTTTGTATGTTCATCCTTATTTTGATAATCATTTAAAAAAAAAAAAAACTACGATGTCTCATTCTTTATTCTTGGGTTAGCGTAATATGCTTTTTAATTTGGGACACAGTGCAATCTAAGAACCGTTTTGATAGTTAAGAGGGTTTGTGGATATCTACCAAGAATGATTGATTTGTAGAAGATCCTGGTTTGAAGTTCTTTTTATAACATTCGCGTTCTAGTAACGATAGGTAATCGTTTTCCTCCATTATCCACTAATTATCATATAGTATTACTGTTTTGATTAGGGATGATCGATATTCATCGATGGTGAATAAACATCGATATTTAGCTGGAAAACATCGATGTTTTTAATTTGATAACATCGACATATCGATGTTATGACAATATAATATTGAAAAGCCAATATATTCCTTATAGCCATCCAGCATTGGATGTACTAGTTAGGGACAAGATAACTATCAAGCTCAACTATGTTACACTAGATGACACCGACCAACTTAATCGAAGTAAGAGCCGTACGAATAGTTATTTCTTTGTATTGTAAGATCACTGCCTTTGTATTATCTACTGCCTCGGTAGCGCAGTTGTATTACATACGACTGCCGTTCTGAGGTCTCGGGTTCGATGCCCGGGTCGGGTAAAGTGATATTGGGTTTTTCTACTCAGTATCATCCCGGAGTTTGGAATTTGTGCCCGATATGGCGACAGGCTCGCCCCCTGTCACATCTGGGACGGAACTAAGCTCGGCGAAATGTGGGTGGTGTAGTTCGCTACTTCACCTCTGCCTAACCCTTCGGGGATAACAGGCGTGAGCATATGTATGTATGTAAGATCATTATAAACTTGGTTAACTAAAAAAATAATATTCTGCCTGTTCAACGTAATAACAATTGCCCACGGAATTTTATTAATAACCTGGTAGCTGATTTAAGACATTACTTTTATGGAAAGTAATCAACCTATCCAAATTTAAAGAAAATAGCTGGAAAATGTTTGTGTTGCACAGCGACATCCTCAGCTTCAGAAAGGCTTTTTTCCAAAGTTGGTCAACTCCTGTACTAGTAACAGAACAGACTAAAGAGAAAACACCACAAAGTTATTTCTTTTACAGAGTCTGCAAAAAAAATACTGGGAATGTTAATTTTTTTTGTCTTGTATTTTCAATAAGAATAAACACATTTAGTAAATAGGATAGACAGTTTTTTTTTTTTTTAGTGGGTAGTGACTAGCGCTTCTCGCTTCGAGTCCCACACTAATTCTGGCGTGTGACAGCCTTTCACCTTGCGTGTGAAAGGCTGTCACACATCTTCGGCTTCAGCCTTTCCTGGGGGGCTTGCCCTGGGTTAGGTTGGACAGCAAGTGCGTAAATGCATTCCCCTCGAAAAAAAAAAAAAAAAAAAAAAGGATAGACAGTTTTAATTGGTACTGGAAACATCGATGTTTTTCTAATATCGATCATCCCTAGTTTTGATTCACAAAACGACATCAGAAATAATGGATTTCTTAACATTGTTCGTAAAAAACTATGTTTATATTTGCAGGTGTACAACAATGTCGTGCTTTGAGACGTACCAACACGCGTGCGCTAAGCACTTGCACAATCCTATGCAAGAGTCCGACCGAACAGCCGCCAGGGCCGCCTAACCCGCATACAGGAAAAGATGCTGCTACTTCAGGTACAAAACAAACGATTTAGAATTATCATCTAGAGACGTTATATAAAATCAAAATCTAAATGAAAAAATCTTTATTCAATTTAGGCCCTAAGAAGGCGCTTATGAACGTCTAAAAAACACTACTACCGGTTCGGAAAACAACCCAGTCGAGAAGAAACTTCAAGAAACTTGATTTGGTTCTTTTTTTTAATATAAATATAATACATATCATTTTTTTTTCATATAAAAAGTCTTAACTAATGTTAGTGGAAGCACAGAGATGTGGGTTAATTCCAGACATCACTATCATACACGTAATGATCCACCCTTGAGATTAAAACTTGCTTGACATAATACTTGAACGTTATTGTCAGGTAAATCGGTAATGTTACTTGGGATCTTATTGTAAAACCGAATACTATTTACCTATAAAGCTTTTATTACACTTACTTAACCTAAAGCGTGGGACGGACAATTTGTCTTATTTCTAATATTAAAATTATGACGATCATTCACTAGATCTAGCTTGTCTAAATTTTTACGAATATGGATTAAGTTATCGAAGATGTATTGGGGGGGGCAAAGTTAAGATATCATATTCTTGAAACATGTTCTTTGGAGATTTGCGAGGTCTAATATTGTATATTGCTCATATACATATTACATAGAAGATAAAATAATTATTGAAAGCGTCTACCTTCGTATAGGCTCTTATAAATTGCGTCAAAACGAAAGTTTGATTTAGTTTGTCCGATATAATGAAATAACGAGCCTGGTTGTGCATTTGCTATTGGTCGAAACAGATTTTGATTTTTTGCACAAATTTGTTATTTCTTCATAAAATTGTGTAGCTCTATCATATTTATTAAAATTAAAAATGAAAGAATCGATCAATTGCATAGAACTATTTTCTAAAACACTGACATTTGAGGTAGTGCCAAAATAAATAGATTCAAACGAAACGCGATATCTACTTTGGATCGTATATTAGAAAAGCATTTATAATAACTTCCAACAAAGCGAGATGTTACGCATTGATTCTTTTTTTTTTCATAACTTTAAATTTGAAAATCTCCCAGTGCCATTATTGCCAACTACATTTCGAGTAACTATTCAAATCAACACATGTCGATATAAGAACTTCTGCTAACTAATCTATATTTCCATAACTAGGCACAACGTCGGGGGGTAAAAAATCAGGTTCAGGCAACGGTGTACTCACTTGTCCAAAATGCGGGGATCCATGCACTCACGTGGAGACCTTCGTTAGTTCGACCCGCTTCGTGAAATGTGACAAGTGCCACCACTTCTTCGTTGTGCTCAGCGAAGTGGACACCAAGAAGAGCATCAAGGATAACGCCGACAACAAAAATGGATTTTACAGGTCAGTTGGTATATTATGTTTTAACGAGGATTTAAAACTGCGTATAAAAAAATGTTCTGTTGTTTTTGCTTTTTTGAGCAAACATATTTTTTAATCGATTTTTTTGTGTGTTTTGAGTAAAATTTAACTCAATTTAAAAAGTAATACAACTGTAAGTGGAAGAAATGTATTTAATATTACTTCTCGAGTTTGTACTAAAGAGTTCATCAAAGGCTTTGACAGAATTTATCACCATTTTACAAAGCGTTGTAATAATGTTCAAAATCATTAGATTTTGTTTTAAGAAGAACCTAAAATGTTTTGGCCTGTTTCAATGTTTGCAATTGCTAAAACATATTTTTGTAACTATTTAGTGACATTTTTTAAAATTTACTTGTAATAATGTAGGGAAATATTCGTTTTCACCTTATACCTTCATAACTTAGTTGAGATAGAATAGTTTTTATTGGAATAAATTAAGTACTAGGTTCTAACGCATATGTTATCGTCGTTAGGCGGTCTGTTTGTTTTTGGATTATCCCGATAGGGTTCATAGACACTTCTCAGTTTGCAGAATCAGTGTAAAAAAAACAGATTAAACTGGTTCATTGGACTTATTATCAGTACGAGAGAAATATAGGCATGTGATTAAAAAGAACCCACAGCCAAACATCGCCGTAAGGTTGTCACTAGCGTGTGAATTTGTTTTTAATAAAAGTTCGTCGAACTCGAAATGTGACATTGTATCGAAACGAAACAAGTGATATTTAACCGAGTTGTTTACACGTCGACTTTTAGTTGCCGTGCTAATGACCACCCTATTGTTATTCGATTTTATGAATGTGTTAATAGCGAGGCGCTTCACCTCTAAGTGTCTCTTACAATTCACTGATGGTAGAGAAACTATATTTAAATCAATATCGCACAGGATTTATGGAGTTGAAAGGACATTAGGACTAGCTTTTTCCTTATCTTCTACATTGGATGCCCCCTGTGTGATTAGTCCGGGTGCATTTTTAGTATAATTTCTAACTCGGTTTTCCAGCGGTTCTTGACACACTTTTATGGTACAGGCTCATTGCATATATTGCGTTCTTGTATGCTAGGCCGTGTCAAGATCACAAGTAGATAGAACTGGCCCCAGTAAGCCTATGCTACGTACATTGTTTTTTGTATCCATGTTTCATGACTTATTGAATCGAGTGTCTTATTTTTAGTAAATTGAAAAACTCTATACAAAGTGATATTGTTATATAGTATATTACAACATTAACAGATCTATCCTAGGAAAGGTATTCCTTATAATAAAATGCAATATTGCCTTATATGTCCTAGTTTGTTTATAACTTTAGAAGTATAAAGCAGATTTACATCTTACATGTTTTATTGTCCACTTTTACATTGGGTAACATATGAATTAGTTTTGATCATAATATTAAATTAACTCGGCATTTGATAATAAATACTGTTGTTTATACTGGGACGGAATCTATGCCAAAATTAGTTGTAATACAAATACGAGATAATGATGCTCTACAGTTTCATTATCAGATAAATATAGGTCATAACAATGACACCTGTTTGACTTTTCTAAAGATATAATTAATAAAATTACATTACTATTGAAAATGATTAATGACAAGATATGTAAAAAGAAAGAGGTTACCAAGGTTCTTATTTTCTAGCCTTATTAAGCTAATTGTATTTTTTAATTATTTTTGTCTATCGCCGTCAGGATTTTAATTTTTTTATTGATATGCCTTTCTGTTGCGATTATTTGAAATCGTTATTTGAAAGTGTAAAAATAAATAAATAAATAATATGAGATCATTTATTACTTGTCATTGATCAACTAATGCTGTAACTATAAACAGTGATGCATAAAAATTTGGTATTATCAAATGCCTCATATAAATATTTAGACGACAACAATGATCGTTTTAACTTTCAAACGGTGGTCTCTACTTGGAGATAGATATATAATATTGTGCATAAATGGTAAATTTACGTCTTTAATATTATATATAATACACTTTAAAATTAAGAGGCCTAAACTACTTGCAAAAAAAGTCCCTAAAATTAAGAAGCTCATCGCAGTGTGACTAGGCTGTCCCTAAAATAAATGATTTGAATTGTCTCTGCGGTCGAGTCTAGCTCTAGTTAATTATACCAGCACCTAGGACTTAAGTATCGACTCGCATGTTGCAATAATTATGCGTAAAATGCATTTCAGCTGTTTCCATACTTTATGTATGCGTAACACCTTTGTAAACAATATTAAAGTGTCAAGTGACTAACGAATACTGTTGTTATAATAAGTAATAAACCATCTCGTATATAATGGTATGTTTTAACACCGCTGTAAAAGCCTCTGGGTCGCATGTGGGTGTGCTAGTCCCTACACTTACGTATGGTAGTAAGTGTTGGGTCTGGCAGAAGATGCATGAAAGCAAGATTAATGTAGTAGAGATGAGAAATCTAAGTAGTGTAGCTGGCATGAGAATTATAGATAAAGTAAAGAATAGTGTGATAAGGGAACGTCATGGTATGGATAGGGGATGTAGAGAAAAAGATAGAAAAGGAATGCTTAACTGGTTTGGGTGCATGGAAAGGATGGATGAAAGAAGATTGAAGAAACAGATCGAAAATGACTGGACAAGTCGGTAAAGGTCGAACAGGACGAACGTATTTCGACCAGTTCGAAGATGTTGTGAATAGAGGTCAGGTCAAAACTACTCGAGTAACCGAAGAGCAAGTATGAAAGCGTTCATGAAAGTAAAAGAAGCGAAAGACGTGAGTCAGGATCTTAGCAAGTAGAAAGATGTAATCTCTGTCTACTCTTATGGGAGAGAGGTGTGATGTTACGTATCTAATGTAGCTATTCTAATCTGATAAGGAAACCTCCGCCGCCTCCGAAAAAGATCTTCGAATACCTTAACAAGCATGTCGTCGGTCAAGAGTACGCGAAGAAAGTGCTGTCTGTTGCCGTTTATAATCACTACAAGAGGATTTACAACAACGTGACAAGCGGTTCACCGACCGATGCCCATCATCCGCTCCACCACACGCATAGGGGTGAGTGGTTTTTTTTTAATTTGCTCTGAAAATTAATTTCTTTAACCATAGGTGTAGGCAAAAATGTGTTTAAACAGTTGATTAGGGGCATTCCCGGAAAGATTGATGTACATTTGATGTCTCGTGTAAGTTAGGCGGCAATTATTGCTCACATAACAAAACCTGTTATCTTTAACTGTTTAAGCGAACATAAGACTACTGATTTTATTCCACTGGTGTTTGGTATGTTATTTTGCGCTAACAGTTCATATTATTTTATTCCGTTCGCCAATCGATACAATCTACAAACATTTCAGTGTTTTTTTTTTTGTATTTTCAAGTTTGTGCGAGTCTGAGTTTTAATTGTATGTAAATATTGGCTCAGTCGTTACTGTAGGTAGTCTATAAACAGCGACGCGGTGACTGCGAAAGCCACCCCGTGTCGCCCCCCATCCCAAATGCGGTGGACGGCCACCCCCCCGGGGGTTTTAGTGGGTATTCCCGGGCGGCTGTCGCCCGGGTTTGAGTCCCACACTGGCACGGAACTCGTCCCTCCGTGTCTCCTTAACCATCGCATTGGGGGACCTCGGTCTCACTAATGCAATGGTTAAGGGTAGTGCGTAAATGCATTTCCCCCGTCAAAAAAAAAAAGGTAGTCTATAAACAGCCTGAGTTAGAAAATAAATACATAAGCCAAAGCATCAACCCCAACCCCCCCCCCTCCGAGTTTGGGTATTTATGCTTTGTTTATTTTTGATGATATGTGAGACGGAGGCGTCTGATTATGCAAGCAATATTTAGTTAATTAATACTTACGGTTTTTTTTTTTTCTTCAAAATAATGCCAACGCTTACGACGTAGTCATAAGGATATAATACCAGTGAGTTTTAAATTGGTATACACGAGCGAAGCTACGGGTAAACAGTTAGTGTCATATAAACAGGAATTTTCGTTACCGTCCGCTTTTTACGCTGAATGTTCAAAAGAAACTGTATCGTCAGTGAAAGTGCATTTCATTTTTTAGTAAACCTTTTACGTTTTACGCTTCATCGATTCCACCGTGACCTTACAGGCCGAGAGAGATCTAAATCTTTTGCAATTGTTTACTATTGTTTTTGTTTTTTAACTAGCCGTGCCTGCGGTTTCGATCGTAATTCAAATTTTCTCTTTTTTTTGCTGCAAAGGCTCAGTGCTTTGACCACAATTTCCACCTTAGGTTAATTGACGATGTGTTCCAGGATGGTGAACACACTAAGTTTAGAGGTATTGGGTCTTAAGTGATGCTACGGGACCATACTTATTGGTTCTTGCGACAGATGTATTTGAGAATGGTAGCTATACAGGCGCGCATTATATCCAACAACATGCCTTCTCACCATGCTGTGATTTCTTCACGATGATTTTGTTCATGGAAAGCTCATGCTGATTTTAGAGTTGGATAGATTTAACTCTGTGATTTAAAAAAGAATCTTGTATATTGGTCAAGAGCTTCTAGAGTTATTATAAGCAAAATAAACGTCGAATTCCTATTTTTGCATAAAAATACACGACTTTACTTTTTAAAGTATGTAAATATAAGGAAAATAATATCAAATATTATCTTAAACCACGAACAATTTTCCTTGTACTTAAAATGTCGAAATCTTTCATGAAATTTTAAAATAGTGTCAGTTTGTGTATATATTATGCCTACTATTTTGTCTCAGTCACCATATATTTTATATTATATTTAATACTGTTATAGTTAATTTGATTTTCTCGTTAATCTGCTTACCGTTTAAAGGACATAGCGTGATGTTCAGTAAGTTAATTATGTTTCACATTTCCAAAATATATTATATAATACATGGTTTAACTTCTTTTTTTATGTGCGTAAAAATATTCATTACAGTTTATGTAAAATGTTAAGCAATTAGAAACTGGCAAATAAATAAAGGGTTCAAACTTCTTTGATTCTCGGTAGGGGAAATGACGTTTAGATTCGCGTTTAAATTTAAACATTAAAAACAGTTGTCCAAAGTTTTCACTTCTATCGGCGGTCCCCATGGCTGTCTAGTTAGTTAATTGCAACCTAATTGTGTATGTTATAAACGTTATAAACTTTCTTATATAAACAGATTATATGATGTTTTATTGTAAGATCTGCTCACAGCCGGCGTATGACATACTTTCTCAAGGAAAAGGATTAATATTCCTTATCTGTTCCTTTGACTGTCTCCGCGACTCTTTTGGTGTTATTTAATACGGCAGTTTATACCTGTCTATTTTATTATATTATATTTAAAAAATATTAAAGCGAGTAATAATAATATCCTAATAAAATGATGTATTCCCAAAAAAAAAAATCATCGAGTGTTAAAATTTTACGTTTTCTCATGAAAAAGGTTATTTATATAGTTAGCTCGATATATGTACTCATAGCTTAATTAAAATCTTTTAAAAGTTATATTTTATTTGATTTATGTGTCGTTTGAGCATTCATTAGGGTTGCTATAAATAAATTAATAACAATTATAAGCTATAAACGTATAGATGAAATAGTCTATGTTCGGGCAATAAATAAATAAATACATTGCAAGATGCCACAAAAATTTGGAGCAGGCTCCAGGATCTTTATAAACGTACGTTTGAACTCTGAATGAGTATTTAGCTCTACTGGTGGATTCAGTCAACGGCTGGCGCTAAACTTTTTAAACCGTACTCAGTGTTTTTAATAATTTATTACGGGCCTGAATACGAGTTCTTTAGGACTGAAAACTTTTTATTCTTTTTCTAATATTTAGTGTTCCAACAAAATGGCCGCCCTATGTTAAGATTTTCAAGTATACTTTTCATGACATCTCAGATTTCATGTAATTATTTTCACAACACTTTTGACTTGGATAGTAAGGTGTTAAATACTGGAGGTGATGAAGTAATGAATATCAAATAAGGAATACTACACAACAAAATAAAAAAAACCCACTAATAACCTTTACACTCGGTGTCTTTACAGAACTAGGTTAGACCATCTTAAATAAAAACAGGTATTTACACGGTAAAGACTCAGTTGTTTGACTACAATCTTACCTGATGTTAAGTGACGATGTAGTCCAGGGTGGTAAACATACTAAGGCTAGATGTACTGGTTCTCAAACGATGCTCCCGGAACACGCTTGTTGGTATTTGGCGACAGGTTTTCTGACTTACCCTGACTTACTGAGTTACCCTGTCGGGCATTATTAAATGCCCTACCACCACGCTATGGTTTCCTCACGATGTGTTCCTTTACCGAAAACTCAGGCTGATATTTAGAGTTTGTTAGGTATGTTTGAACCCGTGTCCATTGGCGAGAAATCCGACCGCACTCATCTAAGCCATCATCGCTTTTCGAGATGGACAATTAACCAAGGTGTCCCTGGGCAGATCTCCTGCACCTTACCCACGGCGGTGGTGGTGGTGGCGGCGGCGGCGGCGGCGGCGGCAGTGGCCCAGGAGGTGGAGCCGAAGTCCTGGAGAGGCAGCAGCACGAACTAAGACTGGACAAGAGCAATGTCTTACTGCTGGGACCGACCGGTTGTGGTGAGTCATTCAAACTATACCTAAATAAATATTTTTCAATCTGTTTTTGTATCTGAGAGAAAGTGAGAATGTTCTGCATAATATTACCTACATTCAGTTTTATAACCGACTACGTTTTTGTTCTATTTAATATTATATATAATTATTTGATATGTTTTATATACGATTATAAATAGTAATGTTCTTTGTTACGCTATTTGAATTTATTTCACAGTTTATATCGCCGATTAGTGATTAAAAATACAAAGAAGTTTTGCCTTTAATTATATGTCAATTTCTAGATATAATTATTGGTGCGTGTGTTAATTATTGCGATAATTTAGGATCCGATAGTGTTTTAATCGTTATTAACAGTCTGTATACTTATAAAACTAATTTAATAAAGCTTTTGACAGTAACGGTCACTGTTCAATCTGGAACGCACAGCAACAACAATCCAATATTAACTATAAACACACGAGCAGAGTTAAACTAGAAACTAGAGGAGACGAACTTAACATAGAACGAGGGGTTAGACAGGGAGACCCTATTTCCCCGAAGCTGTTTATAGCAGTACTTGATAATATTTTCCAAAAACTAGACTGGAATAACAGGGGAGTCTACATAAATGGACACTATTTAAACCATCTAATTGTAATAATTACTGAAACTGCCAAAGACTTTTTTTTTTTTTTTTTTTTTTTTTTTTTTTACTGGGGGAAATGCATTTACGCACTACCCTTACCTATTGCATAAGTGAGACCGGAGTCCCCCAATGCAATAGGTAAGGGGGCACGGAGGGACGAACTCCGTGCCAGTGTGGGACTCGCCCGGGCGTGAAGCGCCCGGAAATACCCACTAGAACCCCCCGGGGCCGTCCGCCGCATTTGGGATGGGGGCGACACGGGATGGCTTTCGCAAGCACCTCGTCGCCCCCTGCGGCGAACCCACCAGGCCTCGTCCGTGCAATGGCCGAAACTGCCAAAGACCTAGAGGAAATGATGAGATCACTGGAATGCGAAAGCTCCAAAATCGGCAGAGAAATGAATGTAAACAAAACTAAGATTATAACCAATAATCGCGAACGTCCGATAGAGATAAAAGGTAACGATATAGAAGAAAATGTCATTCAAAACGTCAAGCAACGATGAAAAAGTAACAAGAAGAGTCAACGCCACTTGGAAGAAATCCTAAAAGGGAACTATAGCTTGCATATATAGGATATGCTTGTATAGGATTCCCTTAAAAATACACAGGAAAATAACTCGAAATCCTCACGTATTTGCACCCCAAATAGTAAAACATAATTATACAAAAAACTCGGTTTTGCATAGATGTTTCGACACGTATCATACGAAATTCTATTATGCCGATCTTTTTCAGCCAAACGGGAACATCTTTATAAAGAACTTAATACCTAAAATCCCAATACGTTAGTACGTACATACGCACACACACACACACACACACACACACACACACACACACACAATAAAATTTGAATATCAAGACATTTATACTGCATAACAAAATTTAATTATAATTACTTTGTAATTGGTACTATTTAAATGTTAAAATAATAATCTGTATTATAGTAAATGTACTGTTAAGTAATATACGATAAATAAATATGAAAAGGACAACATTTGACACATGCCCGTTACCCTGCTTGCTGTATGGTTGCCAAACTTGGACGTTTACAAACAAAACAAAATAAAACAAAAAATTAAATGCAGTCAAACAGCAAGGGAAAGGAGCATGTTGAAAATTAGAAGAATACACAAAATTAGGAGCGAAAGCATTCGTCAAAAAACGGGACTCAACGATGCTCTTAATTACGCGCTCTTACTTAAGTGGAAATGGGCCGGACATAGCTCACGATACTCAGACAAAAGATGGACCATTGAAGCCACACGATGGAAGGGACCAATGGGGAAATAGAATGTTGGTCGACAGTTAAGACGGTGGGCTGATGACTTAATACGCGTAGCAGGAAACGACTGGATAAAGTTAGGCAAGGACAGAGGCACGGACGAGGCCCGGTGGGTTCGCCGCAGGGGGCGATGCGGTGGGATGCATTGGAATCCCGTATCGCCCCCATCCCAAATGCGGCGGACGGCCCCGGGGGGTTTTAGTGGGAGTTCGTCCCTCCGTGCCCCCTTACCCATTGCATTGGCGGGACTTCGGTCTCACTAATGCAATGGGTAAGGGTAGTGCGTAAATGCATTTCCCCCCGACAAAAAAAAAGGCAAGGACAGAGAGTTATGGAAAAGGATAGAGGAGGCCTTTACCCAAACAGGGATTCGAATCTCATAAATAATACTAACATTAATATGAGTAATCTCTCTTAAATTTAAGCAACATTTTACTAACAAACATTGTAAATGAGATCTGGATTAAATGGCTTTATTATTATATTTATAAAACTAATTTAATGCACAAACAAAAGAATTGTGTGATAAAAACAAAACATAAAATCTGAAAACGCCGTGATCGAGTTTTTAATATAAATCGATCCAATATATTTTGGGCCTTTTAATTTTGTCACAATCTATTTCTTATAACTTTGAAAAATATAGAAGCCATTTATTACTTATACAAATGCTATATATATCTTATATATATATATATATATATATATATATATATATATATATATGGCAATCGGATAAAACGAAGCCTTATATAGCAAAAGTTTCTGGCAATTTGAAGTAATAATCATACATGTGCAGGGTCACTTCGGTTCAGAACTCTCGCTTGAATAGCGTATGAGTCACGTGGTCGCACAACTGGTTTCACTATGTGTAGTGTATTGTTTAATATTAGTTGTGCCCTGCGGCTTCGCTCGCTTATTGCTTGTTCAAAAACTCGGCGGAAGGACTACATTCAGTATCTGATGCGTTAATAAAGTAGAGTCTTGACGACAGTGACACTGAACAGTACACACACTCCTACACATAACACGCAGGTACATAACTCCTGTAAGGACCTTTTTGTTTAGTTATTAAATAAAAAAATATATGGTTTAGATAGGTTCAAAATTCTGCGGAATTTTTTACACTCGGGGTAAACGGTTAAGCCGAGGTTTCTACCATTTTGGTAACCCTTGTGATAGTAACCTTTTAGTGTCTGAGTGCCTTCAGCGCTCGCCCCCAAAGTCACGGTGAAGTTGTAAAGAGAAAAAAGTCTGAGAACGATGACGTCACTGGATAGATGTGGAAATCGTATCTCAAGTCGACATCATCACGCCGGAGTACGTCTACCACCGCGGGTGAAGCATCTATGTAGTGACGCGATGCGTCGCGTTGCTGATTCGGAAAATTAAATACAACTTAATAAGTCACTATGTCTGTTTTTCACCATGTGTATGTTGGTTCTGACCCAGTATGCTATAAAAGTTTTAACACCCCGCAAAATGTTATTGCGTGATTGTGAGAGATTGTGCTAGTGATCATATTTTTTGTTCACTATCTATCTATCCATTCAACCGAAAGGCGTCCACTGCTGGACATAGGTCCCCCCCAAAGATCTCCATAATCAGTGTTACCTCCAAAATTAATTCACTATACAGTAGTGGTGAAACGCGAAAAAAAATCATCGGTATATCTGGAGCATAAAAAATCTACGTGGTCGTCATACTTCTTTCTCTTGAAAATTATAACAGTAATGAATGATGGATGCTTGTGCTACTGAAGGAAGCTATCAAGTTTCTTCAAATATTTTTTTTATCTGAGATCGATTATGTGATATTTTTTTCTTATTAATAAAATTATTTGTGTAATGCACGTAATAATTACACACATGTAGACACACGTTAGTTTTATAATACAGGTATAAAAATAAACATTAAAAAGATTTTAAGCCCAAAGCCCGAATAAAATTATATTACCTACTACTACCTTTTTAGAGATAAATATTATGCAAAAATAATAGAAACAAATATACTCTACGCTCTTTTTCATAAAGCAAAAAAAAAAACAATTACCTACTAATTTACACATAAAAAGTACAAAAACAATCATAAAAATAAAAGTTTTCAACTCATTAAACAAGACATTGATAATCTGAGTAAGAGTATTCAATTAATACCCAGGCTGCAAAATGAGGTCTTAGCAAAAAATTAGAAAACTAAAAACATGACGCGAATCAAATACTAAAATCGAAAAAATCGCAGTCCCTGTCACATTATTAGATAACTACACTAAATAAATATTAAGGTAAATTTCACTGGTAAACTTATGTGTAATAATCACAGCGTTCTAATAAATTTAAAAACAATAAACAAAAATAAACTTTAGCAAGCTCCTACTTTAATAATGCAAAACTCCTTAAGTATCGTTCTATAAAACTTACACTGTTATACTAAATTCAACAAAATATATGTACTAAAACCTAAATAGATAAAAAGTACATCTTTGATTTCAATACATATATGAGCAATAAAGGATAAGCAGACGGACGTTGCCATTTTAATAAGATAAGCATGGCGTCCGATTGTTAATAATATAGCAAATATAATGTCTCAAAACCGGTTTTGTAATGGCACAAAAATCTTCTATCTTATCCTGTCCTCGATGTTTTAATTATTTTTATACTTAATTCATCTACTGGTCAGCTTTCCCATACTTTTTATGGGCAATGTAATAATCACGGAAGGAATCGTTGCATTCGTTGGCCTCTCTTTTATTGGTTTTCCGTGTAAGCGAGAAGTGAATTTGTATCGTACTGTTATGCCACTAGGGGGTAATTAAATTAATACTTAAAAGGCTATTGAATCATACCATGAGAGGGATGCCTATAGAATGATATGGATCTGTTGAGGACAAGTGAATATTTCCATAAATCTTTAACATTAACATTCAATTACGAGAATAACATCGCGAATCACATGCCTTACGACACACACACACACACACACACACACACTAGCTGGAAACACGAGAGAGAGAGAGAGATATCATATGTACCTCATGTGTGTAAATGAGATAAATGATAAGTTTGTAGACTAAGAGTAACTATGTGCTAGTTGTAAGTATTAAAAATGTATTAGAATTCGCGCCGACCGCCGGCAAAGTTGACTCAGGCGGCGACCCAAGACGTGTCTCGTTCCCCAACTGGGGAGGCTCTTGACGTCGCCGCCAGCGCGATACAGTAACACTGCCCACGCATTGAGCAATTACACGCACAACACTCCATACACACTCATGCATAACATGCAAGGTACATAGGTCCTGTAAGGAACCTTTTTTTTTTTATGTAAATAAAAATAAAGATTAGCTAGGATACAACTCGCGAGTGAGTCTTGAGTACTCAGGTGACGGCCAAGCCGAGGTTCGTACCGCTTTGGTAGACCTTGAGCTAGTCACCTTATTGCGGCGAGTGCCTTCAGCACTCGCCCCCAAAGTTCGGTGAAGCTGTAAAGGCTAGGTCAAAAAAAAAAAAAAAAAAAAAAAAAAAAAAAAAAAAAAAAAAAAAAAAAAAAAAAAAAAAAAAAAAAAAAAAAAAAAAAAAAAAAAAAAAAAAAAAAAAAAAAAAAACGGCAAAGTTGTACCGGCAAGATACAGTTTGTAAATACGTGTAATTCGAAAATAAATACAGTCCACATTATATAGTGAAGTTGGGGTTTCATTGCTGGTGACGAAAGCGTCCCCTTTAATTATACTTGAATTGTACTAAGTACTATTTATAAGGCGTTTCATCTTGGGACTAGGGACTTATGATTAGGGATTTCGAAGTGACTACGCTCGCGAAACTATTGGCAATTCGCTGCCACCCGCATAGTAGTCATCAAGAAGACCTCGTGCTAAGAATCTTTATACCCGAAGGCTGATTGTAAATGCTCTGATAGCAATGCAAGGTGACATACAACTCGCATATAAATCCTAACCTCGTTGAACGCATAATAAACGATTGCAAATTAATTTAGAATGTACTCTATTTAGGTTCCGTTAATATAGAATATATCAATTTTTAATTTAGAAATAATATATTCTACCGGGTAATAAGCGAAACGGGAGACAACATTTATTTGCATCTGAGAAAAAGAGATGCTATTTGATAGTTACTTTTTTGAAGGCACAAATTATCGTTTTTTGCGATTTTTATTTATTAGTTAGATCCATTGACAGAAGCCTCTCAGCTGTTACTATGTGCCTTTTGAATGATTTATTCATAGCAGCCGCAAAAACCCTGATTGAATGTATGAAACTTTGCATAAAAGTAACGCATTGATTTTTAAACTTATCCTATAAATTTAATTTTTTTTCCATTGCAGTCGGACAATTATATTCAAGATTAGATAATTGTAACACTAATTATTTAAAAAAAAAATGTTTTTCTACTAATATTAAGCAAAGAAATGCAATGCAGAAAACTGCATTGAATCGGATTTTTTCACAATTTCATGAGTTTTAATTTTTTTACGTGGAACCTTAATTATTTTCGAAAGACAAAAGTACTTTAAGCTACGCGGAGTAACAACTTCAGCTATCTACCAAAAAAGTCCCGTCAAAATCGGTCCAGCCGTTACGGAGATTACTCGGAACAAACAGAGAGACAGATAAAAAAAATCTATTTTTGTTATACCTATTTTGTTTATACATTTATACCTATTTAGTAAAATAAAATTATTTTGTCATTATAAACAGACAACAGAGTTCAATATCATTTATTAGTATATATTTTAGGTTCGATTTAATAACATAATAACTGGTGTCATAGATATACATTTTTTTTTCAAAATGACATTTTAAATATAATTTTTTTATAGTCCGTTCACAGTTATTTTACCTCTAGCCGTTAAGTTGTCGTTCTGAATATTGTGTTACCATGTTTGATATCTATTATTTGTCATGATTTGATTGAGGTTTGAAAAACGTGTCAGATTCATCATAGACCGACCGGAAACATGAGTTATCGAAGCAAAAGAAACTCAGTTACCACTGGCCGCTTTGGTATGTTGATAAGCTGGACATCAGTTGTGAGAAATGTCTTTCGCTAAAAACCACTTATAGCAGTAATAAAAATAACATACTTTACATGTATTTTATTTCTGATTACATTTCAATCAAAATCCTCTTCATTGGATACGTATTTTTCTTGGATTACTTGGTATTGAGACATGGTAGCTGCAACTTCTTCTTTGTGAAAAAATTATCATAATATTTATTTATTTATTGCAATGTTTGTTATTACAAATCAAATTTAAAATTTTTAAATTTATTTTATAATAAACCTAGATGACAATTTTGATATTTATTCCTATAAAATAAAATAAAAATTAACACATACAACACTATTTTACCTACGAGCCATGGCGGCAAATCGTTGACAAATGGAATTAACGAGGTTTAATTTGACTTTTCTCTTTCAGAGAATGTACGTATAGCTAGAAAAATACTCGCAGCACGACTTTGAATTCGTTTTGGCGTGTTTTACGATTTAATTTTACTATAAAAAGCAAAAAATCCGAAACGATTGACGTCACGTAGTCAATCTAGTACGCTAGTAATGCCAAAATACCAAAATTAGACTTCAGATGTAAAATAACTGTTTAAGGGACTATATATGTTCGCATTAGTCTCGAAGTTGTAGCTATGAAAGAAATACACAAGCTCTGTAGTCCAGGTAGTGATCGTTTAATTCACCGTGCATTTGTTGTTAGGTAAAACACTGCTCGCCCAGACTATAGCGCAGTGTTTAGACGTACCGTTCGCGATCTGTGACTGCACGACCCTCACGCAGGCCGGCTACGTGGGCGAAGACATCGAGAGCGTCATAGCCAAGTTACTGCAGGACGCTAACTTCAAGTCAGTTTACTATAATCATCTATACTAATCTGTTTGTTTATGGTAGTGTTCGAATACCTTTTACTGGTAAGGGGTCGCCCAATAATCTCGTGATGTGTTTCAGACACTTTTTTAAAACCTTCCTTCCTCCCCAATAACTCTCCTTCTTATCCAATATCCCGTATATCCAATATTTGGTATAATTTAATTCTGGAATAATTTGGAAGTTGTTACCTGGCAACAGCGAATTAGTCATGCGTCGCTTTTCCGTTTAGACATCGCGCGTTCAACGAACATTTAAATACACGTGATATCCCACTGCACCTCTCCCCCCCCCCCCCTAATTGTGATATTTCATGATTTTTTTCCAAAACCTCTCCCCCGTCTAGCCTTACTTGATTAAAGGACTATCTCTAAACTATAAAGCTATTGTTATATAGTCGTTATGTATTTATGGGTTTGACAGTGATTTTAGAATTCTTTCCGAGGTTGTCTACACAGATTGTATTGAACGTGGACTTATCACTCGCCCTTCTTCCCACTTCGTTTATTAACCAATTATTCCAAGATATTCAATAAAAAATATATAAAAAAAAAATTATAATAAGAAAATGCTTTTATATAAATAACCTCAAAAAAATAACCAAATTGTTATGCTTGTACTTCGATGTTTGCAGTAATCTTTATGATCTATTTTATTTCGCACCCAATATGGGTTCCTTGAAGATTATTGTTTATTAGTTTAATACGATTAACAGCAACTATCGGAATAATATATAAGCCTGGAGATCAATAGAATAACCATATCAAATCATAGAATAGTGGTAAATAATTTGCTAGTGTTACTTTATTTGTTGAAAATTTATCGCCAAGCATCTGTATCTGAAAGCATTAGCACTGGAAGCCCCCTTCTAGGCTTAGTGTGTTACTTTTTAGCAGATTTAGATCAGATGTGATTTACGGTTATGTGCATATTTAAAAAAAAAAAATGGGTGCGTGTACTTATGTACGCGCGTGAGAAGTTATACTTCTTTGGCATCATTAAAAAATAGTTTTTAATTGCATGCAAATAATTAATTACAATAAAATAATAATTTAGTGTTAATTATATTAAATAAAAGTATTTTAATTTATATCAATAAATAATACATACGGATAGTTAACCTCAATTATATTGGAGCACTCGAAAAAGTATATAAGAACAATTTTGTTTCACTAATATTCACAAATAGTAAGTGATATCAATGAAAATATTCAATTTAAATCACTACTGAATATAATTTATTAGCACATATATAATGTAGCAGTTGTATGAAACTAAAACACGTGTTGTGAATGTATAAACTAGAAACATGTTGATGGTGACGAGCGTACCAACATGCGCGACTAACGAGACTCAATGAGCGGTTAAGCAGACAACTTCATACTGTTCATTTCGTGTCACAGATGCGCGCGCATCTTCAAATTTCACTCTCATCATTTTTTCATAACGCGCCTAAATAAGTATAACTTCAAAAATCATAAAAGAACCTTCCAAATATTATCTCCAGCGTGGAGCGCGCACAAACCGGCATCGTGTTCCTGGACGAAGTGGACAAGATTGGCGCAGTTCCCGGCATCCATCAGCTGAGGGATGTTGGGGGTAAGTTTAATACCATTATTCGTAATCATATTGAGAACTGCTTCGTTTAGTTTATTCTAATTGGATCGTGCAAAATAACTCCCTTTTTCCCGATGGTGGGAGCTCATATTTATGTTGTGTAATTCATTGCAAAAATTGACAGATAGGCTGAAATAAAAATGTATGTCGTTATACGCTAGAACGAAATGTCTTTCATCGGTAACTGATTTCGTTTGTAACTTTTTTTAAACAGAAATATTACACTGTGTGATACGAGTGTTCCGGCAGCATCACTTGAGACTCAGCACTTCTAGGCTTTAGTGTGTTTACCATCTTGGACCACATCGTCACATAACATCAGGTGGGATTGTGGTCAAAGCACCGAGCCTATACCGTGTATAGAAAATTTTTTGACGCTGTATTATCTACTGGCGTTCAAATATTATCTCAACTATGTATGTTTGTTTCTAGTTCCCCACTTTTGTACGGTTTTTGATCTGGGGGTTGTATTCCCGCAAGGGGGGTGGTGTGCCGGGGAGGGGGTTATCGGTAGTTCTCAACGAATTTAGGAGCGACAGTATGGGTTGTTGTTGTGGCCAGCCTGTCGGTTAAGTAGCGTTGGGTTGTGACAGGCGAGGGGGTGCAGCAGGGGATGCTGAAGATGCTGGAGGGCGCGGTGGTGTCGGTGCCGGAGCGTAACTCGAGGAAGCTGCGGGGGGACGCGGTGCAGGTGGACACCACCAACATCCTGTTCGTCGCCAGCGGCGCGTACAACGGCCTCGATAGGTCAATACATTCAATGTTTTCTTTCCCTCTAAAGTATAGCGATAATGATTGATGTTTAAACTGTATTTTAATCGATAGGTATGGCGACATGAACTAAGAGCCAATTTTTTGATCCGTAGTCAAAGTTACTATATCCATTTGTCAATTTACTATTACTATTACACAAACCAATGGTTATAATCACAATGCGTTTTTTGATGACAAAATCTACTATGGTTAAATTTAACAATAGTTATTCATGTTGCCACTAAAATGAACTGTATAATAGAATACTTTTGATTCCGGTAATTTTTTTTGTATGATCATTCCGAGTAAAATGTGTCAGCGTCCATAATTCGAGTTGTCGAACAAACATTACAAAAAACAAAGAGTCGAGCTTCTCCCGAACATCTGTGTCCATTATTATTTCTTGTGATAGTTTTGTAAATGATATTACCTTTTTTTTTATTTCGTCTTGTCTAAAATATTCTTTGATTTTATAATTTAATTCTTGGATTTAATATATTTTACAAGCCAAATAAATATTTGTACGAACTTGATATACTATACATAATGGAATACTGAATTCTTATGAAAAACAAAATTCATAAACAAAAATATTACGAAAAAGATAATAAATAGCAATTACGTTGTAATTATTTAACAAATTATTTTATATAAATTAATGTTACATAATGAAACTTCAAATGTTACACAAAAGCAATGAAACAGCTGTTCGCACTGGAGTTAACCATCCGCCATCTTGCTAACCCGACTGAGCTGAATGGTTAAATTTTTTAACAAATAGTCACATTTGAGACAAATGGTTAGCTTAACTATGTTTCAAAAAATGCATCAGGGCATTATTTTAACCATTTGTTACAAATCTGATCATTTCTCGAGTTGACTACGGATCAAAAAATTGACCCTTAGTGGCACAAAGTTTCAAAATAAACCAATATTAACGTTGTTTTTTAGTTGACGATTGAAGATAACTAAATTGTAGATTGCCGTCTATGATTCTACAGCATTCAATTGTAAATCATTTTTATTTGTTCTGTATTTTTATATACTAGTTGTGTGTCCGTGGTTACGCTCGCATTTAATATATGTTTTCATAACGTAATTAATAGTTTTTAAATAATCATAGAAAAAATAATGTTTTATTGGTGCCGTTTAATGAATCGAATTTTGTAAAAAATAAAAGTAAAATAAGTTATGGAGAGTGACTTCAGTTACGTATAAAAAAGAATCCCGTCGAAATTCGTCCAATCGTTCCGGAGATTATTTGGAATAATTAGACAGACAGATAGACAAAATTGGGTTTTTGATTTAGGTATTGTATATATATTCATATCTATTCAGTTAAAAATTGTTGTTTTGATATTACAAACGGACAGTTCAATTTTATTTGTTAGAATAAATAGGCTTATTAAGTCTAGTGAATGAAACCTTTATTAGGTAATAGTAATGTTATAGTGTGAAGTTTTACAATATAGTTCAAAAGCACGTTACCAATTTACATGACAAGTTTAACTACAAGTCAAATAGGTTTATTGTCCAGAGGTGATTATAATAATAAGAAGTAAACATTGTCATATCAAGAGTTTGAAGCTATGTGAATGTGACAGCATGAGTACAAGGATGGGGGCGTGTGCGTGTGTGTGTGTGTGCAGGCTGGTGCAGCGGCGCAACAACGAGAAGTACCTCGGGTTCGGCGCGTGGGACTCGCGGTCCGGGCGCAGGGCCGCCGGGGCCGCCGCCGCCGCCGACGCGTCGCCGCTCGAGTCCGCGCGCGCCGAGAACGAGGAGCGCGACGCCTGGCTGCGCAAGGTGCAGGCGCGCGACCTCATCGACTTCGGCATGATACCGGTCGGTATACGCGCGCACACACGCACACACGCGCATGCACGCACACGCAAACAAACACGCACACACGCACGTGCAACTACACACGCAACACGCAGGCGCGCAAACATACACGCGCACCCACACGCACACGCACGTACACGTACCCACACGTGCACGCTCACGCACACACGCAACATACACACAATACAGTGATTTGAACAAACTCAGTAACGATTTTTTATTAAATAATAATCCCTTATTTGACAAAAAAATGACAGAGGCAAATTGAAAAATGATCCGACGACTGAATATCTAATTAGTTTTTGCTATATCGTGACGTACCAAATTTAAATAGAACGTATAAGCATTTTTTCATCGTCGAACAATTTTTTTTTCTTTATATTGAAGATTCGAGTAATTTTAAAGTAATTAGCAACAAGGAAATGTTTTTACAGGCCTTTTTGACGTAAACAAAACCCTATACAATTGCTGTACGAATGCTGTTTTTTGCATTTGACATGCGATATATTTCACCACGTTTGTGGTATTGTTGTTAGATATTGAACATGAGAGGGTAGGGTGTTCGGGTCCCGGGTTGTGTCCGCACCGCGTGTGTTGAACGTAGGATCAGCATCGACAAGGAACGTTCTGAAGTGTCGTTCTCGGTTGGTGTTACAGGAGTTCGTGGGGAGGTTCCCGGTGCTGGTCCCCTTCCACAGCCTCAACCAGGACCTCCTGGTGCGGATACTCACTGAACCCAAAAACGCTATGGTTAGTGTATACTGGTCTCTGTTTACGCAGGTTCAAACCCACATTAGACAAGATGGTTTCACTTCAAGAAACAAAAACAGAAAATTTTCAGTCTCCATTTGAATTTAAAAAATCTTATACTTCCTAAGATATTCGTTATTCTTGTAAAAGATGGGAAAGTTTTGTTTTTAAATAGCCACAATGTTAAATTCACAACGTATAGAGTTAAAGAAAACATTGGACTGACTTAATTGGCTTCTCCAGAATATCTCGTAAGTTAGTTCCATCATATCATCATGCACATGAATGCAGATTTTATACTTATGCCCATGTAATTTTTTTTATACCACTAAAGTGGCAAACATGGATATGATCCGTCTAATGGTAAGCTGTCATCGTAGTCTATGGACGCCTGCAACACCAGAGGTGTCACGTGCGCGTTGCCAACTCTTTTAAGAGAAACTAAAAAAAAAACAATACTAATACAATAAAATATTCTGTTTATACCTATTAAGATAATTAGAAGAATTACTGACCTGTAAATACCCCACTGTTGGGCGCCAGCTCACGACTAATTTGCTGCTGTAGACACCTAAAATCTACAGTCCTATACATTTCCCACTTCCTTATGGTAAGACCGGAAGGAATCTCAAGATGTTCACATCATCAGTTAAATTGTCATTCGGGCCTGGTGATATTCGAGTCATTATTCCACTATCCCAAGCATTACGGTGTCTACATTTAATTTAAGCAGAAGATTGTTATAATCCGTGGCCGGTTTACCCCCCCCCCCCCCCCCCCCATGAGCGGTTCTAGTCAGTGAGGATCATGTCTTTAGGGGAATATGTGCGTGTGTTTTCACTACAATAATATTTGATGTGGCGTAGGGGGGGTAAACGCATTAAGCTTTAGGGGTGACGTCGGGGCGTTATACGGGTCGTATGGCCTTACACAAGGTGGCGAGAGGATCCGGGGGGTTTAGTAGGTGTTATCGGCGTTTCCAACCTCTCGGGGGTTTCCCTGGTGAGGTAGGTCGATAAGTGCGCAAATGCATTCCCCTCGTCAGGTTCGAACTTGAATCTATCACCACTATATACATATGTGTGCGTGCGTGCGTGCGTGCGTGTGTGCGTGCAGGTGTCACAGTACAAGCTGCTGTTCGCGATGGACAAGTGCGAGCTCTCGTTCAGCGAGGACTCGCTGAAGGCGGTGGCCGCACTCGCCATGGAGCGCAAGACCGGCGCCAGGGGGCTGCGCGCCATCATGGTGCGTACTCACCCCCCCCCCCCCACACCCCCTTCACAACACCTATACAAATTCGTTTAAATGGACGTACACTGCAATTAATAATGTATACCTAAAAATACTAGCTATTCATATTTGCATCTCATTATGCTAACGAATAAATCATAAATTTTTGAACTAATGATCAAGTGTGTTTATACAGTAAAATTTATTCAGTGTTTTTAGTTTATAGAGGAAATCTCGTGTTTCGATTTATATAGCAAGGTGATTATAATTAATGACTAGTTAACAATGAATTGTATAAGCGGGGTTCTGTAATGTGCGTTATAGGAGAACCTGCTGTTGGAGGTGATGTTCGAGATCCCGGGTTCGGACATAGCGTCGGTGCACATACACGAGGGCGTCGTGTCGCGCGGCGAGCCCCCCCGCGTGCAGCGCCGCCGCGAGCCCGCCCGCGACCCCCGCGCCCCCACACGACCTCGACGACTGGCCCTCGCTCCGCCTCCACAACTGTACGTAGCACAAACGCCTTCCCCATTGCAACAATACACAACTATACATAATTATCCTTTCCCCATTCCAAAACATACACAACTATACGTAATTACCCTTTCCCCATTGCAATACTTACACAACTATACATAATTACCCTTTCCCCATTCCAAAACATACACAACTATACATAATTACCCTTTCCCCATTGCAATACTTACACAACTATACATAATTATCCTTTCCCCATTCCAAAACATACACAACTATACATAATTACCCTTTCCCCATTGCAATACTTACACAACTATACATAATTACCCTTCCCCCATACCAAAACATACACAACTATACATAATTACCCTTTCCCCATTGCAATACTTACACAACTATACATAATTACCCTTCCCCCATACCAAAACATACACAACTATACATAATAACCCTTTCCCCATTGCAACACTTACACAACTATACATAATTATCCTTTCCCCATTCCAAAAACTTACACAACTACACATAATTACCCTTTCCCCATTCCAAAACTTACACAACTACACATAATTACCCTTTCCCCATTCCAAAACTTACACAACTACACACATAATTACCCTTTCCCCATTCCAAAACTTACACAACTACACATAATTACCCTTTCCCCATTCCAAAACTTACACAACTACACATAATTACCCTTTCCCCATTCCAAAACTTACACAACTATACGTACTGAGAGTGTATTAATTTGTTTCACAGAGGTTAAAAACCATCTGTCACTCAGTCGTGCGCGCTGTGAGCGGACACATGTATGGTGGTCGCAGACAAACAGATCCACAGACAAACGAACGAACAGACGTGCGAACCCTAAACTCGCTCTATAATCATATCCTATATGAAAACCTCACATATACAATGAAATCGATTAGGGTTTACCTCACTGTCGCTTTCATTTTCTTGCCATGTTTTCACTTTCAGACTTGAAAATACGAATTTTCGATGTATTTGGAAGCTTAAGACGTTTAAAAGAAAACAACACAAAATGTTTAAAAGTACCCCAGTAATCGGTAGTTTTTGTATTAGCTGGGGTAACATTCACCAAGTTTTAGTAGAAAAAGTTTGTGATGTAATTTATTACGGAGTGGTTCTAGATTAAAAGTGTGCTGTTATTTAAAGTATATATATATATATATATATATATATATATATATATATATATATATATATATATATATAATGTAATATAAATATTATCGAAGAATATGTGCGGTGAAAATAATTAAAATTGTTTTTTGAAAAACAATAAATTTTAAAAGAATAAATAAGTTCTCGCTCACTTATAACAGTTTAGTAGATTATATTTAACTGGGTTGCCGGGAGTGAGAATCGTTAACGTACCGTTCGCGGTAGTAAATGTGGTAACTTTTGAACAGAGTTCGAAGAAGCGTATTTATTAACACACACCGCAAAAATGTAAAAAAAAACAAAAAAAAAAACGTGAGCCGTCACGGGACGCCTGGCAGATGTGAAACATCGACATTATTCTGTAAAAGTAATACGCAGAAAGGAACAGATTGTGATAGGAACTAAACATGTCGTAATGATAAAATAGAATATTACGATTTTTTTTCCAGATAACGATGAATAAACATTTATTTTCATTCAATACAAAAATTTACGAATTTATTTCAAATCGTGACCAATTAATTCGTTTAATCAGTGACTTCGGTAATAATTATATTCGATGTTGCCGCGACGCGTCGCCACGGTATGCGTCGCCACGCCAGAAATCGGTTTTACGTGCGGCTATAGATGTTTCACATCAAAAAAAAAAAAAAACATTAGTACTTAACAAAAACGCCTTTTGGTTTATTTCGTAGAATATCTTCAGTCTTGTTTTAAAAAAGTAATTATACTTGCTTTCAAGGTTTGAAAATTTGTATCGTCTCCGTAAACACAAAGTGGGTGAAGTGAAAACGACCGACTTACGATCTATTTTAATCGTAGCAATAATATTTAGTTGTAAATTTTAAACTCGGACAAATCGTCTTAAACTTAGTTCCTTGATTTAGTTTATAGTTACAAAAAAAAAACCCTAAAATATATAAATTAAAAAAAAAAAAAGGCAAAATTTGTACGTTGACTTGACCACCATACAAAATTGCTCTTGTGATGTAAATTACTGTATATAGTTTCATAGTTAATAAAATAATAATGTATAATTAAGGTTTTAATAATAATAAAACTAGATAACATTTTTGTTAAAATTCTAGTGTGTAAAATTTACACGAACGTGTTGCTAGTAACAAAAAATATTGTGTTGGTAGTTTTTTTTTTTTAGATTTCCGTTGACAACACTGAGTCTACGGTACTTTTTGTTATGTCGATTTACATATTATTATATGATTTTTTAAATTAATAGTTGCGATGTGTCTATTATAGAGAGTAATAATTATGAGAAATCTCAACAACAACAGAAAAAAAAAAAACGTTTACGAGATTATTGTGATAATATTAAAATTCAATGGATTTATATATAAATAAATCACATCGTAACTTCGAGTTAAAAATAGTTTAAGCCTATTTTCAATAAAAATATATATATATATATAAAGAAACACAAAATGCAATTTGTTTTATTTTATTCCTGTTAATTATATATAATCCGTCGCAAACTATATGGGGACTGCGGCCACGTCACCGACCACAGCGACCGCCATCTGTGAACCTAAAACTAAACTGTGAATCTAAAATCTAGAATTCAGACAACGGAAAACAATAAACTATCGAGAAAGTCTTAATTTAATTAAAGCACAAAAAGCCGTCCACAAGACATCTGTGGTCCCGGTCTAAATATACTAAAATAATCTAATTTTTTTGAAGTTATACTTCTTTAGGCGCGTTATGAAAAAATGATGAGAGTGAAATGTTGAAGATGCGCGCGCATCTGTGACACGAAATGAACAGTATGAAGTGCGCGCGCATCTGTGACACGAAATGAACAGTATGAAGTGCGCGCGCATCTGTGACACGAAATGAACAGTATGAAGTGCGCGCGCATCTGTGACACGAAATGAACAGTATGAAGTGCGCGCGCATTGTGACACGAAATGAACAGTATGAAGTGCGCGCGCATCTGTGACACGAAATGAACAGTATGAAGTGCGCGCGCATCTGTGACACGAAATGAACAGTATGAAGTGCGCGCGCATCTGTGACACGAAATGAACAGTATGAAGTTGTCTGCTTAACCGCTCATTGAGTCTCGTTAGTCGCGCATGTTGGTACGCTCGTCACCATCAACATGTTTCTAGTTTATACATTCACAACACGTGTTTTAGTTTCATACAACTGCTACATTATATATGTGCTAATAAATTATATTCAGTAGTGATTTCAATTGAATATTTTCATTGATATCACTTACTATTTGTGAATATTAGTGAAAAAACATTGTGCTTATATACTTTTTCAAGTACTCCAATATAATGGAGGTTAACTATCCGTATGGATTATTTATTGATATAAATTAAAATACTTTTATTTAATATAATTAACACTAAATATTATTAAATTATTTGCATGCAATTAAAAACTATTTTTTAATGATGCCAAAGAAGTATAACTTCTCACGCGCGTGCATAACGTACACGCACCCATTTTTTTTTTTGTCACAGCCCTTATTTATTTCATAATTAACCTACGTTATTTATTTGACCCTGTATTTACGTAATTTTGAAGAATTATGCGACTCGATCATTACCCACCGTGAAGTATATTGTAAACAATAACAATGCCTGAATTATGTGATGCTACAAATACTTCCTCAATAGTTCTAGCACAATAACCGCCATTTTGATGGAAAGTATGAAAACTAGAAAATAATGATAATTATTTTGATATAACTTTGGTAAAAAAAAGCTATTCTTATAATAATTGCTATTAATTAAGTATATAAACGATTTTTTTTTTAAATGATGTTTCACCTTGAAACTATCTTTTTTTTTACCCGACTACGGCGAAGCCAAAATGGAAGGATTTCGATTTTAGCAGATGTGTGTCTGTATTTATTTATTTATTTGTTGGAAGACCAACAGCTATATCTTACATTAGTCAAAACAAAAGCCATTTACAGGTCCTCGCCGTTAAGTAACAAATTAAAAAATCAAGTGGTTTGCTATTACATTACAACACATTACTACATGAACCTAAAATTAAAAAAAAAAACATAATAAAAAACTGAAAGATTATAATTAATTACAACTACTTACAACCGCCATCATTAAAGAAGAGGCTACTTAAGGATGTATGTTCCTCCGTATCGCCTACACTATTCATCCGATTTTGATCAGCAAGGTGTCGATTTTTAAGTATTGTTTTCCGTAGTCGGGTTACAGATTTTTAAAACTTTAATTGTTTACACATTTACTTACAACATGAATTTCAACGCGGTTGGTTTTCATATTGCTATAGCATTTACGATGTCTCTAAGCTATTCTCTTTATCCTTTGGATATATTAAAACCTTGTTGATCCTATGTACGTATTAACGCTTCAGAAAAATATCACTTTATTTTAAGTGACCATGCTCTTAAAGGTGGTAATAAGTGTAGTGTACCTCTTAAATCCTATTTCCGAAACAATTTTTTTTTAACTTAAATTTGATACATAGCTTTATCACCATGAGCTATGATTTCATCAGGATATTTTCCTTTGCCGAAATCCTACATTTATTATATAATTATGAAAAATCTACATCGTTTCGGCTTCTAGATTTAAGTGAAAGTTTGAAAGCATCACGTCGCGTCACTTGATGTATACCTTTGCTAGAAAGTTCTTTGGCAGTAGAGGATATTTCATCAGGGCAGAGCGCATCCACCATGCATATTGAATTCCTAGCGCTGTCGATCTGTACGTCATTGGCGAGCTGTAGGGCAAGCCCCTCGCTCGTTTTAACACAGTCTTCGTCGTGTAACGCCAGGCTTACCTCTAGATAACCAACAATTAATTTTGACAACCTTGATTAAATCTTTTAAGAGTTATACTTAATCACATGTTTAATTATCCCCCATCTCCATACAATAACCATTTATATTATTTCAATGAAATAATTCATGCATCTTTTAATAAACCAGGCGGTGGCGACGGTCTTTTGAAAATCCTAATTTATATTTGATGATTCTTTTAGGAGAATGGCGCAAACTATCTCCCTGATCGGAGAATAAAACGCGATGAAGAGTTAGTCGGTAGTGCGGACAGATTTCGCGTCAATGGACACGGGTTCATATTCAACTCTAAAATTTAGCCTGAGTTGTTTCGGTGAGGGATAACATCGTGAGGAAACCATAGCTTGGTGGTAGAGCATTTTCTAACCATCCTCAAGTTTAAAAACCTGTCGCCAAATACGAATAGGTGTGTTCCGGCAGCTTTGCTTCAGAACCAGTACATCTAGGCGAGATTGCGGTTAAAGCACTGAGACTTTACCTTGTAAAAAAACAATGATTAAAAGTCCCACATAATCGTGAAAAATGTATCTAATTCCGTCTAGCAGAACTCATAAGCAATCACACAGGTAAGGAGTAAAGGAAGTCGTTGCATTTTTACGTGACTCAATCGATAGTAAACATAATCTGCATAATATCTTGTCGCGCAGTTGATAAATTTGTAGTGATATGGCTAACAGATGATTATTGATCGAGTTATTTTTTTGTCGGCCAATGAACATAATATCTATATAGATTATTGGTTGTTCTTATCGGATTAATTACTAAATCAAAATTTATTTATTCAATTTAGGCCCTAAGAAGGCGCTTATGAACGTCTAAAACACTACCACCGGTTCGGAAAACAACCCAGCCGAGAAGAGCGCAGGCAAGAAACTCGATCTGGTTCTTTTTTTTTTCTCATAAATATAATATATATCATTTTTTTTGTCATATAAAAAACTATACAAATCGTAGTTTTAATAATGTTAGTGGAAGCACATAGATGTGGGTTAATTCCAGACATCACTATCGTTGACGTAATGATCCACCCTGTAATTTAGATTAAAACTTGCTCGACATAATACTTGAACTTATTGTCAGGTAAATCGGTAATGTTACTTGGGATCTATTGGGAATTATATATTAATTGGGAAATATAAGTGAATTAAGTAGATGAAATATCACGTGCACATTCTCTTGCATATATTTAAGTTAACCATTAATTTTAAAACTATGAACTGCACAGCATTGTCTACCAACCTAATGTGAGTATGAAATGAATTCGAATTCACTAATTAAATAATACCAAAGGTTACAATTTTACTATGTGATGTACTACAGCTAAGGATTTTGACAGCAGCTGTCGAAACATACCGACAGGCCAAGTAGGTAATGAGACAAGCATTTGAAAATCTATTCCTTTTACCGCAATAGCGAAAGAATTTCAAGTAAAATTTGCTTTTTTACTTATAATCTTTTTAAGAAGAAACAAGCATCCTAATTTAAATAATGCCTAATTTTTTATTCAGTATCTCTGGATTTTTTTTTAAATTAAATAAATTTTTAACAGTAAAAAAAACATTACTTAGCCTTTGTTTCCCAATGGCGATCTGATTAAAGTCTAGATTGCAGACGTTTGCAAGAAACTCTGCGGCGGCGAGAGCTGTGCTTTTAGCATTCGTTGCCTTCGCCTTCGCCACTATGCCTGTGTGTACGATATGAATGTCTTCTGGTTAATAAAGACTGGGTGGGCAAAATAAAAAAAAAACAATCTGTCCCATTAGAGCTAATGTAGCTAGGTACCACACTACTCGCGAAGTTGAGTGAATACGACAGTGTAGAGGGCAATTTGGTATGCTTTGTGCAACCTCGCCTCACCTCGGGGGATTTCCAATTGTCTTTGCCCCCCGAGTCAAAGAACTCGAAGTATACTGAAATTTTAGACGAAACTCACTACACTATTTGGCTCAATTGGATTCGCGTCGAGACGGAACGAAATATGCACGTAGGTATAAGACGCGAGAGCGTATATCGCCGTGACAACTGTTACTTGAACATTATTTCTTTATGCAAAGCCCTCAGACGCCGGCGAATAAGTTACTCGCCAGTTTATAAAAGATGTGGTTATATACATCGGGCCTCAGGCAACTTCGAAAACAGCTTCGTCGATGCAATTTCACGAGTATTGTTGAGGAAGGTTAGAGGTATCACACTAACGGAATATAAACGAGGCGATAGTGACTTAAATGCAGTTATTGATCAACGGGTTTTCACGCGTTACTTTTCCTTTTTCCAGTTTCACAAACCGTGGTCACGGGCTGACTTGCGGTGTGAGGGATAATTTATTTATTTATTTATTTGAACACTAACAAGATTTACATTTTGATTTAGACATGTACAATGAACAATTTGAGGACACGTGATAAATGCAACCTTAATTATAAGTGATTACGTTGAATTATATATTGAGAACAAGCTTGTGCAAACCAAAAAGATACAAAAGAACAAATAAATCTGTTGAATATTAGAATTGATAAAGTTTAAATTACTCAAAAAAAAAAAAAAACGACTCCAAATTAAAAGTGGAATAAACTTACATTAATTTTAGGCTTTAAATAATATATATATATATATATAATAATATATAACATTAGTATCACTTCCGTAAGTAGTTAGATTTATACATTTTAAGGCTGTTTTGAAAAATGTCTATATTTTTAGTTTTAGATTTTTTGTTATATAGTGAGATTATTCTATTTAGAGGAGAGTAAAGACCTAAATTTGTCCGATAATAATTTGTGTTAAATAGATTAAATCGTGTCGCTCGAGGTAGTTTCCTTGGGACGTTAAATTTGACCCTGGTTAACAGTTCATGTGTGTTCGAAATGCCGTTTACTAACTTATATAAGAATGTAAGATCCAGTAATTCTCTACGATCTTCCAAAGAGTGCATATTAAATAATGACTTAGTTGTAATATGGTTTGCTATCGGTGTAGGTTTAAATCTATATATTCTGAAGTTGAAGCGATGATAGCTGGTAGTGCGGTCGAATTTCACGTCAATGGACGCGGGTTCAAACCCATCCAACTCTAAAATCAGCTTGAGCTTTCGGTGAAAGAAAACATCGTGAGGAAACCATATCATAGCTACAACCCTCAAATTTGAAAACCTGTCACCAAATACCAATACGAGTGTTCCGGCAGCATCACTTGAGAACCAGTACTTCTAGGCTTTAGTGCGTTTACCATCTTGGACCACATCGTCACTTAACATCAAGTGTGATTGTGGTCAAAGCACTGAGCCTATACCGAGTATAGAAATTTTTTTGACGCTGTATTATCTACTGGCGTTCAAATATTCAACTATGTATGTTTGTTTCTAGTTCCCCACTTTTGTACAGTATTTGATCTGGGGGTTGTATTCCCGCAAGGGGGGTGGTGTGCCGGGGAGGGGGTTATCTGTAGTTCTCAACGAATTTAGGAGATACAGTATGGGTTGTTGTTGTGGCCAGTCTTGGACATGTATGAAACGTGCACCGGAAGGAATGGCGGGTCAAAGCACGAGCACCATATAAAAATTTTTTTTTAGAATAAGCCTAGCTTTCACAAATTATTCTTGCACGATTTATTCAAATTAACTGCAGAGTCTCTATTTTTATTTTGGACTGCCCAAAAACAGCGCTATCTCAAATTCAAACTAAAACTTTACCAAAAACTCCAGTATCTCTGTAAGACACGTTAAAGGCTTTGTACTCGGTGAAGACGTCATCTCCAGCCATCAGCCCGAGTGGAGATTGAGGTATTCTGTCGAGAGAGTGTTTTCCTTGTTGCACGTTGCCGGAACCGCATGCTGCGGCGATAACGCCATGCTTCAGGAGGCAACTGAAATAAACAATTACCGGAAGGGATTACATTATTATTCAACCTTGCTGAGTACTTTGTAACGTGACTTTAACGATTAAACGTTATTTATTGTTTATTTAACTTTCTATTATCCTCATATACAACCTGTTGTAACAATCTTAAACCCTGGGTAAATAATATCACGCCAATAAAACTAATCTTATAAATTAATGGTTTTCAAGTAATAAATCCAATAACAGACAAATATACAGAGATAATTACGTGTGATAATGTGCAAGGAGTTGGAATAAACAAGTATTTATTTGAAACAAATGATGACGATGGAATGATCTAAACAAAAATCAATGAAATATGTTATTTTTTTAATATATAAAGTTTTTTTCCGTGGGAAGTATTGATTTTATTCCTATTATTTTGCAATACATATGAACATCTAAACTTATAGTAGTAAGAAAACTGTCAAAAGATCTGTAACAATAAATAATGTTGAAATAAAAAACTGAGGTTTATTTTTAAATTAATGACGCAAAACGTTTCTATAACTATCGAAAGTAAGTAAAAAAGGGAATCCGAGAACAGATTGTATGGAATAGAATAGAGTAAAGATATCTTGAAAACATATTGATCTATGGGTGAAAACCGCATTAAGAGGATACGCGGTAGGCAACAAATTTGAAGATTAGACATCTTAGAAATCTGATTATACTTATGCAAAATAGAAGAAATTATCACTTCGTGGTGTTTTGCATTTTTAGTTTTTATTCGTCAAATTTGTTTGACGGACGTCTGAAAACGACGGTATCAATTGGTCATTTGCAGAACAAATCTAAACTTATGGTATAAAAAATATAAAGGAGTAAATAGCGTCGTATAAATTCATACGTCTGTATGAATTAAACGCTGCCCGCATATCGTCTTTAAATCCGTTGCGTGATTTACGAAGTGTTTGCGGATAATAGACAGACGCGATTAGAGGTTTTGGTGGTATATTATGTATAGAGTGACAAACAGAACTAACTTAATGTGACGAGTGCCACACCCGGGTACGGCCACAGCGATCCACGTGTCACTCTCGCGTCCCAGATCGTACAACTCAAAGCCGGCTCGAGGGTACGACACTACCTCGGGACGTTCCGGCGGCTTATCCTGTATATTGCATACTATAGTATTTCACTGCACAGGCTTCATTGAAAAAACTGATGTCTCTAATAATAGATATTCTTATATGTGTATAAGGGCCTGAGGCGTTCCGTCAACACATCAGAATTGGGAATAATGAAATTTTTTTAACATTTATTATTTGCTTTCATTAACATGTAGATGTCATTGCGTTGTCTATGTATGGGGTGAGCGGCAACGTGATACGAGCATTGAGATCACTCTATGAGGGTTCTAGTGCTTGTGTCAGGGTAAACGGGGCGTACACAGACTGGTTTAATATCGAGAAAGGTGTTAGACAGGGTTGTGTTGCGTCTCCAGGGCTGTTTAACCTATATGTAGACAATTGCTTGAAAGACTTGAAAGAAAGTAAGTATGGATTAAAAATGAATGGTCTGACTGTCAAATGCCTCCTGTATGCTGATGACCAGGTTATACTGGCATCATCGGCGGAGGAGTTGCAGGCGATGGTCAGTATTGTGAATAGGACCCTTAAAAGTAAAGGAATGAAAGTGAATGTAAGTAAAACGAAAGTAATGGGTATTTGAAAGAGAAGAAAGTATGACAGATTGCGTAATTTCGATAGAAGGAGACAGAGTGGAACAAGTGAAAGAGTTTGTGTACTTGGGATCAAAGGTTACGAGAGATGGAAAGTGTGACGATGATATTGAGCGAAGAGTTTTGTTAGGGAATAGAGTGAATGGGGCCCTGCGTAACTTCATGTGCAGCCAGAAAGTGACTGAAAAGGCGCGTTTGGCTGTGCATCGAGGAGTCCTGGTCCCTACACTAAGGTATGGTAGTGAATGCTGGGTTTGGCAGAAGAAGCATGAAAGTAAGATTAACGCAGTGGAAATGAGAAGTCTGAGAAGTATAGCTGGAGTGAAGACGATTGACAAAGTCAGGAATAGTATGATAAGGGAACGCTGTGGTGTGGTAGAGGATGTGGTGACCAAAATAGAGAAAGGTATGCTTAGTTGGTTTGGGCATGTAGAGAGGATGGATGAGAGAAGATTAACGAAATTAATTTATAAGGCGAGGGTGAATGGGCAAGTCGGTAAGGGTCGACCTAGGCGAATGTATCTAGACCAAATCAATCATGTCTTAAATAAAGGCCAGGTAAAAAGTACCCATAACCGACGAGCATGTATGAAAGCGCTCATGAAAGTAGAGGAAGCGAAAGAGGTATGCCAAGATCGTAGCAAGTGGAAGGACGTAATCTCTGCCTACCCCCACGGGAGAAAGGCGTGATGATATGTATGTATGTATGTCATTGCTTCAAGCAAATATATACAACAATCTAAATAGTTGTTTTATTATAGAATAAAACAAAGAAACCAGAAAAAATAAAACAGAAGAAGATTATGGTATATTTAGTCCCATGTTATATTAAAAAGATTGGTGCTGACTTATTTCTATAGATAGTTTGGAAAAATATGCCTCACACGTCGATACTCAATTTGCTCGGCCATCTTTAAAGTCTCTTCGAAGGGAACCCCGACGCTTGCGACGGTGCATTGATTCGTTTTGAAATTCTCCTTTACGAAGCTGATCAAACTCATCTCTGACATTTCATATATTCTCTCTTCTTCGCAGAAGACCGAGTTGGCTAGTGGACCAGCCCAACAGGCGCGTTGCACGAGATCGATTACCCGCTCCTCCGGATCTATGCGGTCGAGATCATCTTTTACCAATGGCTTTCGATCATCCATCTCCCATTTGTTTATAGCAGCATCTAAAATTAGGACTTTGTTCCATAAGCTTGATTTAGCAAATGATCGTCATAATTTTATTATCAGAAATAAAGATAAGTTGGTCATCCCACGCTTTAGGCTAAGAAACTCTAATAACAGCTGTATAGGTAATAATATTCGCTTTTATAATAAGATCGCCAATAACATAATTGATTTACCTGACAATAAGTTCAATCAAGTCGTAATTTCTAAAGGTTACTGGGTGGATCATTATGTGAACGATAGTGATGTCTGAAATTTACACCCCTCTTCATGCTTCCGTTAACAATGATTATGATATATACATATTATATATATATTATAGTTACTTGCCGGCTCTTCTCGAATGGGTTGTTTTTCGAACTGGTGGCAGTTTTGATGTTCATAAGCGCCTTCTTAGTGCATTAATTAAATAAAGAATTTTTATTTTGATTTTTGAGTGCAATTAAATCAATGTCTCACTTGATTTTATTCCACATTAGCTATATGCGCGCGACTTCGTTCGCTTAATCTAATATACTGACAGACAAGTCAAGACAGACTAACAGACAGATGTGCGATGTTTTTTATAAAATGTAAGGACAAGGTTTATAGAATATAAGAAGGATCACGATAATGGACATTTTTAAAACAATTCAAATTCGTTACTAAACTAGCTATGTGCCCGCAGCTGCGACTGCGTTTATATGTTCTTCGCTGCGTTTTAATTTTTTTTATATGGAGCCCGATTTATTTTCATAAATTTTATAGTAATTAGATAATTTAAAAATATTTGTAATAAATTCAAGCACTTGCCCGTAAAACTGTGCGTTGAATCGGATTTTACTCAAAATGTTATGCGTTTTAATTTCTTTACAAAAGTATCCTAAGTTACGTTAAGTTAGTCAAAATTAGTTCAGCCGTTCCGGAGATTATCCGGAACAAACAGATAGACAGATAAGAATTCAAAAGTTGTGTTCTTGGTATAAATATCCGCGCGTGTAACATTCATATGTATTTAGTAAAAAAAAAATATTTTTACATTACAAACAGACACTTCCAATTTATATATTAGTATTGATAAAAGGCTGTCTATACTTATAATAAAAGGATATAAATTTGTTTGACAATCACGCAAAAACTACTGATCCCAATTCGATGAAATTTGGTATGGTAGTACTCTATACTCTATGGTAACGTTTCATATTTTTATGTGATGAAAATATATAGATAAAATGGTTTAAAGCTGTCAAATTTTAGTAGATAGGGGTTTTTTTTTTTTTTCAGCCTACTGGAATTTCAATATATCTCTGTATCAAATTATTTTATCGTTGTCATAAATGTCATCAAGTACTAAATGCTATTTGATTATCTTTACGCGGAATTATAATTATCATCATAACGTTCATAATCATCCAAAGTAATCGATTATATGGCGGATATAATGGCGGAGATTATACAAGGAAATTGCATTTATTTGTGAATGACAAAATAATTATTTTCTAAATATATTACAGAGTGGGATAATCTAAACGTCTAAATATTACGCATTTTTTATGTGAAATAACTTACTCTAAATATCAAAATGGCGATGGATCGGTTATAAAGCAGTTACTTATTTCAAATGTTGAGTGAACAAGAGAGAAAAAATCGCTAATCGCTATAGTAGTAAATTAAACCTGCAGGCGACGTCCAACAAATAATGCTTCAGTTCTGGGAAACATGTTAACGGGCACCGTAAGGTAAAGGCCACGTTCTGCCTATCACTAGAGCAGGTTATGCTGGCGCCGTTCTGCTGGAGCGATCGCATCTTGGAGAAGGAGGTGTATCCACAGCCCGAAGCTGAGGAGGCGACACGAATGAAGTGACTGGCTCCGATTTGATCGTCGATTTCGTATCGTGAGCCTGCCTTAGAAAAAAATCCTGATTGAGACAAAACTAGCTGTGTATCCGCAGCCGCGTTTCATATATTCCTCACTGCGTTTTAACTTTTTTTTTATACAAAACCATATTTGTGTTCTTAATTTTTTTTTATTAATAAGATGAAGCGATGATGGCGTATCGGGTAGTGCGGCCAGATTCCACGTCAATCGACACGGGTTCGATCCCCACCTATCCAACACTGAAATCGGCTTGAGCTTTTGGTGAAGAAAATCTTCGTGAGGAAATTATAGCATGGTGGTAGGTCATTTTCTAATGATGCCCGCCTGGGAAGCTACCACCCTCAAGTTTGAAAACCTGTCGCCAAATAGGTGTGTTCCGGCAGCATCACTTGTGTGCCAGTGCTTCTAGGCTTTGTGTGTTTACCACCTTCGACCACATCGTTACTTAACATCAGATGAGATTGTAGTCAAATTCTGAGCCTATTTCGTGGAATAAAAAGGAAAAGAATTCTCATAAATCCCAGCACTTGCCCGTAAAACTGAATATTGAATCGGATTTTAATTGATATTTGAATCGACTTTTTTTACGCGGAACCCGAATTATTTTTTGAAAATCAAGTACCCTAGGTAAAATTGTATTTTTGACATTACGTACGGACACTTCATTTGTATTTATTGGTATAGATATGCATCTTCTTAGAAGACGATATAAATAATCACGTAGATAAACTGAATTTAACCCATACATTATAATCTTCTAGATCTTGTCAACTAGCTTGCCGAATTCCCGACTGAACCAGTTTTTTTACGGTTTTTTTAAAGGTAAAGTGTCTGCAATGATAACCATTGTAGAATTTTAATCTAATACCGATCAAAAGATTGTCGATCAATCCATCACCAGTCAACGTTGTAACACTTATCAATGTGACGCCTGAAACGCGATAACCCGAAGCAAGTTACTATGGCGACTGTCACACCTGGTCTAGTTGGACACAACTGACCCTTGGATCTACTAGTGACTACAAACCGAAATATTTTCAAATAAGCCTTTTTTTTGGAATGTATTGGTATAGTTTTTGCACCTTATCTGATGATTAATAACGATGTGCAAAACGATATAGATGACGGTAAGCCTAAAGGAATTAGCTCTCAAGTGATGCTGTAGAAACACATGTAAAGGTCCTTTGGAATTCCAATGTGCAAAACAAAGTGTGCCTTAAAAAGTGTTCATGCAATTACGGTTTCATCACATTTTTCTTTACCGAAAACTTAGGTTTATTATGAAACCTGAATCTATGTCAATCGACATGAAGTTAGAACAGAGAGCTTCAAATTTGTTCCTTTTCTATCTGACCTCTAGGAAACTGCTTCTCATCTGATATTAAATGAAATGCGCGATCCTCAAAAAAACACTGGCTATTAATTTATAGTTAATATGGGCAATCAATTTATAGTTGCAGAGGAAAAAATTGTTATGTCAATTACTTGGTACATAATGGTGCAAGCGGCCATCTGAGCACCAAGAGTTTTCGCTGCGGCCACTTTTATCCCGTTCAGCATCACCGACCTTTGGATCTCCAACGGCCCATAGTTGTGTTTGAGCGAACATTTAGTCCTCTCTCCGCTATCCAAAGATATATATCGTAAAGGAAATCTTGTCAATGGAAACGTAAATCTGTTCATTATAACTCAGTTTGTCTAGTAGTCATAGACCATTAGTAGAAACATACTATATCTATGCTAGTAGTAGCTTTCAATGTTTACGCAAATATATTTATAAGACGAATATTTATAATTGTAACTTTGACGTTTAAATGATCTGGCAGTGAAGAGTGCGCACGACATAGAGTTTGTATGCAAGAAATAGGTCCTTACATACGAAATTAGTATTTAAATGGAAAAAGTAAAAAGCAGAAAATATATTATGAAATTACAAACGTAATTTAATCCACAATTAAATCAATAGAAGTATGTGTTATTATTATCTATGCACTTTTGCCAATTTATAGGTAATTCATTGATTCCATTACTGAAAAAAATGTTGGAGGGAGAATCAATAAAATCTTTGAAGGCAGTTTGGATTGCCTCATTGGAATTGACTATTTTTTCTTGAAAGAACTTGCCCAAATTTAGAACAAAATTGTAAACTGTTGGATCCCCCGAAGTTTAGGGACTATGGTGGGTGTAGAATAAATTCCAAGCGCAGTTCCTATAATTTAGCGACCGCCTGTTATGAAGTATGAAGCCTTGAGTTGTCCTGAAGCAGTAGTGGGCTAGTGAGATTGACCAGCCTTGGTAATTGTTGCCAATATATATCTACCGTAATCGTCTGGGCAGATCTTAGGGAGCTGTAGTCTATGACACTAGCATTGGTCCACCAAACACTCACCAGTATCTTTTCTTCTTCTGAGTCGTATAAGAAAATCGAAAAAGATCCTTTTTTCGTCACAAATAATTATACGATTCAAAGTTTTATTGTTTACGACAGAACCGCTTCCAGGATCGCCTTTAATTGTTGATATTCAACTAGGGTCTCCAGTCGACGCGGTGCTTGCGAAAGCCATCCCGTATCGCCCCCCCCATCCCAAATGCGGCGGACGGCCCCGGGGAGTTTAGTGGATATTTCCGGACGCTTCACGTCCGGGCGAGTCCCACACTGGCACGGAGTCGTCCCTCCGTTCCCCCTTACCTATTGCATTGGGGGACTCCGGTCTTACTAATGCAATAGGTAAGGGTAGTGCGTAAATGCATTCCCCTAGTAAAAAAAAAAAAGGTCTCCGGTCGACCAATGGGTTTGTATCATAGATCCAAATTTCCAGAATGAAAATGTTGAAACAGAAAACAGACATTACACTTTTATATGTAACTGAATCCAGAAAAAAGAGCGACGCACAAAAAAAAACGCGACTCACAAATCACAAAATTATACTTATTTAGCTTTGCCCTAATACATGAAATGTGTATAAAAATAAATCTATTATCGTGGGACATCACAGAGAGATGATTTTTACACAAACACTCAGTTTACACGAAGAGCCACGATTTTGGTTTAGTCTGCTCCACACCCTATATTGATGAGGAGATTGCTTACGATGACTAGTACCTGCTTATTTATCTTTTACTACATTATCTGAATTGTTATTGTGTTTATTACTTATTTTATATATATTGAATTTTCGGGAACGAAGTAAAATCCGTATAGGTTCTAATATAAAGCGTTTTTACATGTTTTTTCACTACTGATGATTCTCTTGGACTAGGCGTCAGAGCGACGATAAGATCGCTTATCGGCCTTTTGGCTAAGATCAAAGTGTCAACTTATCGCCCTACGACAGGGGCTGCCTCGAGTAACCCTTTGCCAATGCGTTTGGTACTGTCAATATGTACTTGAGAAATATTTTCATATCACGTTGCGAATTGGTCACGCCAAACTAACATTTATTATTTTAACTTAAATCGCGCACTTCCTTCCTTACATTTTATAAAATACAAAATATATTTGTATGTATGTCTGTTCGTTAGTTAACGAGAAACCATATTAACAAAATAATTATTTTGAATCGTAGATATATTTTCTGCACAGATCTAAGTGTATATTTTGTTACGATAAATAGTATCTATGAGTATTGAACAAAAGTAAAGTGAATAATAGAAACAAGAATAGAACTTGATAATAAAGCTTTATAACTATTATAGAGTTTATACCACCATTATAGTCCTTACAGTTATAGTTTGGGCATGTAGAGAGGATAGATGAGAGAAGATTAAATAAATAAATAAAATTAAATTAAAAAAGACTTTAATCTATAACTTATAAATATTAAATGACACATTAAAAATACAGAGAATTTAAAGAAAATTTAAACTAATAGGTTATAGTCGCCTACTCGGCGTAGGTCTCTCCCATTACCGACCATATTTCCCTGTTCCTTGCAATAGTGGGCCAGCCTGGGCCAGCGCGCTCTCTAAAGATGTCTTTCCATCTTCTAAACGGTCTGCCTCTTTTCCTTTGGCTACTTCTAGGCAGCCACTCAGTACTTAACTTTGTCCATCTATCACTTTTCATTCGAGATACGTGTCCAGCCCAGTTCCATTTCAATTTCCTTATCCTTTTTATTACGTTCGTTATTTTTAATGATTTTGTTACCAACTCTATCTTTTAACCTTATTCCCAGCATACTCCTTTCCATCTTTCATTGACAGACAGCTAGTCTATTCTCATCTGCTTTTTTCAAAGACCAACTTTGGCAACCATATGTCAAACATGGGAGAATCGTTGCTTCATAAAGTTTCCTTTTGATGCATATATCTATTTCTTGATTCTTCATTATTTCTTTATAGCCCCAATACCGTTTCCAAGCGATTGCTATTCTCCTTTGAATTTCGTTACTAGAACAACTGTTAAAGTATTGACTGACCCAAGTATATATATGCATTTACATATTCTATATTCTCCATTCCGACTGTTATCTTTGTTGTTGGTCCAATGGACCATTGGAGAGAAGATTAACGAAACTAATTTATAAGGTGAGGGTAAATGGACAAGTCGGCAAGGGTCGACCTAGGCGAACGTATCTAGACCATATCGATCACGTGTTAAATAAAAGCCGGGTGAAAAGTACTCATAACCGACGAGCATGTATGAAAGCGCTGATGAAAGCAGAGGAAGCGAAAGAGATGTGTCAAGTTCGTAGCAAGCGGAAGGAAGTAATCTCTGCCTATCCCCACGGGAGAAAGGCGTGTTGATATGTATAGTCCTTACATTATATATAAGGCAAAGTCTGTCTGTCCCGTCTGTTAATTGACTTATAACCTATAAACACTAAATCGATCTATATAATTCTATTTTTAAACGCCCATTTAGGATACTTAAATTATGAATTACGCAAGTAGAGCCACGGGTACGGCTAATTTTATATAAAAAAATAGAATACTTTATAAACACCATCATTGTTATAATAACTCTTATTAATAATTAATGATTACTTAGGAAACTAATTATTCCTATTAATACAATAATGATGTTAATTGTTCCATGAGATTGTTACGTAGAACAGTAGTATGACGTAGTAACCTTACTTGGAGTGCACACGCGTTCAATTCACAGTATGATTTATTTATTATCTACGTATATAAATAATAATTAAATGTTGACCGTTTGATAAGTGTATTTTTATTTTATATTTAAATTTTATATTAGTAGCTTCATCGTACTTTCGAGGCGAGTGCAGGTTATTGTGCTAAAACATGATAAAGCCACTCCGGTGGCGGATACAGGTGCCTCGGGGAGGGAACACGTCCTGGGTCGCTGCAAGAAGGCGCTCTGGATAAACGTTACAGCTCGAAAGCGGCTGGAATAAGTTTTGTCGCTCGGGAAACTTGATAAATTTATTAAAAACTATTAGTGCTCTTGTATAAGGTTTTTTGTATTAATTCTCGATTCAAGCGATAAATAAGGGTGATCCTTTTCTTGTCCTGAATGTTTTCAGCAAATAATTAATTAAAGTTACTAAGGAAAGTAGGAAAATACGAGTAAAAATAGTCTGCATACAACACAATATTTGTATCCAATGTCGAATATAGTCGTCAATAGAAACTAGTTTTTTGCTTGGTTTGTTGGGTATGCTCCCGAGATGGATGAATCTTTATCAACTGTATTTAGTTGAAGAAAACGCTGGAAATAAAAGTAAGAGAACGTATTGTATCCTATTTTAAACAAATTTATTGAAATTTGGTAAAAACAATGTCAATGTTATGACACTCTTTTGTAGTGAAATCTATGATAGCCGCTTTGTGATTTGATATTCGTTGAAACGAAATATCGATATTAAAAGTAGACAGACACACACATTTATAGGATTTAACATAGGAGGGAATGAGATATATTAGGTTATGCAATGTTTGTTATATTCACGGTATTGTCTTTACAAAATTCTTCGATTTTTTTTTACAAGCAGGTAACGGCCAAGCCGAGGTTCGTACCGCTTTGATAACTCTTGGGCTAGTTACCCTTTGCGGCTGAGTGCCTTCAGCACTCGCCCACAAAGTCACGGTGAAGCTGTAATGGCCCTTCCGGTCAACAGCATTAGCTAGTTAGAAAAAATAGCTCTCAATCTTGACCAAGAAAAGGGCATAGTTTACATCGTTACATACGTATTTTTGCTTAAGGAAAACACTAGTTTAATCACTAGTCTATACAAATCCGCTTATTATAAGAACCTAGAATTTGTTGAAATTTATTTTATTATCAAAAGAAAGAACAACAACCGATAACGCGGGATTGTCGTTATGCCAGATTTAACGAGACACGGCTAGTAACATGTGTAAAGCTTTTTTTTTGTAAATAGCTGAAGTTACTCTGCGTAACTTATGCTAATTTAATTTCTCCTAACTAATCTTGTATATTGGCTTTTTATTACAATAAAAATACACAAAAGTTGGTTCAGTTGTCGGTTTCACGGACAAATGTTTGAATTTATGAGAAATATTTTTACTTTATTTTAGAGTTATTTAAAATCTGTATAACGCAGTGAAGAATATATGAAACGCGGGTGGAGCCACAGCCACACAGCTAGTTCTTTATAATATGGCATGATTTGATATTTAGAAATATTATTTTTTTATTTATTTATTTCATATTAAATATAATAGCTTAGCTTCATATTTCTGCTACATATTTTAGCGTCGCCTATTAAAAAAACAAATATGGTTAAGTGTTTTATTATACATCTCTGATTAAACATATCTCAATATCGAACTTTAATGTTAAGATTGGGATTAATCTAGAAAATGTCGGTATTTTTCTAATTAATCACTGATATTGATTTGACAGAAAAAAGGATTGACATTTCAGATTAAAGTAGCCAAAACAGATTGGTATCGTACATTAAAAACGGCCATTTAAACAATAAATCCAAGGAGTTTTGTCCTTATATCGGTTTGAATTGTGTTTTATTTATAAGTAGGCAGTACTTAATTATATAATATTAGAAAATTAAGTTAAATTAGGTAATATTTGTCGTACTTATAATGATAAAGTGAAGGGGATAAAAATAATAACACGAAGTATAAATTCTGAGTTGTCACAAAAACTCCCTGAAAAGTTTTTAACAAAATGGACACCGTTTCCCTTAAGCGTTCAAATGTTGATATAAAAACGGAAAAATATACCAGCCATTTTACTCTGGTCTAAATTCTAAACCTGAATAACAAGAAAATAAATTCAAACAATACATTCAACCAGATAGGTACATGTTTTACACAAATCAATAAAAAACCCTTAATATATACTAAATACCTTTTTATACGTTGGAAAGAACAACGCTATCATCCGCCGCCTGTATACTAAAGACCTAGCCTATTTGTACCGAGATTTTGATTTACCATTTAGTATTCCTTGTTTGTTATTTATTAATTTACAATATTTGATCCTATATTACAAAATATTAGTGAGATTTTACGTGATATAGTGTTCGTTATTGTGCACGAGTGAAGTGTATTGAAGATCTCACAATTCCTTTCGAAAGTTTAAACAAAAGGCCGCCATTTTGTTGGAGTGCTGAAGTCAGAAAAGATAATACAAAGTATTTGTACCAAAGAACCAGAGAACTTGTATTCGTGGCGTTAACGAATTAAAAAAATATATTGAGACTGTCATGAAAGTATTCTGTTGGGCGAGTAGCGTAGCAAGGCGGCGGGTTGACAGTAAAACAAACTAATAATTTAGTCATCTCACAAATCACCTGCCAAGATAAAGTATTTGCCATTTGTCATTAGCACCGGGGTGTTTTCAACCCCAATCGAAAAACATTTAATATTTATATAAGTTGCGATACAAACTTAGTATTAATCAATTACATTTTAATTAATTCTGATATTTTATTATCTCTGCATACTAGTTGTGTACCCGCGGCTCCGTCCACGTTTAACATTTTGGACACTACGTAATTTAGTTTTTAAATAATCATTGGAAAATAATGTTCTCATGATGCTGTCCACTGAATCGTATTTTGTTCACATTTACATTTTAATTTTTTTTACGCAGAACCCTAATTATTTTCGAAGAATAAAAGTAACCTAAGTTACGCGGAGTAACTTCATCTATCTAACAAAAAAAGTACCGTCGAAATCGGTGCAGCCGTTCTGAAGATTAGCCAGAACAAACAGACAGACACAAATGTTTTTATTTTGTGTTTTCGTGTCGATACCGTATATGCATTGATATGTATTTATTATAGTAAAAAGTTGTTTTTTTTGATATTACAAAACAGACATTTCAATTTATAATAATTACTAGTATAGACTGTAGATTACCAATTGATTTGTAATTGAATTTTTTAGTACCGTCATCTGCATCGTGAACGAACTTGCAAATTCGGTAAACGTTGACTATATCGCATCTCGGGATACATGTCGTAGTTTGGTTTGTTGCTGCACGTAATTTCCCGCACGTAAATGATTCTTCTACGGGTTTTAGCTTAGTATTCTTGGTTCTCATGTGGGATTAATTTTGTTTTTAATTAAAATAAATAGCAAGAGAGATGTTACTTTACTCTTTCCCATAGATAGTGTGATAATCTATTATCCAAGATTTCGAATTTACTCATCCAAACCGATAGTGAGGTCCCTGAGACTCGAGGGTTACTCGGGAGCGCAGATACCCCCACACTCCACCGATACTCTCTACCTAGTACATACTCAGGTAGAGAAGAAAGCCCTTATAAACAAGGGCTACGGAACAGGGGAGGGGTCGCGAGTCCTGACGATCCACGAGTCGCAGGGGTTGACATTCAAATCGGTGGTGATCCTCCATACCAAGGGGAGAAAGCTACAGATCCACGATAGTGTATCCCACGCTATTGTGGCCATCTCGAGGCACACGGAGACCTGTGTCTATTATACCGACGTGGCCGACGACGCGATAGGCCGCTTCATCCACCGAGCGGTGAGCGCACCGGCGAAGGACATAGCGGATTATAATTCCAAGATGGCCATAAAACATGGAGACCAAAAGGTCATACAAGCAATAATTGCCCAAACCCAAACTATGAGGTAACTATGCGGACACGGACCTAGTTCTGCTTGGCTTGTTACGACCGTTAATAAAAAAAATAATGTAATAATTATGTAATTAATAATAACAAAATAAGTGTTTACAAAATAATTTAATATATAGATATAAAAAAATTAATAGAAGTAGATTTAAGCTCACATATGCGAAAGAAGATTACTAACTGCATAGCTGCTTGAATTGCTATTATAGGCAATTTTTTCCGACGCAAGTCGATTTAAATCTCCAATCTAAAAAAAGGTGCGGACCCAGAGTCTGCAGATAGTTTAATTTAAATAATAATAATAATAATAAAAAAAAAAGATTTCGAATTTATAAAATTTTCCCAAAAGCACAATAGAAAACTAACATCTGTTCGTCACTCCATCGTCTCAAAGAATTACGTATATAACGAAATTAATAAGAATCATGTTGACATTCTTCATTGATCATCTCCTCACTCCTTTCGCTAAAAACAATTAAAATTGTACGAGCCTTCATTTACGCTTTATTTCACTTTTAGCAAATTAATATAATATGTACTCATCTGTAAAGATTTATCATACGGTTAGAAGTTTATAATAAACTAGTTGCGGGTTTTACCCGCGTAGTTCCCGTTCCCTTAGGATTTTCGGAATAAAATAACTCCTATGTTACTCCCTGGATTTCAAACTATCACCATACCAAATTTCATCCAAATCGTTCCAGTAGTTATTAAGTTTACTCGTTACATATAATAATACAAATCTTTTCTCTTTATTATTTCATTATAGATATAGACGAATCTACTTAACTTTTTTTTATTATTTATATTGAGATTTTCTAGTATGAAGATGTTATACAAAATATGGAAAATATGTTTACAGAATAGAATAGAATAGAATTTTATAGAAACAGGATAGAAAATAATAGAATCTTTAATCTTTGTTGCAGTTTTAAAGTATGTTTAATCCATTGCATTACTTTATGTAAGATACATAACTTAACTAGACTAAGAGGGGCTTTCTTAAATTTTAATTTAATAATCGCTATTTAGCCTCTATGAAGAAATGTACTTAATGTTATCTAGATCCTTCTTTTGGCCCTCCATTAACCTGAAAACTGTATTCAAATCGGTTAAGAAATTTTTAAATATCGTGAAAAAAATATTTTTTGTCCCAATTATATTAAATTTATTACACAAAAAAAATTCAGGCGTTCGATTGCATAGATTTATTTCGGTTTTTAAGTTGAATATTCGAGATATTTAGTTTGTATCAACCTGTAACCTCTGGTAATGTTTATCGCAGCGAAAGCAATATCTATAGGCATCTATCAGTTTAACAACGTTACTCCGTGACTAATGCAGGTAACCAAGCATTTGATCGAACATGAGACAATTTTATTACATTTTATAAAAGATTTTTTATGTGTCTGTCTGTCTTAAATGACTTATAGCTCGAGATGCACTGAACAGATGTACAGGATTCTTTGTTTAAGTCATAAATAGATTATATGGTATATACATAGATTTATGTATTTGAAATATTTAATTCATCGAACAAATGAAGATATGATAAAACTTATAACTGAAACATATGTTTACTGCAATAGCTCAGTTGGTAGCAGCGTTGCCATTATTAAAAATTAATTTCCATGTTTTGGGGTAAAAGTTGGAAAATTGCCGTCTCTTATACAATTTTTTAACAAAAATTTTAACTTTCTTAATTTTTTTATACCTACACAGTTTTATATTTGTACAGCGATAAAAAGCTTAATTTAACGTGTTTAGAGCTATAACCGAAGTCAGAAGTAGGTGACCAAGGACTTTTGTAAATCCGCGATAAACTTATTCGCCAGCGCCTCTTAGGTTAGGTTAGGTTCGTACAATTGGTTATACTTAAGTGACAGCTATCATTGTAATGTCCATTTTTGCGTCTTATCACTAACTGGCAAGTACGTTGTACATCTCGACATTGTCCAAAGTGAGCAGAGTAGTGTATTCAGACGGTTGATGTAGAACTTGGGGAAATTTCGAGTCCTTTGACTCGGTGGCAAAAACAGGCAATAATCAGAAGTCGCCTGTAGCGAAGAAAGGTAGCACGAAGTGAAACGGAGTACACTTTCACGCTATCGTATCGTATTACTTACACTATTCAAATAAATATAAAGACTGAAGTCAATTAGTGATATGTATTATTGATTATGTGTGATTTCGTCGTGGACTAACTTTTACCCGCGGCTTAATGCGCTTGGACTGTGCTTGTGCCATGATTGCCGTGTTTTAGGATACCGCAACCATTGTTCTGCCGTGTACCGTGTTTTTTTGCTGGACGACCCTAAGTACCGTATAACACGGCAATTGCCGTGTAAATGGCAACACTGGTTGGTAGTGTGGTTATTCCCTGTCCATGGATATAGCTACGTTTGTTAAAGGAAAATCATCGTGGGGAAGTCATAGTAAGTGTAGTAAGGTATTTTTTAATATTGCCCGCTTAGGTATCCACCACTCCCGTTGTCACCAAATACCAATGGGTGTATTCTGATAGCATAACCGGAGAACCTTTATGCTTAGTGTACATCTATGATTATGATATGAAAAATCATGTAAATAGATTCATGTTTCACTACACATAACATTACTATTTACTTAAATCATACAAAAGACATTATATAATAAAGAATTCAGTACATGAAACAATATGAGAAAAAATATTATCTTGTGTACACATAAAGAAGTGAATACGTACAAATGAAAACCGTGAGGGTTTTTTAGTGTTCCAGATGTTAAAACAAAATTATATTGAAAATTGTATCTGTTTAGGTGAAATTAAAAAAAAAAAATTTTTAGTGTCTTATAGATAGTGCCTTTTTGTCATAATAAATTAACAAGGTAAAAAAAAATATTGTTGTTTACGTATTACCTATTCTAAAGAGAACGCGATTGTGATCATTTCTCTCGGGATATAGTTCATTCTCGTTACTGTAATGTGTTTTATATAACATTAATTACTTAATTTTTGTTTAGTATAACTTTTTGTGTATAAATTTATGTACTTTTTGATTTGAATAAAACACTTAATTTAATAGAATATATCCTAAGATATATAATTTCAAATTAAGAAACAAATCAATTGGATCACTGATTGTCATGTTATAAATTTACAGACAGACAGTCTGACTTTGCGGTTTTTAATAATATGTAGAGTATGTCGAGTAACTATACGAAAAAAAAAACATAATATCATAGTAATTGTACAATCTCAGATTTGAAGATATCATTTTAATAATGTATTTTCAGATTTTTATCAATTTCAATAACAATTAATACACGGATTTCATAAAATTGATCGAAAGATAGTTTTTTATCAGGAACTAGATACAATAAGCTTAAAGAGCTGGATAAGGTACCTTTGTGTGCAAAAAGCATAATATACAGTTTTTCTTTTCGAAATATGTATCTACATTCATTTTCGAATTGTTAGCTGAAACGAATTCCATTAATATATGAAGTTTGGAAAATAATTTGGGTTTCGTCTAAAGAAATTTAAAACTCCATAAAATTGCGAACGAAATACTATTCAATGGACAGCACGATGAAAACATGATTTTCCAATTATTATTTAAAAACTACATTACGCAGTGAAGAAAATATGCAAACACGGGCGATACTGCGGGTACATAGCTAGTAATAATGTAACTCTGGGAGTCTGTAATAATTAGTGCAGTAATCTGTATAACTGCAGTGGGAAGTGCAACCTATTCAACTTTAAAATCAGCCTGAGCTTTCGGTGAAGGATAATATCGCAAGGAAACCATAGCAAATACCAATAGGTGTGATCCGGCAGCATCACTCGCGAACCAGTACCTTAGGCTTAGTGTGTTTACCATCCTGGACCACATCGTCGTTTAACATCAGGTGAGATTGTGGTCAAAGCACTAAGCCTATATCGTAAAAAAAAACAAACAAAAAGAACATAATATAAATTATATCAGCATTCATAGTTATTTTGGGGTCTTCCTTATATTGACATTTTTGCACTTAGCATAATAAATAAATATGAAAATAATTTTTTACCTTTAGTATACCTAACACATTACACTAACATTAGCATAAACTTTGGCTCAACACTATTTTTTTTTTTTTTTTCGACCTTCCCCGGTTGTCCCCCTCATCCCCGGTTGTCCCCCTCACACCTGTCACCTGTGATGAGGTCACCACCACTATTAAGGGCCTTAAGCCCAGGAAATCTCCCGGTCCGGACGGGATCAGGAATGAAGTGCTTAAGCTTCTTCCACCTCGTCTCATCGCGTTACTGGTCTGCATCTTCAATGCGGCCATTAAAAATCACCACTTTCCAGCCGTCTGGAAAGAAGCGATAGTCATAGGTATTCACAAGCCTGGAAAAGACACCAGGTTACCAGATAGTTACCGTCCAATCAGCTTATTAAGCACAATAGGCAAACTCTACGAGCGGATCCTTCTGAACCGTCTCCTAGTTGTGATAGAGGACAAAAATCTTTTGCCCCCCGAACAGTTTGGTTTCAGAGCCAGACACTCTTGCGCGCACCAAGTGCAACGCCTCACGGAGCACATCCTGTCAAACTTTCATCGAACCCCAAACACACCCTGGCATACGCTCGCTGTCTTCTTCGACGTTGCCAAGGCATTCGACAAGGTCTGGCATGCCGGCCTTGTATTTAAATTAGTAAAGTTAGGTATCCCTGACACGCTAGTTCACATCCTACGTGATTACATTTCAAATCGTAGTTTCCGCTTTAGAGTAGAGTCTACTCTCTCTTCAGCCCACCCAATTCGCGCAGGAGTTCCCCAGGGTTCCATTCTGGCGCCCGTCCTCTTCAATCTCTATATAGCAGATCTACCCGACCTAAACCCGAACCTGAAAGAACACCCGGTCCCAGGCCGAGAGTGCAGTAAGGTTCATTTAGGTCTATACGCCGATGACACGGTCGTTTATTTTTCTCATAGACAAAGAGTTATTCTTAGAGCCCGCGTCCAAAAGGCTGTCAACACCTTAAGTCTTTGGTACAAAAAGTGGCGCATAGCGATAAACCCGGGAAAGAGCACCTCGATCATGTTTTCCGCAAAAAACGACACCCCTCCACCTCCCATTAAATACCTAGGTGTAGAGATCCCCTGGGCTACCGAAGTCAAGTACCTCGGTGTCCGATTAGACGTCCAAATGACTTTCCAACCTCACTTTAAGGAAGTCAAGCACCAGACCACCATGGTGCTAGGGCGGCTTTTCCCCCTATATAACTCCCGGAGTAAGATGGCTCTCCGCCATAAAATTACTCTGTATAAAACCGTCGTCAGACCGATCATGACTTATTGTGCCACCGCCTTCGCCCATAAAGACTTGGCTCCCTTTCAAGTGATTCAGAATCGCTTCGTAAGGAAAGCTGTAGGTGCCCGAGGGTATCAGAGAAATGTGGACTTACACAGAGATCTGAACCTACCCTCCATCTATTCCGTAATCAAGTCCCAGTGTCGCGCCTTCTTTGATCACGCAGAGACACACCCAAACCCGCTCATATCGAGAGCTGTAGCTTACCCCGCCGATCCGTTAGCTCCGAATTCGCTTCGGAGACCGCGAAATGTCCTTACCGACCCCGACGATAAAATCACCGCCGCAAATAGGATCTTTCCCCATCACCCGAGAAAACATGCGTGCCAGCGCCCACGCCCGCGAAACCGCCGTTCCCGCCGCCGGGGACTGGCAGGTAACTTTGCTCCCGCACACTCTCCGGGTCCCCCTCAGGCGGCGACCCAAGACGTGTCTCGTTCCCCAACTGGGGAGGCTCTTGACGTCGCCGCCAGCGCGATACAGTAACACTGACCATGCATTGAGCATTACACGCACAACACCGCACTCACACTCCTGCACATAACACGCAGGTACATAGGTCCTGTAAGGAACCTTTTTTTTTTTTTTTTTTTTTTATTTTAATAAATAAAAATGTAGGGAACAGCTAGGACACAACTCGCGAGAGAGTTTTGAACACACAGGTGACGGCCAAGCCGAGGTTCGTACCACTTTGGTAGCCCTTGCGCTAGTCACCTTATTGCGGCTGAGTGCCCTCAGCACTCGCCCCCAAAGTTCGGTGAAGCTGTAAAGGACCTTCCGGTCAACAGCATTAGCTAGGTTAAAAAAAAAAAAAAAAAAAAAATTTTTTCGACGTATGATGTAGAATCTTTCCTATCTTCCTCCGCCAATCAGAGCACACTGCAATTTTGGCATAATTAGTTTTGAGCAAAAAAGACACCTCTGCTTTATAAGGTTAAGAGAATAGCCTAGCGGCATGTTCTCCGTTTTTATTTTCAAATATTTGTTTCCTTACTGGCTATTATATAAATATATATCCACCAACACTATGCCCGTACGTTTTGATTTTTAATTATGTTAAAGTTTATAAATTAGTTACTGTAGAAACTAGGAGCCTTTGAAAACAAAAAAGATGCTCGATTTTTACCGCATTTTCAGACTGGTAACGCCACCTAGTGTGGCTTCCTAAAACCCCCACCCCCTTTCCCTGTCGTGCACTTCTGTGTCGACCGCGCCCGCGCATACAACGCATAATTACTAATTTCGCAACCCCGCTATACGAATGCATACTTGTGCTCCTAACCGCGCCCGCGCCGCCACTATATCGTGGTGGTTATATTCGCTTTTCCGCTTTATAAAATAAACTATAACCGCATATCGTGGTGACGTCGTGTGTTGGCTGAAGTGTGTGAGGTGTCGGAAGCCCTCGTGTGTTATTAGAGAGAGCTTTCGGGCGGCTGCGAGCGGATCTACACGTCGAAGGCGCTTGCTGCTGCTGAGGAACAGGTCAGTGCACGACTTCCTGGTTCCCGCATCCACCACGCTTCCCTTGCCATTTTGGCCTACCGCGCCAGCTCGAGGCGTCTCCACAGACGTTTGTCACACTAATTTAATATATAAAATCAAAAAACGTACAGGCGTAGCCGAAGTTTTTATTATTCTAAAACTGAAAGAAAATTAAAAATCGGTTCAGTTTTGGAGTTAGAAACAGGGTACTACCAAGTAGTGTTTTCGTCTATTTTGCATAGGTAAAATCAGCCCGAGCTACAGTTGTCCCTTTTGTGGTTTACAATTCTTTCTTTAGAGTGCAATACGATAGTAAGAGATTTCTGAAATACCTACTTTTCCGACCACATGTCCTCTTAAGTTTTCTATACTAAGATATGATATAAAATGACATTGAAAGTGTTTGAAAAACCACTTGGGTAACTTTAAAATTATTGACAGTTCACATTTCAACGATTTTTGTCATTTTTGTTTGGATAAACATATCCACTACATCACGCAAAAGCTACTGTATGGATTTTGATACCATTTGGTAGGTGAAAAAGTATTAATTGTGAACGAAGTACTCTCGGAGTAACATATAGAATTAAAAAAAAAATTAAAACTCATTCCAAACTCGGTGAAAAGGGGATGTAAATCTGAATGATAATAAGTCATGTACATAGCAGGTAGATATATGTATAACTGAACATTGAAGCTGTGAATAAGTGTTAATACTATATTGAAGTTATACAAACACAGAATTACACGCAAACGGAGTCACGAGCGCATCTAGCATATTCATTAAAATTATTAAGTAGGTTAATAGTTTTTTCTTGCAACTCCACAAATGTATATAATATTTTTTGTTTAGTATATTATCTTTCGAAAAATAAATGTGAACTGTGTAACTAACATTACAAAATGTAATAACATAGCATTAAAATTATTGTAATCTACTGTTTCTCGGAATTTTAAACGAATCAATCACCACATGACATTATTTCAGGTGATATTATATATACCGAAACGGTCAGGTTTTATAAGGTTTTTAATTATGCGAGGAACACCACAAATAGAGGTGGAAAGGACACAACTGTTCAAACACTTGGTTACACTACAAACAAAGAATGGAATAAATAAGTGATTATAATCTGTGCAGCGTTTATTACTACGATAATCTTATCAGTAGAATCTACAATTATTCCGGTTAGTTATTTATATTGGACAGTTAGATCGAGGATCCACTGTGTCTCTTACATTCGAGAATCAGTTTTTGAACCAATGTGAAGCACAGAACATGGCATCGTCGTACTGAAAAAAGTTTTCCTTTAAAATTTCGCAAAGGATTTGCTCATAAACAGCTACTGTGATTTTATAAAAATAGATAAATACGTACGTACAATGAACCATAAATACCAAGACGGTTTTGATTTTTGCAAAATCCTAGATAAAAAAGATCCATTAGGTAAATTCAGACATACATTTCATAAGAAAAAAGATGTCATTTACATGTGCGGCAACTCCCTTGGGTTAGCCTGTAACGAGGCTATAGAAAGCCTCACATCCGCTCTTGAGACGTGGAAAGAAGAAGGTGTTAATCTATGGAATGCTAAATAAATCCAAATATTATTTATATTCTAATCGACTGTCTGATATGATGGCACATCTTGTCGGAGCTGATGCCGATGAAATAGCCGTCGTCGGATCAACAACGATGAACGTACACCAAACAGTTAGTACATTCTATAAACCAACTGCTAATAAATACAAAATTCTAGTGGACGATTTGAATTTCCCAACAGACCGTTACGCTGTCGATAGTCAAGTCAGGCTGAAGGGCTACGAACCAGATGACGCCGTCAAAGTCGTACCCAGCCGTGACGGTAAGTTCATGTACGAAGAAGACATCATCGAAGGAATGACTGACGATGTAGCTTTGATTTTACTTCCCCTCGTGTACTATAAAACGGCACAAATTTTAGACATGTCTAAAGTGACCAGAGCAGCGCAAGATAAAGGTATTGTTATAGGCTGGGATCTGTGCCACGCAATAGGAGCAATCGAAATCAATTTAAAAGAAGTAGATGCAGATTTCGCCATCTGGTGCACATATAAATATATTTGAACGGAGGGCCGGGTTCACCGGCAGCTTTGTATATAAACAGAAAACATTTCCAGAAGCTTCCGGTAATGTCTGGATGGTATGGGAACAAGAAGGAAACTCAATTTTTGTTAAAGCAACAATTCGATCACCAGAAAGACGCGAGCGGCTGGCAGATTGGTACACCAACGGTTCTATCAATGGCAACACTTGAAGGATCGTTGAAGATATTTAAAGAATCTGGTATAGAGAAAATCAGATCGAAGTCCTTGCACATAACCGGTTATATGATGTATTTGATTGAAACAAAATTAAGTGATTACGGATTTGCTTTCGGTAATTTGAGAGAGGATGACAAGAGAGGTGGTCACGTTTGTTTGGAGCATGATGAGGCATATAGAATCAGTGTATCGTTGAGGGCTCGAGGTGTTGTTCCGGACTTTAGAGAACCGAACGTGATACGTCTAACTCCAGTACCTTTGTACACTACATACCAAGAAGTTTACAATTTAGTGGAAATATTACTGGATATTATGAAAGAGGAGACCTACAAACAAGTTTCTAATGTAAGAGGGTTAGTCGTTTAGGAATTTATTAAGTATAGAATGATTGATTACTTTATATTTATTAAACACTCATTATTTTAGATCAAATTTTCAAGTAAACTTACTAGGGGTATTTATCTGCCGATTTCATTTGCTACTATCTTGTCACTAATATACTTGTTATATACTTCTATATATAGAGCTCAAAGAGCAGTATTAAAAGTTATGCATTTTCTCCCTTATCAATTCCCAACTACCCAGGTATATAAAACTGCTGAAGTTTTATCAATTCGTCAATTGTTTCTTTTGCACTCAACAATAATATATGAGCTCAATGCAAACGTATCTAGACGTCGAAAATATATTATATGTAAAACCAGCCAGTTTTAAAACAGCTTTCTCCCACAGATTTTTCTGTTTTCTCGGGGACTATTTATACAATAAAATAAATCGTGATGTGTTTATGTATGATAAAACAATCTACCCATGTAAAAAAATTAAAACAAAATGGCTTATGAGTAAATCGTTCAACGAAACCGAAGAAATCATAAAGATTATTGAATAAGTAATTAGGAAACCTAGTCATAAGTAAAACCAGTTACTAAAATAGCTAAAATATATGTTATATTGTCTTAATGAAGTTACATTAATCCTAGACACATAGACATACACGCTCGTACACTCTGACACACATCACATACATACTGTATTAGGTTCACCCTAAATTTATTTAAACTTACACTCATTTACACATCTTATTAATTAATATCCTTATGTCGAATATTGAAGCAGCAGATAAGCATATGTCAACAGAGCGAAACCTACTGCCAAGATACAGGGAATCCTAGTTTGGCAGGCAGATGTGTAAAACCATTAAGTTATTCTCCCAAAACTTCTGTGTTTATTTTGATAATGTATAAGATTGTGTAATTTTTTGGTCTAATCAATTATTATTATTATTATATAACTAATCTAAGAAAATATTCATTAAAGCCTATTCAAGCAAAATATACATCATGATATATAATTTTTGCCAAACGTAATAAGTCAAAAATCTCGAAAGTCTTACAAATATTTGTTAAATAAAAATAAGTTATATAATAAATAATATAAATATATCCGTACTAAAAAGTAGATAAAAATTATTTTGTTACTTACTTTTGATTTCATTGTTTAGACGTTTTAAAAGCAGGAAGTTATTAATGTATTTTGAGCGTTAAATTAGCTATTTTTAAATGCTATGTCAATTCGACGTGTTTGATTTTTTGGAGGGTTAGGGGAGGGAGAAAGTTAGTAAAGAGAGAGAGAGAGCAGGGTCTTAATAAACCCCCCTGGACAGAAACGCACAGGGTCTTCTACCCGTATTTGACGATGACGAAAAAGCCGAGTGCTTAGCCGCTAGCCTTGAGCAGCAATGTTCCCCCGTCACTGACAACGTCCTCCACGTCTCCGATGTAGAGTCCTCGGTCTCACTTAGAGGACTTAGACGCTCTTTCCCCGGTTGTCCCCCTCACACCTGTCACCTGTGATGAGGTCACCACCGCTATTAAGGGCCTTAAGCCCAGGAAATCTCCCGGTCCGGACGGGATCAGGAATGAAGTGCTTAAGCTTCTTCCACCTCGTCTCATCACCGTACTGGTCTGCATCTTCAATGCGGTCGTTAAAAAACACCACTCTTCTGCCGCCTGGAAAAGACACCAGGTTACCAGATAGTTACCGTCCAATCAGCTTATTAAGCACAATAGGCAAACTCTACGAGCGGATCCTTCTCAACCGTCTCCTAGTTGTGATAGAGGACAAAAATCTATTGCCCCCCGAACAGTTTGGTTTCAGAGCTAGACACTCTTGCGCGCACCAAGTGCAACGTCTTACGGAGCACATCCTGTCAAATTTTCATCGAACCCCAAACACACCCTGGCATACGCTCGCTGTCTTCTTCGACGTAGCCAAGGCATTCGACAAGGTCTGGCATTGTATTCAAATTAGTGAAGTTAGGTATCCCTGACACGCTAGTTCACATCTTGCGAGATTACATTTCAAACCGTAGTTTCCGCTTTAGAGTAGAGTCTGCTCTCTCTTCAGCCCATCCGATCCGAGCAGGAGTTCCCCAGGGTTCCATTCTGGCGCCTGTCCTCTTCAATCTTTACATAGCAGATCTAACCGACCTAAACCCGAACCTGAAAGAACACCCGGTCACAGGCCGAGATTGCAATAAGGTTCATTTAGGTCTGTACGCCGGTGACACGGTCGTTTATTTTTCTTATAGACAAAGAGTTATTCTCAGAGCCCGCGTCCAAAAGGCTGTCAACAACTTAAGTCTGGTACAAAAAGTGGCGCATAGCGATAAACCCGGGACAGAGCACCGCGATCATGTTTTCTGCAGAAAACGACACCCCTCCACCTCCCATTAAATACCTAGGTGTAAAGATCCCCTGGGCTACCGAAGTCAAGTACCTCGGTATTCGAATGACTATCAAATCTCACCTTAAGAAAGTCAAGCACCAGACCGCCATGTGATAATAAATTTTAACAATTTCTACGCGTTGTTGAAGCGTGTATTATATGGTGAAATGTCACGAATAAAAATGTGTTCATTCCAAATTTGACAGCCGCTATAAGCTGTCAAAGTTCGCGCGTCCCTATTGAAAAACTCTATAGTTTCCTTTAAAAAAAAAATAAGGAAAGTAATTAGGGCTCTGTACAAAAAATTAAAACGCAGCGAAGAACATATGTGCGTGCGCAGCCGCGTGCACACAGCTAGTATGAAATAAGTAGCAAATATTATTAGTGACACGTTTGTGCAGATTGTGACTAAATCAAGCAGTAAGTAGGTATATGTGGGGCCAACAGTTGATCGGCTTGTTTTTTGTATTTTATCTCTAATATTGTTAACTATATATCTAGATAAGTTTGTAAAAAATATATTTTGCTTTTTTATCTTACATACCTAATTATTCATATTTCAATTAAAGACAACATTGACTATAAATCCATTGCTAGTTCAATCAATTACTGTCAAATGATTTTGTATTGCTTGTGAAAAGAACGCCAAAGCATATTCATATAACCTGGCGCAGACGTTGTCGGATTCTTTGATGGAGTTTCTAATATTCTCAGAATAAGATTGAAACGTCCGCACATATATTACCGGGAGCGCAGTAATCTGTTGGCTGAAAAAGGTTCCGTGTATACTGTTACGATTTACATTATAACTAGCTGTGCCTGCAGCTCCGCTCGCGTCAGATAGACGGACAGATATAAACCTTGCGTTTTATATAATGTAAGGATAGATTAGCTAAGCGGAATACATGAAGTACCAAATGTTATCCTTTCGTATAAGTTGGTCAATGGTTTTGTTGATTGCGAACACTTACTCTTAAGAAGATTACCTGTGTACCTCGTCCGTGTAGTCGTTTAACGTTAAATCCAACTGGATTGCGAGTAGAGTACACATGAGACAAACCCATCACGCGTCAGGGATCAGCAAGTGCAAGATGGAAAACTATCTTAAGCATTTAGCAGTGGTCGATACAGACAAGCATGATGATAGATTGTTTATAGATTCTCATCCCGTTTATAAACCCACCACTGAATCGTTTCTTTTTTACAATTTCTTGGATTTTATTATTTTCTAAGGAAGCCTAAGAAATTTATTAATTTTTATTAAGCAATTTAATATATCTCATTAAATAAAACAGATGCCAGTAAAATTGAACAGTTGAATCGGATTTTATTCAAATTTATACATTATTCATATTACAAACAGAAACTTCAATTTTATTTGCGTATGTCTTATGTTTAAGAATGTCTTATGTATAATTTCTGTAATTAAAAATTAATTAACATTCTATAATCTATTAATATAATAAAACTGTAACTATGCCAAATCTGTACATTAAATATTTATTGAAAATTATGATCGGGGTGGACTTTGTTATCGATATAGAAATCAAAAATATTTTATTTCGAATTTTTCCGTTGTCCGTATGTCTATGTCTGTTTTTCTCTATGTATGCGTATCACTCTGAAAGTACTGAACCAGTTTTGACGAAACTTGACATAGTGATAACTAATATTATAAAGTAACATCTAGACGTATCTAGGCTCTCAAAGGCCTTTGACTGCGTTGATCTCAGTACATTTATACTGAAACTAAAACATTATGTTGTTTCTGAAATTTCTGTCTCCTTCCTGGCTTATTATTTAACAAACCGCTGTCAGAAAGTAAATGTAAATGGGGTTACCTTCACTGGATCATTAGTTAGAATCGGTGTTTGGCAGAGGTCGATTTTGGGACCGTTTTTATTCCTGGTTTATATTAATGGCTTACCGCTAATGGATAATAACTCGGCTGATATAGTTCTTTTTGCAGACGATACTTCACTCATATTTAAAGTAAAAAGAAAAAAATCAGAGGTTAGGCTCCTAAATAATACTCTAGCAAATATTTCTAAATGGCATAAATAATTTTCTTCTAAATACTAAGAAAATTAATGTATGTTGCCCAATGTTATATTTACTGTAAGTTAGAGATAAAAGGGAATTTAGTAGGCTTAGTTAACAAAACTCTGTTTTTATGTAGAACACTTGATAATAAGTTACAATAGGGTCCGCATATTAAAACTTTGGCAGAAAGGCTCCGCTGCTTTTGCGGTTCGAATTGCAACTGTTAGGTTAGTCTACTTTGCTTACTTTCATAGCTTAATGTCTTACGGAATTAACCCACATCTCTGTGCTTGCGTTAACATTGGTTATGACTATGATTTGTATAGTTTTTATTTTTTTAAATTTATATATAACCGATAGTTATAAAAAAAAGAACCAGATCATGTTTATTGCCGGCTCTTCTCGACTGGGTTGTTTTCCTAACCGGAGGTAGTTTTTTTTTGACGTTCATAAGCGCCTTCTTAAAGCCTAAATTGAATAAAGATTTTTATTTTGATTTTGACCCTTTACCTAGTTGTTATTTTTATCGAAGATATCAAGAATTATTTTATTTTATGTTTAGAACCATGTATATTTTTTTCATGCATATACTCAATTAATGTATCAATGATACATGCACGAAATGATACAGTTGTATTTGTTTGAATAAAGAATCATTCAATCTAACATCGGTACGAAAATACAAAACATGCGTGTAACCAAATGCAATCGTGAGTAACGTTTCAGCACTCGTTACTACATGGCGTACCCATTACCGGTACTGCTTACTCTGCACTGAATATATACAGTTTTCTACAGCTCTAGTCTCTGTTATCAGTCTACCATTTTGCACAGGCTAATAATGTACAAGTTCAGATGCGAATCTTGTGGGCGAGGGGTATAAAGTTAGAGTTGATGTACGAGTGGAAAAAAGACTAAAACACTAAGCAGCGCCATATTTATTGAAACAAGCCGAAAAAAAAAAAATTCATAAGCTGACAACATTATTATTAGAACCTAGGGACGAACCCACTTCAACGTATATCGATAAAAAAAATACTTATTGAAGTCTAGCCATGCTAACTTTGCAGTAATAAAAATATGGTGTAATTTACACGTTTTCCTATATAAAGTTATGTTCTCATGTAAGTACAAATACTAAAATACTCCAATTTTTATTACTGCAAAGTTATGGTATACAGACTATATAAAATATAATGGATTCAAAAATGAGGCTCTTTATCTTTAGTAAAAGTATCCAGCGAAATAATAAGCAAATATTATATTAACATAAATATATCAACAAGAAACATTAGTTGTATATACCAACAGTTCACCTATTATGTAACTACTATAATTTCATCATGGCTTTATTGAAGTAGAAAACATATATTTATATAAGCAAGCAACGCTCTTAAATACAATGAATATAACATTGCGTGGCACTAGTTATGACCATTATATTGGTGAAAATATTTAGTTAATACAAACATGAGTTACATTTAAATGATTTTTTTAAATTACTTTGATACTATAAACTGAAACTGATCAAAGGTCTAAGTCTATTAGAATTAGTGTATTTCTATTTTGTGAGCACTTGATGTGCTACTGAAAAGTTTGAGCTTTATGTATATGAGTACAATAAAATATTTTCAGGATTAATTTTACTGTTTGTTTTACTAAGACGTAAAATAACACACACCTGTATTCATAAACATTAAATAAGACTATCTTACTTGAGAAGGGAACGATATTTTATAAAAAAAATTGATTGTGAATTGTAGAGGCATACACGAACTAGAATTAATGTCACTCCCTGAAAGAAGATATACTTTGTATAAAATATTAAAAGTGGTATTAATGAATTAATAATAACAAAGGAATAATGTCAGACAAAGATGCCGTTAAAAAGCAAAGTTAATAATAAATTTACATATACTTCGGCATGTATATATTACATTTATGTCTTAAAAGAATTAAGTCACCAATTTTTTACATAGAAAACTACAACTTTAAAAAATGAATAAAAGCAAAACACACCGTTGTGAATTATCATGTGAAATATTAAGTGTTGTAACCTCTAAAAAAAAAAAAAAAAAAACTAAATTTAGATTAGCGATAGTCTATAATTTGTTAATATGTAACAACACTATAACAATATGAAAATAAATATAACCTGACATCTAATAATTGTAATATTGTTATCTCGCTTTATTTATATTTGGAATCCCAGTGTCAATCTCCTTTTTTAGAAAAGAAAGTGTCAGTAAGAACAAAGAAACTAGTTAATCGAATGTTTGTCGAATGGACTTAAATATAAAAAACAATGCTCACGCAGCCAAACTTTACTAACACTGATACCATTCTGAAATTTTTGACAACGATGGATGACGATTTCTAGTGTGTTATGTCATTTCGAACCTTTTTTTTATTTTTATGAAGATTCTATTTTATGACATTTTGGATGTTGATTGTTGACAGATAGTTTATTTATTTATTTTTGTGTTGATTATTTGGATATTAATTTTATATCTAAAATGGGTAGTCCGAAAGTTTGCAGAATATGTTTAGCAACTGATGTGAAACTAAATTATATTAAAGGATTACTGAAGTTTCAAGCAACATCTCTATTTGGCCCTAAGGTGACTATATGATCAATCTATTATGAAAATTTCTTGTTAGATAAATATATGTGATATTGTTCTTAGAATAATATACGTAGGTAGATGTTTAGTTTTATTGTGGAGTAATTAGTTAGATAAATCTACTTAAAGAACTTTACTTAAAAGTAACTGCTATTTTACAATTTTGTTTTTAATTTTTGTTTACATATTTTTAATTTTGTGGAAGCAGCCCTTTTTGTTACTAATGTGGTGGAGCGCGCTATTGGCTACGACACAATTATACTAATGTAGCTAATATCGTGTACGTTTTTTTGTAAAATTATAAATAAATAAAAAAAAAAATTGATAGGTATTTTTAATTAGAAAATCTTTGAAACTACAATAGTAATAATTTCAAGAATGCAATAATTTTGTTGCTCAGTTTTTTCGTAATTAATAATTTTCAGCAAAAATTTAAAGTAATTACTACTATAATAATTGAACTACTCTAAAAATGTAAGTGTATTAATATATAAGTGTAATATTATAAAATAATTGTTATAGATATGTTTTTAATTTTTCATGCCATCTATTTATTACTTTTAATCTTACGTATTGCTATTAAGCCAATCAAAAAGGGATAAATTGAGCAAGGACAATTAAATTAAAATTTAGACTAAGGAATAAAATCGAAATGAAAATAGTATAGTATATAAAAAAACCGAAGGTTCTACCTTACATTCAATAAATATCAAAATTACAAAAATAATAAACCTGGTCAGCAAAGAACCTCCTCCCATATAGCACTGCAATACTTGTACCAGAATTTTTTGAACAGAACAGTAAATATGTATTGGTCATAGTAACTGTAGTTGATCAGGATCGACTATGATCTTCGCTTGTCTCATCTAAAAGTTTTCATGGTATAATGTAATAGTGTTGCCACATCTTTTATTGTACATCAATTTACCCGTTGAGTGTTGCTTGTTCTTCATCACCCAAAGTGTGTCTGATTACATTACTTTATATCATAATGCAAAAATCGGTCCTTTATCCATTTTGTCTCATGTTCTCTCCCACTGCATCTTATCATATCTATTTATTATATTTTCACTTGAAATTTTGATGATGACATTATCCTTTCCTTTTTTTAATGCTATTCAAATTCCATTGTTTCTCGTCATTCTTAATTTTAAATGTTCTTTCTAAGACACCCTCCTCAATGAATCCATTAAAACTCATATTACATAAGTAGAGCATATGCGTAAGATATACTGACAGTTGACATGAATAAACTAATAGAAAACTTTCGGGTTTTCTTAATGAAATAAATAAAATGAAGATATGTAAATAATAATAATATAATGGGTAATACAAAAACCAATCATTACAAATTGCTTCAGGATTATTTGTTGGGAAACTGTTTTATTAGGAACTTAAACTTTCAGTTTAGAAGTGCTGTGGAATATAATCATAATATATCATATAGATGTACAATGCTTAGTATTTTGTGTCTGTATAACTATCACATTCAAGATGATTTATGTTAAACCATATTGACCAGTTTGGTTCTTTGTCTTGAGAATTTTTTCTTCAAGATTTCATATTACTTTCTTTCAATAAAAATAGCCAATTCTAATAAATCTGTAATTCAAAATAAATCAAGTTCTTTTATCAATTGTGCTCAATTATTTTTCATTTCAGGGTTTTTTCTCACCAGGTATGCCTCGCCATGCATGCTACGAATGCACATGGATGATAAGAAAATTTTCAAAACTAAAAGAAAAGTTCTTGATTGCACAGTCCATATTTTATGATATTCTAAAGAAAAACCAACATGTTAGTATTTATTTGATTTTGCAGTTTCTTATTAATAGGTAGATATTTCTAACATAGCTTTTTTATTCTCAACTGTATAGCCTTAGTGCTTTGACCACAGTCTTGCCTGATATTAAGTAGAATTGTCATCCAAAATCAAAATTTATTTATTCAATTTAGGCCCTAAGAAGGCGCTTATGAACGTCTAAAACACTACCACCGGTTCGGAAAACAACCCAGTCGAGAAGAGCGCGGGCGAGAAACTCGATCTGGTTCTTTTTTTTTTTTTATAAATAAAATATATATCATTTTTATATGTCCAGGACAGTAAACATGCTAAGCTTAGAGTTACTGACTCTCAAATGTTGCTACCAGAATGTGTTTGATGATAGGTTTTCAAATTTGAGGGTGGTAGCTACCCATGAGGATCATCATCATCCCCTACCCTTTTCCCATTTTTATTTGGGGTCGGCGCAACATGTCTTCCTCTTCCATTCCTCTCTATTTGTTCTCATCTCCGCATTCACTCCTTTCCTAAGCATATCATCTTTCACACAGTCCATCCATCTTTTCTTTGGTCTTCCCCTTCCCATGTAACCGTCCACATTCATATCCAATACCTTTCTTACAACATTCTCTCTCTCCCTGCGCATCACATGTCCATACCAGGACAAACGACCGCCTCTTAACTTGTCTGTTATTGGCGCCACTTTCAAACTATCTCTAATATACTCATTCCTAATCCTGTCCATTCATGTTAGATAACTAGAAAATTTCCTAACACCATGCTATGGTTTCCTTGTGACGTTTTTCTTCACCAAAAGCGAAAGACACATAGAGTTTTATAGGTGGGTTTGAACCTGTATCCATTAATGCAGGATCCAATCATACTACAAACTATACTATCATCACTTCAAATACTCTTCCTTTTATGTATAAATAATCATTAATACATCAGTAGATTAATTAAAATATTAGTCTTTCAGGATTGATAATTAAGACAAAAGTTGTATGTTTGATCTGATTGATTTATGTAGTTACTAATTAAAAAAAATATTTTGTTTTAAACTTCTAGGAAAACTTACAGCTAACATAAATAATAAAAATTGTACACAATTAAACAGAAAGACATCTACAAGTTTCGACATATAGATACATAACAGAAAAAAATTAACAAAAAAAACAGGATATAAATAAATATTCTGGTATTTAGATTTCAGAGGAAGACTTGAAATATACAGACAGACAAGCATTACGCTTACAGACAAACATTTCACTGCATAAATTGCCTTGCATAAGTCTTTATGAAGATGTCAAAAGAGATTCAGCAGATAGTAATATATCCTTGGATATGATAGTTGAAGAACAAGTTGTGGGAAGTAATGTTCCTCTGGGCAAAGTCTGTGATGTTGAGAAACCTTTGAGGCAAGTGTTTTAAAGTGCGAGTGAGTTTTATCTCTATTTTTTTTTGGGATTAGCTAGGATCAAAATTCCGTGGGAGTTTTCAAATTTCAGTAGCAGCCAAGCCGAGGTCGAATCCTTGTGCTAGTTACCTTTTTTTTTATGTCCCCGCCAATTTTCCCCTGGCATGACCAGGGACCTTATTATTACGTCTCATTTTATGTGTGATCTTTTATTGTTTCTTTTGCTTAGGTTTTTCTTTTTATATCAATTTTATTTTTCTTAAAATCTAAACCATTTAATCGACTTATCTAGGTTACTTACCTTTAGGCTAGTTACCTTTTCGGGCCGAGTGCCTTCAGCTCTCGCTCCCAAAGTTCGGTGAAGCTGTTAAGGCCCTTCCGGTCAATAGCATTAGCTAGGTTAGAAAGAATCTTTTTTTTTTTTTCAAAACCATTTTATATATAGTTGATCTGCATAGTGACGGCATTGTGCCTGATGGTAAGTACAATGCGATCCTGAAACAGTGGTGACCGTCGAGAGATCGGTTATCAATTGGCAGTCGTCCCTGTGATACCGGTCTGCATAGATATCTCTTCTCGTTGGAAGGGCGTGACGTTATAGGAGGGAGGGAGTACATCAGTCCGGAAGACTGTTCCACCATGGAATGATTACATATCCCAAGTGTTGCATAATGGTTAATGGGGGCTTATTTTTGATGACAAAGAGGATGGGGAGGTGTTTGAATTTGATTGATTGTTTTTGATTTTCTTCAAAATTTTTCCAATGCTTGTAACCATGGCGGAGAGGGTTAGGGCTTCCCTTACTATTGCTGACATGGGGTCAGCAGTATGTGGAAAAATTCAAATATTTTCTTTACATATTTGCTTGGAAATTGAACTGGTAATTGTTAAATAATCCAAAACAGAAGTATATCCGCTCGAACCATGTCATGGACCAACTAGTCATTATGGATTACACTTTTTGATAAACAAAGATGGCGTAACGAAATGGAAAAAAAAAAACTATTTATAAACATTACTTGATAGTTTTTTCTGTTCTTGCGCAGTGAGGAGAAGAGGAAAGGGAAGGAAGGTAGAAAAAAACAATCGAAAAACATTGATGGAAAGGAAATACTTAAGTCAAAGGACAATTATAATGACATATTGAAGGATTTTGTTATCACAGAGCTTACTGTGAGTGTAATCTTTATTTGATAAACATAATAAAATCGTAAATTTTCCATTTAAAATGCGTACAACTGGATTAATAAAGGAAAGATAATAATCTAGGATACAAAACATTATGCATTTGTGAAGAAATGTTTAATTTCACTACTTCATACACTTGAAGTTATATGTCATTTAATTTATTTATATAAATTACAATGGAATTTTTAAACTCTAAAACAGAACTTTCACCTCCTTTTTAAATCACTTTACCCTGGGACATAACATCCATATCAAGTTCCATTAAAATACATCTAGTAGTTTTCCGTGATACATGCACAGACAGACAGACGAAATACAGTTTTATTTTAAGCATAGATATAGCTTACCAATTAAAAATGAAACTGAGCGATGATGGCGCAGCGGGTAGTGCGGACGGATTCCATGTTAATCAATGCGGATTCAATTTGACCAATCCAATTCTAAAATCAGCTTGAGTTTTCGGTGAAGGAAAATATCGCGAGGAAACCAGAACATGGTGGTAGGGCATCTACTAATAATGCTTACCACCCTCAAGTTTGAAAATCTGTCGCCAAATACCAATAGCTGTGTTCCGGCAGCATCAATTGAGAACCAGTACAGGCTTAGTGCGTTTACTATTCTGGACCACATTGTCACTTAACATCAGGTGCGATTACCACCCATCTTCCTCCTGGGGGTTTTGCTTCTCCATAAGAGGCGGGCTAAGAGGTGGGTGGGGAGAGAGCCTGTGTGTCAGGCAGCGATTCTCCCCCCCATCCCCATTGGGCTGTTGAACGGACGAGGCCCATTGGGTTTGCCGCAGGGGGCGAAGCGGAGCATGCGACCGCGATCCCGTATCGCCCCCATACCAAAAGCGGCGGTCGGCTCCGGGGGGTTTAGTGGGTATTTCCGGACACTTCCCGTCCAGGCGAGTCCCACACTGGTGCGGAGTTCGTCCCTCCGCACCCCCTTACCCATTGCATTGGGGGACTTCGGTCTCACTAATGCAATGGGTAAGGTTAGTGCGTAAATGCATTCACCTCGTCAAAAAAAAAAAAGATGCGATTGTGGTCAAAGCTCTGAGCGTAAAAAAAAACTATAATAAGTACATATGTTATTACTTAAGGTAATAAGGATGTCTTAATATAGTTTCCAGAGCAAGTGGCCGAGGTGGAGAAGAGGAAGAGTTTACCGAACTACAGGGACTCTCCGTTCCGCTGTGACATTTGCTATAAGGGATTCCTAAAACTAGACACTTTAAATAACCACACCATTCGACATGATCCGGTAAGATCCAGTAAATACCGCCTATAATGAATGAGAGTTTGTCTTTGAGTGCTAATTTATATTAATAGATAAAATTGAAGTGTCTGTTTGTAATGTGAAAAAAAATTTTTTTTTTGCTAAATAGATATGAATGTATATCCGATACCAAAACTAAAAATACAATTTATAAAACTTTTGTCTGTCTGTCTGTTTATTCCGGGTAATCTCCGGAATGGCTGGACGTATTTTAAAGGGACTTTTGGTAATAGTAATTTTGGTAATAGACTTGGTAAATAGCTGAAATTGTTCCAGGTAACTTAGGGTACTTTTAATTTTTGCATATAATTAGTTTTCCGCGTAAAAAAATTAAAACCACCTGACCCACAATCCGCCGAGCTTGTGACTTGTGTCCCAGTTGTGACAGGGAGCCAGAGAGAACCTGTCGTCATATCGGACACAAACCCAATATCTCTTGACCTGGCCCGGGGATCGAACCCGAGACCTCAGAATGACGGTCGTACCGTAATACAACTGTGCCACCGAGGCGGTCAATAAATTAAAATAAATATATTACATTGAATAAAATCTAATTCAAGGCACAGTTGTACGACCAAGCGTTTGAATTTATGAGAAATATTTTTACTTTATCTTATTAAAAAAAAAATAGTTTGCACATACTTTAGTTTCGTTTTGACTGCACGCATTTGATATTACCGAATCGCGAAAAAAATATTACTATTCTAGCGGGAATATAAATGCAACCATAAAACATTCTTACATATTCTAAATGGCAACATAAAAATATATGTTTGTACGATGCTATGCTTCCGCTAACAATGGTTATGACTATGATTTATAGAGATTTTATGTTTAAAAAAAGGATATATATTTTAAAAAAAGAACACAGTTTTTGCCGGCAATACTCAAGAGGGTTGTTTTCCGAACCGGTGGTAGTGTTTTTGACGTTCATAGGTGCCTTCTTGGGCCCTAAATTAAATAAAGAATTTTTTCATTTAATTTTAATGCTCCCGGAACACATATATTGGTATTTGGTGACAGGTTTTCAAACTTTAGAGTGATAGCTACCCAGATGGACATCGTTAGAGAATGCCCTACCACCATGCTATGGTTTCCTATTGTTTGTATTACGATGTTATTATATAAATAGCTATTTTATAGCTTTCGTGTTTCTATAATGTGGGAGATATGACGTCCGCAGCCGACTGTGTCCGCACGGCAACTGATAGTTTGGGCTGCATTGTGTCCATTGTACCCTTCGTACTGTTATAACCCTTATTTCTATACAAACAGGGACGGTCTCCTAACAGTACCATGTCCGCTGTACGCTCCGTACAGAGTCTGACTGTCTGTTAACACTTTTCAGATTTCTGGTGTTATAGTGTGTGAAGTGTGTAAATTTCGTTTTCACACTCGTCGAACTTACTTGTTGCATGTCGCCAGGCACAAAAAAAAGTTTTGCTGCATTACGTGTAATTTTACCGCTGTCGATATGTAAGTGGTAACTTGTTTATACTATAAATTAATATCATTCTTTTAGGATAGAATACTTTTTATTTGCACGAAACACAACACTAATTTACATACATACATACATATGCTCACGCCTGTTATCCTCGAAGGGTTAGGCAGAGGTGATGTAGCGAACTACACCACTCGCATTCCGAGCTTAGTTCCGTTCTAGATGTGAGGGGGCGAGCCTGTCGCCATATCGGGCACAAATTCCAAACCCAATACCACTCGTCCCGACTCGGGGATCGAACCCGAGACATCAGAACGGCAGTCGTATGTAATACAACTGCGCCACCGAGGCACTAATTTAAAACACAGATAATACATATTTATTATAATATAAAGTGTTGCGCTTATGTAAACAAGGCCCAACGTCAGCTGGATTGCTGCATTGAAACTTAAGAGGACATGCGGTCCGTTGCGCCCCAATGAAAGAATAGGGGGGACAACTGCAGCTCGGGCTGATTTTACCGTATGCAAAATATACGAAAACATCACTTCGTATTACCCCTGTTTCCTCCTCCAAAACTGAACCGATTTTTATTTATTTTTTTCAGTTTTAGAATAATAAAGACTGACTAGACAAGTACGTTTTGCTTTTTTTAAATTTATCCGTCCAATTTGTTTGAAGAACGTCTGAAAATGACTTTAAAAATCGAGCATTTTTTTCATTACGTTCACTAGGTTTCTACAATAATAATTTCTGGAAAACATCAGAACGTACGGACGTGGCGATGATGTATATATATTACTTCGTATTAAAATATGCTATTATCCAGGAGGGAAACAGGGGACTACGTTTGTATGGAATAAATGCTGCTAGGATATCCTCTTAAAAGTGTCAGATTAGCGCTGGTATTCTAGTTGAACGTTGTGGCGCTGCGGAAACACTAATTCATTAAATATTTTTTTAAATAAAAAAACCAAAAACAGAGAGCTATATAAAAGAGTGAGACAGATATTACACGAAGCAGTATAAAACAAATCTTGTATCCCTGTTTGTTAAAAGAACTTATAAAACAGATACATTAGATTAATATATGTTTTTTATAAACTACTAGCTGTGCCCGCGACTTCGTCCGCTTGAAATATTATCTTTGGGTAGCATTTTAAATTATTTAGGCTAATAAAATTAGATACTTACGTATACATTGAACCCCTTACACCTTTTTTTTTTGCATTAAAAAGCTTACGTCTAATGCCTAAACGTGTACGCTCCCTATCGAGTCCGAACGTCTGTTAACACTATAAAAATGAAAACAATTATTAATTTTTATATTTTAAAACTACTGTGTGTCCGCGGCTGCGCCCCCGTTTCTTATGTTCTTCACTGCATTTTAATTTTTTTATACGGGTCCCTAATTATTTTCGAAAATTAAAAGTACGCTAAGGGCCAATTTTTTGATCCGTAGTCAACTCGAGAAATGGTCAGATTTGTAACAAATGGTTAAAATAATGTCCTGATGCGTTTTTTGAAACATAGTTAAGCTAACCATTTGTTAAAAATGTGACTATTGTTAAAAAATTTAACCATTCAGCCTAGTCGGGTTAGCAAGATGGCGGATGGTTAACTCTCTAGTGCGAACAGCTGTTTCATTGCTTTTGTGTAACATTTGAAGTAGATAATTTGAAGTTTCATTATATAACATTAATTTATATGAAATAATTTGTTAAATAATTACAATATAATGCTATCTGTTATCTTTTTCAACAATAAAAAATCAATCATAAAAAATGATATATATTATATTTATGAAAAAAAAAGAACCAGATCGAGTTTGTTGCCTGCGCTCTTCTCGACTGGATTGTTTTCCGAACCGGTGGTAGTGTTTTAGACGTTCATAAGCGCCTTCTTAGGGCATAAATTGAATAAATAAATTTTGATTTGATTTGATTTCATAATATTTTTGTTTATGTTTGTGTGATTGGTTTGTATAATAGTAATAGTAAAATTGACAAATGGATATAGTAACTTTGACTACGGATCAAAAAATCGGCTCTAAGTTACCCGGAGTATCTTCAGCTATCTACCAATAAAGTCCCGTCAAAGTTCGACAAGCCGTTTCAAAGATTACCCGGAACAAACAAACATATAGACAGACAAAAATTTTAAAAAATTGTTTTAGCTATTTGTGCCCTGTATACATTCATATATATATTTAGTAAAAAAACAAAAAATTTTGACATTAAAAACAGACACTCCGATTTTTATTTATTTGTATAGATAATGTTGTTTTTGGATTATCTCACTGAAACTGAGCATAAACCCAAATTTTTAACATTTTCTAGCTACATTTTAATTGTTTGTAGTGATCAAGCGAAGCGACACAAACAGTGGCACGCTGGAATCACATACACGTGTCAGTACTGTAATGAAGTGTCGAGGTAAGTTTAGGCAATTTCCAATTAATAAATTGATAAATGTCCGGTTTAAACTGTTGTTTTTTTTTAAATAACTACAAGTCCTTGCTTTATCTTGTTTGTTAGAGCTCTATAGGTCAAAGTGTGTCCTATACCATTAAAGTAAAAATGATGTTCTAAAATTTTCTTTAAAACTTATAACACTTAGGAGTTGTTCAAGTATTACGTTAGTGAAATTTTAAACATTTTCAACTCTTTCCTCTTGTCAGCAGAGGTAAGTAAATCTTTTATCCCACTCCCAATGATGAAATCTGACATTGGCGTTTATATTTCTTTATATTGCTGATATCAACTCTCGAAACATCTTGTCATCAAAAATAAGCAAGCAAGCATACCACCCTTAGCCTCTGATTAATGCTTACTTAATAATTGTGCGGTAAAAAAAAAATTGTTTATCCTAAAGGTTTTTTTATGATTTTTCGATTAATTATGACCAAAAATATCGACATTTTATGATTTAAAGTCAAAATAAAATATTGTGTTGACTCGTGTTATTACAACGTAGCTTACAACGTAATACATTATAGGTACCGTTAATCAGTTAGGTTCCATTGGAAGTTTAGATATTTCTATGTGAGAGCAAAATCTGTGACGGATGTTTCGCAGTCAGCTGACGTCACATCTCAGCCACATTCGTACGAAGCACACGTCCGAATTCGTTTGCGACGTGTGCGGGTACTCGTTCGTTAGCGATAAGGGTCTTAAGATGCACAAGACACGGATGCACAAGGTACCCTCATGCATTTGTTACTGGCTGTTCTTTTCGTTTTTGAGGTTATACTTCTGTTAGGGAAAAATTTTAAGTAATTTTAACGAGTTAGCTTTAGCAACGTTTTAGTTTTTTCTATAATTAAGTTTTAAAAAGTATAGCTTCTTACGTGCGTACGTAATTACATACACACTTTTTTCAATATACATGTGTAGAGGGGATAAGAACTTTGCATACTATTGATGCTGAAAGAGGGGGGGGGGAAGGTCAATAATTACCAAAATCGTACCAATCACAACAGGGTATTTTATTGAGAATAAAATGAATACATAATATAAGTAATTAACCAAACAAAAATTAACCTGAGCTATAAAATTCAAAAACAAAAAAAAGAGTGGATTTAGAAGGGATACTCTATCCCTTTCTCGCAAAATGAATGTCAGTATGGAAATTGAATGTAGCACGTATGATTTTACGCCATGTAAATGTACTCTAGGACTAAATTAAAATGCTATTAAGTTACTTTATTTTGGTCAGGATTTAATTTTAGTGGCCAGTCTTATTTATGGTTTCTTTTAATAGGAAATAATACAATATCAGTAAATATCTCTATTAGAGGAAATCTCTGTAGGGAATAGAGGTGAAGTAATAGAGAAGTTTCTTACCGAATCTTTAAATGTTTCTGAGGACATTGGATAGGCCTTTGAAATATTTGTAAAACATCCGAAGAAGTAAGATTAATTTTACTGACATTACATATACGAAAATTCCAAATTTAAAAAATAATTATATTAAAGGTTTAATCAGTTGAAATGATTTTAAAATCAGTTTCCTATTTGTACAGTTATTTATTCGATGGATTTGTGAGATTTCGCCATTTATTTTGGTCATTTGTAATTTAAATATTTTTAGCAATACCGAGAAGGTGATGAGAAACCTAGAGCGGATGTAAAAGAGACCAGTCTGTACTGTGCGGAGTGCGATATACAGTTCGGGACGGGTGAAGGGTGGAAACGGCATCGGGCCAACTCGGCGAGGCACAGGGATAGGGTCGGGTGAGCGCGCTCGTTACCGTCGGGTGTTAAACCCGT